>CM039727.1:5074566-5721781 GCA_022539455.1 Dendrobium nobile
TTCCTCTCTCCCTCATGCATGGGATGCGGAGGATCGGCAAATAAACGTTATGAATGACGAGAAATTATGAGACAAATTGAACATGTCACGTCAACGATATCGAGTGGAGAGGTGACTAACTACATTTAATTAAAGAGATCATAAATTAAATTACATTCAGCATCCGCACATATATAATTTCGCAAAATGACCCCCAATAGACTTGTGTTAGATGCAAAATAGAAAAAACAATGAGGGCCCGCAGGTGGAAGTTGTAGCCACGAATTGGTATATGGAACCTGGCATAATAAAAATTTTCGGTAGTCGGACATAAGATGACAGTCAAGTCTGTTTTTTGAGGGGGCATTTTGGAACATGTATTAATCTTGAATTTAAGTATATTTTATATCGAAAATATAATAATAATATTTATATAATTGTTGCGTCCTGGAATATTCTCGACGATAGAGAAATATAAGTTTATCTTAATTGTAAAGATCCACACACAATCAGATAAAGAAAGATGACCGTTATAAGAACATCAGAGTTTTTACGTGGAAACCCCTGAAAAGAGGGGAAAACCACGAGGCCTGGCATCGTTTGAATAATCCCAAGTTAATTTGTAGTCGTATTACTAATGAGGCCCTCTTTGGGAGAAGGCATTGGCTGATGATACAAATTTACATCATATAGGAGCAACCATTATATGGTATGGGATTACAATATAGAATGTTGTTTGGTTGCCACAACCACTAGTCGATAGGTAGGAGCCGAAAAATCGTTTGTACTGGTGATGGAGGTGAGAAGACCCATAGTAGGTGAAATAGGTCGGAAGGACCATATCGGCAGGAGACAGGTTCTGAAATCGGAATGGCATGAGACCGGGTCTAGCAAGATCGTTGTCAGGCGATGTGTCGAAGAATCTAGTAGGCGCGAAGGCTAAAAGGATCGAGTGCAGGGAGAATTGGGGTCAGAAAAAACTGTTGTTTTGATGATGGAGGTCGGAAGGATCCATTATAGGTGACGGAGGTCGTGAAGGATTGTAGTACGGCAAGAGGACGGTCAGAATGACCGTTGTTCTGATGATGGAGGGTCGGAAGGACCATTGTAGGTGACAGATGTCAGAAGGATCGTATGTCCGACAGGAGACTGGGTCAGAAGACCGATATCTGGGTGATAGAGGTCGGAAGGACTCGTAGTAGGGCAGGAAGACAGGGCGCAGAAAGATCGTAGTTAAAAAGGTACTCTGGGAGAACTTAGCGTCAAGTGAGTGGTCTAGGGTAGCATAGTGGCCATTCTGCAGGTTCGGCGGAAGTCTAGGCCCAGTGTGTGCCCGGCAGAAGTCCCGAAGATGTCAGTGGTTGCCTGGTAAGAAGCTCAGGGCCACAAGTGGAGGTCCAACAGATGTTCGAGCCTCATGTGGGCTCAGTGGAGCACAGGGCCTAAGTGGTGGTCCGATGAGCACGGCGTCAGACGGTGGTTTCCGGCGGAGGGGTGAGGGCACATCAAGTGGTTAGTCGGCAGAAGCAACGGCTTCTCAGCGTATGGTTACGCAGGAGATGAGGGCCCTAAGTGGTGGTACCGGACGGAGCCAGACGTCAGGCAGTGTACCTCGGAGGTGAGGCCTCAACTGGTGGTCCGACATAGCAAACGACGTCAGCGGTGATACCGGGGAGGTGAGGGCCTCAAGTGGTTGTCAGGCGAGAGCAAGACGTCAGGCGGTGGTCCGGCGAAGGTGTGAGAGTCTCAAGTGGTTGTCCGAACGGATAGTCCGACGATGGTCGAGGATGAACTTTTCCTTTCTTCTTCTCTCTTTCTCTTCTTCTCTTCTTGCTTGTCCCTTTTCAAGAGAAATGAGGGGTCTATTTATAATAATTCTGGTGGCATGCACCTAAATAGGTGAGAGATCAAGGTAAGGGGAGTGGTTGGATGGAAGGGATTTGAATCCCTTGATTTGGAGCATTTTAGACATTTGAAGTCTTATGATGTCAGAATTTTGGTGATCTTGGGCTCGTTTGATTCTCCTTCTTAAAGTCGTTGGGTGTTAGAGAGCCCTATAAAAACAGCCGAGGCTAATCAAGAGGGGGGTGCAATTGGTACTTTTTAAAATTTTTCTTTAGCACAAAATTAAAACCGAAAATCACCACAGAAATCAGAGTGCAAAAATAAGTAAATGCATGAGTCAAAAACTAAGAAGAATCACACGATTTATAGTGGTTCGGTCAACCTTGACATACGTCCACTCTTTGGAGGCACCCCCCATAGTATTGCAGTAAACTAAGTGTCATCATCCTAGCCCCCATTGCTAGGGCGGAAAGTACTTACAAAAATCACTTCCACCTCCCCGATGCGGCGGAGTCGCCGGGTCCTTTGACAACCTAAAGAGATCTTCTTCTTCAGTGAACTATCCCTCAAGACAAGCTTGAATCCGACGGTATTATGGTGTCAAGCCGATCAGAGCAACCATGTGGAATCCCCCTTCACACTCCCTGAGTCAACCCTCACAGGATCTTCTACCTCTCTCAGACTTCACACGTTCCTCACTCCTTTTCAGCTCTCTCTTCAAGTTCCCCCAAAAAGAACGAAGCACAATGGTGTCAAAGAACACTTACAAAATTGCCTTGTCAAAGGCTTAAATAGATGATCTCAAAACAAGCTCATTAAATGTAACTTGCTGACTTTGTCGTCTAGGCCGATGAATATCCACCTGGCCGATCATACAAATACAGCTCAATCAGTCCGGGACGATTTGGGAGATCAGAAGAAAATTGGTTTACATCGTCCGCGTTAGTTTAAAACCGTTACATCATCCTGAACATTGCCCGGAATAGATGCGACTGGCCGATGTCAATCATCCAGGCCATCGTCACTAGCTGATCCTCGCGATCGTCCCGACGATGTGGATCGAATCAATCAGCCTTAATGTTTTCAAAATACCAGATTATTTAGGCATAATTGAGTTAGATCGTCCCGGACGATGTGGATAACGTCTGGCCGATTTCTAAAACAACAGAATACCTAACTGAATCATGGCGGTGAATTCTTTCTTAATTGAGCCTATCGTCCAGGCCGATGGCTTAATGACGACTTTCCTTAATGAGGATGCCCTAATTAGTGTTTATACTTTTGACCGATCTCCAGGGCCGATTAAATATCGTCCCAGACGATCTTGTTACCAAAAACAGTTTACCTAGGGAATAGTCCAGGAAAATCTCCAAATGAGTGTGTGCAAAATTACAAAGTATCAGGAGCCACACAAATCCAATAGACTCTAAAAGAGAATGATAAATGTTACAAAACTACTCAGACCTAGTCTTCCCAATCTTGATCAGATTTCAAATGCCATATCTGATTCTTGTTGGACAATGAAAATGTCGTAGATAAGCAGTCTGTAGGAGAAATAAGAGTTTTTGTATCATCAAATCTAATCTATGAAAACAGATCCGCAACACTCTCGTCGAGCCACTCGATTCAACTATAAGAATGACATATTGGAATCTGTTTGGTAGCAAAGTTGTGTTCGGACCTTCCAACATGCTTCGAGTTCTTTGATTTGGACACATGGGCTCAATTGAGTTGAATTTTGTGTGTCGTTGGGTTCGTATTTCTGAGACATTCAGTTCGACTGTAAGTTTGTTTGAAATCTTAGTTCGATGGTTTCAATTTTAATTTTGAAGTTTCCAACTTAATTTTGCATCGAGATTCGGCCCAATCAAGATAATCTTTTAAGACGTATCAATATTATTATTAACAGTTTATCAACTGAAATATCTAAGATGGATTAACCATATATATTATGAAATTTTTTATATGTATAATATATAAACATCAATATTTTATTTTAAATAAAATATATCTTTTCATACACATTTTTTGATTGTAAATAAGATACAAATTACTATATAAGTAAATATTAAAATTTAGGCATATGTAAATATTATAATGAACTACTGATAAGCATATAATGTAGTTCTTATATATTAGATATTGAATTCCGGAATTTTGTTTACTGGCCATGCCACTCTCATAATCAGAGGTGGATGGCACTAGCCGGAATTCCGCCCGAATTTCAAGTGACACTCGAGTTGGAGGCCAATGCGGAACCAACACATAAAGGAATTTAGGATTTACATTTTTGAAGGTTATTAGCAAGCTTGTAAAAACTTGAAGAACTACTATTCTCTAGTTTTTGTAAGCCGAATTCAAAATACTCTATAGTTTGTATGTATGATGTGTGCATGATTTTGACCTAATAGGATCAAAAAGTCCCAAAAAAATAAATATTTTAGTGATTATTGAGCGTGATAAGGGAATTTATCAAAGGAGGTGTTGTATAGCTTCGAGTGTTCTGGGAATCCGGAGTTCTTCGTGAGGCGTATCTATCAACTCATCTCGGTACTTCCCATTAGAATAATATGCTATATTGATCATATTTAAATCCTATTTTTCTATTTATAAATTTATTTAGTTATTTATAATATAGAAATGCAAAATGGAGAGGAGAGAGAGCGCAAACGCTACCAGATCCAACAAAAAAAGGCGTCGTTGTCGTTCGGCTCGGGAGAGGCGACGAGCGATGGCCGGCGGCGTTCGGACTCGGCCACAGTGAATGGGCGGCGGCGGGCGCGGTTCAGATTCATCCTCCGGAGAAACAGAGAGTGCGTCTAGCGTCTTTGAGAGTGGAGTCGTTCGACCTGTGCGGCTGTGCGGAATAGGGAAAGGCCAGCGAAGTAAGCGTGGAGCGGAGTTAAGTTTCATTTCCCTTGCCCTTTGGGTAGCATTTACACAATATATTATTAAACTATGAAAAGTATGAATGGTGAGATAAATTCAATGAGAGTTCAATGGTGTAGATTAATTAGTACAACTGATGGGCAGTAAAGGTGGGAGTAGATAAATTAAATAAATTATAAAATTAAATTCTTTTAGATAATTTAATATTAATTGATTTTTTTAATAGAATTTAAATGTTAAGGAATCAATATAATAATTATAAATTTTAACATTAAATAAATAATTATTCATAAAAATTCTATGATGTATATAAAACTCTTTCTTTTCTCGATCATGCAATCTCTTCGTCGTCATTATCGGCCACACAACTATTTTCATTATCACTGGCAGAGATACAGGGTGGGGCCATGGGGGCAGCGACCCCCACTGATTTTGGGAATATAAGTTATTTATAGTATTTATTAACCATTAAAGTCTAACTAATTAGGTTTGCTTCTTCCTTGGCCTTCCCTATTCTGCACAGCGGCACAGGTCGAACGACTCCAACTCTCCAAGATCTAGATGCACTCCTGTTTCTCTCAGGAGACGAATTTGAACCGCGCCCCCGGCCACCCATTCACCGTGGCGATTCCGAATGCCGCCGGCCATCCTCTGCCGCCTTCCCGGCACCGAACGACGACGCCTTCTTTTTTTGTTGGAACTTGTAGCATTCCCTCTCTCTCCTCTCCATTTATGCATTTCTATATTATAACTCAGCTAAATAATTTATAAAATTGAAATATTAGGATTTTAAATATGTCAATATAGCTATTATTCTAATTGGGAGTACCGATGAGTTGTTAGATATGCCTCACGAGACTTCCAGATTCCCATAACATCGAAGCTATAGTCAAACACTCTTTGGTAAATTCCCTTATCACATGCATAATCACCAATATTTATTTTTTTGGGGGGCTCTTTGATTATTAGGTCAAATATACATCACTAATAGATACAAATTATGAGAGAGTTTTTGAATTCTGCTTACAAAAACTAGGAAATATAGTTCTTCAAGTTTTTACAAGCTTGCTTAATTTACTTAAAATTAGGATATCATGATCAATTATAGTTCTTCAAGTTTTTTTGCTTTACTATATTTTTTATGTTTTTATAATGATCTAATGGTTTTAAAAAAAATTAAAACCGCTAATGCCGGTCTCAAGCCGATGAAAAAGGTTGTGGATTTTTTTTAATTCAATATTTTGTGCCCTCCATGAACAAAATTCTGGCTCCGCCCCTGATTCATTTTACTATATAGGCAGACAAGTATTTTTTTTTATATTATTAATGCACATAAATATTGAAAGAACCATTTGATACTCACTTTGATGGTGTATGAATTACTGAAGGCAACTAACATGGTCTCCTTAATACAGTCTTTTGTATCCTATCGTCTAAATGTGTCCTTCAACACACCTCACTCATTATAGTCTTGAATCACCATTGCTCGATTACACTCATTAATCACCATCGCTCGACTATATTCCTAATCATAATGTGGTTATGATCTCCAATCATTGTAACCTAGTTCAATTCCTCCAACTATTTGATTGACTTTGGTCTTCTATATCATAATGGCCTATTATAGGCCTTTGACCACCTAACTTGATTATGGGTTTTTAGTCTCATGTATCGATTATTGTCTCAGACACGCAATCTCTCAATTAATCATCCATCATGGTCACCTATCTTCAGTCTTCCAACGCTAAAAATAAAACTTTGATGTTATTTGATTATCTTGTTGTGACTTGATATTCTAAAAACCATTTCCTAAATATCAATTTTGCAATCATTGTGTCCCCAATACATCTATATAAACACGGCAGCCTACTACATTAGCACTTTATGTTTTGGATTTAACACTAAAAAATCATATCCATTCCATCATTTTAAAGCTTATGCACTGCATCGACAATGTCATGATTCATGACCTCAGCTAATTTGGAATTAATAATTTCTTATATTTTTTTTATTTGATGATAACTAAAACTATCTAATTTTATTTAATATAAACTATAGCAAAATCATTACATTGATCAAAACATCAATAACTTGTGCATTTATTTCTCACAAATCATATACAAATATCATGCTATATTTCTATTTATGAGTACAATAAGATCACTAATAAATAGAAATAAATAAAAGAACAACAAATATGGAGAATTTTTAATCAATTCATACTCCTGATCACTGTCCCGACAAAATTTTCCTCCGACAAAACTTGACTTTCCAATTACGTGATTAATAGCTTCCCCAACTTCCACTGGTAATCACATATTGGTGATGTTACACACACGATTGCCTATTTTCTGCTCTCGACTCCAACCTCCTCTCCTCACGATAGATATCATTCTTATAAATGTTTATCATTTTTTCTTTTTTTTTTGTTGTTGGGAGTGGATGGTAGTCTCCGGTCTATTTTTCATTTTGATGCAAAGATGACGAGCAAGTCTTGACTATATGAAACATAACAATAACCTACAAATCCACTTCAAACTTCTATATTCACATGCATAATAACTTTTTATTTATCTTTTCCTTTAATCAGTGTTGTATCTAAGTTTTTTTGGAGTTGGAGTCGGTGCCCGTTACTCCGAACCGCCGCGCTCCACAACCAATGACCAAATCAGAAAGCCAACTTTCCTTGTCATCGGGCGGTAGGTAAAACAAACAGCCAATGTGCGTGGTGGGTCCACAAGTTTAACGCCGATGTGCGTGGGGCCCATGGTTTTAATAAAAAAAAAATTCTCGGTTGATTTATAAATTTTTTCCTTTTCAAAGTTTTACATTATTTATTATCGCTGAGTTTCAAATTATTAAGAATTAAACTTTCAAATCAGGAAATTTATTTAAATAAATTAATGAATAAAAAATAATTTTAAAATAAGAAACTTTTAGTTTATTTAAAAAAAAAAAGAATAATTTCTTTAAAAAAAATAAAGGTTTTTAAATATTTAATTAAAATTTAAATTTAAATTCAAAATATTACTAATAAATTTGTATGTAGTAAGATGTTTGAGATTTGAAGGATATATTTGTATGGACTGATTGGGGCATTATAAAAGTTTGTTTCAAAATTGATGGCATGTTAGTTAGTGATGGCATGTATAACCATCTGTAGTGATCAGAAAGAGTATTAGTATTATTTCTCCAGCTTTAGTTCAGCCACATGCATATAGTCTATCACAGATCGATGTACTTTTCTCAGGCTGCTAGATCTTCTTTCTTATATTTTTAAGATAATTATATGATCCAGATACTATCAGTTGAAGTTTAGAGAAGCGATGTGTGATGAAGATGCTTGTAATGTTCAGCACGGACACTAAGAGTTTTGGTCATGTATTTAGGGTGTCAGATAGTCAGTGATTGGCCAGGACAAATATTGTGTCTAAGGTACTCAGTTTCTTTGGTATGATTGGATATTAAAGGAAGTTTATGAAAGAATTTTCTCATATTTCTACTCCTTTGATGAAATCGACTCAAATTCAGTAGCTTTTATTTGGAAACCAAAGTGTAAGGCCATGTTTTTAGAGATTAATTTTATTTGACTTTGCTCTAGCTTTGGCCTTTTTTTGGTACAAAAGGCTTCAAGTATTCATTTAATGCTCACTAAGAGTTTAGGATGTGTTCTGATGCAGCACTATCCAGTTATAGTTTATTGCTTCCAAGTAGTTGAAGCCACATGAGATGAACTATCCAACGCCTAATTTAAAGCTGATATTATAGTTTTTACTCTAAGACCTAGAGATACTATTGGTATGATATTATGTTTAAGATTTTTACTAACCATCAGAATTGAATATATATGCACTCAGAGGATTTGAACAGGAGGTAAAAGAGATGGCGTGAGTTGATCAAAGACTATGCTGACTATTCAGTATATATCTGGTAAGGAAAAATAGTGGTAAATACTCTAGCCAGAAGTCTTTCTGGATTATCTTTATATAGCTCACTTCTGATATGGAGGATTAATGTTTTAGAGTTAATTTATTATATTAATTGGAACTCTGTATATTGGCTCGGATGATGACATTTAGTCTTCTTTGCAAGAAAGATTAATGAATTTAGAAGTCAAATACTAAGTATACCAAAGTTATTTTGCGGATTAGATTTGGCTAAGACCTAAACGAGTTTTTGATTCAAGTATATTTTTTTCAAAAGATAGATTATGGGTTCCTCTTTTTGGAGATCTGAGATAAGGATTTTGTATGAGAGTCACCATTTAGGTTTATATTATTCATCTAAGAAGCATGAACATGTACAGAGATTTGATGATATATTTTTTTTTTGGTCGGGATTAAAAGACATAGTAGAGTTTGTTTGTGAGTGTGAGGTATGTTAGTTAGTGAAAATAGAGCATTTAGTGATCAAGCAGCCTCTTTAAACAATCCTTATCTATTACATAGTGAAAATGGAAATGAGGTGATGATGGATTTTGCTATGAGTTTTCTTAATCGAGTTTGGAGCATGATGTATTTATGTTGTTGTCGATCGGCTAACAAAAGTCTGTCTTTTTTTATTCTATACGACTGACTATTCTAATGATAAATGCAGCACACACAATATATATATTATATCATATTGCATGGTGTGTCAAACGTGATTATATATGAACATGATGATAGGTTTACTTCCAAATTATTGGAGAGGTATTCTTCAATTGGGCACAAAGTTGTAGTTCAATATGAATTTATTCGCAAACACAATAGTAGCCCGAAAGAACTATTCTAGTACTGAAGGATCTTCTGAGACTGTGTTCTTATTTTGGGGGTAATTGAAGGATCATATCCTGCCAATAGAGTTTTTGGCATAACAACAGTTATCTAACCAAGATAGGGATGGCTCCTATGAAGCTATGTATGTTCAGGAGTCAGGACTCCTTTGATTTTGACAAATATCAAAGATAGATAGTGATAGATCATTTTATCAAGAAAGATTGAAATCTGCATAAAATTGGCAGAAGAAGTATTATGATCAGAAAAATAGGTTGGTTGAATTTCAAAGTGGGCAAATTTTTATGTCAAAAGCAGCCCTATGATAACGTTTCGTCAGGTAGATTTGGGAGAATCAGCAAGCTAATCTAGGTATATTAGACCTTTTGAGATCATTGAGATGGTTGGTAGTTCTGCTTATATGTTATTGTTATCTGATCTTATGTGTGATGTACACAGGTTTTCTTTGTCTTAATTGAGAAAGTGGGTATATGATTCTAGGGAGATTATTTGCTGAAGATGTTGAGGTTCATATGAATTTGCACTTATATGGAAAGAACCTGATAGGATTTTTGGCATATTATGTGAGAAAATTGAGATCAAACATATTCTTATAGTCAAACGTGTAGAGTGATGTCACGACCCGATTCGACGGGGACGGATCCCGCCAAAACCGGATCGCGACCAGCCTAAACAACTAACACAGGATCATGGTTTGGGGAATTGGTTTCGGAAATGAATTTACAATATAATTCTCAAAACGGCCACACAAACACAGAACAACAGAGCTACTATAATCTCCAAATACAGGGAACAACATCTATCTTGTCTTTTCCTACAATAAACATCTACAAATACGTGCATGGCTTGAACAGAAAGAAAGACAGAACAGAAAAGCCATAATGTTACAAAAATAAAAGGTACAAAATACCTATACGATCAGACTCAAAACTACCTGGACTTCCTTCACTTTCCAAACCGAAACACCAGAAAACATAGAGTGAGCTTCAACAGACCAGAAAGCAACAAACCTCGCAACAAAACTTACGAATTCTAACCAACTCATCAGACAGAAATAGACATCAATCGGAATAGTACGTACAGATTGTCAACAGCTATCAAGTTAAAGAAACAGAATAGAATCAGAATAACTAGATCGAACAGATATCAATCAGAATCACGATCGTACGGATTCAGAGTACTAACAGAACATAATAAATCAACAAGTCAGAATTATACAGAAATCAGAAAGTCAGAGTTAGAATTCACAGAGTGTACGGAAACAGATCGTATCGAACAGGACTCAGAATCAACATCTTCACTTAACAAAATCAGAAATCAGATGTCTTACCGAACAATCTGAATCGAAACATATCAATATCAGTATCAGACAAGATCAAATCATATCGTACCGGAACTATATTCGGCTTACAGAACGAACACAGAAAGCAGAATCAGATCAATATTAGTATCAGATATCAGATATATATTTAATATGCTAAATTTCCCTGACACTGCTGATCTCTTTGAGATTCAGGCCCTTATAGCTCCCTTTGTGCTCACCGGCACCAGAACAGATGTGCTTACGGCACCAGAACAGATGTGCTTACAGCACAGAACAAATTCATCGGATCCGGAACAGAAACGATATCAGATTTTCGATTTGAGCTCATTTCGAATTCCCTGACACTTACTGAATCTCATAGGATCCAGGCCCCTTATAACTCCCTTTTATAGCACATACAGATAGCATTTCACATTCAGAAGAAATCCGGGCAAATCAGAAAATCAGACAAAATCGGGCAGCACAACGACATTAGACGGAATTTACACAAAATTTCTGCAAAGAAAATTTACCAAATTCGCACAGAACATAGATATCATATTCCAGAACATTATTCTACTCGCACAGAGAATTTACGGATTCACAGAAAAATGTAATCAACTGAAAACGCTGCCGAATCAAATTACCCGGACAAAAATCTTCGGAAAATAACCAAAAACTGCACACTCGGCTTCTACACAATATACAGAAAGTTACGCGGTAAAAACTGAATCAATCAAAAGTTACGGACGAAAATTGGTAACGGAACGAAATCCGGACAGAAAATACTGCCAAACTCGACGTTCTGAAAATGAGAAAGGCGGAATGTCCTTACCTTGCGTACAGCAAATCCTCAACAGTCTCGACGAACGAAAACGGACCGCGGCTTCCCGAAATCAACTTTTTCTTTTCTCTTTTTCTTCCTCTCTCCTCGGATCCAAATCTGATATTTTATAAAATTTTTCTCTCTCTCAAATATATCATTTCCCTTAAGAAATGCGCAGTCGTCCTGGACGATCGCACTTCGTCCCGGACGATGTGTGCTCTGGAAAATCCTCGTCCAGACGATTTTCATCATCGTCCCGGCGACAGGTCCTCGGGAATTTTCGTCCAGCGTCCAAATTTCGTCCGACGCAATCATACAACCAAAACTGATTTTCTGGCATTACCTGTACCGAACGTCCGGACGATCCAACTTCGTCCCGGACGAACCTGGAGCAGAACTGATATTACAATCCCCCACAACTAAAAAAATTGTGTCCTCGACATTATCCAATCAACCTCCGTCAAAACAAGTACGGGTACGCTGTCTCATGTCAGACTCCTTCTCCAAGTGGCTTCCCGTGCAGTACGGTGCTTCCACTGGACTTTAACCATCGGAATCTGTTTACTTCGTAGTTTTCGGACGTCGTACGCCAAAATCAACTCAGGCTCTTCCTTGTACGCCAATTCTCCTGAATCTCAACCTCATCAAGCAGATACCTTCTTACCAGAATCTGTACCCACTTCCTCAAAGTGGCTTACATGAAACACATTTATGCACGTCGGGCATCGAATCAGAAAGCAAAAGTCTGTAGCCGCTTTCCCAATCTTCTAAAATTTCAAAGGTCCACATACCTTGGACTAAGCTTGCTTACTGACCAAATTGCTCAACCTTTCATCGGGCTGACTTTGACATACACAAAGTCACCGACTTGAAACTCAACGAACCTGTGCTTCTATGATTGTATACTTCTGTTGACGGTCCTGAGCTGCTTTCAATCTTTCTTTAATCAAATAATTTTCTGAACAGTGTTCATCAGCAAAAGTGGCACCCAAGTCTGTCTATCTCCGACCTCGTCAGGTCAAAGGAGTCCGGCACTTCCTTCCATACAAAGCCTCGACGGTGCCATCCAATACTGGATTGGAAGCTATGTTTGTAAGCAAACTCATCAAAGGATATGATCTTCCCAGCTTCCTCCAAATCTAAAACACAAGTCTCAATAGATCTTCCAATACCTGAATGGTCCTTCAGACTGTCCATCAGTCTGAGGATGAAAAGTTGTACTGAAATGCAGTTTAGTACCCAAGCCTTGCTGAATGCCCTTCCAAAGTCTGGAAGTAAAACGTCCATCTCGATCAGATACAATCACGCGGGCACACCGTGCAATCTGATAATCTCTTACTAAACCTGTCCAAGCGCTCTACTGAATCAGTCTGTCTGATCGGAAGAAAATGGGCTGACTTCGTCATTCGTATCTACGACTACCCAGTGGCATCGTGTCCTTGCCGTGATCGAGGAAACCCATCGCAAAATCCATCGTCACCTCCTCCCACTTCCACTCAGGGATAGGTAACGACATGCAACAGTCCACCTGGTGTGATGCTCTGCCTTCACCAACTGACGGCTCGCATCTCGACACAAACTCCGCACATCCTTCTTCAGCCCAGGCCACCAAATAATAGCTTCATATCAGCATACATACTTACCAATGCCTGGATGAATAGTATAGCCAGAATGTGATGGATTTATACAGAATCTCCTGCCTCAATCTCCATACAGGTACCATACCTGTTCTTGCAGAAAATAGCACCAGAATCAGAATTCGAAGATGTTCAGGAGTCTTACCAGATCCAATCTGAGCAATCAACTTCGAATAATCAGAATCTGACTCTGGGTTCTTGAATCCTTGTCCCCAAAGTAGACTGAATACTCATCTGAGCCAAATCCAACCATTGGAGAGAATCACCTCCAACTGCAAGCGTTCCACATATCTTAATAGAAAGTCATCGGAAGTAAGCTGAATACACTGATAATCAGAGACTTCCTGCTCAAAGCGTCCGCTACCACATTAGCCTTCCCAGGCTGGTACTGAATAGTCAGATCATAGTCCTTGATTAACTCGAGCCACCTTCTCTGTCTTAGGTTCAGATCCTTCTGAGTAAAATATACTTCAGGCTCTTATGATCAGTAAAGATCTCACAACTGACGCCATATAGTAATGACGCCAATCTTCAAAGCAAATACTACAGCAGCTAACTCCAGATCGTGCGTCGGGTAATTCTTCTCATGTGGCTTTAACTGTCTAGAAGCATAAGCAATTACCTGACCACGCTGCTCAGAACACATCCCAGTCCTTTCAGTGAAGCATCACTGAAGACCTGAAAACCTTCCGTACCTGACGGAAGTGCTAACACTGGTGAGCTGAAGTCAAACAGTCCTTCAATTTCTGAAAATAGTTCACCACTCCGGTTGCCAAACAAAAGCTACTGCTTCTGCGTCAGTCTCGTCAGAGGCGTCGAAATCTGTGAAAATCCCTTACAAATTCTATCATACCCGGCCATGCCCAAGAAACTACGTACCTCAATACCGTAGTCGGCCTTGGCCATCGCAACCGCCGAATCTTCTGGGAATCAACAGAAATGCCTTCTCCGCTAATCACATGCCCCAGAAAAGAAATACTCTTCAGCCAGATTCACACTTGGAGAACTTGGCAACTGTGATGCCGCCTCAAGGTCTCCAACACAATGCTCAAATGTCTGGCATGCTCATCCTCAGAGAAGCAATACACCAAAATATCATCAATAAGACGATCACGAACTGATCCAGAAAACTCCCTGAATACTCGGTTCATCAGATCCATGAAAATAGCAGGCGCATTGGTTACCCCAAAGGCAACTAAAAACTCGTAGTGCCGTACGAGTACTGAAAGCAGTCTTCACCACAGATTCTTCACCTTCAACTGATAGTATCCGGATCGCAAATCAATCTTCGAAAAATACTGAAGATCCGGAAGTGATCAAACAAGTCGTCGATCCGAGGCAAAGGATACTTATTCTTGATAGTGACCTATTCAAATCTCTTGTAATCAACACACATACGGAGTGTCCGTCCTTCTTTTTACGAAAAACAGGGCTCCCAAGGCGAAACACGGACGGACAAAACCTCTGTCAACTAGCTCCTGAAGCTGAACTTTCAACTCAGTAAGTTCTTTCGTGCCATTCTGTACGGAGCTTTTGATATAGGAGCTGTACCCGGAAAAACATCGATAGAGAACTCCACCTCTCTATCCGGAGGTAAAACCACCAACTCCTCAGGAAAAACATCGCCAAAACTCCGTACCACTGGGATCTCAGAAACAGAATCAACTCCAGATTCAGATCCCGCCACGAAGCAAAAACACTGGGTAACCCTTCTTCCACATTTTGCTCACCTCCAACGCAGAAATCAGACTGGAGAGAACACCTCGTATATCCCTGAAATACAACTCTCTCTCCAGCCACAAGCAAACTCACTTGCTTCTTCAGACAATCAATCTGAGCTCATACAGACTCAGCCAATCCATGCCCAAAATTACGTCATACGAAAGAATCCGGTAACAAAATCAAGGCCTAACTTCCACTTCTTGCCAGCATGTCAATCTCACAAAAACAAAACTTGCGGGCAATCAAATTTTCTCAGCCGGTAAAATACACAGAGAGAAATCGGCAACAAAACAGATCCAAACGCAAAAGCTCAAAACAGCGCTCGGACAGAAAGAGAGTGACTAGCTCCAGAGTCAAACAAAACACGACAGGGCTGATCAGAAATAATAAATCGTACCTGTCACAACATCGGAGCATCCGAGCCTCCTGCTGACTCAGGCTGTAAACTCATGGCTGAACTGGAGCAGGAGCTGAAGCAACAGAACTACTTGCTCCCTCTGAACCGTAGGTGGTCTCCGTGGTCCAGAACTAGTACTACACCTCTTCCAGAAAATCCCTCAGGGCGAGGAGGAACAGTCCTCGGTCTTCCTGCTGCAGAAAGGTAGGTCTAACAGAGCCTCAGGTCGGACTCATAACGTCGATCAAATCCAGCCGTGGCACTCTGCATCCTATGTCCAGGCTGACCACATCTGAACACAGACCAGCCATCCTATAGCATGGCCATGATGTGCCGTCCACAACTCTGGCACACAGGTGCCCCACTGACAGATCCTGAACTCGTCGTAATGGTAGCTGTACCAGACGATTCTCTACTCCTCCGGAGTCAGATCTGTTGACTCCGGATCCAGAACCAAATCACAATCTCCTCTTCCCAGAGGAACCACTGCCAGAAGCTTCACCGCCAAATCTCTTCCTACTCGCAGTCCACCGCTGCTGAGTGCCATCAGATCATTCTCAATCAGACGAGCTCGCTCCACAAGCTCAGCGAAATCAGAAATGTGAAAAGGCACCAGGGGTTGCCTCAGACTATCGTGCAATCCCTCAGAAATCGTTGCACCTCTAGCAGAAGTGCTCACTAGTTGCGGAGCATACTGGCTAGTGCATAGTAAACTCAGCCTCGTACTGCATCACCGTCTTGCTCCCCTGAAACCGTCTCAGAAAACTCTCCTGCATCTGCTGTCGTGCAGAGGGGGAACAAACAGTCTCGAAATACCTCAGTGAACCGTCCCAAGTGATCAAGAGTTCAGCTACCCTGAAATATGGCCGCCTGCTGGCCTTCCCACCAGTGCTCAGCCTCTCCATCCAACAGAAAAACTGCCAACGGAACTTTCCTATCCGCTGGACACTGCATCCCATCAAAAGTCTTTTCCAATCTCCTCAGCCACTCCTCGGCTGCTTTGGGCTCAACAGCGCCCTCAAATCTCGGAGGTTTCAACCTCAAAATATACTGTAAATGTCTATCAATATCCTCTGATCTGACAAGTTACAGCTCTGCTCTGAGTCTCGCTCATCATCTGAGCAACAAGTGTAGCAAACGAGCAAGTGTATCAGCACCGGCCACTGGGGCTGTACTCCCCACGGGTGCTGCCTGACTGGCACTCTGCCCGTCTGTCATGTCTGGGTCTGGCTGATCCATACAGGAAAATCCAGAAAATCCGGAAAACTATCACAAAAACAACACGAAAACAACACAATAAAAAGCCAAACGACCCAAAACTACCCCTAGACAGATCAATGATCATTCCTATAGTCTGTCTTACAATCCAACCAGTTTCCAAACCAGTGCTCTGATACCACTCAAAAGGCTTTTGTCACGACCCGATTCGACGGGGGGACGGTACCGCCCAAACCGGATCGCGACAGCCATAACAAACTAACCAGGATCTGGTTTGGGAATTGGTTTCGGAACTGAATCTTCCAAATAATTCTCAAAAACGGCCACACAAACACAGAACAACAGAGCTACTATAAATCACCAAATACAGCGGAACAAAACATCATTCTTGTCTTTTCCTCAAATACAATCATCTACAAAATACAGTGCATGACTTTTGAACAGAAAGAAAGACAGAACAGAAAAGCCATGACTGTACAAAAATCAAAAGGTACAACAAATACCTATACGAATCAGACTCAGAAATCTACTCTGGACTTCCTTCCCTTTCCCAGAACCTGAAAACCACCAGAAAAACAAGAGTGAGCTCAACAGCTCAGCAAAGCAACAAACCTCCAATCAAAACTTCCAGAATTCAAAACCAAAATCATCAGACAGAAATCGATCAGAAATCGGAATTGAATCGTACAGATTGTCAAAACGGACATATCAGAAAGAACAGAATAGAATCAGAACAGATACGAACAGATATCAAATCAGAATCAGAGTCGTACGGATTCAGAGTACAAACAGAACATAATAAATCAACAGAGTCAGAATTATACAGAAATCAGAAAGTCAGAGTTAGAATTCACAGAGTTGTAAGGAACAGAAATCGTATCAGAAACAGGACGAATCAGACATATCCATTAACAAAACAGAAATCAGAATTGCTTACCGACAGATACTGAATTCGAAATCATATCAAATCAGATATCAGACAGATCAAATCATATCGTACGGAACTTATTATCGCTTACAGAACGGATACAGAAAGCAGAATCAGATCAAATTAGATATCAGATATCAGATATATTTTTATAGCTAAATTCCTGACACTGACTGAATCTCTTTGGATTCAGGCCCCTTATAGCTCCCTTTGTGCTCACGGCACCAGAACAGATGTGCTTACGGCCACACGACAGATGTGCTTACAGCACCGAACAGAATTCATCGGATCCGGAAAGAACAGATATCAGATTTTCAGATTTGAGCTCATTTCAGTATTCCCTGACACTTACTGAATCTCATAGGATCCAGGCCCCTTATAACTCCCTTTTTATAGCACATACAGATAGCATTTCAATTCAGAAGAAATCCGGGCAAATCAGAAATCAGACAAAAATCGGGCAGCACAACGGCATTAGACGGAATTTACACAAATTTCCTGCAAAGAAAATTTACCAAATTCGCACAGAACTAGATAATCATATTCCAGAACATTTATTCTCGCACAGAGAATTTACGGATTCACAGAAAAAATGTAATCAACTGAAAACGCTGCCGAATCAAAAATACCCGGACAAAAATCTTCGGAAAATAACCAAAAACTGCACACTCGGCACTTCAACAATATACAGAAAGTTTCGCGGATAATAACAAAAACTGAATCAATCAAAAGTTACGGACGAAAATCGGTAACGGAAACGAATCCGGACAGAAAATACGCCAAACTCGACGGTTCTGAAAATTGAGAAAGGCGGAATGTGCCTTACCTTGGGTACAGCAAAATCCTAACAGTCTCGACGAACGAAAACGGACCCGCGGCTTCCCGAAATCACAATTTTCCTTTTTCTCTTTTTCTTCTCTCTCCTCGGATCCAAATCTGATATTTTATAAATTTTTTCTCTCCTCAAAATATCTCATTTCCCTTAAGAAATGCTCAGATCGTCCTGGACGATCGCACTTCGTCCGGACGATGTGTGCTCTGGAAAATCCTCGTCCAGACGAAATTTTCATCATCGTTCCCGGCGATAGGTCCTCGGGAGAATTTTCGTCCAGACGATCCAAATTTCGTCCGACGAATCATACAACCAAAACTGATTTTTGCATAACCTGTACGATCGTCCCGGACGATCCAACTTCGTCCCGGACGAACCTGGAGCAGAACTGATATTACAGTTGAAGCACAAGACCACCATAGAGGTTACTTGGTAGAAGGAATATAAGATTAGATAGTTGTATCTAGGTTTATTCTGACTTAATTTGGTCCGAAATGTCGAAGATGATATTTTTTTAAGGTGGGTAAAACATGATAACTCTTAATTTTTTTAAAAAAGTTTTATTTACCTATAATAATAATATAATTTATTTAATAGTCATTATAAGTTTAATCATAAATAGTCTTCATCATAGTATGTATATTATTGTGTTTTAATTTTACTAATTTTTTGGCAATGTTATAATTTTTTAAAAAACTGACAATTGTCAGTACAAGTGGGATTTTTTGGAACGTTAGGTATCCGTTTTGCAAATTGATTTTATCAGAGTGTTTTGGACATGCTTAGGTATTTTTAAACATTTTTGTATAATTTTTGAATTCTGAATTTGAAGTATAAAAAAAAAGATTAATTTTATGTTAAAAGACTATAAAAATTATAATATCATTTAATATTTTATTATAATATCCTAATCCACTCATATATCATTTTATAAAAGCTTTACAATTTTGTTTTAACCCAAATAGAGAACATGTAAGGAAAAAAAAAAGGGAAAAAGGGGAGAGGCAAAGAAGTTTGATTTTAGGGTCTTAAAGATGTTTTTGCTTGTCGATCCAATTAACACTATGCTTATCTCAATTTTTAAAAATTCGCAAATTTTATCAAAAAATTTTTTTAAAATTTTATTTTCATTACCGAAAAATAGGTATAACTTTGCACTGGTAAAACTTTCTTCGCATAATTTTATATGTTATAGGATTAATATTATGAACATTTTAAATATTTTTTGAAAATTTTAGAAAGGGGTTTGAAATTTGTAAGGTTTTTATGAATAAAAAATTTTAGGATGCTAAAAAATTATATTAGAGTTCATTAAAGTCTTAAAACAATGTTCTACTGATCTATGGTAATTTGTTTATTTATTAAAAATGTATATTTTTTCTTAGTAAAATTTCTATTGTACCGTTATAGAAATTATGTAATTTTGACACATGCTCAATTAATTTAACTGATATAATATGAGAAAAAATGAGCATGTGTGATAAAATTATATCTGCTTGGAGAGATAAGAGGCTAAAATCTTTTGAGATTTTATCTGTGTCACAGGAATATTTTGATGCTTATAAAGCATGTTATTGTGGTTATAACTTATAAGCCATGTTCTGATGCCTTGACTTCTCTTTCAAAATATTGCCTAATATTAAATGGCGGCATAATTTCTAATTATAAACGGATTGTCATGTACGATACAAATCATACAGTAATATTAGTTCATCTTAATTTCATTTTCATTTCTTAATTTGAATGTTTTAATTAATTTTTAATGAACATATTATACAATACAATAAAGACCATCCAATATGAGCTTTAGGAAAAATAAAACCTTATGTTTCACTCGCACCTCGTGTATGTTCCCGGTTATTAAACTATCATATACCTTTTACAATATATTGACTCTAGAAAAATAAAAATACAGACTTTTACAAAAATCATCATATACTAATCAACCTTAAGCCTTGATCCTTTGGCGTTGCTTGGTGTATGTTATATTTGAAATATTAATACATAGAAAAATTATAGTAAGGTCAGGTTCATGTTGACCCTGAAAACTTGGTCAAGTTCATGTTGACCCAGAAACCCAAAATCAACCTGAAAAAACTCGGATAAAGATTCACTGCAGCCCAATCCTGCTAACCCTCTCTCTCGTGAGTCGTGACTTGCACCGGCCGGCTGGCCAGCGTGGCTGCAATTCAATCGGAGTCCTGCCTTTGTCTGCACCCAAGCTCGCGCCCACATAGTACCCTAGTGAATATAGCCTAACGTCTAGTTCTCACCGTCTCGCGTCCCGTCCTCGGCACGACGACACTTCGACGATTGGACTTGCCCCCTGCTCTCCCCAGTTGGCCTCACTCAACCCTCACCCACACGGACCGAAACTGCACCATAATGCTCGCGCCTGTCGCCTAAGCTACTCTTGCCCGTGCTGGGTTGACCCTTTTACACCCGGGTCAACTCGGGTTCGACCCAAACCCGACCGTTGATCAAAATTGAAACACCTAATATGTTCAGAATATGATGGACAATCACAAACTTTTTTATTTATACATTTATTTTTATACCAATATTAGTTGAGATTTAAATCAATATTTCCAAATAATGGAAATTAATTTATCGTGAGATTTATTTTTGCATTTTTAATGACTCCACACCTGGGTCGGATGTTTATAAGGATAAACAGTATAAAAGGAAAGTGAGAATTTGTGAATCATTCCTTCATAAATTGTATCTTTTCCTCACAAGTATGGCGTCATTGAGCCTCGTCTCAATGTTTTGTTCGGACTGAAGCCGAGGGGCAGTGTTGGAAAGAAGGCAAAATAAGTAAAGATGAATGTAATGATAGTGATAGGGAAGAGGATGAGGATGATCATGGTGGTGGCGTAGCTTGGGTCCGCATAGCTCATTTATTAATGCCTTGAGCCATTGATATCCTGCTGCCAAAAAAGAAAACTGTTGCGGACTAGAAAACTATTGGGTTCCTATTTTTGAGACGTTCAATTTGACTATAAATTTGCTAAAATTGGGTTGGGATGGTCCCAATTTTAATTTCAGAAATTTCCACTTGATTTGCCCACAGATAATTTCAAGGATATATCAAAAATTATAACAAATGACAATATGATTAACCTGGAAAGATTTGATACTCTAAGAAAATAGTTTTGATAAATAAAGAGCTTTAACAAGCTGACTAACATAAAACATCAAAGGTAAAATAAAATAAAAAAAAGAAGAAAATTAAATAAGGATAATATGTTTCAACTTTAGTAAAATAATCCTTGTTTAATTTGTTTATAAAAAAGGAAATTTAAAATTTAATAGTTATTTAATTTATTTTGCCCTTTATGTTTCTTCTTCCTCTTAACTCCATGTAGGACACAGCTCACTTTGATCTGTTAGTTGAGAGCTTAGGCTTTCAACTAAGAGGTCTTGGATTCGAATCTTTGTTTATGCTTTGTGTGTGTGAATTTGCCTTAAATGACCTAAATGTCCCAAAAAAAAAAAAAACTCACCCACAAGCTTAACCCGCTCCAACAAAGAACCTGAAGGATATTAGTCAACTGCTCTCCACTCAATTGTTAGACAATCATTTTATTCATTGTCATATAGTATTTATAGTAAAAATTTTATCATATTTATTCATG
Organism: Dendrobium nobile; assembly: GCA_022539455.1. Taxonomy (NCBI): domain Eukaryota; kingdom Viridiplantae; phylum Streptophyta; class Magnoliopsida; order Asparagales; family Orchidaceae; genus Dendrobium; species Dendrobium nobile. The sequence goes on from CM039727.1 coordinate 5,096,556, forward strand.
TAATATTTCCTCATTACTGTAGATATTCTTTTTTATTGTATTTCCATTATTATTTTATCCTCTGCCTTTATATTGGCATTTTGTATTAGCACAAAATCAATCAAACAAAAATATAGCCTTTTAGAATTTCTAATATTGCAAGAAATAAGGGTCATTTTTGTGGTAGAAATTTGTGACTAGAGTTGCGAATACTTAGAATACTACTCGGATTGAGAAATATATAAAGAAAAGCTGTTGGGTTTTCAAGTTAGATCATACTCATTCATCAAACAGGTGTAAGTCAATGCCAACCATTTTGCATTCGTTGATCACTATGTGTGTCTAATCAATTTTTTGTTAGTCAATTAAGACTTTGTATGAGACAAATTTCTTAATGCTTTCTAAATAGCTTCTAATATAAATTTTTTGGAAGCAATGAAAATAGATCGGATCTGAGCTTGAAGTCATTAGAATATTTTTCACCGACGACCATCAAACGCATCGATGGAAGAAATTTTGTTCCACAGGAAAGATTAAACTTCAATATTCAAACAACATTTCTTGAAACTCCAATGTCTATGCAACTGCTTTTAAAAACCACCCCCCAACACCCTTCATTTCTTATTTCAATTGAGGCATTCCCTTGGCCCTGTACGGGTGGTATCACTCGTCCAGACTCAAGGCCCCTCTCTTTGCAGGAAGGAGATTTCTCCCCCTCTTCCTCTCAGACTGAGGCCTTTCTCTGACCATGTACGGGTGGTATCCCTCATTCAGGGCTAGGGCCCCTCACTGAGTAGGAACTTCCCCCTTGTTCTTTGAGAGATCCTCCGGAGTTTCGATGTTATTCGGTGGAGATCTAGTAACGGACGAAAGTCTGATGTCGGGAAGAAGTCCGGTGATGGGTGGAAATTTGGCGTTAGGGAGAGGCATGACAAGTAGGTAATAGTCCAATGACGGGTAGAAATTCAACATCGGGGAGAAGCACAACAAATGTCCGACGACGGGTAGTAATTCAAAGTTGGATAGAAGTCTGACATTGGGAAGAAATCCGACGGCTGGTAGAAATCTGGCTCAGGGTAGAAGTCCAATGAAAGTCCGTTGACAGACAGTAGAGCGTAGAATTCATCAAAGATATATGACCCATCCGAGGTTGTATGTCAGAGCATTTGCTCGATGACGCTAACATGTATGGAAGAGGTCAAGAGATGCGTTGAGAGGTGTATAATCTTTTTGGCGAAACTCCTGTCGTGGCAATGGAGGTCTAAGAGGCAGACTATTCTTCCATTGTTTCTTTTGCCACGAGAATGAGTTATCCATTGTAGGGGCTTTTTTGCTTTTCAAAAGGTTGGTCAAATTGCTTCCTATGGGCGTTGATAGCTTCATCTGCTGATATTTGTGCCTCCACTGATGGCCACACGATGGACCAAGTCAGCATATGAAGGAACCGTGTCTCGCATAAGTGCCGAGTAAAAGGGACCAGGACAAAGGCCTCCAAGGAAAACTTCTCTAAGCAATTCAAAATCTACTCCTGGAATTTGTCGAGCTTCCGTGAAAAATCACTGAAATACTCCTTTAGTGATTCTCCTTCATTTTGGCTAATCCTAGAAAGGTGGGAAGAGTCTCTGACCATCCTCTGATTGGCAACAAATAGTTCAACAAATATTTTGGCTACTTTGACAAACGTTGGAATGGATTCGGCAGGGAGTGAATAAAATCAAGTTCGAGCATGCCCTTGAGAGTAGCTGGAAAGACCTTGCATATGAGCGCGTTAGAGGCTCGCTGGATGTGCATTATGGTCCTATAGTGATCGATATGTTCATACGGGTCAGATGTCCCGTCGTATGAATTGATACTCGGTAGTTTGAATCTTGCCGGAATGGGGTGTTGAAGGATGGCTTCAGTCATGGGTGATGACTCTTGGAAGTCCCGTTGACGAAGAGATTGTCTTATATCTCCTATAGGGAACTCTTCTCGGACTAATCTTCATAATTCATGCTGTCGGGCTGAGTCCTCGAGGATATCCGGAGGAATGCGAGGTTGGCGACTTGCGTGCAAAGAATGGGTAGAGCTTGCTGTGTCAGCAAACTCATTGTCTTGATGTGTCGGAGGACGCATTCTTGGAGGAAGGGGAACTTCACCATGATGATATTCAGGTTGAACATCTTCGAGCCCTGGTGGATCTCGTGGGAGAAGAATCTCTTCTTGAGGTGTTAGTGCCGGTTGTCGAGTCTCTCGTAGGAGTTGAAGGATCTCATTCTGAGATTCCTCCATCTTTCTGATGCGGTCTTCCAAGGAATGCCCTGAAGTTCCTTCTCCAGTAGCATTATGCCCCCTAGGATAAAAAGAGTCAGATGCCTGGCATCCCTGGTTTATGGAAGGATTTCTGGATTGGTGTGAGTTGGAGCGGGATGCTCTTAAGATGAGATTGCTACACTTGTTGACCATTAGAGTAGTGCTTAGGATAGTGGGATTGAGTTTTCCACAGGCGATGGCAAACTGTTGCGGGCTAGAATATACGTGGAGATAGAGTTGTAATTCTACGTCTTAGTGTTGCACGGATATCTAACTCACACACAGAGAACACAATATTTTTTACGTGGAAAACTCGGGAAAGGGGAAGAATCACGGGGCCTAACCCAGTTGAAAAGGTTTCACTAGAATTTGAGTTGAGAACAGTGGGCTGACTCGTCCTTGAGGGCGATCAGATTACAAATGTCAAGAGAAATGTGGGGTCTATTTATAGATTTCTGAAGTGGCATAACCTGCAAATAGGTGAGAGATCAAAGGTAAATGGTTGGATGGACGGCCGATGTTGAATCTCTTGATCATGGACCGTTTGATGGACTTGAATGTCTTAGTGATGTCGGATTTGGTGATCTTGGGCTCGTTGGATTCGTCTCGTTGAGCCGTTCGATTCGACTATAAACACGTTATGTTTGAAAACTGTTTAGTAATACAAATCATGGTTTGAACCTTCCAAATGTGCTTCGAGTCTTTGATTTGGATCCATTTGGGCTCGGAATTGAATTTGGTGTCGTTGGGTTCGTATTTCCAAGACGCTAGTTTGCTGAAATCGGAGTTTGGATGCTCCCAATTTTAATTTCGGAAGTTTCCAGCTTGATTTTGCCTTGAGATTCGTGCCTGTTCAAGATAAATTTTTGATGATTTTGCCTTGAGATTCGTGCCTGTTCAAGATAAATTTTTGATGATGTATCAATATATATATATATATATATATATATATATATATTATATATATATATATATATATATATATATATATATATTATATATATATCAGGAGATCATTTCTTCCACCATATACAAATGTTTGATGAAGAGAGCATGGACGTCTTTACTTTATCTATTGCTTTCATTATCCGACCAATCTTCCAAAGATGATCTACGTGATTGTTTTAGCCTATATAATGGTTTATTTAGTTTAGCATATTAATTGTTCCAGTTAATTCAAATTCAATAGGAATGTTTATGTATATTTATTATTCTTGGTTCCATATAGGAAGACATTCTTCACATTATTTGTTGAATTTGCAAATTAAAGGGAGCTTCAAGTACTCCTGTCAATATTGGACCCGACCCGAACCCGACCCGGAATTTTCGGGTTTGGATTGACCCGAACCCGAAGCAGGTCGGGTTCGGGTCCGGAAAACCGACTCGTTTGTCGGGTTCGGGTTGACCTGACGGGTTGCCGGATCAACCTGAAAACTCGTTTATTTTTAAAAAATTGAATTTCACTGCCCCCGCGTTGCCTGCTGCCCGCTGCCCCGCGTTGCCGCGCTGCTGCCCGCCAGCTCTGCTCGTTGCCCCATGCGCGCCTGCCCGCTGCCCCGGCTGCCCCATGCGTCGCGTCCCATGGACGGCGTCGCCGCACGGCCTGCAGCACGTCGCCGCACGGCCTGCACGTCGTCGCACCCGCACCAGCACGTCGCGCACCCGCATGTCGCCGCACCTGCACCGGCGTCGGCGCGTCGCGTCGTGAGTTGCATCCCGAGGACGGGATCGCGTCGTCGGCTGCTTTCGCCGGCTGTTTTCGCCGGCGTCGGGTTTGCTTCGCCGGCTGCAGGCATTGTATTCGCGGGTCGGGTCGGGTTGACCCGAACTCGAAGCGGGTCGGGTTGACCCGAACCCGAAGCGGGTTGGGTTCTGGTCCAGAAAATCTACCCGTTTTGAAAAACGGGTCGGGTCGACCCGTACCTGAATAGTGCCGGGTCAGTTTCGGGTTCGACCCGAACCCGACCCGTAACCCAAAATTGACAGGTCTAGCTTCAAGGGATTTCAAAATGATCAAAATGTTCATTTTTAACACAAGAGCATATGTTTTTTGATAATGAACTTCATATGTCTCCGTTGGCCGTCGACGCTCTCACAGCTCAAAAAACATGATTAACCTTTGCCCGGGTGTGTATTCAGGTGAACAGTAAATCCAACTATCTTAATTCTATTCCCATTTCGGTTGAGTATGAGTTTATTACCAAATTATTTTTTTGGCCAAATGTAATGAAGCCAAACAAGTGATAATAACCTGTAATTAAGAAATGACATTACTCGAAATCTCATCTCAAAACTTCATTAAAAAAAAACATAAATTTGAACTGCAAGCACCCATCTGAGACCAAGATCTGAAATAAAAAATATTTATGGGTTGTTCGATATGCAGAATTAGGAGGGCAAATTAATGTAATTACGTGCATTACTTAAATTAGGTTGTTTGGTTAATTTTGAGTGGAACATATGTAAATCCTCCGACGCATCAGCGGTGTATTATAGGAGTCAGTATGCGCAACATCTAAACCCGCTCAAATTGAGCGGGTTAGAAATTCTCTGGCAAAATAATGCGAACCAGCCTCACGCGCGATGGTTTCGCTGAATGTGCCGGAGGTACGTCGGAGGCCGCGAGGCGGAAGGAGCAGGGGATGTCCGCTGATGTTTGGTCGCTGGGCTGCACAGTGATTGAGATGTTCACTGGCCGGGCGCTCAAGAGTGACTTCAAGTCTCCCGAGGGCAGATACAAGCTTCAGTACGAGAAAACTCACCCTGCTGGCCTTCTTCATTACTCTCATAGAAAATCCATGTCTCAGGTGGGATTAGGGCTATGATTATGTGCTCTTATTAATAATCTTGAAGGTTCTGATTTCGAATATTGTTTTTTATAGTTGATCATCGCATATCTCAAGGAGAAGTCAGCTTCCCAGGGGCCAAGCGCGCCTTCGACACCGAGCTCCAGCAGCGTAGTGAAATCGGCAGCGGCACGGCTTTTTGTTGGTGTTAATGGGAGCAAGACATTCTCTTATGGTGGCACAAACGGTGGGAGCAAGGTAGCATCTGGCACTAGCAAGTTCGGAGGGACTTTCGGAGCAGGATCGAGCAGTTCTTCTGTAGCTTTCAATTATGATGGTGATAGGAAATACTTGAGTTCGCAAGTAACCCTAAGGTAATACTTGAGTTCGCAAGCAAACCTAATCAAGATTAGCACAAAAACAGAGGAAAAACTGCTGTCCCAGCAGTTTGACAGCACCCTCGCAGCAGAATTTTTGCACCAAACAGTGGAAATAAGAGAAACAAAGCAAGATCTTCACTAGTAGATGCAAGAAAATAAAGAAAGATACAACGTTCTTCGATTCGAGAGGAAGAACAACTCTCCACAAGTCTCTAGCAAAACCTAGAGCCCAAGCACACAATGAGATCTCAAACTTTTCATTCAAAATCAAGATGAGGGCCTAATTCCCCCCCTTTCCCCCTCTTTAACTCTCATCCCCATACAAAATCCCTAAACAGCCCTTCTATTCAAATTCCCCCCCCTTTCCATTCAAAATTTCCCTCCAACCCTTGAATTAACTCCATGTGGGGCCCGCCTAGAGTAAGTAAGGACCGGAGGGGCCCGCCTAACAGATGGCAAAGTGGCTTACTTAATCTTTAATGCTGGTGACACGTTATTCATCAGTGATCTCAATTCTCAATTTAATTTATTCACTTTGTTTGCTAGATTCTCTGTGATACTATCTTCTACTTGATGAGTTTTTTTTAGGATCCGATCAAGGCCCATTCATTTCAGCAGCTCGAATCCTCTGCGCCATTTATTTGATTCTGAAGCGAAGTATGGGCATGACTTGCTTATTGGGCTTCAGTCTGGAGACAGTGAGTTCAGATACCATGTTTTCAATATATGGTTGTCCATTTTTTATTTTTTATTTTACATTTTTATATTCGTTTTAAATAACTGAAATTTTGTTAAAATGTTTACTCTCTGATCTGTTGTTGAGTGAGAATTGTACCTGAAATTTAATGTTGGGGTAATACTGCAAGGTCTTGTGAAGGGCCTTCATCATGCTTCACTAAATCATGGCAGTTTCGAAGAAAGTTTAAGCGAAATTTTCACATTTTGCATTGTTTTAATGACCCTTGCGCTATATTTTATTTAAAACCTTACTAGCTGTGATACCGTGTGTAGTGTGTTCACATGAATGGGAGGTGGAAAGTAAATATTTGCATTCATTTGTTTTGTATTATTGCTCAACATCTTGTGTTAATATGGCATTCATATTGAACGCCACATTATTTTTTTATTTGTCCTGTGGATAAATTTTACTATCTGCAGTCGATGCACTTGTGTTGCTTGGGTACCAGATGGCGATGACATTTTTGTTGTTGCTCATGCTGATGGAAACCTTTATGTCTATGAGAAAGTGGGTCATATTTAGAAGAACTATCTATTATGATTTTTTTTTAAATAATTTAATGTGAGCTAATTACTCATTTCTCTCTATATCTAGAGCAAAGACGGGGCTGTTGACCCATCCTTTCCTGCTATCAAAGATCCAACTCAATTTACTGTTGCTCATGCACGGTCCAGTAAGGTAAGTTTGTTGGGTGTTTTCTCTATGTTAATAATTGCATATAGGCGCATTCAATGTTTTTAAAATCAAATTAATTTTTGTGCATCTTGTTCCATTCCATTAATGTGATGGAAGGTCTCCAAAAATATTTTGTCTAAGTTATCAATTAATGCCAATTCCTTCTTCAAGAAGTAAAATATTTTTAAATCTGAAAAATCATTAGAGAGCATAGAGATTAACGCAAATGAAAAACAGACAAAACAATAAAAAAAGGTAAGAGGAATCATTGAAAAAGTTTTTGCCTTATTCCTTATCCGATCTCACAAGCTCCCATTGGCAGACTATCCATCAATATATGTTGAATGTAAAAACATCTTGTAATTTTATATATGATGAGTTCTTTCTCTAGAATGTATCATCTCTTAACATTATAAAAGATAAACATTTTAAAAAATTAGAAGATCAGAGAGTAAGACCCTATTTCTTATGGATAAACATTTTAAAAATTATAAGATCAGAGAGTAAGACCCTACTTCTTAAAGAGCAAAAAATTTAAAATTAAAATTTCTCTCTATCATAAATATATTTACATCTATTGCAGCACACTGTTAAATTAATACACAGTAGAGTATTATATCTTATAATCTAAAAAAAACTTATAATAAGATATTGCAATAAATAAATACACTGATTTTATTTTATAACACCAAATAATATTAATTATGATAAATACATTGCTTTTATGAATATATGAGTTGTAATGCCAAAATAAATTATTACAAAAAATCGCTTTTACTTTTCTATGGATTTACCTAACCAAACAAGGGAAACATTTCTCATGCATTTATTTTGCAGACAACCAAATAGTCTCAAAGTATTTGGAATGCATTACATTTACTTTACATTGCATTTTCTTTTCAGGCAACCAAACAACCCCTTAGTACATCTAACAAACCAAATTTAATAGAAGTATTATTCCTACTCGAGTGCACGGTGCTCCGTGCATGCGTGAAAGAAGGGATAGAGGCGAAAAAAAACTTAATATTAACGGTATTAAAGAGCAGTAAATAGGCTGGAGGTGGATTGCTGCATTCCAACTGCCTTACCTGACTTTCGTTAGTTATATTTATGTGAATAAAACTTTACAGTAGTAGGAATTTTTAAAAGTAACCGGTTTCACATTGGATTTAGGTGAAGGAACCTATTATAATTTTAATTTAAAAAGGATAAAAAACATACTGTAGAATTGCGTTTTATCTGAGAATGCAAATAAAAATTGCGTTTTAATGGAAAACATGAATCGTAATTACATGGTCTGTTAAAACTCAAATTTTTTCCGTTACATTCATTTTTGCCTTGTCAATATTTATTTAAATTGCTTTTACAAATATTTTTATAATAACATTAGTTTAAATGTAAGTAACAATTATTTTTACAAATAATAGTAACGTTATAGTATTTTAAAAGCATTATAAATATAGGTTTTTTATAATTAAATTGTCTTAAATATTATCTTAGATATATTATTAAATAAATATAAGATAAGATATTTGATTATTTTTTATACGCTATTGAAAACTGTTTTGACCGAGCATGATTCTCGAGGCATATTTAAGTTGGAAACTTTCAAAATTAAATTTGGGATCATTTGAATTTCAATTTTAGTAAACTTATAGTCAAATTGAATGTCTCAAAGAAAACAACCTAAAGACATCAAATTTGGTCCAGCCTGAGCCCAAATGGGTCCAAATAGGGGGCCCGAATCTCATTTGGAAGGATCAAAGCATTATTTGAATGACAAAATGATATTCAAATATGCCATGCTTATAGTCAAATCGAGTGGCTCGTTGAGACGAATCCAAAGAGCCCAAGATTGCTAAATTCTGACATTGTTAAGACACTTAAACAATTGAAAGACTATCTATGATCGGGGGAATCAATACGATTCATCCAATGGATCACTCTGAACCTGTCCCAGATCTTCTCTATATTTATGGGGTGTATCACTCATGAAAATCTATAAATAAACTTCCACTCTCTATATGAGGGGGGCCTTGGGCTAAAGATTGGAGAGAGTTCTAAGGCTTCAAGAGTTCCTGCACCATCGCCGGCGAACCCACATCGATTGCCGTCAGACCACAGTCGAACTTCCACCCAGTCGCCGACCTTCACCGGACTTCAGTCCTACCTTCGTCAGACCACCGCCCCGCCGTTGATCACTGTCAGACTTTCACCCAGCCGCCGACCGTCGTTGGACTTCAACATGACTGTCGTCGGACCACTGCCCGAATGCCGACCTTCATCGGACCACCGCCCAGCCGCTGACCATTGCTGGACTTCTGCCCGTCGCCAGACTTCCACCTGTCGCTGGATTTTCGCCCATCCCCAGACTTCCGCCTTGTCATCAGACTTCCGTCGAACTTCTACCCGACGCCAAACATCCTCTCATCACTTGACTTTCAACCTATGTCGCGCGCCAACTACAGTCCTTCCGACCTCCTCCGTCGACTACAATCCTTCCAACCTCTTTCGTCGACTATGATCTCTCTGACCACCATCACCAGACTACGGTCCTTCCGACCTTCGTTGCCCGCCAACAATTGTCCCGCTGACCAAACGAACAAATCAATGTTTGTTCTTCCAGTTTCCACCGTGTAATGCACTATATATGATGTATATTTGCTACATCAAATATAAGCCTTCCCCCAAGGAAGGGCTTAATTTGAAATTGATTGCAAACACTAGAACTGGGCCTTGCCCGTGGTTTTCCCCATTTTTAGGGGTTTCCACGTAAAAACTCTGATGTCTCTTATGAACGGTACATCATTTCTTTTATCTGATTGTGTTGGATCTTCATACAAATTTAAGATGTTAAACATTATATTTCTCTATCGCCGAGAATATTCCAGGACGCAACAATTTTTATTTTAAATATAATATATTATTTTTCAAATTATTTTTCAATAAATATTATGTAACCTTATAAAAATTTGTATATTCACTTAATATATAAAAATTCTTATAAAAGTTTACCATATATTTATATACAAACAAATAAATCAAATATCATATATTTAAATAAAATTAAATTCGATATTATTGTTATCTGTTATATATATATTTAAATTTCTTTTCGGTTTGTTGAAATTTTAGTTAGATGATTTCGTTTAACTTGCAGTAATAATGGTATACTCGAGAAAACTAATTTTTTTTCTTCTTTATGACGTGTTTATAAATTTAAAATATTTATCGGCTAATAGTTTTTTTTTTCTAATGTCAAACTAACATTACTCTTAATGAAAATCGTTATAATGAAAATTAATTAACATAATAGATGTCAAATTTGACCAAAAGAAATTTAATTAAAATAAAATTTGAAATTAACAATTCAATTTTATTTTAATTTGATTAAAAAAATTAAGAAGGTAAATTTGTAAGCGTGGCATTAGAAAAAATACATAAATAAACAAAACTATTTGAAGATAAATATGTTAGATTTATAAACACGTCCAAGTTATAAAGATTAAAATAAATAAGAAAAAATAATTTAGTTTTCTCGAATTTAACATTAACATAATAAATTAAACTAAATCATCTAACTAAATTTTAAACAAATCGAAAAGAAATTAAAAAAATATATAACTGATAGAGTAAAAATGTTATTTGATGGTAAGAAAATATTACTATTGCAAATTGCTGTACAACTTTTTTTTACTGAAAACACAAAAGTTATTTGCATTTTTAGAGAAAATGTATATTAGTTTTTAGCAACGTTATTATTAGTTTAAATAAATATAAGGAAATTTAAATAAATATAACGTTATTATTATTTGTAAAAACAATTTTTACTTATATATAGACTACTGTTATTATAATAATATTTGTAAAAACAATTTAAATAAATATTGTACAGGAAAAATGAATGGAAAACGCAAAAAAAAATAAATAAATAAAAAAACTACCGTTTAACAGAAAACGTGATTACTGTTCACATTTTCCATTAAAACAATTTTTTGTTTGTGTTTTCAGTCAAAACGCAATCCCACAGTACGTTTTTTATCCTTTTTAAATTAAAATTATAATAGGTTACTTCTCCTAAATCCAATGTGAAACTGATTCCTTTTAAAAATTCCTACTACTATGAAGTTTTATTCTTTTTTTTGGGGGATATTTATGTTATTCAAGGCAAATTCACACACACAAGTTATACACAAAGACTCGAATCCAAAAACTCTTAATTATAAGGTAGAATACTTAACCAACAGATCAAAATGAGCTGTGCAGAAGAAAAGTCATACTAGTTGGTGAGGCATATGGAATGTCCCAGTCCACCTACAACCTATTTTCTTCTCTTTAATACCGTGAAATATTAATATTTCGCGCATGCACAGAGCACCGTGCATCGTGCACCTTGCACACGAGTAGGGAGCAGAGGCTGTGAGAGCTCGTTTTTTTGATTTCCTTCCAGGATCGTCCAAGCCGATTTTGGGATCGTCCTGGGACGATCAGTGCATGGCAAAAGTCAGTGAGCAAGGGTTTTTATCGTCTGAGAAAATTAATTATCGTCCTGAGATATCGTCCTGGACGATTGGATTTTGTTCACATCGTCCTGGACGATGTGGCGATCGGCCAGGCCGATACGTGTTATATTATAAGAAAATCAGCCCGTTTCGATGAGAGAGAAAAATCATTTTTTAAAACAAAAATATCTGAGGAGAGAGAAAGAGAAGGAAAGCAAAAGAAAAAGCGGGATTTCGGAGGCCGCAGAGCGATTTTCGTCAGTCGTCGCTGTTCGAAGATTTGTTTGTCTCGTTGTAAGGACTCCGAATCCTATTTCTGTTTTCGAAGATGTTGAGTTCTGGTCGTTTTGTGCAAAGAATTGTGTTTTCGTTACCGATAAACGCGCTGTATTTTGTATTGACGAAACTTTTACCGCACAACTTTTGATATGTTATTGATATGATTTTTCTATACGTTTTGAGTATTTTCTGTAACGATTCTACCGGTTATTTTGGGTTCTGTGCGATTTTGATTGAATAGATAAATATCAGGTTGTTGATTGATGTTGCTTCAGTAGAATAGAAGTCTTATAATGTTGTCGTGCACGTTCTGTATTAATTTGGTAAATTGTGATTTTTAGGAATTTTTGTATAAATTTCGTGTACTGCCGTTACGTCGCCGGTTTTCCGTACGATTTTCGATTTTCTGAAATTGATGATTTGAATTGATATGCATCTGAATGTGAATATCTGCTTGATATACTGAAAGACAAGTGAAGCCTGGTTGAACCGTTGGTTGGAGATCGACTTGACCTGTACATGATGGTGGGCCGACGGGCTTTTTTTTAAACTATTGATCAGTGATATAACGATTGGGAGTCATAAGAAGTTTATTATGCCGACGGGCACAGAGTGATCACTCTTATAGAACCAACGGATGGATATCTACAACAACACTATGGATTTCTACAACAGCACTATGGATAATAGCCAGCGATGTACTTGTTTAGTAAGACTATTGTATGGATTTGCATGTGTACGGTATTAACCTGTTGATCTCGTTTTGGATTTATAGATTTATTGACATCGATAGATTTCATCGACGGATTTATTGTATTGCATTGACTTATTGCATTGATTTATTGCTACCGGTTGTATTGGATTGAATTATTGATATGGATTATGGATTTACTGACGGATTTACGGGTTTATTGATATTGTACGATTTCATTGATATTGCGTATGGTCCTGTCACTGGAGATTTATGGATACATACCGACATATATGGATATTGTATTGATTTATGGATACCGACACCGACATTGATATGGATATGGTATTGATCTATGGATACTATTAATACGACAGATACTGATACACTACTGATCCATTGATACATTGATTTATCGTACCGCTCATTGATTGATTGATTGGATTGATTGATAATTGATATATTGATTTGATTGCTTATTGCGTTGATTGCTTTATATGATTTTATTGTATTGATTGATTTCAATTGACTTTGATGATTTTATTGATTTGATTTCAACTGCTCTGACGATGTGTTGATTTGATCGTTTTATGTGATTCCCTGCCGATTGATATGATTGACCGGACTTAAGTGCTTTACTGATGTAGCATCGTTCGTGGTCGTCATTGGATTGTTCTCGTTGTGGATATGGATACATACGCTGCCGTACTGATATTGAGCAAGTGGTATTGAATAACTGATCGATTTGCAAGTGTATGTTCTGATACGATTCTTCTATTGATTTGACTGATGTTATCGACTGATATGTATTGATATGATAAATGCTATATTGATTTGACTGATGTTATCGACTGATATGTAAATTGATATGATAGATGCTATATTGATTTGACTGATGTTATAGACTGATACGATAGATAAGACGACTAGACGACGATATTGATGTAACTGATGTTATCGACTGCTATGATAGATACTGTAGAGATTTGATGCACGCACTGATGTATTGAACTTTATGAATTTTCTACTGTTTACGGATTTCTCTGAGATTTGACGTATATTGATTGAGCTTAATGGATTCTTTTTCCGACCGTCTATCGATTCTTCTACCGCTGCATTGATTACTGATTTCCGTATCTGCATCGACTCATTGATCATGTGCGACTGATTGATTTGACTTGATTGATTTGCATATTATTTCCAGTACCGTGCTTTGATTTCAGTTGTAGGCTTTGGTGACCTGTTGGGCTAGTTAAGCCATTATATGTGGTTAATGATTTCAGGTGCAGAGCCTCCCGCGTGAAGCTTCTTCAGTTACGAGTTTAGTTTAGTTTTGTAGCCTTTGGCAGGCATTTGTTTTGTAGCCGTATGGCTATTGTAGATATTCTTTTGGACGCTCCTTTTTGACTATATATATATATATGTTGAAATGTGAATTATAGTAGTTGATGTATTTCTTTTCTTTAATACAATTATATCTGGATGTCTGTATTGATCTGAACGAGAAAGAGACGAAAAAAAAAAAAAAAAGAATGTCAGATGAATCCTTTCACTATTGATATCTGGGATGTTACAGAGGCAAAGCGGCCAGAGTCTTTACGGCGTACAGTCCCCTTCTTCCTTCACCTTCAAGGCTTCACAACGTCAGACGACCGACCGACGGCAGTAGGCAGGTATTTCTGTTTTTTTTTTTTTGTGATTCAGTTGATGATTTACCTAGTCGCTCTCACACTTTTCTCTAATCGAGTTCAAGCATATTTTATTTTCTAGTTTCTAGGGTTTGGGAGTTCGTTACTTCCCTTTGTTTATCGCTTCTTCGTCCACTGTTCTACCTGAATTATTAGTTCTCCATTTATTGGGTGATGGGGGACATTCTTTTGGCTTATATACGTCCCTCGATCGAGTATGAGTGAAATTCTAGGAGAAGAATATCCTGCACAGAAATTAAGCTAGCAGGGAGATAAGAGAAACAGAGAGTGCGAGATTACTGTAGCAAATTCATTTCCATGGTGCCTGAAGTTTACATGAGAGGTAATATACATATAGATGAGAAAACATGTGCTAAAGGTAATACATGGTAGAGGTCGTTGTGTGCCAGGCTGAGAAAAGCAGAGAATGTGGAGTGTGCTCAAACTGTTACAGCAGGAGGTCCACATGCATTTGGTTGCCTCATTTGTATGTGCACTAACAACTCCCAACAAATTGAGCATCCGGAGATTGGATGGTCAATTTGGTCCGTAGAAGATGAAAGCGAGTTGGAGGTAATGGTTTGGTCAATATATCTACCGGTTGATCCAATGAACTGAGATGGAGGATAGTGACTGCGTTCTTCTTGACATGTTCACTTATGAAATAGTAGTCAATCTTTATATGTTTCGTCCGAGCATGAAAAACCGGATTGTGTGTGAGAGCAATGGCTGAGGTATTATTACAATGAATGGGTGTTGGATCAGCTTGCTCAATTTGAAATTCAGCTAGAAGTCGACGAAGCTATAAGACATCAGAGGTGGCGGATGAGAGGGTCATGTATTCCGCTTCAGTTGAGGATTTTGCTTCTTCACTTGCCAAGATATGAGATTATTGCCTATGTAAGAACAATACCCTGTGATGGATTTGCGATCCAATTTGTTTGCTGCCTAGTCGGCGTCCACTTTTGTGCGAAGCTTGAGATAACTCGATTGGAAAGGAAGACCAAAGTGTTGTGTTCCCTGGATGTAACGAAGTAAGCGCTTAAGGGACTAGTAGTGCTGATTGGTGGGCTGATGCATATATTGGCAGATATGGTTTGTTGCAAACGCAATATCAGGTCTTGTTATGGTGAGGTACATGAGTGATCCGGCGAGCTTCCGATAGAGAGAGGGATTGTGAAATAAATCAGCACCGTTGGAGCTGCTGGTTGGTTTGGGAGCCATGGGCGTGGGGGCGGGTTTGCATGATGCAAAACCTGATTTGTGAAGGAGCTCACGGGCATATGGCTGTTGATGCAGAAATAGACCAGTCTTGGTATGTTGGACTTGAATACCAAGAAACGTGGAAACAGAGCCAAGTTGTTTGAGTGAGAACTTGGATTTCAGCATAGCTAACATAAGTTGAATTGTGCTTGAATAATTGCCGGTAAGGAGCATGTCGTCAACATAAATAAGAAGATATAACTGAATATCTCCGCTGATGTAGAGAAGTAGAGATGGATCGGATTTGCTGAATATAAATCCGAATTGAATAAGAGAGGAGGTGAATTTGGTGAACCACTGTCTCTAAGCCTGTTTGAGCCCATATAGAGATTTATGCAATTTGCAAACATAAGTTGGAAATTGAGAGTATATGAAACCTTGCAGTTGTTTCATGTAAACAGTGTCTGGTAAGTCCCCGTGAAGGAAGACATTTGAAATATCAAATTGTAGAAACGACCATTTTCGCTGTGTAGCTAGAATGAGTAGGATCTGGATGGTTGGCATTTTAGCTACTGGGCTAAAGGTTTCTTTGTAGTTGATCCCATATTGTTGTGAGAAATCTTGAGCGACTAAGCGAGTTTTGTAGGTATCAACTTGGCCATTAGGGCGAAGCTTGGTTTTATATGTCCAACGGCAGCCTAGAAGAGGAGTGTTGGGTGGTAAAGGGGTTAAGGACTAAGTGCCATGTTTTTGGAGAGCAAGGAATTCATCAGACGCGGCTGAGCGCCATTGTGGAAATTTAGCCACTTGATTAAAGGTGATGGGTGTGGTCATTGAGGTGGAGGTAGCAGATAAGTCGAAGATGACTTTTGGTTTGAGGTGGCCGGTTTTTGAGCGAGTTTGCATGGGATGAATGTCTGGTGGTGGTGGGTCGTTGAGAGGTATGGAAGGTGGAGAGGATATGTGTGATGGTGGGAAAGAAGAGAAGTTAGATGTGGAGAAATTGGGCACAGTGGGGTTTGAAGAGATGGGAAGGGTATGAGAATGGGTTGTTGGTGGTTGATTGTTTTGTGTAACTGTTGAGATGGTAAGTAACAATAGAGGTGGTGTATTAATAGTTGGTGGAATAGGAGTTGGAGAGGAAGTGGTTGGGTTGTTGAGGTAAGTTTGGTAGGGAAAATTGTGTTCATGAAAAATGACATGAAGAGATATGTGGATTTTTTGAGTGTTGAGATTGTAGCATCTGTAGCCCTTATGTGAGGAAGAGTATGCTAGAAAGATGCATTCTTGAGAGCGTGGTTGGAGCTTGTTGGAAGTGAGAGGGCGAAGCCATGGAAAACAAAGACAGCTAAAGGTTCTTAAGTGATCATATTTTGGTAGGTGACCATGGAGTAGATGGAAGGGAATTTGAAGATTGCGCGCTTTAGTAGGAAGACGATTAATGAGATAATTCACGGTGAAGAGTGCTTCAGCCCAGAAGTGAGGAGGTAGGTGGGCGGCCTAAAGTAGAGTTCTGGTTGTTTCCAAGAGGTTACGATGTTTTCGTTCAGCCAGACCGTTCTGTTTAGGTGTATAAGGGCAGCTAAGTTGATGGGTTATACTAGTTTGGAGAAGATAATTGTTGAAGGCATGATTAGTGAACTCTTCTTCACCATCGGAGCGAAGAGTTTGAATATTGGTGTGGAATAATTTTTTAACCATTTGATGAAAGCTTTTGAATTTCAAGAAGGTTTCGTCTTTAGTATTCATTAAATATATCCAGCAAAAGCGAGAATGATCGTCAATAAATGTGACATAATAATGAAAACCATTAATTGAAGATACCGGGGAAGGTCCCTAAACATCTGAATGAACAAGAGAGAACGTGGTTGTAACACTAGTTGTATGTAAGGGAAAAGATAGCTTATGGCTTTTAGCCATATTCCATGGTTTGCAAATAAAAGATCTAGATGGAGTACATATATATGGAATGACTTTTGATAAAGTTTGTAGAACGTGATAATGTGGATGGCCGAGACGATCATGCCAATGAGAGCTGGAGACGGTGATGGAGTGGTATGCTGCTGGTGAAGTATTTGTCGTGGTAAGGATCGAGTAAAGGCCATTACGTGTTGGACCACGATGTAGGACTTGATTGTCCGCTAGATCCTGAATCATGAAGCCGTGAGCATCAAAGGAAATCAAGCAGTTATTTTCTGAGGTTAGTTTTTGGATGGAAATAAGATTATGAGATAAAGCTTGTACGTGGAGAAGTTTATGAAGAATAAGCTTACGAGGTGTATTCGGTAATGGGAGAATGCCTTGGCCTTGATGTTGAATGGGTAAGGAGCTTCCAATGGCGATTGAGATGGAATCAAAGCAGGCATATGTGATGGGTTGCTGAACGTTGTTAGTATCACGATCCAACACGACCGGAATGGATCCTATCGCGTTGGGTCGCGACAGATGAATCCTGGATCTAGCTTTGGAATTTGCTTTCAGACTTTCTTCTATATATACATGATTACAGAGCGCCGAGCTAATACAAATATCCAAATATACAGAAATTCATCCAACATTTTCTTCTTTCTTTCATCAAAATAATCATGTACATTACAGTGCATGACTATAAACAAAAATAACAGAACAGAAAAACAGAATAACCATGTCCGTATAAAAAATCCAAAGTACAAAAATACCTAATATCAGATCAGATACCGAACGGCTAGTCCTAAACCTTCTTCCCTTTCTTAGAACCTGAAAACCATGAAGATAACCACAGTGATCTAACAGCTCAGCAATACTACACTAGCCGATCAAAATCTCCAGAAACTCTCATATCAAAAATACATCACAAACTTTAAAAACAGTTTATTCAAATAGCCGTACAGAATTCAGATAATCGTATCGAAATCATATAATCAGACAGAATGCATATATTCGTACATAACAGATAAACAAATAGACTTCAGATATTCACACAGAACAGATAATCAGATGGAAATCAAATAACAGAGACATAAGAATTGAATCAAATTCATATAACAGAATCATTCAAATCAGAGTTCAGATCATATATCAAATCAGAATTCAGATCATATATCAAATCAGAGTTCAAATCACATATCTCTGACTCAGACAGAATCTCAACGGATTCTGGCCCCTTATGCCTCCCTTCCCTGACACGGACAAAATCTCAAAGGATTCTAGCCCCTTATGCCTCCTTTTGTGCTTATAGCACCAGAACATATCAGATATACAAAATTATCAGATCAGAATTCATTTTCATAGTCCTGGACTCAGACAGAATCTCAACGGATTCTGGCCACTTATGCCTCCTTCCCTAACAAAGACAGAATCTCAAAGAATTCTGGCCTCTTATAACTCCCTTCTGTTATCATTCAAATCACATCAAACATCAAATCACATCAGATTCATATCAGAATATTATCGGAGAGCATAACGGCAGACAACAGAGAGTATAATGGCAGACAACAACAATTCAACATATCAAAATTCATAGTTTCAGAAAATTACAAAATTACCATAGATCGTGTAAAACATCATTTCAAAGCTTTTTATTGTACTGAAGCAATATTTTTCAACATCCAGATAATTTGCTATTCGATAAAAACTCCGCAGAATTCAAAATACTCGATTAAAATCTTCCATAAAATACTTAAAATGTGCAAAATCATCATCTCTAAAACATACCAAAAGTTATGCGGTAAAAATTTTACCGGTTCTCTACATAGCTTGGAGCATTCGTCCGAGACACAACTCGTGAGACGTAGGGCGCGAAGATGGGATTTCGGCCGGAAGCATTGAACGTGAGAGCTGCGGGAGACGGAGCATAAGACGAAGCGGTAGAAATGAGATAAATTAGGATAGAACAAATTTTAGATCAAAGTGAGTTGTGTAAGGAATCTTAGCAATTACCTTATCAATAAAGAGAATTCTCTTATCTGATTAAGTTAGTAACTTCTTGCAATTATGTTCTTATAAATGATTAGAGTCGCCTCAAGGATATAGATAATGAAAGATGACTCTAAACATTTATAAGAACATAATTGCAAGAAGTTATCAACTTAATCAGTGAGATAATTCTTTATTGATAAGGTAATTGCTAAGATTGACA
Organism: Dendrobium nobile; assembly: GCA_022539455.1. Taxonomy (NCBI): domain Eukaryota; kingdom Viridiplantae; phylum Streptophyta; class Magnoliopsida; order Asparagales; family Orchidaceae; genus Dendrobium; species Dendrobium nobile. Next base: position 5,115,887 of record CM039727.1, read on the forward strand.
TTTTTTGGCATCATTCTTACTATTTTAAGTTTGGCCTGGTCTGGCTTCACCGCTTCAGAAAGCTCTCGCCTCTTACGGCACACAGGCTCTCCTTGTCGTCGCCCTTGCCTCGTTCAGCTGTTGTGTCCGCCGTCCAGCCCTCGTCAGTGGTTACAAGATTCACTTTTGGATCCAGCCAGAACCTCTGGTCGCGTCTCCCTTCTTCTGTTTCGTGCACAGGCAGTTGACTGCTAGGTTTTTTCCATTGTAAACAGGTTTTCTCTAATCGATTTTTACTAGTTGAAGTATTTTTCATTCATTTGCTGAGTATGTTGTTTACATTCGGATTTCGTTTTGTTATTTTTTAGTTTATAAGTTAAAATTAACGAATCCTATGTTTCCATTCGTTTGCTGATTTCATTTTCGTTTAATTTTGTTGTTTTTTAGTTTATACGTTTGCTGAGTTTGCTGCTTCATTCACCCCTCTAATCAGCTGAAATCAAGCACTGGCTTGATTGGTTACATCATTCCTTGAAGCGTCTGTACAGTTACTATATCATTTTAGTGAAAGGTTTCTGGGTATTACATCAGTGGTACTATAGCTTAGAGTTTATATATAGATGTGTTATGCTGTAGTACTTTATACGTGTAGGGTAGATATTGAATGCGTTAGTTGCTATCAAATGGTTGAGGAATGAGGTGTGTCAGATTCTGCTGCTCCACTTGCTTGTCGTTACCGGGCTGCTGCTCTTCACATGGTGGGAGTGCTTTTATCAGCCATTTAAGCACTTTCTGTACCAGCTTATAGATTACAGTAATATGCTCCACACTTTCCTCCGGCAGGAGCTATCCTCTGCCAAGTGTCTATGCTGCTGCCAGCAGTTGGTTGGCAGTGCACCTCTGACTAAAGGTGTAAATTAGTCGAGTATCTAACTTATCAAGCTCGTTTAACACTTAATTAGCTCGACCTCGAACTCGAACTCGAGCTCGTTTAACCCTTAAAAAACAACAAAACGAAATCCGAATGTAAACAACATACTGAGCAAACAAATGGAAATTACTTCAAGTAGTAGAAATCAATTAGAAAAACCTGTTTGCAATGGAGAAAACCTTGCAGTCGACTGCCTGTGCGCGAAACGGAAGAAGGGAGACACGACCAAAGGTTCCGGCTGGATCCAAAAGCGAATCTCGTAACCATTGACGAGGGCTGGACGGCGGACGCAACAGCTGAACGAGGCAAGGGTCACGACTAGGAGAGCCTGTGTGCCGCGAGAGGTGAGGGCTTTCTGAAGCGGTGAAGCCAAAGCAGCCCAAACGTAAAACAGTAAGAATGATGCCAAAAAAATGTCAATCTTAGCAATTACCTTATCAATAAAGAATTCTCTTATCTGGCTGATTTTTTTTTTTTTTTATTTTGGGAAATTTTGGTGCATAGCCCATTTTATTAATGAAATGATAGAAAAACAAAACATTACAATATAATAAAAATAAAACTGAGAACCTCAGCAAAAACGAAAATTGCTTCAACGGATCACCAAAAAAAAAAAAAAACTCAACAATGCCAAAGAAAGAATGACAAGTTAGTAGCAAGCAAAACAGGACTCAGGATAAGTGGCTAAAGAACCCGAAGAAGTCATCAGAATTTTGAAGAACTTTGTAATATCATTGAGTGACTAAAATGAGTTTCAAAGGCCATAACAGTGATAATCTTCCCCATTTACCATTGAATTAATTCTGGCTTATCACAGTCTATTCCAGGTCCACCTTGATCCCCAGAATTCTCTGCATCAACTTAGCACCAAAAACCTCTTGCAAATTTAAAACCTTCCATTGCTGTTCCTTATCAAGAAAATCAACCACAATAGAATTTTCAAGCATCTAGTTATCAATCAGAGTTGGCCATTTAGCCAAAGGCAGGTTCTGAATCCAAACATTATTTAAAGTATTTATTTGAACTCCATTAACAACCTTACACCAAACAATAGGTCTAAGAGCTTTGGCACCATCAATCAAAATCTGTCAGGAAGGAGAAGTTCCCCTAACAATAGTTCCATACAATCTCCCTCCTATCCATTAATGATCAAATACAGCATCCTCCTTCCTATCCATACAAACTCCAACCTCTAAAGAATCATCTATAGCCATCTGCAAGTTTCCTGCCATTCAGATTCAATCCAGAGCAATTCCCGCTAATCCGTCCAAGAGATGTATTTATAGTCTTTGAATTAATGGGGATCTCCTTCATAGGTGATCGGGCCTCAAGCCCTTTTCGATTTCAACCATGGACAGTGACGCCATATTTTTCCCTTCTAGATCACTTCCAAGATTACTACAACCCAACCCTTCCTATTATCTCCACCACCCCGATCTCCACCTTCTCCGCTAAGGCGGGGAGGCGACTTTTGGCCACCCCTCGCTATGCCCAAAGTGGCTTAGCCAAGATTTTTTTATATGGGGGCACAAATTATGATACTAAAAAACTCTCAACCTTTTTCATAATTATTAAAAATACCCTCAAACATATTTAAACAAATAGTAATTTATTTTTAATGAATATATTATAGTACATGTACAAATATTTTAACTTGTCAAAAAAATTACGATCATCCTTTTGATAATGTATCAAGCTTTAATTTATTAAATTCTCTTAAATTTCTGTCAAAAGTGATTAGTGATCACCTAAATATAACCCTCTTATCGTAGAATGAGTAGACAAATAAAAAAATATAATTCATAGGAAAAATTAAAATATGCTCAAGTGAACAAAAATAATCATAAACTATATAAAAATATTTCATTTAAAATCTCAAAGCTACTTAAACTCAAATAAAATTCTATTACTTAGTTTATTTTTTTTTAATTACAAAAATTAAAAAAAAACCCTAAAAACAGAACCAAAACATTTAAAAAAATGATAAGAAATACAAACGCAAACTAGTTTTCAAATAAAACAATTATATCCCCCAAAAAAAAAAATTTATTAGTTAAATGATTTCTAGCTTTTTGCACTTACGGAGAGAGAACATGCTATTGTTTTTTATTTTTATACACATTGCTTTTCGCATAAACAAGATGAACATAAGAGTCCTGCATTGTGTATTCATACCCACACCCACCCATGTACCCACCTATATCCAATGGGTATGGGTGGGTATGGGTACGCCCATGATTTTGTGGGTGTGTATGGGTGGGTACTCAACATCGAAGGATAAATTGATTTATATTGCTAATTATCGTATATCTTATATTACTGCAATTTTCACTACATAATATGCAGCATTTAACCACACTACGACTACGATAAATTTTGATATGTGTCTTGAAAGTTTGCAACAAGAGCAAAGGAAAACAAGCCTCAAATCCATCAATCCGTGGGACACTGCGTTCAAAAAGCATGGAAAGTGGGTGGGTATAGATGGGTATGGCCTTCCAAAAGTCACCATGGGTGGGCGAAGCCCGTCCGAGTAAAGCATGATTACCCAATGGGTACCCAACCAGGATCCTATGTAGGGCTTTGATTAACAACTAGAGAGAGAGAGAGGGGGGACCTTATTTAAACTCAAATAAAATTCTATTACTTAGTTTATTTATCAGAGACGTGGCCGTCGATCTACAGCCGCGATTGAGTCATTGTATTTTTGATTTGTTTTATGTATTTTCTTATTTATGATACCATATTGTATTTACTTTATTAGTTTTCCCGTTGTACCATTTTATTAAGGGAGGTCGTATGTAAGCCCTAGGGGCATTGTCGTCCTTTATGTTTGAGTCAATGTAAGAGGCTATTTATAGCCCCTTGTTCTTCCTTGGAAGTTAATGAATGAATGATAAACTTTCTTCCCTTTGATTTCTTCGTGAGATCATAAGTGTTTGAGAGAGAAATCCCTAGGAGAGGGAGATCGGATCACCCACCAACCTTGGAGACGGCCGGGTTCGTGGTTGCTTATTTTTTCTTCTCATTAACCCCTTCTTCCATTACCTAGCCACCGGCCAAGGTCCTCCTAAAACCTTGCCGCCGGCCACTTAACGTCCCTCCACCACCACCAAATAAGTTCCTCTCCATTGGCTAAATCCAAACCCTTCCCCTCTTGCTCACCCGACCCCTTCCCCCACATCCCCACCCACGGTTTCCACCCAAACCGCCGGCCCTAGCCCTCTTAGCCTCCGCCTCCTTCACCTCTCACCTCTTCCTTGGGTTTCCTAATTTGGTTGGAGTTAATTTATGATCAATTTGAAATTCAAATCAATTAAATTTGAAATTCAAATTCTTTCCTAATTTAATTAATCTATTTTAGGAAAGTTCTTAATTTAAATCTATTTGAATTTCAAATTCAAATTGGATTTGATTAATTACTTTCTTAATTCCTAAATCCAAATTAAGAAGCTTTAATATCTCTCATTAATTGCTCCCCTTAGCCATTAATGACGTCAGCCCCCTGTGAGGTTGGAATTGGAATTTTTTTCTCAATCCTTCCCTTTGGAAACATTTCCAAATCGCTTGATCCCTCTTTGGACGAAACTTTCAAAGATCCTATTCTTTTATTTACTTTCCAAATCTTGCAACAAGATTGGGAAATAACTCCTTCATACACCCTCTCTCCTACCCGCCCCCTCTCTCTCACTCCCCCAATCCACCATCTCCACTTCAAGTTTAAGAGAAACTTCATTTTCTTTAATGAAGTTCAAAGTTGCTAGTGTTCTTTGGAAGCAATCATCATCAAGCATTCATGAATGGCTGATCCAGACCTTGACTACGGCCTCTCCTATGACAAGCAAGAGTTCGTGTGCATCTTGCATTCATCCTTCTTCAACGTCAACCCGCACATCGACCACACCATAGAAGAGTACGTAGAGTGCATCCTGGATACCGTGGTCGAGGCTATTAAAGAATAACTTGGAACCGTCGAGTGGAGGATTACAACCGATCCTTAATGAAGGTTTTCTAATATCCTTTTTCTCGTATTTCTTAAAGTCTAATCCTTTCTTGTGATTTGATTGTAGTCATGAAGGATGCGTTTACCCGATTCTACCGAGCTTAGTAAACGTAGGGAATTGAGTGCACTTCACTATTTTCTAAAACTTATTGTTAGATTAGGGATTTTTGTTGAAAGCTACTACTTTGCATGATATTGTTTTTCTACGATATTTTGATGGTTCAAATCTCTTGATATGCAACTTGGCCTAAACGAAAGTGACCGCTCTTACATTTTGATTCATCATTTTATTTGCTATAACCGATCCTTAATGAAGGTTTTCTAATATCCTTTTTCTCGTATTTCTTAAAGTCTAATCCTTTCTTGTGATTTGATTGTAGTCATGAAGGATGCGTTTACCCGATTCTACCGAGCTTAGTAAACATAGGGAATTGAGTGCACTTCACTATTTTCTAAAACTTATTGTTAGATTAGGGATTTTTGTTGAAAGCTACTACTTTGCATGATATTGTTTTTCTACGATATGTTGATGGTTCAAATCTCTTGATATGCAACTTAGCCTAAACGAAAGTGACCGCTCTTACGTTTTGATTCATCATTTTATTTGCTAATAGTTCTATTTGTTATTTCTCTAATCAATAAATTGTGCAAACTCCTAATAAAACCATTGCATGCATTGTAGTCCTACATCACCAGTCAAGCTGATACTTGATTTCAGCTGATTAGAGGGGTGAACGAAGCAGCAAACTCAGCAAACGTATAAACTAAAAAAACAATGAAACTAAATGAAAACAAAATCTACAAACGAATGGAAACATAGGATTCGTTAATTTTAACTTATAAACAGAAAATTTATAAACTAAAAAATAACAAAATGAAATCCGAATGTAAACAGCATACTCAACAAACAAATGGAAAATACTTCAAGTAGTAGAAATTGATTAGAGAAAACCTGTTTGTAATGGAGAAAGCCATGCAGTTGACTGCCTGTGCGCGAAACGGAAGAAGGGAGATGCGACCAGAGGTTCTAGCTGGATCCAAAAGCGAATCTTGTAACCACCGACGAGGGCTTGACGGCGGACGCAACAGCTGAACGATGCAAGGGCCACGACTAGGAGAGCCTGTGTGCCGCGAGATGCTAGAGCTTTCTGAAGTGGTGGAGCAAGAGCAGGCCAAACTTAAAACAGTAAGAATGATGCCAAAAAAATGCCAATCTTAGCAATTACCTTATCAATAAAGAATTCTCTTATCTAGCTGTTTTTTTTTTCTGGAAATTTTGAGGCATAGCCCATTTTATTAATAAAATGAAAGGAAAAAAAAAACTGAGAACCTTAGCAAAAACGAAAAATTGCTTCAACGGATCACCAAAAAAAATTAACTCAACAATGCCAAAGAAAGAAGGCAAGTGAGTAGCAAGCAAAACAGGACTCAGGATAAGTGGCTAAACAACCCGAAGAAGTCATCATAATTCAGAAGAATTTTGTAATATCAGCGAGTGATTAAAATGAGTTTCAAAGGTCATAACAGTGATAATCTTCCCCATTTACCACTGAATTAATTCTTTCTTATCACAATCTATTCTAGATCCACCTTGATCCTCAGAATTCTCTGCATCAACTTAGCACCAAAAACTTCTTGCATATTTGAAACCTTCTGCTGATGTTCCTCATCAAGAAAATCAGCCACAGTAGAATTTTCAAGCCTCTAGTTATCAATCAGAGTTGGCCATTTAGCCAAAGGCAGGTTCTGAATCCAAACATTATTTAAAGTATTTATTTGAACTCCATTAACAACCTTACACCAAACAATAGGTCTAAGAGCTTTGGCACCATCAATCAAAATCTGTCAGGAAGGAGAAGTTCCCCTAACAATAGTTCCATACAATCTCCCTCCTATCCATTAATGATCAAGTACAGCATCCTCCCTCCTATCCATACAAACTCCAACCTCTAAAGAATCATCTATAGCCATCTGCAAGTTTCCTGCCATTCAGATTCAATCCAGAGCAATTCCCGCTAATCCGTCCAAGAGATGTATTTCTAGTCTTTGAATTAATGGGGATCTCCTTCATAAGATGATCGGGCCTCAAGCCCTTTTCGATTTCAACCATGGACAGCGACGCCATCTTTTTCCCTTCTTTATCATTTCCAAGATTCCTACAACCCAACCCTTCCTATTATCTCCACCACCCCGATCTCCACCTTCTCCGCTAAAGCGGGGAGGCGGCTTTTGGCCACCCCTCGCTATGCCCAAAGTGGCTTAGCCAAGATTTTTTTTATATGGGGGCACAAATTATAATACTAAAAAACTCTCAACTTTTTTCATAATTATTAAAAATATCCTCAAACATATTTGAAAAAATAGTAATTTAATTTTAATGAATATATTATAGTACATGTATAAATATTTTACCTTGTCAAAAAAATTGCGATCATCCTTTTGATAATGTATCAAGTTTTAATTTATTAAATTCTCCTCTTAAATTTCTGTCAAAAGTGATTAGTGATCACCTAAATATAATCCTCTTATCGTAGAATGAGTAGACAAATATAAAAAATAATTCATAGGAAAAATTAAAATATGCTCAAGTGAACAAAAATAACCATAAACTATATAAAAATATTTCATTTAAAATCTCAAAGCTACTTAAACTCAAATAAAATTCTATTACTTAGTTTAATTTTTTTTTTAAATTACAAAAATTTAAAAAAAAAAACCCCTAAAAACAGAACCAAAACATTTAAAAAAATGATAAGAAATACAAACACAAACTAGTTTTCAAATAAAACAATTATATTCCCCCCCAAAAAAAAACAATTATTAGTTAAATGATTTCTAGCTTTTTGCACTTACGGAGAGAGAACATGCTATTGTTTTTTATTTTTATACACATTGTTTTTCGCATAAACAAGATTAACATAAGAGCCTTGCATTGGGTATCCATACCCACACCCACCCATGTACCCACCTATATCCAATGGGTATGGGTGGGTATGGGTACGCCCATGATTTTGTGGGTGTGTATGTGTGGGTACTCAACATCGAAGGATAAATCGATTTACATTGCTAATTATCGTATATCTTATAATACTGCAATCCTCACTACATAATATGCAGCAGTTAACCACACTACGACTACAATAAATTTTGATATGCGTCTTGAAAGTTTGCAACAAGAGCAAAGGAAAACAAGCCTAAAATCCATCAATCAGTGGCACACTGCGTTCAAAAAGCATGGAAAGTGGGTGGGTATAGGTGGGTATGGCATTCCAAAAGTCACCATGGGTGGGCGTGGGTGGGCGAAGCCCGTCCGAGTAAAGCATGATTACCCAATGGTTACCCAACCAGGATCCTATGTAGGGCTTTTAACAATTAGAGAGAGAGAGGGACCTTATTTAATAATTTTTAATGAATAGTTGAGTACAGATAGAGTCAATTTTTTTTTTTTTTTTTTTTTTGGGGAAGTAGAAATTTTTGGTAGAGGGGCCTTATTTATTTTTTACAAAATTTTCCCTTATAGATGTTGGTAGGTGAGACTTGAGGGTTGATGATTTCTTAAAATATCCCTCAAAAGACTATGTTAGAAAAACAAGCAACCTGAAACATATACAATTTATAATTAAAGGGACCTGAACAGATTGAAGTGCAAACTTGATACCAGCAGCCAAAGAAGGAGCTTAGGCTTCCAAGGTTTGTAGTCTATCCAGCTAAGCTTCGTAGTTTTGATTCTGTCATTTAATTTTTCAATTAAACAAAGTGTCCTGGAGGGTTTTGGACAGTCTTGATGGTTTTGGCTGTTTGCTAGCTATGATGTTCCAGGTGTCACTAGGTTGTTAGGGAGCAGGGAATCAAAAAGGATAAGGTACACATAGGTGGAAAGGTGTCTTTGTACTCTTGTACACAAGAATTGACCACTTAAACCCATTTGCTTGCTTGTTTATCGAAAAATTAAATGACAGAATCAAAACTACGAAGCTAATTAGCTGGATCGAGTGCTTTCTTTGGCTGCTGGTATCAAGTAATGCTAGAGTATTCATTCAACTCCAATCATGTAATGCTCAAAATGCCATGTCGACTATGAAGATGAGGAAGGGGAGGGTAAGGCATATTAAGGCTTTTATCAGATTATGGGCATTTATTTCATGCCATGTGTGTGGATCCATGGTTGTGGTAACCTCCAACTTGTCCAGTGTGTCGGTCGTTAGTTAGCCTTGTCGACTATGATGATGAGGAAGGAGAGGATAAGCCATTGTGATTTTTACCAGATTTAGGACATATATTTCATGCCATATGTGTAGATACATGGATGTCGCAACATCCAACTTTTCCTATGTGTCGATGGTCGGTGATGAATGGTGCCACGCCTATGCCTTTAGCTAATGAGATTCCGCTTGAAATTGAGTAGGCGTAGATGTATATATGCTACTATTCTACTATTTGACTCTTTGTCCCTTTAACCTTGTTTGATTGGGGTGTTATTAATTTATAAGTTTTCTCTTAAATTGTTATTTGATTGAGTTGTTGCTGATGTATAAATTTGTTTAAAAGCAGTTGCATAGAAATTGGAGTTTCAAGAAATGTTGTTTGAATATTGAAGTTTAATCTTTCCTGTGGAACAAAATTTCTTCCATCGATGCGTTTGATGGTCGTCGGTGATAAATATTCTAATGACTTCAAGCTCAAGATCCGATCTATTTTTCATTGCTTCCAAAAAATTTATATTAGAAGCTATTTTAGAAAGCATTAAGAAATTTGTCTCATACAAAGTCTTAATTGACTAACAAAAAATTGAATTAGACACATCCTAGTGATCAACGAATGCAAAATGGTTGGCATTGACTTACACCTGTTTGATGTATGAGTATGATCTAACTTGAAAACCCAACAGCTTTTCTTTATATATTTCTCAATCCGAGTAGTATTCTAGAGTATTCTGCAACTCTAGTCAACAAATTTCTACCACAAAAATGACCCTTATTTCTTGCAATATTAGAAATTCTAAAAGGCTATATTTTTGTTTGATTGATTTTGTGCTAATACAAATATGCCTATATAAAGGCAAGAGGATAAAATAATAATGGAAATACAATAAAATAGAATATCTACAGTAATGAGGAAATATTACATGAATAAATATGATAAAATTTTTACTATAAATACTATATGACAATGAATAAAATGATTGTCTAACAATTGAGTGGAGAGCAGTTGACTAATATCCTTCAGGTTCTTCGTTGGAGCAGGTTAAGCTTGTGGGTTATTGATCCCGCGAGGTACATCCGTACATGGAGTTTTTTTTTTTTTTTGGGACATTTAGGTCATTTAAGGCAAATTCACACACACAAAGCATAAACAAAGATTCGAACCCAAGACCTCTTAGTTGAAAGCCTAAGCTCTCAACTAACAGATCAAAGTGAGCTGTGTCCTACATGGAGTTAAGAGGAAGAAGAAACATAAAGGGCAAAATAAATTAAATAACTATTAAATTTTAAATTTCCTTTTTTATAAACAAATTAAACAAGGATTATTTTACTAAAGTTGAAACATATTATCCTTATTTAATTTTCTTCATTTTTTTATTTTATTTTACCTTTGATGTTTTATGTTAGTCAGCTTGTTAAAGCTCTTTATTTATCAAAACTATTTTCTTAGAGTATCAAATCTTTCCAGGTTAATCATATTGTCATTTGTTATAATTTTTGATATATCCTTGAAAAATTATCTGTGGGCAAAATCAAGTTGGAAATTTCTGAAATTAAAATTGGGACCATCCCAACGCCAATTTTAGCAAATTTATAGTCAAATTGAACGTCTCAAAAATAGGAACCCAATAGTTTTCTAGTCCGCAACAGTTTTCTTTTTTGGCAGCAGGATATCAATGGCTCAAGGCATTAAATAAATGAGCTATGCGGACCCAAGCTACGCCACCACCATGATCATCCTCATCCTCTTCCCTATCACTATCATTACATTCATCTTTTACTTATTTTGCCTTCTTTCCAACACTGCCCCTCGGCTTCAATCCGAACAAAACATTGAGACGAGGCTCAATGACGCCATACTTGTGGAGGAAAAGATACAATTTATGAAGGAATGATTCACAAATTCTCACTTTCCTTTTATACTGTTTATCCTTATAAACATCCGACCCAGGTGTGGAGTCATTAAAAATGCAAAAATAAATCTCACGATAAATTTAATTTCCATTTTATTTGGAAATATTGATTTAAATCTCAACTAATATTGGTATAAAAATAAATGTTATAAATAAAAAAGTTTGTGATTGTCCATCATATTCTGAACATATTAGGTGTGTCAATTTTGATCAACGGGTCGGGTTTGGGTCGAACCCGAGTTGACCCGGGTGTAAAAGGGTCAACCCAGCACGGGCAAGAGTAGCTTAGGCGACAGGCGCGAGCATTATGGTGCAGGTTCGGTCCGTGTGGGTGAGTGGTTGAGTGAGGCCAACTGGGGAGAGCAGGGGGCAAGTCCAATCGTCGAAGTGTCGTCGTGCCGAGGACGGGACGCGAGACGGTGAGAACTAGACGTTAGGCTATATTCACTAGGGTACTATGTGGGCGCGAGCTTTTGGGTGCAGACAAAGGCAGGACTCCGATTGAATTGCAGCCACGCTGGCCAGCCGGCCAGGTGCAAGTCACGACTCACGAGAGAGAGGGTTAGCAGGATTGGGCTGCAGTGAATCAGTTATCCGAGTTATTTCAGGTTGATTTTGGGTTTCTGGGTCAACATGAACTTGACCAAGTTTTCAAGGTCAACATGAACCTGACCTTACATATAATTTTTCTATGTATTAATATTTCAAATATAACATACACCAAGCAACGCCAAAGGATCAAGGCTTAAGGTTGATTAGTATATGATTGATTTTTGTAAAAGTCTGTATTTTTATTTTTCTAGAGTCAATATATTGTAAAAGGTATATGATAGTTTAATAACCGGGAACAAACACGAGGTGCGAGTGAAACATAAGGTTTTTATTTTCCTAAAGCTCATATTGGATGGTCTTTATTGTATTGTATAATATGTTCATTAAAAAATTAATTAAAACATTTAAATTAAGAAAATGAAAATTGAAATTAAGATGAACTAATATTACTGTATGATTTGTATCGTACATGACAATCCGTTTATAATTAGAAATTATGCCGCCATTTAATATTAGGCAATATTTTGAAAGAGAAGTCAAGGCATCAGAACATGGCTTATAAGTTATAACCACAATAACTTGCTTTATAAGCATCAAAATATTCCGTGACACAGATAAAATCTCAAAAGATTTTAGCCTCTTATCTCTCCAAGCAGATATAATTTTATCACACATGCTCATTTTTTCTCATATTATATCAGTTAAATTGTAATTGAGCATGTGTCAAAATTACATAATTTTCTATAACGGTAGGCAATAGAAATTTCTACTAAGAAAAAATATACATTTTTAATAAATAAGCAAATTACCATAGATCATGTAGAACATTGTTTTAAGACTTTAATTGAACTCTAATATAATTTTTTAGCATCCATAAAATTTTTTATTCAATAAAAACCTTACAAATTTCAAAACCCCTTTTCTAAAATTTTCAAAAAATATTTAAAATGTTCATAATATTAATCTCTATAACATATAAAAATTATGCGAAGAAAGTTTTACCAGTGCAAAGTTATACCTATTTTTCGGTAATGAAAATAAAATTTTAAAAAAAAATTTTGATAAAATTTGTGAATTTTTAAAAATTGAGATAAGCATAGTGTTAATTGGATCGACAAGCAAAAACATCTTTAAGACCTCTAAAATCAAACTTTTTCTTTGCCTCTCCCCTCTTTCTCTCTTTTTTTTTTCCTTACATGTTCTCTATTTGGGTTAAAACAAAATTGTAAAGCTTTTATAAAATGATATATGAGTGGATTAGGATATTATAATAAAATATTAAATGATTATTATAATTTTTTAGTCTTTTAACATAAAATTAATCTTTTTTTTTATATCTTCAAATTCGAGAATTCAAAAATTATACAAAAATGTTTATAAATTACCTAAGCATGTCCAAAACACTCTGATAAAATCAATTTGCAAAACGGATACCTAACGTTCCCAAAATCTCCACTTGTACTGACAATTGTCAGTTTTTTAAAAAATTATAACATTGCCAAAAAATTAGTAAAATTAAAACACAATAATATACATACTATGATGAAGACTATTTATGATTTAAACTTATAATGACTATTAAATAAATTATTATTATTATTATAGGTTAATAAAGCTTTTTTAAAAAAATTAAGAGTTATCATGTTTTACCCACCTTAAAAAAATATCATCTTCGACATTTTCGGACCAAAGTAAGTCAGAATAAACCTAGATACAACTATCTAATCTTATATTCCTTCTACCAAGTAACCTCTATGGTGGTCTTGTGCTTCAACTACACGTTGACTATAAGAATATGTTTGATTCTCAATTTTCTCACATAATATGCCAAAATCCTATCAGGTTCTTTCCTATAAGTGCAAATTCATATGAACCTCAACATCTTCAGCAAATAATCTCTTCCTAGAATCATATACCCACTTTCTCAATTAAGACATAGAAAACACTGTGTACATCACACATATGATCAGATAACAATAACATATAAGCAGAACTACCAACCATCTCAATGATCTCAAAAGGTCTAATATACCTTAGATTTAGCTTGCTGATTCTCCCAAATCTACTGACACGTTTCATAGGGCTGCTTTTGACATAAAAATTTGCCACTTTGAAATTCAACCAACCTATGTTTCTGATCATAATACTTCTTCTGCCAATTTTATGCAGATTTCAATCTTTCTTTGATTAAATGGATCTATCACTATTCTATCTTTGATATTTGTCAAAATCAAAGGAGTCCTGCACTTCCTAGATCATACATAGCTTCATAGGGAGCCATACCTATCTTGGTTAGATAACTGTTGTTATGCAAAAACTCTATTGGCAGGATATGATCCTTTCAATTACCCCCAAAATAAGAACACAGTCTCAGAAGATCCTTCAGTACTAGAATAGTTCTTTCGGGCTACCTATGTGTTTGCGAATAAAATTCATATTGAACTACAACTTTGTGCCCAATTGAAGAATACCTCTCAATAATTTGGAAGTAAACCTATCATCATGTTCATATATAATCACGTTTGACACACCATGCAATATGATAATATATATATATATGTGTGTGTGCTGCATTTATATTAGAATAGTCAGTCGTATCAGAATAAAAAATGAGCAGACTTTGTTAGCCGATCGACAACAACCTAAATAGCATCATGCTCCAAACTCGATTTAGGAAAACTCATAGCAAAATCCATCATCACCTCATTCCATTTTCACTATGTAATAGATAAGGATTGTTAAAGGCTGCTTGATCACTAATGCTCTATTTTCACTAACTAACATACCTCACACTTCGAAACAAACTCTACTATGTCTTTTAATCCCGACCAAAAAAAAAATATATCATTCAAATCTCTGTACATGTTCATGCTTCTTAGATGAATAATATAACCTAAATGGTGACTCTCATACAAAATCTCTTATCTCAGATCTCCAAAAAGAGGAACCCATAATCTATCTTTGTAAAAAATAATACTAGAATCAAAAACTCGTTTAGGTTTCTAGCCAAATCTAATCCGCAAAATAAACTTTGGATACTTAGTATTTGACTTCTAAGATTCATTAATCTTTTCTTGCAAAGAAGACTAAATGATCATCCGAGCCAATATACCAGAGTTCCAATTAATATAAGAAATTATCTCTAACAGTAATCTCTCCATATCAGAAGTGAGCTATATATAAGATAATCCAGAAAGACTTCTTGCTTAGAGTATTTACCACTACATTTTCCTTACCAGATATATACTGAATAGTCATGTCATAGTCTTTGATCAACTCACGCCATCTCTTTTACCTCCTGTTCAAATCCTCTGAGTGCATATATATTTCAAATTCTGATGGTTAGTAAAAATCTTACACATAATATCATACCAATAGTATCTCTAGGTCTTTAGAGTAAAAACTATAATATCAGCTTTTAAATTAGGCGTTGGATAGTTCCTCTCATGTGGCTTCAACTACTTGGAAGCATAAACTATAACTTGATAGTGCTGCATCAGAACACATCCTAAATCTCTTAGTGAAGCATTAATGAATACTTGAAAGCCTTTTGTACCAAAAAAAGTGCCAAAACTAGAGCAAAAGTCAAATAAATATTTATCTCTAAAAACTGGCCTTACACTTTGGTTTCCAAATAAAAGCTACTGAATTTTGAGTCGATGTCATCAAAGGAGTAGAAATATGAGAAAATTCTTTCATAAACTTCCTTTAATATCCAATCATACCAAAGAAACTGAGTACCTTAGACACAATATTTGTCCTTGGCCAATCACTGACTATCTGACACCCTAAATACATGACCAAAACTCTTAGTGTCCGTGCTGAACATTACAAGCGATCTTCATCACATCAGCTTCTCTAAACTTCAACTGATAGTATCTGGATCATAGATTAATCTTAAAAAATATAGAAGATCTAGCAGCCTGATGAAATAGATCATCGATCTGTGATAGACTATATGCATGTGGCTGAACTAAAGCTGGAGAAATAATACTATACTCTTTATGATCACTACCAGATGGTATACATGCCATCACTAACTAACATGCCTCATATTTTGAAACAAACTTTATTATGCCCTTCAATCTGAGCCATCAAAATATATCATTCAAATCTTCAAACATCTTACTACATACAAATTTATTAGTATATTTTGAATTTAAATTTAAATTTTTATTAAATATTTAAAAACCTATTATTTTTAAAGAAATTATTCTTTTTTATTTTTAAATAAACTAAAAGTTTCTTATTTTAAAATTTATTTTTTATTCATTAATTTATTTAAATAAATTTCCTGAGTTGAAAGTTAATTCTTAAATAATTTGAAACTTTCAGCGATAATAAATTAATGTAAAACTTTGAAAAGGAAAAAATTTTATTAATCAACCGGAGAATTTTTTTTTTATTAAAACCATGGCCCCACGGCCCACGCACATCGGCGTTAAACTTGTGGACCCCACGCACATTGGCTGTTTGTTTTACCTACCGCCCGATGACAAGGAAAGTTGGCTTCTGATTTTGTCATTGGTTGTGGAGGCGCGGCGGGTTCGGAGTAACGGGCACCGACTCCAACTCCATAAAAAACTTAGATACAACACTGATTAAAGGAAAAGATAAATAAAAAGTTATTATGCATGTGAATATAGAAGTTTGAAGTGGATTTGTATGGCTTATTGTTATGTTTCATATAGTCAAGACTTTGCTCGTCATCTTTTGCATTCAAATGAAAAATAGACCGGAGACTAACCATCCACACAAACACAAAAAATAAAGAAAAAATGATAAACATTTAAGAATGATTCTCATCGTGATGGAGTTGGAGTCGAGAGCAGAAAAATAGGCAATCGTTGTTGTAACATCACCATGTATGTGATTACAGTGGAAGTTGGCGAAGCTATTAATCACGTTATTGGAAAGTCAAGTTTTTGCGGAGGAAAATTTTGTCGGGACAGTAGATCAGGAGTATGATATTGATTAAAATTCTCCATATTTGTTGTTCTTTTATTTATTTCTATTTTTATAGTGATTCTTTTGTACTCATAAATAGAAATATATGTCATGAATATTGTATATGATTTGTGAGAAATAAATGCACATGTTATTGATGTTTTGATCAATATAATGATTTTTGCTTATTGTTTATATTAAATAAAATTAGATAGTTTTAGTTATCATCAAATAAAAAAAATATAAGAAATTATTATTCCAAATTAGCTGAGGTCATGAATCATTGACATTGTCGATGCAGTGCATTAGCTTTAAAATGATGGAATGGATTGATGTTTTTAGTGTTAAATCCAAAACATAAAGTGCTAATGTAGTAGGGCTGCCGTGTTATATAGATGTATTGGGAGACAATGATTGCAAAATTGTATTTAGGAAATGGTTTTTAGAATATCATAGTCATACAATGATAATCAAATAATCAAAGTTTTATTTTAGCGGTTGGAAGACTGAAGATAGGTGACCATGATGGATGATTATAATTGAGAGATGGCGGTCTGAGGACTATAATCGATACATGATACTAAAAAACCATAATCAAGTATTGGTGGTCAAAGGGCTATAATAGGGCCATTATGATTAGAAGACCATAGTCAAGCAATAATAGTTGGAGGAATTGAACTAGGGTTACAATGATTGGAAGATCATAACCACAATTATGATTAGGAATTATAGTCGAGCGATGGTGATTAGATGAGTGTAATCGAGCAATGGTGATTCAAGGACTATTAATGAGTGATGGTGGTTGAAGGATCACATTTAGACGATAGTGATCAAAAGACTGTAGTAAGGAGTCCATAGTTAGTTGCCTTCAGTTAATTCATACACCATCAAAAGTGAGTATATATGGTTCTTTCAATATTTATGTGCATTAATAATATAAAAAAAAATACTTGTCTGCCTATATAGTATAATGATTCAGGGGCGGAGCCAGAATTTTGTTCATGTGAGGGCACAAAATATTGAAGTAAAAAAAATCCTCAACCTTTTTCATTCGGGCTTGAGACCGGCATAGGTGGTTTTAATTTTTTTTAAAACCATTAGATTCATTATAAAAACATAAAATATATAGTAAAGCAAAAAAACTTGAAGAACTAATATTGATCATGATATCCTATTTTAAGTAATATTAAGCAAGCTTGTAAAAACTTGAAGAACTAATATTCCTAGTTTTTGTAAGCAGAATTTCAAAAA
Source organism: Dendrobium nobile (assembly GCA_022539455.1). NCBI lineage: Eukaryota > Viridiplantae > Streptophyta > Magnoliopsida > Asparagales > Orchidaceae > Dendrobium > Dendrobium nobile. Next base: position 5,133,665 of record CM039727.1, read on the forward strand.
CTCTCTCATAATTTGTATCTATTATGTGTGTATGATTTTGACCTAATTAATCAAAGAGTCCCAAAAAAATAAATATTGGTGATTATGCATGTGATAAGGGAATTTACCAAAGGAGGTGTTGACTATAGCTTCGAGTGTTATGGGAATCTGGAAGTTCTTCGTGAGGCATATCTATCAACTCATTCGGTACTTCCAATTAGAATAATATGCTATATTGATCATATTTAAAATCCTAATTTTCTATTTATAAATTTATTTAGCTGAGTTATAATATAGAAATGCATAAATGGAGAGGAGAGAGAGGGGAATGCTACAAGTTCCAACAAAAAAAGAAGGCGTCGTCGTTCGGGCTCGGGAGAGGCGGCAGAGGATGGCCGGCGGCATTCGGACTCGGCCACGGTGAATGGGTGGCCGGTGGCGCGGTTCAAATTCGTCCTCTGAGAGAAACAGGAGTGCATCTAGCATCTTGGAGAGTTGGAGTCGTTCGACCTGTGCCGCTGTGCAGAATAGGGAAAGGCCAAGGAAGAAGCAAACCTAATTAGTATGCATTTAATGGTTAATAAATACTATTAATAACTTATTATTCCCAAAATCAGTGGGGGTCGCTGCCCCCATGGCCCCCACCCTGTATCTGCCAGTGATAATGAAAGTAGTTGTTGGTGGCCGATAGATGACGACGAAGAGATGGCATGATCGAGAAAAGAAAGGAGTTTTATATACATCATAGAATTTTTATGTAATTAATTATTTATTTATATTTAAAATTTATAATTATTTATATGATATCTTAACATTTAAATTCTATTAAAAATATCATTAATATTAAATTATCTAAAAGAATTTAATTTTTATATTTATTTAATTTAATCTACTCCTCACCTTTACTGCCATCACTTGTACTAGATTAATCTACACCATTGAACTCTCATTGAATTTGATCTCACCATTCATAGCTTTCATAGTTTAATATATATTGTGTAAATGCTACACAAAGGGCAAGGGAAATGAAACTTAACTCCGCTCCACAGCTTCTTCGCTGGCCTTTCCCTATTCCGCACAGCCGCACGGGTCGAACGACTCCAACTCTCAAAGACGCTAGACGCACTCCTGTTTCTCTCGGAGGAGGAATCTGAACCGCGCCGCCGGCCGCCCATTCACTGTGGCCGAGTCCGAACGCCGCCGGCCATCCTCTGTCGCCTCTCCCGAGCCCGAACGACAACGACGCCTTTTTTGTTGGATCTGGTAGCGTTGCCCTCTCTCTCCTCTCCATTTATGCATTTCTATATTATAAATCAGCTAAATAAATTTATAAATAGAAAATTAGGATTTTAAATATGATCAATATAGCATATTATTCTAATTGGAAGTACCGGATGAGTTGATAGATACGCCTCACGAAGAACTTCCGGATTCCCAGAACACTCGAAGCTATAGTCAACACCTCCTTTGATAAATTCCCTTATCACCTGCATAATCACTAATATTTATTTTTTTGGGACTTTTTGATCTATTAGGTCAAAATCATGCACACATCATACATACAAACTATAGAGAGTTTTTGAAATTCTGCTTACAAAAACTAGGAATAGTAGTTCTTCAAGTTTTTACAAGCTTGCTTAATCCTTCAAAAATGTAAATCTAAATTCCTTTATGTGTTGGTTGCCGCATTGGCCTTCCAACTCGAGCGTCACTTGAAATTCAGGCGGAATTCCGGCTATGGCCATCCAACTCTGATTTGAGAGTGGCATGGCCAGTAAACAAGAATTCCGGAATTCATATCTAATATATAAGAACTACATTATATGCTTATCATGTAGTTCTTATATATTTACATATGCCTAAATTTTAATATTTACTTATATAGTAATTTTGTATCTTATTTACATCAAAATATGTGTATGAAAAGATATATTTTATTTTAAAAATAAATATTAATGTTTATATATTATACATATAAAAAATTTCATAATATATATGTTAATCCATCTTAGATATTTCAGTGATGAAACTGTTAAATAATATTGATACGTCCTTAAAAGATTATCTTGATTGGGCACGAATCTCGATGCAAAATTAAGTTGGAAACTTTCAAAATTAAAATTGAAACCATCTGAACTAAGATTTCAACAAACTTACAGTCGAACTGAATGTCTCAGAAATACGAACCCAACGACACCAAAATTCAACTCAATATGAGCCCAAATGTGTCCAAATCAAGAACTCGAAGCACTGTTGGAAGGTTCGAACCACAACTTTTGCTACCAAACAGTTTCCAAATATGTCATTCTTATAGTTGAATCGAGTGGCTCGACGAGAGGTGTTGCGGATCTGTTTTCATAGATTATGATTTTGATGATAGCAAAAACTCTTATTTCTCTACGACTGCCTTATCTACTGACATTTCATGTCCACAAGATCAGATTGCAATTTGAAATCAGCTCAAGATTGGGTAGACTAGGTATGAGTCAGTTTGTAACATTTTTTTTTCTTGAGTCTATTGTATTTGGTGTGGCTCCTGATACTTTGTAATTTTGCACAAACACATCTTGGAAGATTTTCTGACTATTCCCTAGAGTTAACTGTTTTTGGTAACATCGTCTGGGACGATATTTATATCGGCCTGGAGGATCGGTTCAAAAGTATAAACCCTAATTAGGGCATCCTCATTAAGGAAGTCGTCATTAAGCCGATCGGCCTGGACGATAGGCTCAATTAAGAAAGAATCAGCCGCCATGATCAGTTAAGGTATTCTTTGTTTTAGGAAATCGGCCAGGACGCTATCCACATCGTCCGGGACGATCTAACTCAATTATGCCTAAATTAATCTGGTATTTTTGGAAAACATTAAAGGCTGATTGATTCGATCACATCGTCCGGGACGATCGCAGGATCAGCTAGGACGATGGCCTGGATGATTGACATCGGCCAGCATCTATTCCGGGCAATGATCAGGATGATTGTAATCGGTTTTAAACTAATCGGCCTGGACGATGTAACCAATTTTCTTCTGATCGTCCCAAATCGTCCCGGACTGATTGAGCTTAATTTGTACTGATCGGCCAGGAGGATATTCATATCGGCCTGGACGACAAAGTCAGCAAGTTACATTAATGAGCTTGTTTTGAGATCTTCTATTTAAGCTTTGACAAGGCATTTTGTAAGTGTCTTTGACAGCCATTGTAGCTTCGTTCTTTTTGGGGGAACTTGAAGAGAGAGCTTGAAAAGGAGTGAGGAACGTGTGAAGTCTGAGAGAGGGAGAAGATCCTGTGAGGGGTGACTCAAGGAGTGTGAAGGGGGATTCCACATGGTTGCTCCGATAGGCTTGCACCTTAATACCGTCGGATTCAAGGCTTGTCTTGAGGGAAGTTCACTGAAGAAGAAGATCTCTTTGGTGTCAAAGGACCCGGCGACTCCGCCGCATCGGGGAAGGTGGAAGTGATTTTGTAAGAGCTTCTCCGCCTAGCTATGGGGGCTAGAGGAGAGACACTTAGTTTACTGCAATACTTGGAGGGTGCCTCCAAAGAGTGGACGTATGTCAAGGTTTGACCGAACCACTATAAATCCGGTGTGATCTTTCTTTGTTTTGCTTCTGCATTTACTTATTTTTGCATTCTGATTTCTGTGGTGATTTTGGTTTTAATTTTGTGCTAAAGAAAAATTTTAAAAGTACCAATTCACCCCCCTCTTGATTAGCCTCGGGCTAGTTTTTAAGGGCTTAACATCCCTAACGAACTTTCAAGAGGAATCAAACGAGCCCAAGATCGTCAAATTCTGACATCATTAAGACCTTCAAATGTCTGAAGAATGCTCCACGATCAAGGGATTCAATATCAGCCATCCATCCAACCACTCCCCGTTTATCCTTGATCTCTCACCTATTTACGGGTCATGCCACTCAAGACATTTATAAATAGACCCCTCATTTCTCTTGAGAGGGGGATCGAAGCAAGAAGAGAAGAAGAGAAGAAAGAAGAAGAGAAGGAAAAAGTTCATCCTCGACCATCGTCGGACTTCCGTCGGACAACCACTTGAGACTCTCACCTTCGCCGGACCACCGCCTGACGTCGTTGCTCCGCCTGACCACCACTTGAGGCCCTCACCTCCGCCGGATCACCGCCTGACGTCGTTGCTCTGTCGGACCACCACTTGAGGCCCTCACCTCCGCCGGACCACTGCCTGACGTCGTTGCTCCGTCGGACCACCACTTGAGGCCCTCATCTCCGCCGTACCATCGCCTGAAGCCGTTGCTCTGCCAGACTACCACTTGAGGCCCTCACCTTCGCCGAACCACCGTCTGACGCCGTTGCTCCATCGGACCACCACTTGAGGCCCTGTGCTCCACTGAGCCACCACATGAGGCTCGAACTTCTGTTGGACCTCCACTTGTGGCCCTGAGCTCTACCAGGGCACCACCTGACACTCGGACTTCTGCCGAGCACCACCTGAGGCCTAGACTTCCGCCGAACCACTGCAGAAGGCCCTATGCTCCACTAGACCACCACTTGACGCCTAGAGTTCTCCCAGAGTAGCCTTTTTACTACGATCTTTCTGACCCCTGTCTCCTGCCGACTACAGTCCTTCCGACCTCCATCACCAGATAACAGTCTTTCTGACCCCAGTCTCCTGTCGACTACGATCCTTCTGACATCTGTCACCTACAATGGTCCTTCCGACCTCCATCATCAGACAACGGTCTTTCTGACCCCGGTCTCTTGCCGACTACGATCCTTCCGACCTCCGTCACCTATAATGATCCTTCCGACCTCCATCATCAAACAACAGTTTTTCTGACCCCAATCTCCTGCCGACTACGATCCTTTTAGCCTTCGTCGCCTACTATGATCCTTCCGACCTACATCGCCAGACAACGATCTTTCTGACCCCGGTCTCCTGCCAATTACGATTTTTCAGAACCCTGTCTCCTGCCGACTATGGTCCTTCCGACCTATTTCACCTACTATGGTCCTTCCAACCTCCATCACCAGACAACGATTTTTCCGGCCTCCAACCTATCGACTATGGTTGTGCCAACCAAACAAACATGTTTATATTGTAACTCCTACCATATAATGTGCTCTATATGATGTATATTTGTATCATCAAGCCAATGCCTTCTCCCAAAGAAGGGCCTCATTTGTAATCGACTACAAATACTTGTGGATTCATTCAAACTGAGCCAGACCTCGTGGTTTTCCCCCCTTTTCAGGGGTTTCCATGTAAAAACTCTGGTGTTTCTTATAAACGCATCACCCTCTCTCTTATCTGATTGTGTGCTGGATTTTCGTACAATGCTAAGACGTTAAACTCTATATTTCTCTACTGTCGCGAATACTTCATGACGCAACAAATATAAATTTATTATTATATTTATCCGATATAAAAATATACTTAAATTCAAGATGACTGTCATCATTATGACCGACTAACCGAAAATTTTTATTATGCACGTTCCATATACCAAATCGTGGCTACAACTTCACACCTGCGGGCCCCATTTTTTTTTTCATATTTTGCATCTTACACAAGTCTATGAGGGGTCATTTTAGCGAAATTATTATGTGCGGATGCTGAATGTAATTTATAGATCAATTAAAATGTGTTATGTCACCCTCCACTCGATATCGTTGACGTGACATGTTCTAATTTGTCTCATAATTTCTCGTCATTTCAAACGTTTTTTGCGATCTCCGCATCCCATGCATGAGGGAGAATGAAGCCACCCAGACAGATCAAAAACATAAGAAAGGAATAAAGATTTTGCTTCCAGATCTAAAATAAATGCTTTGTGTTGAATATTTTCTTTCTTACCTCCTTGCCCGCTCTTCTCTTCTAATCCTGCCTATCCTTTCCTGCTTCCGTCGCCGCCAAGTAAAACTAGAAATGACTGCCGGCGAAAGAATACTTTATTTGGGAAAAAATTTAAAATAGGTATTATTAAAACTTTAATAATGTAATTAAGTATTGAAAACAATAAATTTAAGAGTAGGCAAATTCGCCCATCAAACGGGCGACTTATGCTGACTCAGATTTGTTAAGTTATGTGTTCGTCGCCGAACTAACATGCGACTTATCTAAAAAATATTACTATTATAAGTTGTCCATTAAACGCGAGATTTGCTACAGTAAATTTTGAATATATATATATATATATATAAATGAAGTAGGCGTGCTGTAGTGGTAGAAAGAAAGGTTAAATTGTCCTCCGCCCGCTGTTGAGCATTCAAAGCTGCCCACGGTTGGCTATATATGGAAAATTGTCCTCTGCAGTCTGAAAAAACACGTTCAGCTCCAATAGTCTGACCTGTCATTAGTGTAAAATATACAGGCCGAATTCTTCAATTTCTGGAATTAGCCTGTTGACAAAACAATAGGAAGTAATACAAAACAAAGTATGCGAAGATACAACAAACGTAAAAAATTTGAGCTAACTAGGAAGAGTAATACTAAGCAAATAGATACTCTTATACATAGATAACATCATAACAAATATAGAACGATTACTTGAAAATGATAAGTATATTTAAAAAAAAAAGGATAAGTATATTTCAAAATAGATCATATGAAGAAGAAAAGGGAGGAGGAAAAGAGATGAATGGGGAGAGTTCACCTTACAAAGAAGGAGATTCGACATCTAGGACAGGTCGGCGGTCTCAGCTAGAGCTAGTGACCGGCATTAGGGAGCAGGAAATGGGTTCGCCATTGGAGTTTCTTGCGAACATACACCTACAGCAGCTGAGAGCAAGCGGACGATTCGTGCAGTATGGTGAGGGTTTTGACGGGAGTAGTAAATTTTGAATATATATATATATATATATATATATATATATATATATATGAAGTAGGTGTGCTGTAGTGGTAGAAAGAAAGGTTAAATTGTCCTCCGCCCACCGTTGAGCATTCAAAGCTGCCCACGATTGGCTACATATGGAAAATTGTCCTCTGCAGTCTGAAAAAATAGGTTCAGCTCCAATAGTCTGACCTATCATTAGTCATTATCATTAGAGGTTTTTACATACAAAACACCCCAAAGTATCTTATTCACTCATCTAACCTCTAAACTTGTATAGGCCTACCACCTAAAACATGTTTTTACTTTCTAAAATATCACTCCGTCTTCGACTCCCGTCAAAACCCTCTCCATACTGCACGAATCGTCCGCCTGCTCTCAGCTGTAGGTGTCTGTTCGCACGAAACTCCAAGGGCAAACCCATTTCCTGCTCCCTAACGTCGGTCACTAGCTATAGCTTAGACCGCCGACCTGTCCTAGACGCCGGATCTCCTTCTTTGCAAGGTGAACTCTCCCCATTCATCTATTTTCCTCCTTTTTCTTCTCCATATGATCTATTTTGAAATATACTTATCATTTTCAAGTAATCATTCTATTTTTGTTATGATGTTATCTATGTATAAGAGTATCTATTTGCTTTGTATTACTCTTCCTAGTTAGCTCAAATTTTTTACGTTTGTTGTATCTTCGCATACTTTGCTTTGTATTACTCCCTATTGTTTTGTCAACGGGCTAATTCCAGAAATTGAAGAATTCGGCCTGTATATTTTAGAAGTGTTGCTTATTAGATATTTGATAAAATGCCAATAGGAGAATAAAATGGAAAAATAAATTTGTAATAACAAATTCAGTAATCGGTTTACTTTATTGTATAAAGTCCGAAAGTTCACTCACGTAAAGCTTTTTCTCTTTGAGTTTAATGAGGGGAAAGCCCATTTTATTGTTAGAGAAAATATTCTCTTGCCGGCGGTCATTTCGAGTTTCATTTGGCGGCAAAGGAAGCGGGAAAGGAAAGGAAAGGAAAGGCGGGATTAGAAGAGAAGAGCAGGCGAGAAGGTAAGAAATAAAATATCCAGTATAAACTATTTATTTTAGATTTGGAAGCAAAATCTTTATTCGTTTCTTCTGTTTTTGATCTACCTGGGTGGCTTGATTCTCCCTCCTGCTTTGATATCAACGATTTCCGCAAATAGTTTTCTATTAAAAATGATATGAAGATCCCATTATCTTGCTTTGGAAGATAATCGGATTGGAAGCCGAGTTGGATTTGTATGCGATGCAGGATGGAATTAGTAGTTCTACATTTATTGGGTGGTCCGGGCATTCTTTTGGCTTATATGCATCCCTCAATCGAGTATGAGTGAAGTTTTAGGGCACCAATCGATGGGTTGCCGCGGAGTAGTGGAAATAAGTTGGGGGTTTTCTTTTGTCATGTTACAAGCATGAGGTCTTGCTTTAGGCGTACACCCAAACAAAGTCGTGTTTCGATCAAGTCAGTAACGATACTAGAATTGTCTTCATAACTGATTCACTTAAGTTGTTGGACTATGGCGAACTTGTTGGTATGCTCGCTCAAGAATGAACGTGAATGAAGAACAATCATAAGAAACTCAGTCACAGGTTCAAGATGGCAAGCTGGCACTTCAGGAAAAGCGGCCGTTATCGATGGACAAAATCCGCCGGCAAACATGAATTTTTGATGGTACAATTCAGTTTCTGGCATATTTCTCTCGAAAAGTTGTTCGAAGGTAATTTGTCACAAATTTTGTTGGGCGTCATAAATTTTGTTCCGTTGAAAAAAAAAAAATCGCCGGAAATATTACCGGCGGAAAAACGCAAAGAAGACGTCGTTTACTTGGACAGAATTTTGGTGTTTTATTTGTCAGAATCTCCGACAAAAAAATTCTGCCATAATTTGTCAGTGGATCATCCACCGAAAAGTTTCCCCAGCAATTGCCGAGGGAATTTTTGAGTCGCAAAATTTTCAAATGTCAATTACATTAGTGTTTGAGTAGCAAACTAGCAATTTGTTATAAATATTTTTGTCTTTTTAGAGTTGATTCATATGTCCATACTCATCACAATTGTACGGTATAATCCAATCTGTGATTTCTCAAACAATGAGTCTTGAAATATGAGTGATGGATATGACTTATTGAAGAAAAAAGTGATCGATTGATTATACCATCTTATTAAATTGAAATTAGCAAATGAGTTGAATATAAACAATTTTAATTAAGTATGATTGACTTGGATTTGGACAAAAAAGGATCTATGATAGTAGAGTAAATCACCTCATGCTTATCTGTGCGCTGCATTTTGCAGTAATATTTCATTCATTGGTTTAGATTTTAGTTCAATGAGCTTATTATAGTACTTTGATTAAGTAATAGCAAAACTTTTTATCTGATATAACGCCGAAGAAGATTATGATCGCATGCTGATTTTTCACCTTCGTGGCTTCAATCTTCAAGGGCAGCTGTTGGACGAAGGAGCCGGGAGGGGAGATTTGGGAGCCTGGAGGGGAGAGCTGGTCGCGATTTAGGAAATAGCATGAACAGGGTTGGCTAGGGAAAAAGGGAAGAATATGATATATAGGTGTGCAAATTACTAAAGTCGGTGTAGGGATATTTTGGTAAATTTTCCTCTTACACCTCATATTCTGCCTTTTTGTCATTGATGAGGATTGGACGGGACCCTGTTCATGTGTGATTTCCTAAATCGCGAGCAGCTCTCCCCTCCAGGCTCCCAACTCTCTCCACCCGGCTCCCTCTTCTTCATCAAGCAGCTGCCCTTGAAGAATGAAGCCAAGAAGGTGAAAAATCAGTGCGCGAGTATAGTCTTCTTCGGCTTTATCATCAGATAAAAGGTTTTAGTCTTTCAGAAAGAAGATCTCGCTTCTCGAAGCACACAGGCTTACCTAGTCGTCGCCATTGCCTCGTCTAGCTGTTGCGTCCGCCGTCCAGCCCTCGTCAGTCGTTATGAGATTCGCTTTTGGATCCAGCCGGAACCTCTGGTTGCATCTCCCTTCTTCCGTTTTGCGCACAGGCAGATTTCTTGAGATTTACTAGCACGCTCGACTGCCTTCGAGGAAGATTCGTTCGGCTGTGACTTGGTAAATTAGCGATTATGTCAGTTTGAGTTTTCAAATTGCATACCCTTGCTTTGCAATCGGATGGGATCTGAACGTTCTCTGTTTTTGTATTCTACAAATTTCAGATTTAGGGAAAGTCGGAAGCAAGTTTTTCTCCATTGCAAGGTTTTTTAGTTTAGGGTTTAGGGAAGGTAAATAAGAAGAGAGAGCAAACGTCTCTAGAGTGAAAGGTTTATGTGTATTACATCAGTGGTGCTATAGCTTTGAGTTTATATATGCACTACAGTAGTGCTTTATACGTATAGGGTAGAGATTGAATGTGTTAGTAGCTATTTAATGGTTGAGGAATGAGGTGTGTCAGATTCTGCTGCTCCACTTGCTTGCCATTAACGGGCTGCTGCTCTTCACATGGTGGGAGTGCTTTTATCAGCCATTTAAACACTTCCTGTCCCTGCTTACAGATCACAGTAGTATGCTCCACACTTTCCTCCTCTTCATAGCCCCAAGGGCAGGAGCTATTCTCTGACTAGAGGTGTAAATGACCCGAATATCTGACTTATGAGGCATGGTTCGTTTAACCTTTAATTAGCTCAAACTCGAGTTCAAGGTCATTTAGTGGGCTCGATATCAACTTGTTTAGACAATACCAATGCTCGAGCTCAACTTGAAAGCTTAAGCTCGTTTAAAAAGCTCAAGCTCAGCTCGTTTAATCAAGTAGCTTGATAAGCTCTCGAGTTGAGTCGGGTTGTGCTCCAACTCAAGCTCGTCTATTATACGAGCTCGATCATAGGCTCGAAGCTCGATAAGCTCGACTCGCAAGCTCTGTTAACGAGTTGAGTTCGAGCTGCTCGGCTCACTTACACCCCTACCTCTAACTAAACTCCCCAAAATAAACCAATCTCTAGGATGGAGCTTTAACTTCCTAATTCAAGAAAACTGAGAACTCATTCCACTAAAATGAGTTTCAAATGCCATAACAGTGATAATCTTCCCCATTTGCCATTGAATTAATTCTGGCTTATCACAATCTATTCCAGATCCACCTTGATCTTCATAATTCTCTGCATCAACTTAGCACCAAAAACCTCTTGCAAATTTGAAACCGTCTATTGCTATTCCTCATCAAGAAAATAAGCCACAATAGAATTTTCATGCCTGTAGTTATCAATTGGAGTTGGCCATTTAGCCAAAGGCAGGATCTGAATCCAAACATCATTTAAAGTATTTATTTGAACTCCATTAACAACCCCCCACCTAACAATAGGTCTAAGAGCTTTGGCACCATCAATCAAAGTCTGCCAGGAAGGAGAAGTTCCCCTAATAATTGTTCCATTCCACACATCCTCACCATACTTAGCTCTCAATACCCTATTTAACATAGTATCAGGCTTAGAGACAAAATCCCAAGCAAGTCTTGCTCTAACAGGCCCCATCTATTCAACAGGAGAGTTGAAACCCAGCCCATCCAATTTTAATAGTTTACACACTTCTTTCCAAGCAACATAGTGGATGTCCCTATGACTGCTATCTTTCTTCCATAGAAAATGTCTACTTATACATTGAATTTCAACAAGCGCCCCTTTAGGAGTTAGAGAGTGATTCATTAAGTGCATTGGAGGGTTAAGAAAGCATCCCTGATTAAAGTTTCCCTTTTAGAGGTCTTAAAGATGCTTTTGCTTGTCGATATAATTGAGAAATTTGTTTGTCTCAAGGTAGGTAACACTATGCTTATTTCAATTTTAAAAAATTCGCAATTTTTATCAAAATTTTTTATTAAAATTTTAATTTCATTACCGGAAAATAGGTATAATTTTGCACTGGTAAAATTTTCACCGTATAATTTTGTATATATTATAGAGATTAAGATTATGAACATTTTAAATATTTTTTGAAATTTTTACAAAAAAGGATTTGGAATTTGTAAGGTTTTTATTGAATAAAAAATTATATGGATGCTAAAAAAAATTATACTAGAGTTCAATTAAAGTCTTAAAATAATGTTCTACATGATCTATGGTAATTTGTTTATTTATTAAAAATGTATATTTTTTTAGTAGAAATTTCTGTTGGCTAATGTTATAGAAAATTATGTAATTTTGACACATGCTCAATTACAGTTTAACTGATATAATATGAGAAAAAATGAGCTTGTGTAATAAAATTATATATGCTTGGAGAGATAAGAGGTTAAGTCTTTTGAGATTTATCTGTGTCAGGGAATATTTTGATGCTTATATGGCATGTTCTTGTGGTTATAACTTATGACCATGTTATGATGCCTTGAATTCTCTTTCAAAATATTGATCATTCAAAATATTGCCTAAAAATTAAATGGCGGCAGAATTTCTAATTACAAATTGATTGTCCCGTACGATACAAATCATACAGTACGATTAATTCATCTTAATTTTAATTTTAATTTTCTTAATTTAAATGTTTTAATTAATTTTTGAATGAACATATTATACAGTGCGATAAAGACCATCCAATATGAGCTTTAGGAAAATTAAAACCTTGTGTTTGACTCGCACCTCGTGTATGTGCCCGGTTGTTAAACGAACATACACCTTTTATAATATATTGACTCAAGAAAAATAAAAATATAGACTCTTACAAAAATAAATCCTATACTAATCAACCTTGAGCCTTGATCCTTTAGCGTTGCTTGGTGTATGTTATATTTGAAATATTAATACATAGAAAAAGCATATGTAATAATAACAAGTAGGAGAAACTATACAAAGTCCATTAATGTTTGTAATTATCAAAACATAAGTTTAGGCTTTCAAATTACAACAAAATCAAGCTAAAAGCTAAGAAAGGTTGTTTAGTTGAATTTATTTCTTTCATACATAACATTTGGGAAGTTCATTCTTTGGTAAAATGTTGAGTTGTCTAACAAAATTGTTTCATGAAACATAGATGCTGTTTTGTTAAGTCGTTTAATTTGAGTGGGGAATTAGAACTACAAGAATTTGAGTATGAGGTATGATACGTCATCATAAAATTATCTTGATCGGGCATGAATCTCGAGGCAAAATTAAGACGGAAACTTCAAAAATTAAATCCGGGAGCATTTGAACTCCGATTTCAGCAAACTTATAGTCAAACTGAGCTTCTCTGAAATACGAACCCAACGACACTAAATTCAACTCAATTCGAGCCCAAATCAAGGACCCGAAGGGCTATTGGAAAGTTCGTACCATAATTTGAGTTACCAAACGGTCTTTGAACTTGACGAGCTTATGGTCGAATCGAGCGGCTCGATGAGACGAATCCAATGAGCCCAAGATCACCTAATTCCGACATCATTAAGACCTTCAAATGTTTAATGAACGGTCCAAGATCAAGGGATTCAATATCGGCCATCCATTCAAACCACTCCTGATTTGCCTCTGATCTCGTACTTATTTACGGGCCATGCCACTCCAGAAAATCTATAAATAGACCCCTCATTTCTCTTGAGAGGGGACCGAAGCAAGAGAAGAGAGAAGATTAGGACCAAAGCAAGGAGGGGAAGAAGAAGAGAAGAATAGGAGGGAAGAGACTCCTCCTCGACCATCGCCGGAGTTCCGCTCGAACTCCAAATGAAGCCGAAATTCTGCCCGACTTCCACGGGACGCTAGAATTCTACCCAAGTTCCACGGGATGCTGAAATTCTTCCCAATTAACGACAGAGTTCCCTCCTGACGCCAAAACTCCGCCCAAGTGATGCCGGAGTTTTCCTCGGCCACCAACAGACGTCGGACTTCTACCCGACGTCGGACCTTCACTCTTCGCCAAGTTTTTACCCGACGTCGGACTTCTACAGGTTATCGGACTTTCGCTGGACGTATATCTGATGATGGATTTCTTTTCATTGTTGGACTTCTACCTGACGCCGTCCATCTGACCTTCATCGTCAAACACAGTCCTTCCAGCCTCCGTCGCAAGACAACGGTCCTTCCGACCTCCTTCGCCAGCCGACTACGGTCCTCCTGACTTATGTCGCCAGCCGACTACGGTCCTTCTGACTTACGTCGCCCACCGACTACAGTCTTTTCGACCTCCGTCGCCAGCTGACTAAGTCCTCCTAACTTACATCGCCCACTGACTACAGTCTTTCTAACCTCCTTCGTCCGTAGACTACGGTACTTCTTACTTATGTCGCCCGCCGACTGCAGTCCTTCTGACTTACGTCGCCTACCGACTACAGTCCTTCCGACCTTCGTCGTCAGCCGACTACGATCCTCCTTACTTACGTCGTCCGCAGACTACATTCTTTTGACCTCCTTACACATCAACAGACTATGGTCCTCCCGACCAAACGAACACATCAACAGTGACTATTTGTATTTCCAACATGTAATGTACTTCATATAATGTATATCAAGCCCAGGTCTTCCCCCAAGGAAGGGCCTCATTTGTAATCGACTACAATACTAGTGGATTCATTCAAACTGGGCTAGGCCCCGTGGTTTTTCCCCCTTTTCAGGGGTTTTTCACGTAAAAATCTTGATGTCTCATCAATGCTAGACCCTTTCTCTTCTCTGATTGCGTGCCGGATTTTCGTACAACGCTAAGACGTTGAACTTTATATTTCTCTACCGCCGCGAATACTCCTGGACGCATAAGGTAATAAGTCCAAGTCCTATAAATGTTGGAGAGTTGGATCTTGAGCTTAGACTTGTTGATCATCTGCTTAATAAAGTTAAGTAAATTCTATTTGTATCTTTTGTACATGTAATTAATGATTCAATATTTATTTGTCTTTGTAAAACATTTGCCAGCATTGTTGCTTCTGATCTTGAGAAAATATTTTTTCAAGTAAATTCTATTAGGTTAAAATATTCTCATTTATATTTGATCAAGATGAAAATTTTACGCACGAGAGCAATAAATATTTGATTGGTTAATCCTATATTACACTCATTCAAAACAAATTCTATAGTTATACAAATTTCTTGATAAAATTTTGTTCAAAATATATGATTCTACTTCCGTCTTAATTTGACTTTATTAAGGACATGAATTACAGATTTTGCAGTTTTTAATTAGAAAGATGAGTATTATCTCTTTCAATTGTTGAGATTTGAGAATATTGATTTAAATCTCAACTAATATTCCTAAAAAATTAAATTTTATAGGTAAAAATATTTGTGATTATCCATCATATTCTTAACAAATGATGAAAAATATGTGAGAATATATCATACTATATCATAGTTTATCTTAAATTTTAAGTTCAATATTCAAGTGCTCCCCACTCAATTGTTAGATGATTGTTGGTGTTGAGGCGTTGGGTTTTTGGGGTAGAATGCATTTGTCTCTTGCTAGAAGGGAAATTTTAATCAGGTATGCTTTCTTAACCCTCCAATGCACTTGATGAATCCCTCTCTAACTCTTAAAGGGGCGCTTGCTGAAATTGAGAGTACAAGCAAACATTTTTTATGGAAGAAAGATAGCAGGCATAGGGACATCCACTATGTTGCTTGGAAAGAAGTGTGTAAACTATTAAAATTGGATGGGCTGGGTTTCCACTCTCCTGTTGAATGGATGGGGCCTCTTAGAGCAAGACTTGCTTAGGATTTTGTCTCTAAGCCTGATACTATGTTAAATAGGGTGTTGAGAGCTAAGTATGGTGAGGATGTATGGAATGGAACTATTGTTAGGCGAACTTCTCCTTCCTGGCAGATTTTGATTGATGTTGTCAAAGCTCTTAGACCTATTGTTAGGTGGGGGGTTGTTAATGGAGTTCAAATAAATACTTTGAATGATGTTTGAATTCAGAACCTTCCTTTAGCTAGATGGCCAACTCCGATTGATAACTACAGGCTTTGAAAATTCTACTGTGACTGATTTTCTTGATGAGGAACAACAGTGGAAGGTTTCAAATCTGTAAGAGGTTTTTGGTGCTAAGTTGATGCAGAGAATTCTAGGGATCAAGGTGGATCTGGAATAGATTGTGATAAGCCAGAATTAATTCAGTGGCAAATGGGGAATATTATCACTGTTATGGCCTTTGAAACTCATTTTAGTAGTATGAGTTCTCAGTTTTCTTGAATTAGGAAGTTAAAGCTCCATCATAGAGATTGATTTTTTTAGTAGAGGTTAGTCAGAGGTAGGGGTGTAAGTGAGCCAAGCCAGCTCGAACTCAACTTGTTAACGAGCTCCCGATTCAAGCTTATGAGCTTCGAGCTCGAGCCTATTATTGAGCTCGTACAATAAACGAGCTCGAGTTCCACCCGACTCGACTTGAAAGCTTATCAAGCTACTCAATTATATATAATTGAGTAAATAGCACGCAGTTACTAAATGAAAAGAATGAGAAATTATGATTTCAAATTATTACAAAATCCTTAATATTCAAAACTTTAATAAAAAAAAAACTTGGTGAGCAAATAAGAACACGCAATTGATACTGAGTAGTTCAGTAAATGTGTAATATATTATTAGCATAGGATTTGGAGTTTTAATCAAGATTGTCTTCTTAAAGCATTATATATATAATATATATATATATATATATATATATATATATATATATATATATATATATTATATTGAACAAATTAAATCGCAAACTTACACGCATCGTATATGCAAGATCGAACCTAAGATCTTTTGGTTGAAATCCAAAGCCCCTAACCAACAAGCTAAGATGGAAATTTTATTTATAAATCTAACAACTAAATCTTCACATTTACTTATATAACATCAAAATCTTTAAATGCAGTCAACTAAATCATATAAAATAAAGTAAACCAATTATTGAATTTGTTATTACAAATTTGTTTTTCCATTTCATTCTCTTATTGGCATTTTATCAAACATCTAATAAACAACACTTCTAAAATATACAAGCCAAATCCTTCAATTCCTGGAATTAGCCCGTTGACAAAACAATAGGGAGTAATACAAAGCAAAGCAGAAGATAGAAGATTACAGAAATAAAAACGAAAAAAAAAAATAAAAAAAAATATGAAAAAATTGGCTAACTAGGAAGATAATAAAAGCAAATAGATCTTATACATAGATAAAATCATAGCAAAAATAGAACGATTACTTGGAAATGATAACTATATTTCAAAATAGACCATATGGAGAAGAATAGGAATGAGGAAAAGAGATGAATGGTAAGAGTTCACCTTGCAAAGAAGAAGCTGTTCATCCCTAGCAGCTAGCTGTTAATCCTTGTTTATGCAAAAAACGATGTGTGTATAAAAAAAGAAAAACAATAGCATGTTCTCTGTCCGTAAGTGCAAAAAACTAGAAATCATTTAACTAATAATTGTTTTATTTGAAAATTAGTTTTTGTTTGTATTTTTTTAATCATTTTTTTAATGTTTTGGTTATGTTTTTAGGGTTTTTAGTAATAAAATTTTATTTGAGTTTAATTAGTTTGGAGATTTTAAATGAAATTTTTTATATTGTTTATGTTTATTTTTGTTCACTTGAGCATATTTTAATTTTTCCTATGAATTATTTTTTAACTTGTTTTCTCATTATCAGAGGATTATATTTAGGTAATCACTAATCTCTTTTAACAGAAATTTTAGAGAGGAAGAATTTAATAAATTAAAAATTGATAAATTATTAAGAGGATGATCACAATTTTTTATTCAAGTTAAAATATTTGTACATGAATTATAATATATTCATTAAAAATAAATTACTATTTTGTTCAAATATGTTTGAGGGTATTTTTTATTATTCATGATAAAGGTTGAGAGTTTTTTAGTATTCATAATTTGTGCCCCCATATAAAAAAAAAACTTGGCTCCGCCACTTTGGGCATAGCGAGGGGTGGCCGAAAGTCGCCTCCCTGCTATACTTGGACGGGTCAAAAGATTAATGAACAGAAATCTGTTATCTTATTCAGCAAAGCCTATGTGGGTTGGAAGCAAAGAAGTGTGGCTAAGATTCTTGGACTTGCTAAATCGCTCTCTTACTCTTAAAGGGGCGCTTGCTGAAATTGAGAGTATGAGCAAACATTTTTTATGGAAGAAAGATAGCAGGCATAGGGACATCCACTATGTTGCTTGGAAAGAAGTGCGTAAACTATTAAAATTGGATGGGTTGGGTTTCCACACTCCTGTTGAATAAATGGGGCCTCTTAGAGCAAGACTTGCTTGGGATTTTGTCTCTAAGCCTGAATTTATGTTAAATAGGGTGTTGAGAGCTAAATATGGTGAGGATGTATGGAATGGAACTATTGTTAGGGGAACTTCTCCTTCCTGGCAGATTTTGATTGATGGTGCCAATGCTCTTAGACCTATTGTTAGATGTAGGGTTGTTAATGGAGTTCAAATAAATTCTTTAAATGATGTTTGGATTCAGAACCTGCCTTTGGCTAGATGGCCAACTCCGATTGATAACTAATGTTTGGAAGATATAATTCTGTGCTTTTGATGTTTTTTGATGATTTCTTTCTTGATTGATGGAGCATGGTTGGAAAAGAGTGGAAAAGTAGGTGTGGATGGACGGCCTGGTTTCCAAATCTGCAGGGTTTGTTGGTTGCCTATTGCTATGTTTCGTGGGTTTTGCTAGTTGATTGTAGTTATGTAGGAGAATTCTGGGGATTCTGGAAATAGATTTGTAATATTTATTAACCGAATTTAATTCAGTTGAGAAAATGGGGAAGAAAGAAGGGAGGAAATAGAAGGATTAAGGAAGAAGAAGATAAAAAAAGGAGAAAAAAGGAGGAGGGAAAAAAGAAGGAGAAAAAAAGAAATGAAAATGGGGGACAGATTTTATTAAAAAAAAGGATTTTAAAAAAGGATAGGAAGAAAAGATTGAAGATTATCTTTGTTCTGGCCTTTTTTTGAAAATTTTGAAAACCCATTTTGTGGTCTGAAGAGGGAGTTCTCAGTTTTCTTGAAATTAGGAAAAGTTTTGTAAAGCTCCATCCTAGAGATTGGTTTTTTTAGCGGAAGGTTTAGTGTAAGTTGAGTTTAAGTTAGAGTTTTGAGTTTAGAGTAGTTTTTAGTCATTTTAAAGTTTAGAGTAGTTGTTTAGTCAGAGGAAAGTTAGTTTTTTTAGTCAGGGAGTAGGTTTTTTTGTCAGAAGGTTTAGGGGGTGGTATAGTTGTGTAATTTGTTAGGGGGTTGTTTGGTTTGATATTTGGTTTGTAATTGTTTTTAGGGGTTGTTTGGTATTGTTGTAATTGGGTTGTTAAGTGGGTGATTAAGTAAGGGGGGTTTGTTTTTTGTAGTTGTTGGCTGTGGTGTGTGTAATGTAATAACAAAGTGGGGTAAAATGTTTGTAAGTGTATAATTTTTGGTGTAATGTGTTGTTGTTTGGTGTAAAGGTAAATGTAGGTTTTGGGTGTTAATAACGTGGTGGTGGTGGTGTCATGTGTGTGTATTGTTGGGTGTTTTAAGTGAGAAGTTGTGAGTGGTTGGGTATTGGTAAAGGGTTGACGGTGATTGTAAGTGGTAGTATAATGTACAGTGAGTTGTGTATTTATGTGATGTTGTGTTTGTGTAAGTTGTTGTGTTAGTTTGTTTGTTGTAAATGAGTTTGTTAACGAGTGAGCCGGCAAATGCCGGCTCGAAGGGGCGGGCTGCGGCTTGCGCGGGGCTGGCTCGGCTCGGGGGGGGGGCTAGAAGCGTACTTTGTGACCATTTTTTCTTTTTATTTTTTTTTTTTTTTTTTTTTTTTTCTTTTTATTTCCTTGTTTAACGAGCTCGAGAGAGAACTGAGAGAGCCTAAACGAGAAAAGAAGAGAGAGATAGCTTATCGAGAGAAGCGCTTTATCAAGCTTGTTGAAAGGGTATGATCGAAGAAGCGCGTTATAATATGTACGAAGCTTGGAGTATGCTTAGTCTTGATAGCTTGTTGAGGTTTTGGAGGTCGAGCTCAACACTATGATTCGACTCGAAAGTTTAACCAAGCATTACTCGATTTAAACGAGCATAGCCAAAAAAAAAAAATGAAGCGTTTGAGCTTTTTTTTCTTGAACGGTTAAGCTTTTCAAGTTGAGCTGTCGCTTCGGCATATTGTTTGATAGCTTCGAAAAAGTTCATTGCTCGAGCTCTACGCATTTTGATAATTGTCCTTAAACGAAGTTTAAAACATGGAGTCGTAGTAGTTGGGAAAGTCTGTTCAAGAGGTAGTAACAAGGTATATTCGATTCGCTGAGCCCTAACTAAATGAGGCCTCTAAATACTGGTGCAGGAAGTGAAAGTAGAAGTGTATGCAAACGCCTGTCTTTTCTACCCCAATTATAATAAAGTGGGGAGAGGGAAGGGGGGGGTAGGGGAGAGGGGCGTAGGGTCGGCCACGTCTTCGTGCAGCCACCCCCTGCTCTATTCCTAAAATGCGGAGCCAGAAAAGCCAATTATAAAAAGGGATAAAAAAAGGTAAGCATAATAAAGTGTAAAAAGTAGCAGCAATCAAAAAAGCCAATAGAAGGCCAAGCAAAAATAAAATAGCCAATAGCAATAGATAGAAGAATAAAAGCCAATTTATTTTTATATATATGTGGGATGGTAAAAGAGCACAACACAAAAATGCAGAAAGAGCACATTAATATGCTACAGGGATGCACAGTGCATCTTATCCTTGTAGTATTGAAAATGTTATAATATGGCGGCTTTGCGCTTGGACGGGCTTTTCTTTCAATCTTTTTTTTTCATGAATGATAAAAATAAACCCTAAAACATTTTTGAAACAAAATAGTAATTTATTTTTTTAATGAATTTTTTTTTTAGTGAAAATATGAATTATTATATATTATAAATAGAAGCATTTGTACAAATTAATTTTAAACTGAATTTGGGTTTTGTTGTGTCATATTTCCCAACTTTAGTACCTCATTCGTTTTTACTTCGTATTAGTTATATCCTCTGTATGTATGTCCATGGTCGTTTTCTTTCTTCGCTTCTATCTTCGGGCAAGCCTCTTAAGACTGGATAATGCTATAAGGCTATGGTACCCGTCCTCTCTGTTGGTGTGGGGGGTTCCCATTGTCAGTAGTGAGGTATTTTATTGACGTTACCAAAAAAAAAAAATATCCGATAAAGTTGGGGTTGGTCGGAGATGCTTGGGTTACATTCATCGGTTATATCTTTGATTGATATTTTCACCTTACGTCTCATTGTAAATATCACTAGGTCCTTCAATAAGTGTACATACAAAATGTTTGTAAGTGTGGGCATACTACTCTCCTATTCTATTCCTAATGCATAAGGTGGTGATGTGTTGTTTTATGATGATTTGTGGGGTTGTTTGAGCTTTGGTTAATGTTTCGTCTGATCGGGGTTGGCTAGTGCCCACGTGGTGGGTGCTGGGGGTGGCATATTGGCCTTGAGGCGTTTGGGTTGGTGGTCGGTCATACATGTGTCTGTTGGCCACCCACCTTCTGTTTCTTTTTGCGGAATGTTGTTGGCCCATGTTTTCATACGGTGATGTTGATTGTTATCGATTCAGTTTGGTTTTGGGGGATTTGGGGGAGGTGTTCCGGGTGAGGTGAGGTTTTTCCTGGTGTATTTGGACTTGGATTAGGATCTTAGAGATCTTGGCATCATAGCCAAATTATTACCAACAAACTTTAAGTATCGAAGATGTATCAACTTTCCAATCTCGTCAGGTATCATTTCCAAATCTGGAGCGAGCACATACTATAGATAATAATAGGGCTTCTCGATTGCTCTGGATATTTCAATAAGTGCACTCGTGATATCCTCATTAGAAGCTTTATAGAACAAGAAAAGAGAATGCAAAATTTTTAAACTGCCCAATCTTTGTATGATGTTTGGATTTGTAGTTTCAAAACAATAATAAGTATCGAAAAAGTTTCAGATAAATTTTGATCATATGACATTTCTATCCACAAGTTTACCCGCAACCTGTGCACACAAAAAATTTAGATGATATGCCGACTCATGTATTAAATCATGCATCTTGTAGTGACCTCTGACCTTCTCAACTAAAGTTTTATTTACTAAAGCATCAAAATACCTTCCTCCAATATCCTCCATAGTCATTCCTTGAGATGGCTGAATGAATCCCAATGAAATCCACATTTGTACTAAATCATCTTTATCAAATGATGTTGATTCTGTTGGGGGGAACATACAACAAAAGCAAAACATTTGTAGATGATTTGGCAGAAACTATATAGCTCAGTCTTAAGATAGATATTGAATAGAATTCTCACCCAATAAATTGCTTTCCAGAACTGTCTTCCAATGCCTTTCATCCAAGTTGTCATGCAGAATATCTTCGATACTTAAAGTTTGTTGGTTATAATTTGGTTATATATATATGCTTTAAGAAGACAATCTTGATTAAAACTCCAAATCCTATCCTAATAATATTTTACACATTTACTGAACTACTAAGTATCAATTGTGTGTTCTTATTTGCTCACCAAGTTTTTTTTTTATTAAAGTTTTGAATATTAAGGATTTTGTGATAATCTGAAATTAGACCTGTCAATTTCGGGGTTACGGGTCGAACCCGACCCGACCGTAACTGACCCGGCTTTATTCGGGTTCGGGTCAACCCGACCCGGTTTTATAAACGGGTCGGTTTTCGAAAACCCGAACCGACCCGCTTCGGGTCCGGGTCAACCCGACCGACCCACTTCGGGTATATTTATTAAATTTTTTTATTTAATTCATTTTATTTAAATTTAATCAAATTAAGTTAGATTTACTTCAATTAATTTAAAATAAATCAAGATTAATTTAATTTGGGTAACAATGCTTATAATTTTTGAAATATTATTTACTTATTCGTAAAAATACTTTAAAATCCTCCAAATAATAAAAACGGGTCAAACCGGGTCGATTTCGGGTTTCGGGTCAACCCGACCCGACCGGTTTTACAAAGGGTCGAAATCTCTAACCGAACCCGACCCGGTTCGGGTTCGGGTTGACCCGAACCCGAAATTTTCGGGTCGGGTTCGGGTCGGGTCCAATATTGACAGGTCTATCTGAAATCATAATTTCTCATTCCTTTCATATAGTAACTGCTTGCTATTTACTCAATTATGTATAATTGAGTAGCTTGCTTTCGAGTCGAGTCGGGTGGAGCTCGAAGCTCATAAACTTGGCTCACGAGCTCGTTAACGAGTCGAGTTCAAGCCGGCTTGGCTCCCTTACACCCCTACCTTTGACTAACCTCCACGAAAAAAAAACAATCTCTAGGATTGAGCTTTAACTTCCTAATTCAAGAAAACTGAGAACTCAGACCACTTAAATGAGTTTTAAAGGCCATAACAGTGATAATCTTTTCCATTTGCCAATGAATTAATTCTTATTTATCACAATCTATTACAGGTCCACCTTGATCCCCAGAATTCTCTGCATCAACTTAGCACCAAAAACCTTTTGTAGATTTGAAACCTTCCACTACTGTTCCTCATCAAGAAAATCAGCCATTTCAAGCCTGTAGTTATCAATCGGAGTTGGCCATCTAGCCAAAGGAAGGTTCTGAATCCAAACATCATTAATGTATTTATTTCGACTCAGTAAACAACCCTCCACCTAACAATAGGTTCAAGAGCTTTGGCACCCTCAATATATATTATATATATATATATATATGTGTGGTGTTATATATATATATGTGTGTGTGTATATATATATATATATATGTGTGTGTGTATATATATATATATATATATGTGTATATATATATATATGTGTGTATATATAGAGCCAGGATTATTTTTCGGGGGCACAAATTTTTAATTTGAAAAATACTGTCAAGTTTTTTCATTGAGCTTGAAATTGATATTAGAATTTCAATTTTTTTTTAAATATCTAACTTAGATTTTCATGTCTATTAAATAAAAAATAATTAAAAATATTTTATAATGAGTAATAAATATAAAAAAGCTGCATCTTTTAATGTAAAAAATATAAAAATTTATAATTAGTATATTTTAAGCTACTTGATTTAAATTTAAATATTGTAATCTTTTTCTAGTGTAATTTGTTGGCTTTAATTACATAATTTTCTATAAAAGGAATTTGGGATTTTAAAATAATTTAAAAAAACAATGATGAAGTTTTTTATTTTAATAAACATAGTAATGTATGAAAAAATAATGGGTAAAAAATAATAAATATATATAAATAAGGAAATTAAATGAAATAAAAAAAAAATTAAGATGATCTAATAAAAATAAAATAATAGCTAAGTGAAAAATATCATCACTCTTACATTGAGATGAGAGAGAGAGAGAGAGAGGAAAGAGGCATCAAGTAAAAGGTTGCCACTTTAACAGGAAAAAATGGAAAATGGAGAGAGAGAGAGAGAGGAGGAGATGAGAGAGAGAGGGATAGCAAACAAAAAGCCATCTTCAGCCAATAGGGGGAGGGGGAGGGGAGGGGGGGCACGTGCCCCCCTTAGGCCTCCCCCCCCCTAAATCCGCCAATGTATATACACACATAATATATTATATTCAACATATATATATATATATATATATACACACAACACACATATATTATATATATATTCTATTATATATATATATTATATATATATATTATATATATATATATATAATGCTATATTTTTGTTCCAATGATTTTTATTCTGATACAAATATGTCTATATAAAGGCAAGAGAATAAAATAATAATGGAAATGCAATAAAATAGAATATCCTCAATAATAAGGATATATTACATGAATAAAAATGATAAATTTTTTACTATAAATATTATGGCAATGAATAATTTTAATTATTCCCTATTTGGTCAAGTATTAAAAAATAAAGTTTATTGTAATGCTAATATTTATGACATTTATGATTGATAAACTGTGATAAATTTTAATTTTTGTACTAAAATTCTATTTTAAGAAGCAATAAAAAAGTCGTCTCAAACTAAGCCTTTGTCAGGTTGTTAAAGTGCTTCCTTTATCAGAATTATTTTATTGGAGTATCAAATCAAGGCATTAAATAAATAAGCTACACCGACCCGAGCTATGCTATCGTCATGATTAGGCTTGCAAACGAACCGAGTCGAGCCGAGCTTTGGCCTGTAAGGCTCGTTTGTCAAAAACGATCTCAAATTATTTAACTCTAGGCAGTGTTGGACTAAAGAGCCTACAATTTTATTTTATTTTTTACGCCACAGAGGAGAGAGAAAGGTAGGCGGGAGTTAAAAAAATGTGAAATATATAGAGAGAGGGTGGGTGGGCAATTGAGGCGGGAGAATATATATATATATATGTATATATATGTATTTGATGTGCCTGCACATTCTTAGGTTGAAGCTGTTTATGAATCAGTTCCTGTGGTTGCTCAAAGGATTCAATTAGCTTTTTGTGTGTATACACCAGTTATATGATTATATCAGCTGCATTGAGGAAGTAATCGTTGGACAAATTTTCTCATGATAGTCTTTCCTTACAATTACACAGTTTGCAATTTCTCTACTTCATTTTATACCAACTTTTCAGGGAATATGGTGAGCTATCTGTTGTTGGGTGTGGTATGGTTGGAGAGGCTCTAAATATTTTTGAGGATCTTGAACTATGGGACAATCTAATATATTGTTACTTGTATTAAATATCTTATTCCTATTTTATATATATGTAGGTCTTACATTTTGTTAAAGTAGGAGCTATAAATATACTATTTTACTCTTGCAGATGACTGGACAAAAAGGCAGCAGCTGTAGACTTTATTAATGCACGGCTCCGCGAAACTCCCACAGACCCAAAATTATGGTGAGCCAAGTCAAAGAAAGCCTAATTTTGTTTTTTTTCTACTTTTTCTTTTAGATCTTACCATTTTATGATTTTTATATGGATGAACTATTCCGATAAACTTCAATTTACAACTCAAATATGTTTTTAATTAGCCCAGGTGCAAAATCACAGAGCTCATCCCATTATATCTGCAGTGTCATTTATTCATGTAATATTTCCTCGTTATTGAGGATATTCTATTTTGTTGTATTTCCATTAATAATTTATTCTTTTGTCTTTATATAGGCGTATTTGTATTAGCACAAAATCAATCAAACAAAAATATAGCCTTTAGAATTTCTAATATTGCAATAAATAAGGGTCATTCTTCAAGTTGCTTGTTTTTTAGCAAGGTCTATCGAGACATTGTAAGAAATCATCAACCTCTCAAGTCTCACCTACCAACATCTATGAAGGGAAATTTTTGTGGGAAAAAAAAGTCCCCTCTACCAAAAATTTCTGACTCTATCTGTATTCATTTAAAATTATTAAATAAGGTCCCTCTAAGTCTCTCTCTCTCTCTCTCTAGCTGTTAATCCTTGTTTATGCAAAAAGCAATGTGTGTATAAAAAAAGAAAAACAATAGCATGTTCTCTCTCCGTAAGTGCAAAAAGCTACAAATCTTTTAACTAATAATTGTTTTATTTGAAAATTAGTTTGAGTTTGCATTTTTAATCATTTTTTTAATGTTTTGGTTCTGTTTTTAGGGTTTTTAGTAATAAATTTTTATTTGAGTTTAAGTAGCTTTGAGATTTTAAATGAAAATTGATGTGAGACTACTAGGAGTTACGATTAAAATTAAAAAGAGAATTGTTTAAGTTTGCTATTATAAGTTTATTTCGATCATGCAAGATAGGGTTAAGAATTAGAAACGTTAACTTGCTTAGGCCAAAGATATGCAATAGAGATTAACCAAATCAATTCATTCAAAGTTCAAGGAAAATTTAAATGCAAAGTACAATTAACAAAAACCCAACGTTTAACAACGAGAATTTCACCTCGTGGGCGTCTCACTCAAATATTGGTAGGCTTTTAGCGGAGATAGAAGATCCAAGCGATGAAGGATATTACCACTAGAGAGAAGGCGCCGAAGAACTTCGTCGGAGGAAAGGTAGCCGGTGGGGAGGGATGTCGTAA
Organism: Dendrobium nobile; assembly: GCA_022539455.1. Classification (NCBI taxonomy): domain Eukaryota; kingdom Viridiplantae; phylum Streptophyta; class Magnoliopsida; order Asparagales; family Orchidaceae; genus Dendrobium; species Dendrobium nobile. Next base: position 5,160,378 of record CM039727.1, read on the forward strand.
GTGGCCGTCGAGGCTCCAATTGTACTTTGAAAATCGTCGGTCGTAGATGCTTGCAAGGATCGGGACGACTCTTTCCAAGTATTCTTCCACGGTGGTTTCGCCTTCAGATCCTACGTCGAAGCACGGCGATCGTAGGATGTTAATGCTTCCGTCGGCGTTGAAGACTAATCCCCACTCAAACTCCGGATCCGCCATGCATGCTTGGCGTAGGAGGGTCTTTCTCGGGAAGAGAAGAAGAACCGGTGTGGAGAAAGAGAGCACTTGTAGTTGATAAGGTGGGAGAGAGGGGATGAGGCCGGCGGGACTCTCAAGGAGAGAGGGTGGGAGTCGGCGGGTGCAAGAGGAAGAGGGCTAGGGTTAGGGCCAAGTAAGTTGGATGCTTGTAACAAGAGATTTACTAAAATCTGAAATTAATTTCAGGTTTTAGTAAATTTGGAGTGAAGTATTTGAAATGAATTTCAAATTTTGAATGTAATTAAGGGGCTTAATGAGAACATAATGAAGCCCATTAAGAGGGGGGTCGGTGGCTTGCAAGGAGGGAGGGAGGATTTAAAAACTGAAATTGATTTCAGTTTTTAAACTAATGGGAGAGGGGAAATATTTGAATTCATATTGGAGTCCAAATATGGTGGGGTTTAATTGCACTCTTTAATGGAGAACCCATTATGGGAGGCCGGCGGTATGAAGGGAGGGGAATAGGGAGAAAGTAGAGAGCTAGGTTTCCAATTGGAGGTGATGACGTGGCGATGGAATCAAAATTTCAATTTAACTTAAATTGAAATTAAATTTGTCATGAGAAACTTTCCAAATTTGGAATTCCAAATTAGGAAAGATTTTGAAATTTGAAAAATCAAATTTCAAATTTGAAACTTAGGATGGGCGGGTTGGATAGGGGGTAGAGAGAGGGGTTGCCGGCGAGGAGGCCGGCCGTGGATGTGAGGTGCTGGGCGGCGGGTTCCCAGGAGGGGGAAGGTGGCAATGGGGGTTTGGTCGGGTGGATCTCAATGGGACGGGAAGAAGATGAAAGAAACACAACGAGAAGATGATAACTTAACCACGAGTCGCGGACTCTTCCAACGACTGGTGGGCCTTGCGATTTGCTCACCGTGAGCTCTCTCTCTCTTTCTTCAAGCTCTCATACAAGACAAGAAGAAGAAGCAAAGAAACAAAAACTAGATTTCATTCAAATATTCATTAAGCTCAAAATGATACAAGAGACCACTATATATAGGTCTCAACTCATACAAAGCGAAAATACTAAATTGCCCTCAGGGCTACAATGATAAAATAACTCCCCACAGGGGTAAAAATGGAAAGTAAATAAATAAAACAAGACAATAATAAAAATACATCATGACATCTAAATCAAAAGTAGAGACGCTGAATCGTGGCCGTCGATCTGCGGTTTCGCCGGCGATAAACATGTCGGTAGCGTCTGTCGATGTCCTCATCAAAAATTCTTTATATAGTTTATGTTTATTTTTGTTCACTTAAGCATATTTTAATTTTTTCTATGAATTATTTTTTAATTTGTATGCTCATTCTACAATCATCAATCTCTTTTGACAAAAAAATTTATATATGAGAATTTAATAAATTAAAAATTTATATATTATCAAGAGGATGATTGCAATTTTTATACAAGTTAAAAAATTACTATTTGTTCAAATATGTTTGAGGCCTTGAGGGTATTTGGGCTTAGCGAGGGGTGGCCGAAAGTCGCCTCCCCACTTTAGCAGAGAAGGTGGAGATCGGGGGTGATGGAGGTAATAGGAATCTTGGGCTCATTGGATTCATCTCGTCAAGCCACTCGATTCCACTATAAGCATGTCAAGTTTGGAAACCGTTTGGTAATCCAAATTATGGTTTGAGCCTTTCAAAAGCGCTTTGGGTGTTTGATTTGGACCCATTTGGATTCAGATTAATTAAGTTGAATTTGGTGTCGTTGGATTCATATTTCCAAGATGATCAATTTAACTATAAGTTTGTTGAAATCTGAGTTCATATGATTCAAAATTTAATTTTTGAAGTTTCCAACTTGATTTTGCCTCGAGATTTGTGCCCGATCAAGATAATTTTTTTATGATATATCAAACATTATTAACTACTGCTTTTAAACTACTTGGATTGTTATTGTTGAAAAGCTCAATAGTTTAGGTACTTTTTTATGCTACAGGTTTTCGGAGGATTTGCGGTGGAAATTTCACCGCAAACATAGTAACGACGAACGTGTATCATATTTTGTGACGAAATAATCCGTCACAGATTGCGGCGGACTTTCCATCGTAAATCCTCTACAAATCCGTCGTAATTTGCAATGGAATTTACACCGGGTTGCTAAAATTAAGATGTTGTTTTCTCGAATTTTCTTCCGTTGTAAATCCATAGTTAAATATTTAGGATGGACTCCTTCCATCACAAATACTTTTGCAACATGACTTTTATCATCAGAATTAATTCCGTCACAAATCTCCCACTAACCGAAGTTCACAACGAATTTGTCGTGTTTTGCGGCAACTTTTTCCGTTGCAAAAGCTTGACTTTCCAGTGGCATGATTAATAGCTTCACCAACTTCCATTTTAACCATATATATGATGATGTTACTATTAGAAAAACAAAGCAAACACAATTAAATCAAGTGTATTCTTGATGTCCAATTATATATTTACACGTGTAGCCTCTAGGAAAGTTTCTCTATATATACGACCACGGCTTTCGCATCATCTCAAACAGGTGAAGCATCTGGTGTCGTCTCCGACAAACTCATCATATATCCTTCTTTAAAATTCGTCATCTCTAATCTTAAATCTCTCGTCCCGCATCAACTCACATTGGACAACTACTCGATTTGGAGAAATCAAATCACCAAGCTTCTCAAGGCAAACGGCTTTGCCAGCTTTCTTGAACCCTTTTCTGCTTCGGCAAGTTCTCTGATTTCTCGAGGAACAGAGATTACTGATCCCAACCAAGATCACACCAAATGGCTCGTCACCGATCAAAATTTGGCAGCAGCAATCTGTTCCACCATCTCACCGCAGGTTCTACCCTATGTTGTGCATCTTGAATCCACAAATGAGATCTGGAAAGCTCTTCAAACTCGGTTTCAATCAACGAATCTCTCCAAAGTAATTCAGCTCAAGAACGAGCTACACAATGCATCGATGAAAAATCTCTCCATGACTCAGTACCTAACGGAGATCAAGAAGATAGTCGATCAAATCGCCTCGGCATGTTCCATGGTGGACACGGAAGACGTGATACTTTACATCTTGAATGGTCTCCCTCCCTCCTACCAATCGTTCAAGACTTCGATTCGGATAATGCAGACTTCCCTAAGTCTCGACAACGATTGTCTATCTTTTTGCTCTCGACTCCAACTCGATCACAATGAGAACCATTCTTATATGTTTATCATTTTTTTATTTGAATGCAAAAGTTGACGAGCAAAAACTTGACTATATGAAACATAACAATAAGCCATATAAATCCACTTTAAACTTCTCTATTCACATGCATTATAACTTCTTCTTTTTTCTTTAATCAGTGTTTGTATCTAAGTTTACTATGGAGTTGGAGTCGTTGTCTGTTACTCCGAAACCGCCGCAACTCCACTACCAAGGACAAAACATTATAAAACCAGAAGCCAACTTTTCTGTCATCTGGCAACAGATAAAACGAACAGCTCATGTGCGTGGGGCCCACTACTTTACATTACTCCAAAAGGTGACACTTTGCATATCACTCTTATGAAGCGCTCCAATAACACTTGCAAAGCACTAGAAAAATACCCATATAACCAACACACATGAAAAAAAAAAAAATTTTAAAATTTTCTTATAATACTCAATGTTCAAATATTTTTACATACCTCATGAATTTTGTTTTGTTTTTCCCACAAAAGACTTAAAATAAGAAGTTTTCATATATCTCCATGATCTAATAAAAAATAACTAGTTACAGTTCTTCCAATACATAAACATTTGGAATCAACTTTTGATTACAAAAATTTCAGGTGAATTTTTCTTCAAAGAAAGTAAGAGGTTGCATTAAGAACAACTTAACACTGGTGTAAACAAAAGCCAAAGACTTTGACTGTTTGCAGCAATTTGGCAACATGAAAGATCAAAGATTGTAGCAGACATTGCCTTAGAAGGAATTTCCCAGGATTGTAGCAATCTGGAACCATAACAATACGAGATTGTAACAAAACTTGAAAGAACTTGGATTTCCTAGGCTTTAGTAATCCCAGACTATAGCAATAATAAAAATATGTGAAACTTGCATTGGTTATGATGTTGATTGAATTGAGCCCATTTAGTAGTTAATCAAACTTATTCTCAATTGGATCAACATCATAGGCATACTTAATATTTGAAATGAACTATGAAATAAAAAAAAAGAATCAATACACCTGCATTGCATTCCCAACAAATACAAACTTTTAGAAGGAATTTCCCATGATTGTAGCAATCTGGAACCATAACAATACGAGATTGTAACAAAACTTGAAAGAACTGGGATTTCCTAGGCTTTAGTAATCCCAGACTATAGCAATAATAAAAATATGTGAAACTTGCATTGGTTATGATGTTGATTGAATTGAGCCCATTTAGTAGTTAATCAAACTTATTCTCAATTGGATCAACATCATAGGCATACTTTATATTTGAAATGAACTATGAAATAAAAAAAAAGAAGCAATACACCTGCATTGCATTCCCAACAAATACTAACTTTTAGATTGGCATTACTTTTTCTTCCAAGTTACTATGATATTTATTCCATCTCCTTGTCTCATTGTCTTCTACCCTCCATTTTACAGATTCAGATCACCTAAGTTGATTTTTTATCATCTTATTTTTTCACAAATGTTATTCTTTCTATTATTTTAATACAATCAACTGAACTCATGTTGGCCTAAAGACATCTAACAACCCAAGCATTCTTTAGCATAATTTAAAACTTGCATAATTAAGTCCTTGCCTCTTCGGCGCTCAAGCAGGCACTCACGCCTCCCCACTCATTCACTTGATATTTTTTATTGTGTCCTGCCTTTCTCATGCCCAATATCGAGGAGGCCTCCCCTCCCCTCTTCGGCTTTATTTTTTTCGCTTCTTTAGTTGTTTATTACTCCAACTATTAGGTTCTTTCTTCTGGCATTATTTCTGGAGTACTGGAATTTGGCTGGTTGGTCTTCTGTTGTCCTATTCATTTGTTTACTATGTAGGCTTATGAGATTCCTTTGGCAATGTTACGGCATAATCGTGATCATACGAGGGAGTTGGTGAAAATTTAATTACTTTGTTTAGGTTTGCTTGGTTGGTGGCTGAAAGATCTGTGTTATACATTTCTTGATTGTAAGTTTCCCTGAAAGGATCAGGAAGAAATATTGAGATTTACCTGATGTTAATCTAATCATTGAATTGAAATATTGAGATGTGAATTTCATCATTCTTGTTATTTGACTTATAATGATGGTTTTATATCCAGTTTACATGATTTTATTTGACTTATAATGATGGTTTTATTCCAGCTCTACTGGACCTTTTCGTTATAACTCATTTAATTTCTATTAAAATTTGCAGAATTATTCTGATGCAATCAATCAATTACATTGATACACCAAGTTCTCATAAAAAGTTTAGTAGGAGCTGATAAGAGTATTTCAGCTCTACTACCACTGCATTCCAGCTCACAGATCGTCAACCTCTGCTCTGCCACTCGACAGAGCTTGCCGCCACTTCCTCTACATTCCAGCAACCCATTTTACTTTATGTAACTATATAGGGTATTTTTGTCATTGCATTTTCTACTTGCACATGTGTATATATACATCTAATCGCGCTACAGTAAAATTTAATACAAAAGACTTACTTTCTCCTCTCAGTGATTGCTGCAGGATCAGGAATCTAAAATAGACAAATAGGATGGTAATGAGAATACCCACTACCCTGATCATGAGTACAAAGAACTGGAACACATCCAAAATCCAATTCTGTCAATAATGAATACGGTAAAGAGCACAGGAAGAAGCATCTTGCGTAAAATAACAATCAAAGAAGCCAATAAATAAATAAATAAATAAAGCCGATGGTGGTGCTACCTTCCTTGGTCTTGCAGAGAAGACCTAGGGCTCGTGAAAGGCAGGGCAGAAGAAAGAGTATCGCAAGAAGGAGAGTGGAGAGGCATCAGTACCTGCTAGAGCGAAGAAGAAGCGACGGGTCGTCGGAGAAGCTTTCACGCGGGGAAAAGAACCAGCTCGCCGAGAGCCTGAGATCGGGGTGGGGTTTTGACGGGAACTGAGCGGTAAAGCTTAGGGGCTGTTTGGCAAGCAACATGACTTATAATTTCTTGGCGAAATTTTTAAAAGGAGCAAAGTTAATAAATGTATTAGGATTAGTAGCATGAAATTAATTAAATTTAAAAAGGAGCAGAAATGCGATCATGCATTGCGTTTTCTGAAGAAAATGTATTTTCTGAAGAAAACGCAAAGCAGGATCGCATTTTCTGAAGAAAATGCAATCCTGCTTTGCGTTTTCCATACAAAACGCAAAGCAAGCCTGCGTTTTGTAAGAAAATGCAAAGATGCATTTCGTTTTCATATATTATTTAATATATATTTAATTAAATAAAGTATTAGCTTTAACTTATAAATTAAAATAATTTTCTCATAAATTAAAACATTTCTCATAAATTAAAATAATTTTAAATATTTAAATAAATATTTAATTTTTATTTATTTTTTAAATTATTAAATGAAATTTTATTTTTATTTATTAAAATTATTTATAACTATAAATTTTACTTGTAATACATATTTTTTTAATTCAATGCAATTTAATTTTTATAAATTTATTTAATTTTTAAATATTAGCTTTAACTTATAACACATACTTTTAGTAATTATATTTTTCTACATTAAATCAAATATATTTTTTATATATTTAACTCATTAGTAACGACCACATTCCCGTCCTCTGATATAATTTTTTTTAATATTACATGCCCTCAAGAAAACGGAATAGAGGATTGCATTTTCTTACAAACGCACACGTGGATTGCATTTTATAATACTTATGTATGAAAAATAATATGTTAAGAAAAGTAGAGACTATATCATATTTATGTAGAAACTATATTTTATAAATTTATATAATTTTTAAATATTAACTTTTACTTATAACGCATACTTTTAGTAATTATATTTTTCTACACTAAATCAAATATAATTTTTATATATTCAACATCTCAAATCTCAAAAGAAGCCAAAGTCTCACACTTAGATTATTCGTTCAGCAAGCTCACGCCTCATGTGAGGCTTCTTAGTTCTCTAAGCAGCAAAAAGAAATGATTATTATAGTTTTAATAAAGTAAAGAAAAATTATAATAATCACTATTATTTAATCCCTCTTCTGTTATGAAGAAAACGGAATGCATCTTTGCATTTTCTTACAAAATGCAGGCTTGCTTTGCGTTTTGTATGGAAAACGCAAAGCAGGATCGCATTTTCTTCAGAAAATGCGAACCTCCTTTGCGTTTTCTTCAGAAAATGCGTTTTCTTCAGAAAACGCAATGCATGATCGCATTTCTGCTCCTTTTTAAATTTAATTAATTTCATGCTCCTAATCCTAATACATTTATTAACTTTGCTCCTTTTAAAAATTTTGCCTAATTTCTTTCACTCGTTGTTTATCAACTCATGTGACCTGGAGGTGGACGGCGACATTTCAACTATGTTACCTAATCAGTAGGACATCGTTAGTTATATTGTGATAGGGCATTTAATAAATTATTATTTAATTATTAGTTTATAAGTTTATATAAAATTTAAAAAGTTTTTAATATAAAATTATAAAATTTTATAAATTTATTAAATCTAAATTTATTATATAAGATATAACAATTTATAAAATATATATTTATTCGGTTTCTTAAGAAACTGGATCATAAAAATCCTGTTTCTTAAGAAATTGGATTAAGAATTTCTGATTTTTTAAGAAAACGTAATTTAATGTTCCGATTTCCTTTGAAATTTAGGTCAAAGTAAAAACATAACAATGAAATTCCGAGAAATCGGATAATTAAGTTTTATATTTGCTCCTTTTTAAAAGTTTTCATTGAGCTACTCCTTAAGCTAATTAAAACTTATTCCGTGCTCCTTTTTATAAAATGCCCTATCACAATATAACTAATGAAAGTCTTGTTGGTTGAGTAACATAGTTGGAATGTCGCCGTCCACCTCCATGTCACATAAGTTGACAAACAACGAGTGAAACAAATTATAAGTCCGGTTGGTTGCCAAACAAATCCTAACTTTACCGCTCTGTTCCTGTCAAAACCCCACCTCGATCTCAGCAAGTCGGTTCTTTTCCTCGCGTGAAAGCTTCTCCGATGACTCGTCGCCTCTTCTTCACTCGAACGGGTACTGATATAACAATTTATAAAATATATATTCTTTTTCTTAAGAAACCAGATCATAAAAATTCTATTTCTTAAGAAATCGGATTAAGGAATTCCGATTTTTTAAGAAGCCGTAATTTAATGTTCTGGTTTTCTTTGAAATCCCGGTCAAAGTAGAAACCTAATAATTAAGTTTCGTATTTGCCTCTTTCTAAATTTTTTCATTAGATTACTTCTTAAGCTAATTAACATTTAATCCCTTCTCCTTTTTATAAAATGCCATGAATAAAAGTAGAAGTCATGATGCATGCGTTATACTGACTAATCCACCCATTGTTGTCATCTTCATTAATATAGCGGAAGCCTCAACCGTCAGAAAGCCGTGGGGGAAGGAAGAAAAATCCCGTAACTCCTGCACGAGAGGAGGAGCGCTAAGTCTAGCAGGGAAAATTTTTCACTCGCAAATAGCGGAAGCCTCAACCGTCAAAAAGCCGTGGGGGAAGGAAGAAAAATCTCGTAACTCCTGTACAAGAGGAGGGGCGCTAATTCGAGCAGGGGAAATTTCTCACTCGCAAATAGCGGAAGCCTCAACCGGCAGAGAGCTAGAGGGAGAAAAGAAGAGAAGATGCAATTTTTCTAAAGGCATAGGGGGCTTATTTATACTTTTTTGGAGAGAAGAGGGGAAGTTTTTAGAGTTCTCCAGAATTTTTGAAATTTTTCCTAATTTTTTCGGAATTTTTAGGAGTTTTTTTGAGATTTTTTCGCAATTTTTTAAGCCCCACACGCTCAATTAAAAAAAATTCAAATTTTGAATTTCGGCCAACAACTGCCTGCCAGACCGCACGCCCAGGAGGGGCGCGCCTGTTCGCTCGGCGCGCTCGCCGGCGCCGCCGGCAGCGGGCGGCGGCCGGCCGGCCGTTTTGGCCATCAAATGTTCCCGGGCTCCAATTTTTGGCCCGGACCGACCAAATTCAATGTTTTTGGGATCCTCGGACACGTTTTTCGACGTTCCGGACTCGATTTCGACACTTTCGGAGCTCAACGAGGCCTCTATGATCAAGTTTGAGCAAGCATTTAATTTTTGGAATGCAATTTTTAACGTTTCGGCTAAAACAAATTGTCGACTCATATATCACTCGTTTGGATTCATTAAATTTGGTTAAAAGAATAATTTGGAAATTAAAATATAGAGATATATTTACCTACCATCAAAAAATATTTTTTTATAAAATTTATATTAAATATTTTAAAATGAACTATCTAATTTAGTAATTTTTATTTTTGCACGTTTTAAAATTATACATCTTGTAATGATAGACAATAGCCCGCTATTTATATAGACAAAGAAAAAAGGTTGTTTAAAAAAATCCGACTTCTTCCTCTGGTATGTTGAACCACGGTTGGCTGTGAAGGAGGATTGGACGGACAGGTAGCTTAAGTATGAACTAAAGAGTCACAGCGAGAGCAGGGGAGTCCATAAGAGAGATAGGGAGCATATGGTTGTCGCTTAGGAGCAGTCAGACTCAAATAAGAAAGAGAAGAAAATGGAAGCTAGTGTCCTTTCTTTAAAGGGTTTGCTTTCCTTTCAACTCCTCGAAAAGCTCAGTTTAATAAGAATAATAGCGCAGATACCTTTCAGTCGAAGAAATGAGTGAGGACAATTCATCTACTGTTTAAACATGTCAACACTACGCAGGTGCAACATACATACATAAATACACTTTAGTTTTGAAATCTTGCCTCATAACAAATTTAGTTTGATAGATTCATGCTGATTCCTTTTAGTCAGTTGGGTTTAACTTTTTCTCTGCTTGAGTGATTTTAGATGAAGAGTTTTGGCACAACAAGGAGAGAAAAAACTAGCTTAACCTTGAGTTGAAAAGCTACTGCTAACTTGTTGTAAAAGCTAAGAAAAAACTAACTTAAACTTGTATTCTAGGCTACTAGAAGAGATTGAAAGCACAAAGCGTATTCTTACGGAGCTCTTCAAACGGTCTACAAAAAGCTGGAAAGTTTGGACTTCTCTTGGAAGACGGAAGAAGTGAACGTCAGGAAAAGGGCCCTCGGTAGCGTTCGGGCTCGGAAGGCAGCAAAACCAGCGAAGGTGTTCGGCAAGACTGCATTCGGTTCACAAAGAGATTGAAAGCACAAGCAGGGGGGGTGGCGTTCGGTTCGCAAAGAGATTGAAAGCACAAGCAGGGGGGGGCAATCAGGTGTGAAATTCTAGCCATGCTTTGGTAGGTGGAATGTGGATGGTAAAAATTTCTGGTTAGTCGGTCATAATGATGACTGATGACGGTCAAGCCGGTTTTGAGGGAAAAAATATTATGTGCGGAGTGCAGACGGGGGAGCATCGTCTGCACACACACAGGGTACCTAGTAGTACCCAGCGGTACCGAATGGTATCTAGCTGGATTTTATACTAGTGTGCGGACGGTTCTCCCCGTCTGCACTCCGCACCTAATAATTTCTGGTTTTGAGGGGGTATTTGGAAAAATATAATAATAAATTTATATTATTTAATACTTTCATCGCTGAGATATTTAAGGTGGATTAACATAAATATCATAAAATTTTTATATATGTATAATATATAAACATTAATATTTATTTTAAAAATAAAATATAACTTTTCATACACATATTTTGAAGTGAATAAGATACAAAATTATTATATAAGTAAATATTAAAATTTTGGTATTATATATATAAATATATAAGAACTACGTGATATGCATATAAAACCTTAAAATTTAATATGTTTTCCGTCCAAATAATAAAATTAACTTAAGTCATTTAAAAAAAAAATACTTACTTTATCACCATTTGGAGTGAATATGAGCATCCATTTTTTTTCCATATTTTGTATCTTACACAAGTCTATGTGGGCGACATTTCAAACGTTTTATGCGACCTCGACATCCCATGCGGGTGGGATAATCAAGCCGCGTCATAATTTGGATTTACTCAATCCCAATTCAAAAGAAACTCAATAGTTTACAAAGGAAATCATCCAAAGTAGGTCAATATGTGCCAAGTCCTAAAATCTAAATTCGAAGAATTGTATATCTTTCTATCATTTCAATAACATATACAATCAATTATAATCATGTATAATTATTTGCAAGTATTGAAATAAAATAAAATAAAAATACGATCTATACGTAACGCCATAGCTCTCAAAGGATTAGCGTCACTCTGCTCCAATTCAAAAAAAATAAAAATTAGATGTATCATTTTTAGTTATTTTCATAAAATTTGGATTGTTTCGGTATCTTACGTATCATCATTCTTATCAGTTATTAATCATAGATTACATCTATCATATATATCATTGTTTGATTTATCATTTGTCATATACAACACCTATCAAGTCTATCACTTCTATACTTATCATATCATATATGCATATTGCTGTTGAATTCAGCAATATAGGGCATTCATCTTTAAAATGTTAGGGATTTTTACATTCCTAACGCTTAAAAGCCGACCATCTTCTCCTCTTACTCTCGCTCGATCAGCTCACAACGCCTTTACCTCCTCTTCCTCTCGCTCGATCGGCTCCTCAATATGTTCCGACAGGTATGCTCTTCTCCATCTTGCTATGCCGTTTTGGTGTTCGAACAGCTTCTTTCGCTCGTAATCAGCTTGGGTCTCTCGTCGAATCATTGCTCAAGCCCGAACTTGTATTGTATGCGGGCTCACCTGAACTTCGGTTCTATTTTAGCAACTAGAGTCCTTTCTTGCAAAATTTTATTTTCCCTGTAGAATTTTAGTTCGATTTCCAGCTTTAATCTTCTCCAGAGATGCTTTAGTTTAGTTTGATTTCATGTAGCATTTGATGCGAATTTTTTTGTTTACTGATACGCCTTAGTTTCTTGCGAAATTTTATGTTTACATGCAACATTTTAGCTTGATTTGCTGAAATGTTTTAGATCGATTATTTTACCAACTGCTATACATTGAACTAAAGCTTGTTTGACTTAATTCATTGCAGTTGATTTCCTGAGATGCTATAGTTAATTTGATTTCCTGAAATTAATTAATTCAACTGAAATGAACAATGCCGACAGGTATAGATTTAATTCATTTCAGTTGATTTGCTGAGATGCTTTAGATCGATTAATAAAAATTGTATAAGCATAAAGCTTGTTTGATTTCAGTTACTTTTAATTTACCTAGTGTTATACCTGAACTTCGCTTCTTCAAAGATGCTTTAGATCGAATATTTTTAAGATACTTTTATTTGTATGATTCTTTTATGTATTAGCTTGTGTTGCCTTGCCTTGAAAGCTTCCGTTATTACTTCTTGAAGCTAGTGTTCTTGATAAAGATAAACAAAATCACAGATTAAGTAAAAGCAATTGTTAAAAAAAAAAAAAAAGTAAGGGCAATTGTTTCCACAAAAAAAAAAAAAAAAAAAAAATCTGCTTTGTGCTTTGTGCTTTCAATCTCTTCTAGTAGCCTATAATACAAGTTTAAGCTAGTTTTTTCTCAGCTTTTACTATGAAAATCCAAGCTTTTACAGCAAGTTAGCAGTAGCTTTTCAACTCAAGTTTAAGCTAGTTTATTCTCTCCTTTTTGAGCCAAAACTCTTCATCTAAAATCACTCAAGAAGAGTTAAAAGTTAAACCCAACTAACTAATAGGAATCGGCTTAAATCTATCATACTAAATTTGTTAGGAGGCAAGATTTCAAAACTAAAGTGTATTTATGTATGCATGTTGCACACTTGCACCTGAGTAGTGTTGACATGTTTAAACAATAGATGAATTGTCCTTACTCATTTCTTCGACTGAAAGGTATCTGCGCTATTATTCTTATTAAACTGAGCTTTCCGATGAGTTGAAAGAAAAGCAAACCCTTTAAAGGGAGTAGCTTCCATTTTCTTCTCTTTCTTATTTGAGTCTGACTGCTCCTAAGCAACAACCATCTGCTCCCTATCTATCTTATGGACTCCCTTGCTGTCGCTGCAACTCTTTAGTTCCAACCGATAACTCTGCTCTTTATGCCTCTTCGGATCTAAATCTCTTAGATGATATTATGGAGGTCAACTTTAGAGTCTAAAGGTTTTTGCTTGAGTAGATCTAAAATGGAATATATAGAGTGTAATTTAGTAGTAATAGACCTAGTGAGGGATTGTGACTTTGGGCGATCAAGTCATCAATAAGAGTACACGTTTTAGATATCTTGGATCTATTGTTCATAGTGATGGTGAAATAGATGGGGATATTATCAGCAAAATTCAAGTTGGATGGTTGAAGTGGATGAATGCATCGGGCTTGTTATGTGATAGAAAAGTACCCCTCAAATTTAAGGGGAAATTCTATAAGATGGTAGTGAGGCCTGCAATGATTTATGGTGCCGAATGTCAGCCGTTAAAAAAGAAGCATAATACTAAGATAAGTGTGGCAGTGATGAGGATGCTCAGGTGGATGAGTGACTTTAGCCTTAGATATAGGATATGAAATGAGCATATACGTGAAAAGGTTGGATTAGCTCCAGTAGAAGATAAGATTAGAGAGAGTCGCCTAAGATGGTTTGGTCACATAAAACGATGACCTTTCGATGACCTGGTTAGGAGAGTAGAAGTATTAGATTTGACTTATCTTAAGAAAGGTAGAGGTAGACCTAAAAAGACTTGGTTAGAAAATATTAGTAATGACATTTCTTTATTAGATTTAAACGAGAATTTGACTTTTAATAGGACACAATTTAGAAAAAAAATTCATGTAGCCGACCCCACGTGGTGGGACAAAGGCTTGACATTATTGTTGTTGTTGTGGATCTAACTCTCTTAGATAATCCTATAATTCCCACCTCCTACGGTCCATAAAATGCTTGCTCTCATTACTCATCCCACTAGCAATCCCAGTTTGACCATTCCTAACCTAAATTCGCCAACAGAAGAATCTTCTACAAATATCATAAACCCATCGCGCCTCCCACCACCAAGGACAAAACATTATAAAAGTAGAAGCCAACTTTTATGTTCTAGGGCGGCAGATAAAACAAACTGCCCACTTGTGTGTGGGCCCAGGACTTTACTGAAATATTAGGGGTGTCAATTCGGGTCAGCGGGTCGGGTTCGGGTCGAACCCGGAACTGACCCGGCACTTTTCGGGTCAACCCGACCCGACCCGACCCGTTTTTAAAAACGGGTCAGGTTTCTGGACCCGAACCTGACCCGATTCGGGTCCGGGTCAACCCGACTCGACACGAATGACCCGAAGTTGACCTAAAATTGCTAATTTTCGGGTCAAAATCGGGTCAATATTCGATTTTCGGGTCAAAACGGGTCAATCTCGGGTTTTCGGGTCAAATATGAGTTTTCGTGTCACTTTTGGGTCATTTTCGGGTTACTGGGTCAACCCGAACCAGACCCGATTTTTAAAACGGGTTGATTTATTCAACCCGAACCCGACCCGTTTTGGGTTCGAGTTGACCCGAACCCGACCCCTTTCGGGTTCGGGTTGACCCGAACCCGAATTTTTCCGGATCAGATTCGGGTCGTGTTTCGGATCGTGTCAAAAATTGACAGCTCTAAGAAATATGCTTTTTTAAAACAACCTTTTTTCTTTGTCAATGTAAATAGCGCGCTATCGTCTCTCATTACAAGATGAATAATTTTAAAACGTGCAAAACTAAAAAGTACTAAATTAGATAGTTCATTTTAATATATTTAATATAAAGTTTATAAAGAAATATTTTTTTGATGGCAGGTAAATATATCTTTATATTTAAATTTCCAAATTATTTTTTTAGCCAAATTTAATTAAGCCAAACAGAGTGACAATAACTATCCCTGTAATTAACAAATAACATTACTCCAAAACTCATCTCAAAACTTCCTCAAATATAATCTATTTTCACACAATAAATAAAAAAAACTTAAAATAAAAAAAAAACATAAATTTGATCTGCAAGTACCCATCTGAGACCAACATTTGAAATGAAAAACATTTTGGTAAATTTAACAAACCAAATTTAATAGAAGTATTATTTCTTTTCATGGAATTACAACTTTAAACCCTAAAATTTTTCTAAAATATTATCACCATTCATGAATATATTATTATTATTATTATTATTATTATATTGAAATAAATAGAAATTAAGTTGATATAAATACAACAATGATGTAAGTCTTAAGCTTTATTTGAGATATTTTTTTGTTAATTTCTAAAGCAATTTTTTAGTACAAAATTTTTTTTTGTATTAAAAAATTTTGTACTAATAAACAGTAAAAAAATCATCACAAATTAGGCCTTAATCAACAAATTTTATGATGATTGTAAATATCTAATATAACCCTCTATTTTTTCTTATCTAGCAACAATAACATTCAGTTAGGTTGATGTAAATATTATGAATAAAATAACGAGGGATTGATTTATAATATTTATTTTAAATTTTAAATACTTGTAATAAATATTCAGGACATTTGACTTCTGGAGAACTGGTAGTATATTAATGAAGATGGCAACAACGGATGGATTAGTCAGCATAACCCATGCATCAGGACTTCTGCACAATGCTGTTAAGTTTTATTCACATAAATACAACTAACGAAAGCCAGGCAAAATTTTAAAAGAATCAGGCTTTAGGTATAAATTAGTAGAAGGAAGTAAGGAACGCATTAATACATTATAATTAAAACTTAAGAAGGCTAAAAAACGTGAATGGGTAGCTCGTTTTGCTAATTTAGGCAAAATGCAGTTGCCCTTGAGAGCATCCAACCGAAAATCTCATTTTTCACTTCAAAATGCCGTAAAACTATAAAATGTCGTGATTCATCTCGAATCAAACGCATTTTTCACCCTTTTGCAGGTAACGGTCGCCTCTTCTTTCCCGCGGCAAGTTCGGTAGAGAGGTAAAAATGGCGGAGATGAACAGCGCAACGTCAATATTGGCGTCCCACTGTTCACCCGCAGCCAAATAGCGGAAATTTTGGGGTTCGGCTGGAGCTGGCCAGGAGTGTGATTCATGCGTTTGGAGTTCGGTTGGAAATGCCAGTTTCCATAGAAAACCCATTTCTTTTGTGCGGTTTATGCTTAAAATTCAAACAGAAAATTGAAAAG
The DNA here is from genome assembly GCA_022539455.1 of Dendrobium nobile. Classification (NCBI taxonomy): domain Eukaryota; kingdom Viridiplantae; phylum Streptophyta; class Magnoliopsida; order Asparagales; family Orchidaceae; genus Dendrobium; species Dendrobium nobile. Next base: position 5,176,860 of record CM039727.1, read on the forward strand.
AGTAAATGCGGTGAGAGAGAGGAGCATAGAAACAATTTTTAAATAAGTAAATGTTTATCGAGGGCAAACATCTTACAAAACATATAATTCTCTCTTCATATTACTTTTAATTAAATCAATGAAGAAAATAAATATAAATTAAAATTATGATGTAATTTCAATTAACTTAAATATAAATATAATTTTAAATTATATTAGATAAATGATAAAAAAAACTAAAAGATTTGACTAATAATTTATTTTAAAAATAATAATTTATTTAAATATACTTATATTCGATATTAAATTTAATCAATTAATTTATTTTATTTTTAAAATAATTTAACCTAATATTTAATCTATCAAGCTTGATATGAGACTAGGTAAATCATCAACTCCTCAATGAATCACTGCAACAAAAAAAATCAGAAATACCAGCCTACTGACGTCGGCCCGTGACTGGACGTTCGAACGAGAAAGGAGAAGGAAAAATGGGACTATACACCGTAAAGCCTCTAGCCACTTTGCCTCTGCTCCCTACTCGAGTGCACGGTGCTTTGTGCGTGCGTGAAAGAAGACAGGCGGGCGTAGCAGGATATAGGCTAACCAAAAAAACTTAATATTAATATTTCTTTATGCGGTATTAAAGAGCAGTAAATAAGCTAGAGGTGGATGGCAACATTCCAACTGCCTTACCTAACCAACAGGAGTTTGGAGGAATTTTTAAAAGGAACCGGTTTCACATTGGATTTAGGAGAAGGGAACTATTATAATTTTAATTTAAAAAGGATCAAAAACATAAAAAAAATTTGCATTTTAATGAAAAATGTGAACAATAATCGCGTTTTCTGTTAAAACGCAAAATTTTTTTTTTTTGAGTTTGTCAATCATTTTTGCTGTGTCAATATTTATTTAAATTGTTTTTACAAATATTATTATAATAACATAAGTTTATGTGTAAGTAATTTTTAATTATATTTTAAATATTTTATTTTAAAATTTATATTAACTTTAAATTAAATTTTAAATATTTAACTTTTAAATTTTAATTAACTTTAAATTAAATTTTAAATATTTTAAATTTTATGTTTTAAATATTTAACTTTTAAATTTTAATTAACTATTTAATTATATTTTAATTAATTTTAAATTTTTCACATTTTAATATTATTTGAACTTAAATACTTTAGTAAAGTATTTTAATATTATTTAAAAGTTTATAATTTGATAAAGTATATTAAATATATATCAATTAAAGTATATATAATTTAAATATTATAATTATGATTAATAAATTAATTTTAAATTATATTTAACTTAATAATAAAAATTAATTAAATATTTAAAAATTAAATTTCAATGAAAAAATAAATTTAATTAATATATAAAATATAAATTTAATTTAAAATATAAAATGTAAATTTAAATTAAAATAAAAATTTAATTAAAACTTAAGTTAAATATTTAAAACATAAATTTAAAAATATAAACGTTAATTAAAAATTTTATTAAATATTTAAAATATATATTAAAATTATCTAACTTTAAATAAATTTCACTCTCGGTGTCTCTCTCTAGCTCTCTCTCTCTCTTGTGTTTCTCTTTGTCCTTCTCTATCCATCTCTCTCTTATCTGCTTCTTATATTTTTATTTATTTATCTCTCTCTGACTAGGAGACAAAGCAAAAAAATTAAGTTATAAAGAAAAAACAAGAAATTGCTTTGCATTTTCTTATTTTTACCATGAACGCAAAGAAGATTTGCCCACGAAAGTCCTGCTAGTTAGGTAAGGCAATTGGAATGTCGTCGTCCACCTCCAGCTAATTTTCTGCTCTTTTTTTTTTTTTTTGTGACATTTAGGTCATTTAAGGCAAACTCACACACACAACGCATACACATAGACTCGAACCTTGGACCTCTTAGTTGGAAGCCTAAGCTCTCAACCAATAGGCCAAGGAGAGTTGTGTAATACCGCATAAAAAGTATTAATATTAATTTTTTTTTTTGTTAGCCTTTATCCGGCCTGTGCCCGCCTGCCTTCTTTCACGCATGCACAGAGCACGGTCCACTCGAGTAGGGAGCAGAGGCAAAGCGGCCAGAGGCTTCGCAGCGTACAGTCCCATTTTTCCTTCTCCTTTCTCTTTTGATCGTCCAGTCGTCGGTCGCCCACACTTCACCTTCAAGGCTTCACAGCGTCAGACGACGGGCCGACGGCAGTAGGCAGGTATTTCTGAATTTTTTTTTTTCAGTGACTCATTGAGGAGTTGATGATTTACCTAGTCTCTCTTACACTTTTCTCTAATCGAGTTCAAGCATCATTTATTTTCTAATTTCTAGGGTTAGGGAGTTCGCTGCTTCCCTTTGTTTATTGCTTCTTCCTCCACCTTTCTTCCCGATATAAACAAAATAATTATTAAATAAAACGAAAGAGATATTACTCCTTTCCGATTCTTTAGTTTGCCACCAGGACCATATGGATTGGCAACATATTGGACTTTTCATGCTTTAATAGAATTCTGAGGAGATAAGGACAAAGCTGTAAAAATGACATCTTTGGTGTCAAAGAACTTGTTGTATCAATCTAATGGATTGATAGTAAGAGAATAATTTTACAAATTTTAATAGAAGTTAAATGAGTTATAGCGAAAAGGTCGACTAGAGCTGGAATAAAACTATCATTATAACTCAAACAAAATCATGTAAACTGAATATAAAATCATTATTATAAGTCAAATAACAAGAATGGTGAAATTCGCATCTCAATATTTCAATTCAATGATTAGACATCAGATAAATCTCAATTTTTCTTCCTGATCCTTTTAGGGAACCTTACAATCTTTTAGCCACCAACCAAGCAAACCTAAACAAAGTAATAAAATTTTCACCAATTCCCTCATATGATCGCAATTATGCCGAAACATTGCCAAAGGAATCTCATGAGCCTACACAATAAACAAATGAACAGGATAACAGAAGACCAACTAGCCAAATTCCAGTAACACCAAAAATAATGCCAGAAGGAAGAACCTAGCTAACAGTTGGACTGTTGGAGTAATAAACAACTAAAGAAGTGAAAAAAATAAAGCCGAAGAGGGGAGGGGAGGCCTCCTCGATATTGGGCACGAGAAAGGCAGGACATGGTAATGCAATGCAGGTGTATTGATTCTTAATAATAGAAAGAATAGCATTTGTGAAAAAATAAGATGATAAAAAAATCAACTTGGGTGATCTGAATCAGTAAAATGGAGGGTAGAAGACAAGGAGATGGAATAAATATCGTAGTAACTTGGAAGAAGTAATGTCAATCTAAAAGTTTGTATTTGTTGGGAATGCAATGCAGGTGTATTGATTCTTAATTTTTATTTCATAGTTCATTTCAAATATAAAGCATGCATATGATGTTGATCCAATTGAGAATAAGTTATGTTCTCCCATATTTAGTGTTCCTCCGTAAATTTGATTAACTATTAAATGGGCTCAATTCAATCAGCATCACATAACCAATGCAAGTGTTGACCTGTAATGACTCACCCACGGCCCTAACCACCCATGGTTTACAGTTAAAGATGTTGTGCAAATAGTTGTAGGAGAGCACAAAATATGAGCTAATATAATTCAAAGTTGGTAGGCCAGAAGTTTCCAAGACCTAAAACTTGCAGTTAGAGAGTTTAAAAGTAGTAGGAAATCTCTTTAATTTTTTTTTTTATTAACTAGGTAACAGTAGGGCTACCGAAATTTTTGTAACTCTAATCAATCAATTTCTCCCATAAGAATGATCCTTATTTCTTGCAATATTAGAAATTTTAAAAGGCTATATTTTTGTTCGATTGATTTTGTGCTAATACAAATGCGCCTATATAAAGGCAAGAGAATAAAATAATAATGGAAATACAATAAAATAGAATATCCTCAATAAAGAGGATATATTACATGAATAAATATGATAATTTTTTACTATAAATATTAAGTAAATATTTATTGCACTCGTGTGTAAAATTTTCTCTTGATCAAATATAAATGAGAATATTTTAACATAATCGAATTTACTTGAAAAAATATTTTCTCAAGATCTGAAGCAACGATGCTGTGAAAAGCTTTACAAAAACAAATAAATATTGAATCATTAATTATAGATAGAAAGGATCGAAATATAATTTACTTAAATTTATTAAGCAGATGATCAACAAGTCTAAGCTCAAGATCCAACTCTCCAACATATATAGGACTTAGACCTATTACCTCATACTCAAATTGTTGTAGTTCTAATTCCCCACTCAAATTAAACGACTTAACAAAACAACTGCTTTGTTTCATGAAACAATTTTGTTTCACAACTCAACAATTTATCAAAGAATGAACTTCCTAAATGTTATGCATGAGAGAAATAAATTCAACTAAACAACCTTTCTTAGCGTTTAGCTTGATTGTGTTGTAATTCGGAAGTCTTAACTTATGTTTTGATGATAACAAATATTATTGGACTTTGTATAGTTTCTCCTACTTGTTATTATTACATATGTTTTTTTCTTTGTATTAATATTTCAAATATAACATACACCAAGCAACGCTAAAGGATCAAGACTCAAGGTTGATTAGTATAGGGTTGATTTTTGTAAGATTTAGTATTTTTATTTTTCTTGAGTCAATATATTGTCAAACGTGTATGTTAGCTTAACAATCGGGCATAGACATGTGGGGCAAGTGAAACACAAGGTTTTAATTTTTCCTGAAGCTCGTATTGGACGGTCTTTATCGTACTGTATAATATGTTCTTTCAAAATTTAATTAAAATATTTAAATTAAGAAAATGAAAATTAAAATTAAGATGAACTAATCGTACTATATTATTTGTATCGTATAGGACAATCAATTTATAATTAGAAATTATGCTCATGGGCGGAGCCAGGATTTTTTTCATGTGGGGGCACAAATTATTAAAGTAAAAAAAAAACCCTCGACCTTTTTCATCCGGTCTTGGGACCGGCAATGGCGGTTTTAATTTTTATTTTAAATCATTAGATTCATTATAAAAACATAAAATATATTATAAAGCAAAAAACTTACAATTAAGAACACTAATCTTGAAATTCTTCTTATATGTCATCTATAATTTCTCCTGTCGAGTCTTCATTTTTTGAAATCATTGTACAATCAAGTCATTATCAATACCATTAAAAATATCCTTTTCAATAAAAGTAAACAGCCATTCATCCAAGAGTCTCTCATGCGATTGCGTAAACGATTCTTTATAATGTTCATTGCAGAAAATGCTCGTTCAACTGTTGCTGTAGCAATTGGTAATATCAGAGTAAGCTTTATAAGTAAAAATACCAAATAATAAATATCATTCTTTCTAGTCTGCACCATTTTCTGAGCAAGTTCTCCAAGTCATTTTAAATTCATAAATACATCATTCGATCTCATATCAACAATGAAATTCTCAATTTGATTGTCAAGTATGATGAGATCCATTTCTGAAAAATCTGACGGATAAAATTTTGTAAGGTGTAGCAAATGTTCTTTATCAAAAGCTGAAAATGACTGACATGGATTCAAACATGCCACACATATAAGTAATTATGTATTAATTTCATCAAATATGTTGTTCAGCTCTTAAAGTTGCATATCTATAACAGTGTAAAATAATTCGATTTGATAATGATGTCTATTCATTATACTTTCAGTACAGCGTCTTGATCTTCCTCGTATCACAAATGTATCAGCCATGTTTGGAATATTTATGTTATTCTTCTCACAAAATAATTCAAGTTCCTTAAATAAGTTATTCCACCCATCATTTCTCATATTTTGAAGTCTTTGTTTAGATACTTTGACCAAAGTCATGGCATTTATAATGTCTTGATCTTTTTTTTTGTAGTACTTGGGATAGCTCATTTGTAACTTCTAATACAGTTTTCATCATATGCAAATTGAAGACAAATTCAAAAGTTTGCATGGATTCATGTAGGGAATATGCTTTGCATTTTTTCTCACTACTTAATCCCTAATGTATCAAGAACCTCTGTTATAGACCCATACAGCATAATTAAACTAATAAGTGAATTATAATGAGAACCCCAACGAGTCTCTCTTGGTCTTTGAAGAGCAATTTTTTGATTTAAACCTCTACCTTTAGCAACTCCGCCACTTTCTAGTTGCTCAAGTATTTTGTCATAATGATTTCCTCTTAGCATATCTCTTCTTTTGCTTTGCTTGAACTACCAATAATATTTAATAAACTAGTCACATTATTGAAGAATGATGCAACTTGGACATGATTTTTTGCGACTGCAACTAAAGCTAATTGAAGTTAGTGTGCAAAACAATGCATATAATAAGCTGAACCGTTTTCTTTCATGATTAATGTTTTCAGTCCATTGAACTCACAATCAACGCTTGCATTTAATCGTGTACGATAATCTTTGCGATTTTGGTCAGACAAGAAGGAATGAAGGATATTTTTTGACTTTCGCTCTTTGCCCTCTCGGTTCCGTCGCTCTTTGCCCTTTCGGTTGCCAGACAATCCGCCTAATATTATTCCAAAATATCCTATTTACAACTTAAATAGGTTAGCAATTAATAGGTTATAATATTAACAGAAAGCTTGGTTACCGGCTTACCGCTAGACGTAATATCTGCCAAACATTAAAAGCTGCTCTTAATTAAATTAGATAGTAATTAATAGTGTTAATTAAGCATTAATTAAAAATTCAGTGGGGGCCCGTGCCCCCATGGCCCCTAAATTGAATTAGCCACTGATTATGCTGCCATTTAATATTAGGCAATATTTTGAAAGAGAAGTCAAGGCATCAGAACAGGACTTATAAGTTATAACCATAAGAACATGCCTTAAAAGCATCAAAATATTCCCTGACACATAGAATTTAGAAAGATTTTAGTCCCTTATCTCTCCAAGCAGATATAATTTTATCACACATGCTCATTTTTCCTTATAATATCAGTTAAATTGTAATTGAGCATGTGTTAAATTACATAAATTTCTATAATAGTAGGCAACAAAAATTTCTACTAAGCAAAAATATAAATTTTTAAGAAATAAACAAATTATCAGAGATCATGTAGAACATTATTTTAAGACTTTAATGGAACTCTAATATAATTTTTTGGATCCCATTTAATTTTTTATTCAATGATAACCTTACAAATTTCAAAATCCCCATTGTAAAAATTTCAAAAAAATATTTAAAATGCTCATAATCTTAATCTCTATAATATATAAAAAATAATGGGGTGAAAGTTTTACCAGTGCAAAGTTATACCTATTTTTTAGTAATGAAAATAAAATTTTAATAAAAAATTTTGATAAAAATTGCGAATTTTTTAAAATTAAGATAAGTATATACATATCTTTAGACGAACAAATTTCTCAAATTTCGGAGTTGTCAAATATAAAGATTGTTTACCTTTCCTGAACTCTTCAGATATAAATCTACTCTTCTTTTCAAAAAAGAAACCACTAGAAGTCTCGCTACTGAACCTCTTCATACTAACATTCCACCACTGCTATGTAGCCGTCAGATCATTCTCTATCAAGCGAGCTATCTCCACAAGCTCAGAGAAATAAAAAAATGAAATGACATCTGAGGCTGTCTCAAACTATCTCGAAGTTTGACCAGCCAGTTTTTTACCCGACCCGATTTTGAATTTAGGTCACTTTTTCCAACCCGAACCTGACCTGGTTTGAGTAAGTTAAGCTGATTCAACTCGAAATATAATACATTAATTAAATTGCAAAAAAAATTACATATATGATACATTTATATTGCATCAACATATATTGGCATTTGGCAAGTGACAATAAGTAAATTTCATTATAAACTTTACAATTTTTACATGTTTACATAATATATTATAATTAAACTCAAATTACATAATAACTTACGAGCACAAATTATAACTTACAAGCTTATATTACAAACTAAATAATCTAAAACTACAAACTCAAATATACAAATTATAACTTATAACTTACAAACTCATATTACAACTTACAAGCTCAAACTCTTACTCAAGTTGAATTCATTGCAAAAGGAAGATTGTTAAACACTTAAAAAGAATTAAACATATATAATTCTAAATTATGATTTATGAGATAGTACAACTAGAAAGCTTTAATGAATAACTCCTCCAACTCATTCAACAATTAATGAAAAGTGAGTAAGCAATGAATATTTGATATTTCTAATTCTCTATTACCATCCGGGGCGGCAATTTGCATTAAGCTTAATTTAGTATATGTTAGATAATACAGTATATGCTCTTGATCTAAGCTAACATGTATTTTTACATTTTTCATGTTTAGTATTTATCTCCGCCATTGACCACAAATACAGAGACACAAAGAGGTAACAAAGCGATAAGCCCTAAAAATCCATGATGACTGATGCCAGCTAAATGCACCGGCACCGACACTGTGTACCCAAGTGGTTTGCACTTGAATTTTTTTTTTCGTACAATGCACCTGCACTATGTACACCGACACTATGTACCCAAGTGCCCCAACGCTATGTTCCCAAGTGTTACAATGATGATCAATAGAGAGTGGACCATCAAAGTGCTCTATATTCTACACCACAACACTATGTGATGCCACAACACTGTGTGTTTGAGCACCACAACATCATTAGACTGAGGCTTGGGCTCCGCAATACTTAAAACTAGCTTCATAATGCTTTGATCCGTACAAGACAATTTTTTTTCTCATTTTTCTCAAGGGTTGCATCCCTTGGAGTTATTAACTTGACGTTCTCGTGTATTGTGAGTGGTTAGAATAGTAGAGAGTGATAACAGTGCATGTAAGAAGAGAAACAAGGAAAGAAAGAGAGAGAAGAGAGATATGTACTTATTTCTTTAAACTTTTATTGTAAATTTCTTCGTGTGGTGTGACCCTGTGGTTTTTTCCTAGTTTGAATTTTTTCATATTAAATACTGGTGTCATTTACTTTCTACTGCTTTTACTTTATTTTTTGTTTCATCGAAGTGTTTTGCTTTCATCCCCAACCTATATAAATATTAATGAAATTAAAATAATGCAAAAAAACCCTTGAACAGATGAAATTAACATATTTCTTAAATCAATTGAACCCACGAGGCCAAGTTATTACAATGTTGAATTAAATGTTGGCCTGGTGGTGTCACAAGAGCAACCTAAATTATCAACTTTATAATAACAAGAAGAAAAATGTTATAACCAACGGTCATTAACAAGAGCTCTATCTAGTTTAATATGAAAGAGATTGCTACTTTGTTGATTAAACAAAATATAAAAATTACCAGTAGAGATAAGATCATGAACGCTAATATTGAAAGATGAGATTACTAAAATCACAAAGCTTGCTATTATGAATAATATGTATCCTAACATTCTTATTACTAAATTTGCATCAATTGAAATCTCCAAAAAGGACTAAGGGTAAGTTAACATTAGCAAACAACAAAAAATGTCATTCCAAAGAAATAACCTGTTAGAATGAGAATTAGATGCATAACCATAGAAACTTAGCAAATATGGCAGCCAAATAATAAAAAAAGCATCATGGAAAAGTTGACTAGAATTGAAATAAATATAAAATGAGATAATAGAAGAGTTTTATTTAAGTTAGATTCTACATGGACTAGAAACATCAAAGTTGTTAAAGGAACCTTCATTATCAAATACCTTATGGTAAGTTATAAAATACAAGTCTGCAGTTGAGTTAGGATAAATTTTAGCTTCTAGAATGCACAACATATTTAAGTTATGGCAATTAATAATATTTTTTGCAACTCATACTATTTTCAAGACGATTAAACCCTCTCACATTCCAAGATGCAATATTGGAGAATTGCATTAAGATTTACTGTTTGAAGGAATAGCCTTTTTGATATTTTTGGACTTGGTAGGTTTAAAAGTTTGTGAAGTAGTGGAATCTCCAATAACTTTAACATCTTTATTCATATGATCTATTTCTGACTGCAAAGCTAAGAACTTGTTGATAGTAGCCACCCCACTAATTGTTAAAGAGAAATTGATAGGTGAAAGTATCTGAGATAGAAGGATATCATCATATGGATAATTAAGATTAGTAAGATGTAGTTTATCAGATCCAATCAGAGCCTTAGAGGTCTAAATATGATCATAATATAGGGTAGCAGGTCCAGGTGAATGAGCACCAAGGGGTGGGGGGGGGGGGGGGGGGGTGTCTACAGGTGGGTTAGAAATCATAGGTCATGGCTTTTGATGGAGAGAGGTTGGGGAGGGGAGGTTGTTTTGGGATTATAATTTGAGGGAGCTGTTTACAAGGTTTTCTATTAGTGCTCTTCCTTTAGGCCTATAAATAGAAAATTCTTTCACATGATGAATATAACAAAGATTTGGGGGATGAGCCAAAGAACCACAACTAGAGCACAATATATGTTTCCAGTCATATTGAACCCTCAAGATAATATTTTTCTCCCTAATGAAGATGTGAATCTTATCAGGCAAGGTAGCATTATTTTGAACCTAAATGCACTCTGGCAAAAGTTAAACGAGTTTTCATGGTAGTTAAAGCATCGACAACAAGGGGAGTACATATAACACTAGCAAATTTTGAGATGCCTTCGGGGATCCAACAGGGGATGGGAATGTCGTGGATCTTAATCCAGAAAGGTATGAGTTTTAATTCCTCACGCCTAGGTCTATATGGGAGGCCATTTTTACAAAATAAACAACTTGGCAAGAAAAAAAAAAATCAAGGACTACCAGTTTAAACCTTTTCATAATCATCATGAACAAAAAATTTGAGCAAAAAAAAAATCCTCGCTCAAAGAGATCAAAGTTAACATACCTTTAAAGATCCAAGTTTTTTTTATTGAAGCTAAAAGAGACTCATAATAGAGCTTTTTTCTAATTACGTAGCCTACAAGTAAAAGTTCCCACTCCTTAGATCCATCAGTGATTTCATCATTAGAGAATTGAACTATATTATCTTGAGACGGGATATATGAAAGGTGAAAGTTCTTAATAGAGAGATTGCGTTCAGTGAGAAGTCCTTTCTAGTTCAATGAAAGAGGATCAACAGAGGAAGAAGAAGATGAAGGATTTGCTTGAGAGCTAAAGTTAAGAGATATGAGAGGAGAAAAATCAACCAATGAAATTATAGCCATCTCAAAAAAAAAAAAAAAAGTAAGTGACAAACAGGAGAATCTCTTGAGTAAGGAGGGTAGAGAGGGAATAAGGCGGTTAGAGTTTGTAAAAAATCCTAGCATAGGGCACTCACCAAAGTCTAAATTCAAGAAACTAACATGGAAGACAACCTAAGGAGTTACTTTTCGCATGTGGCATGTTACTATACTCTCAAAATCTCAACGAAAATTTTGATAGCATGTTCTCGATCTTTTATTTTTAAGATTTTAAAGATAATGGAGAAGCGGGACCCACCATAGATGACTAGAGACCTCTCAGATAAAAAAAAACCTCGCAAAATGCAATATAAATTTGTCAACCAAAACCCCTAAGGGGCTATTTGGCAACAAGTGGGATTTACTAAATCCTATAAATCCAAATTTAGTAAATCATGAGGGTCCTAAATCCTGAAAACTGTTTGGTATGACAAATATTAAATCATGAGAAACTATTTAGTAACATATTTTAGGATTTATGATAGTTATAGATTTAAATGTGAAAAAGTTAATTATAAATAAAAAATAAAATTTATAATTAAAATTTTAAATTGATGTGCTATGAATTTAATAACATGTTAAATACAAGTTAATTATTAATTTTAATTTTAATTATATTTTAAAATTTATAATGATAAATAATTTAATTTGAAATTAGCTTTGTTGCTGGCTAGAATATACGTGGCAACAAAGTTAGAATTTTTCATCTCAGCGTTGTACGGATATCCAGCACACAAATAGAAGAGAAATAAAACACAAGAATTTTTACGTGGAAATCCCTTAAAAGGAAAAATCATGGGGCCACGCTTAGCTGAAAGAATACACTAGTATTTGTTTAAATTACAAGAAGCTGCATCGTCCTTAAAATTTAGGACGATCATATTACAATAATTAACTTCCGAGTTGAAATTCAGTTGCAAACCGATATCAGAATGTTGGTGTCAGAAAATTGGTGTCTGTTGTTTGTCGGACAGAGTTCTAACGTTACTTGGAAGTCGGGAGGAACTCTGGCGTCACTTAGAGGTCCGACGGAACTCAGACATCACTTTGAAGTCGGGCAGAACTCCGGCGTCACTTGAAAGTCAGGAGGAACTTTAGCGTCACTTAGTGGTCAGACGGAATTCCGGGGTCACTTGAAAGTCGGGTGGAACTCCGACGTCACTTGAAAGTCGGGCGGAACTCTGGAACTCCAGCGTCACTTGAAAGTCAGGAGGAGCTCCGATGGTGGTCGAGAAGGAGCTTCTTCCTTCTCTTCCCTCCCTCCTTCTCTTTTCTTCTTCTTCTCTTCTCCTCTCTTCTTGCTTGGGTTACCTCTTAAGAGAAATGAGAGGCTATTTATAGTTTTCTGAGGATGGCATGACTAGTAAATAGGAGAAAGATCGGGGGTAAATTTGGAGTTGTTTGAATGGATGGCCGATGTTGAATCCCTTGATCATGAATTGTTTATCAGGCACTTGAAGGCTCCAAAGATATCAGAATTTGACGATCTTAGGATCGTTGGATTTGTCTCATCTATCCGCTCGATTCGATTATAAGCATGCCATATTTGAAAACTGTTTGGTAATCCAAATTATAAATTGAACATTCTAAATGTGCTTCGGGTATTTGATTTGAACTATTTTGGGCTCGGATTGACTTGAATCTGGTGTAGTTGTGTTCGTGTTTTCGAGACACTCAGTTAGATTATAAGTTTGCTAAAATCGAAGTTCAGATGGTCCCATATTTAATTTTTTTAGCTTCCAACCTGATTTTGCCTTGAGATTCGTGCTTGATCAAGATACTTTTTTTATGATGTATCAAGCATAATTATTAAATTATTAATTACTGATTATAATATTATTTATTAAATTACTTGTTTATGTGTTAATCTAATAAGTTTTTGATATCTAATTATATTAATAAGTATCTAATTAATTAGTTAATTTTTTTAAATAACTAATTATTTAACAATACTCCTAATAATTCAATTAATTTTAAAGTATTATTTAATTAGTTTTAATTATTCATTATATTATTAATTATCTCATTAATCATTTAAATATTTTAATAAAATTTATTTAATTATTATTTATAATAGTATACAGTAATTATTCCATTTGAAATTATATTTAATCATACTAGTTATTTTGAAATAATTAGTTACTTAATAATAATTTATTAAATATTTAAGTATTATTTAGTTAGTTTTAATTATAAATTATATTATTAATTATCTCATTAATCACTTAAAAATCTAATACTTATTAATTATTATTTACACTATCAATTATATATTTTAAGATTTATTAACTAAACTAATTATATTAATATTTATTTATTAATTATTCAATTAAGTTAAATAAGATAATTAATTTATACACTAATTATACTAAATATTATTTAATTAATTTACTTAATTATTAATATTTTAAATTATATTAATTAAGTTAATCAATAATAACTTAGAGGCTTTTAAAGTTTGCCTCTTTTCGTCGTTGCAGTTCGGCTTCGTTGCTTCGCAGGAGGTGTAGAGATAGCGCGCGTAGCTTCTTCGGCTCCTTTGTGGCTGTTCGACTACGATCCTTCGACGACTTTTCCTTTCTGTCGGATCGGAAGTTGCGAAATTTTGATTGGAAGCAACAACTGGAGCTCGCTGGCTGTGAAGGTAAAACTTTCTCCCTTTCGCGCGCTTCTTCGGCCAAATCCCGTAAATCCGCCGAACCGAGGGATTTAGTAAATCCCGGATTTATGCCGTAAATCCTGAAATCCGGGATTTATCCATCGACGGGATTTAACGCGCGCACAAAAACCTACCAGAACCCCTAACATTATCCCCTTCGCGCGCAGCATGGCAGAATCCGAGCATGGCATCCTCAAATCCGTCGAGCTACGCCTTCTTCGCTGCACCATCTCTGGCGATCTCCCTCTTCCTTCATGTTCTCCATATCCCAATCAGGAAAACACTCTCGATCCTCTAACACATGACGTACTCGGCGCCATCGAACGTGGGGATTACGCGGCGGCACTCTCATCAGATGCTGCCCGTCTTGTTTTCAGCTTTGCGAATTCCTGGGAGTTCGACAACTCAACCAATTCCGCCGCGCTTTTCTACAGCCAAGTAGAAAGGAGCATCGACGCTTTTCTTTGCGATGGTGCCTACGAGGAGCCCTGGCTTCGAGTTCTCGACGCGAGGGTTGATGCCAACACGGAGTATAGGGTTGCGGTGGTGCTTTGTCTTGGAGTTGCAGCCCTTCTGGCTTTCCTGCAACAGAATGTGACCGGGTGAGTATCACTGGCCGGTTCCATGCCCTTCTATGGTTGCTTGACTTTAGAAAACATGTTTTGTAGAATGGTGGGTTTACTAAGTTCCGTCATTTGGCTTGAAGCATTCAGAAGTTAATATGGATTTTTATTGAGTGCTATGATATTGTATAGGGTGATTTTATTATGTAGAGTCACATGAATATTCAACAAACATGCATATCATTAAACTGAGGCTTAGAAAGTGACATTTTGTATAAAGTGCATTACATGGAAGTAGTTCTTAAGAGAGTGTTGGCATATTTATATGATAAGTAGGGCCGTAGTCGGTTAGCGACAGTGTTTAGAAGGATCGTACTCGGCAGGCGGCAATAGTCGGAAGGACCGTAGTCGGTTGGCGACGATGGTTGGAAGGATTGTAGTCAACGGGCGACGATGATCGAAAGAACTGTAGTTGACGGGCGACGAAGATCGGTGGGATTGTAGTTAGAGGTTGACGGTGGTCGGAAGGACAGTAGTCAACGAGCGACGGCGGTCAAAAAGACTGCAGCCGGCGGGTGACATGTGATGTCCCAAAATCTAATTTGAAAGAATTATTCTTTTATATTTTAATCAACAACCATAGCTACCTATTTTTTTATCAATATCAATAGCAGCTAAAATAAAAAAATAAATCAAAACATCAATATATACATTTGTATTCAATTCTAAAAAAATTATATACACTATTCAGAATCTATACAATCATGTCATAATTATTCTATCATGAGTATAAAAGAATAACTAAAACAAAAATAAGTAAAATCTGAAGAATCCTGACCTATCATGAGTATAAAAGAATAACTAAAACAAAAATAAAATCTGAAGAATCCTGACCAATCTCACACTTCTAATCCTCTTTCTTGACTTAAAATTATTTAACCATATATAATAAGCTAAAAAGTCCATCAGGTCACCAAAACTTACAACTGAATTCAAACACGGTAAATGAGCAATATGCATGTCAGGGATTCAAATCATAACAATAACATTCATATGATCATTGAATTAGTACAGAAATAGTAAAATTTACATGTAGTAGTAGTAAAATCTATAAACTGTAAGACACTACGATACATAATCCTGTAAAGTAGTAAATCAATACGAGTGTCAAATTTATAAAATAATCGTCGTATTTATAATACCAATTAGTACATAAATCAGATAAAACATCAAATCAAAATATCAGTAAAGATTGTTTAAATCAAATTAATGTAGTAAAATCATATAGGAATATACATATATTATCAAGTTATTCTATATCAATATTAAATAAATATCTTAATCACATGTTAAATATATGATCCATATCACTTGCTTAATGAATATATCATATTTTTTGTATTAATAAATCAAGAACAATGTTAATAATAAATCTGTATAATAATATAAATAATGCCTCAATAACATTCATTTCAATAGTAATACTAAACAAGTAAGAATTCTAGCTATCACAGTATTTTTCAGTATTATATTAGTGTTAGTAAACCTTTGACTTAGTAAACAGAGTCGTTACTCTTTGCCCGTCGACATAGTAATCATCTCCTTATAACTCTCAATCAGTGTATCACATGAATTAGTAGATGATAGCACCAAATCACAATATTTACAAGAAAGTCCGTCGGTCCGCTATCATGTACAGGTCAATCAATATCCAACGAATGGGTCAACCAAACTTTACTTGTCTTTTACACACACATTATTATCACATTATAATAGTAATAACAACTAACTATTACTCAATCACATATGCACATTCATTTTCAATGCATTGTAATAAATAAAACATAATTGAGCTTAATTCAGAAAATGTCAAAATGTTCTAACAGCAGACAAAAAAAATCATACTAAAAAAAATTCATATTTTGATAATTTAACTAAATTGCCAAATATTGCATAAAATAACATTATGAAGCTTCAGTTGAACTAAATAGCTATTTTTCTAAATCATCGAGTGAAAAATATCAAATAAATATTCAAAACATTTATAATATCATTTTTTATAATATATAAAAAGTTACACTATAAAAGTTTTACAAATATAAAATTATCGTTATTTTTCAGCAATGGAAATATAAATTTGATTAGAAAATATCAAAAACACAAAATATTTGAAATAAAAAATAGGGTAAATGTTCCTTAAAACGAGATGAGGAAATCTCCCAATCGACAAAAATTACTCCGCAATCTCCAAATCCAAGCTTTTCTTTTCTCTCTTTTGTTTTCTTTCTTAAAATCTCAAACCATTTCTTTGTTTGGGCCGAATGAAGAAAAACAAATGGTTTTAATAAATGTTAACAGTGGATTAGGATATTTAAATTAAAATAATATTTAATATTATATAATTAATTTAATCAATTTCTTTTAGAATAAATTATTGAAAAATATTCATAAAATAAATCATTTTATTTAAAAAATATTGGTGAAATCAGTTTGCAAAATAAACACTTGATGGTCCAAAAATCACCAATTGACTGACATGTGTCAATTTGTTAAAGATTTTCACTAATGCCCACAAATTATGAAAAAATAGTGTAAGTAAAATACTACAATAACAATGCTATGACGAAGACGATATGTCATTTGGACTTATATTTACTCCAAAAAAATATTTGGCAGAGTTAACATACGAGCTATTACATGACATTGGTCGGAAGGACTATAGTCGATAGATGATCAGTAGATGACGGTGGTCGGAAGGACTGTAGTCAATGAGCGACATTGGTCGGAAGGATCGTAGTTGGCGGGCAACAATGGTTGTAAGGGCAGTAGTAGGTGGGCGATGGTGGCCGGAATGATTGTAGTTGAAGTGCGACAATGGTCGGAAGGACGTAGTCGGTAAGCGATTTTGGTCATAAGGATCGTAGTCTGCAGGCGACAGTTATCAGAATTGCTGTAGTCAACGAGTGATGTTGGTCAAAAAGACCTTTGTCGGCAGGCGACGGTGGTCAGAAGGACCTTAATCAGCTAACGACATTGGTCGGAAGGAGTGTAGTCAGCGGGTGACGGTGCTTGGAAGGACCGTAGTCAACGAGTGACAATGGTAAAAAGAATTGTAGTTGAATGCGACCGTGGTCGAAAGAACAGCAGTCGGCGGGTGATGATGGTCGGAAGAAATGTAGTCAAGGAGCGACGTTGGTTGGAAGGACAATAATCATGCCACTCCCAAGAGTTCGGTGATGGTCGGGAAGAGATTCAGCTGGTGGTGCAAGCTTGAGAGAGACATTCATTTTTCTTCTCTTCCCCCTCCTTTTTGTGAAGAATGAGGCTTTTATTTATAATTTTTTGGGAGTGACATGGTTAGTAAATATGGGGAAGATAAATGACACGTTGGGAGTGTTTCAATGGACGACAAATCATTTATCGAGCATTTGAATGTCTAATGATGTTAGAATTTGGCGATCTTGGGCTCGTTGGATTCTTCTAGACGAGCCGCTTGATTCAGTTATAAGCATGTCACATTTGAATATCATTTGATCATCCAATTAATGTTATGAAATTTCCAAATAAGCTTCGAGCTTTCGATTTGGACCCATTTTGGTTCAGATTGGGCTGATTTTGGCGTCGTTGGGTTCATCTTCAAGACATGCAATTTAACTATAAGTTTGCTAAAATTGTAGTTCGGATGGTACCGGATTTAATTTTGGAAGTTTTCAGTTCACATTTGCATCAAGATTTGTGCATGGTCAAGATAATTTTTTTATGATATATATATAATTTGAAAAGGCATCATAAGAGAAAAAATCATGAGGTCTAGCTAAATTGAAATAATTTCACTATATTTGTTAAGAGTTATAGTAATCCACCTTTCTTTGTAACTAGAGAAGGCGAGATTGCAATGCAAGGTGACTTGTGTTGGACGCACATGGAACTTCAATGACATTGGGTGGATGTGAAAAGGTGATAGAAGTTTATTTGGTGTCAGTAGCATCAAAGGTGGAGTGGTTGAAGGAGGGTTTTGGCGATAGCAGATATTGAGCGATTGATGCTGGTGTTAGCAGTCAAGAATGGACATCGATAGTGGTTAGTGGTGGATGATGAATGACAACACATAGGTCTATAGAATTATTTGAGTCTCATATTTCTGTTTTCTCCATTACTCTTAAATATATAAATTTATGTATTATTTATAAGTCTTTGGATGGGACACTTTGGTTATTTCAAAAAGAAATAAAGATGCTACATTATCTCTATCAAACGATACAAGTTGATCCCTTTTTATTAATTGGATATTTTAGACATTCATTTTTTAACATGGTTTTAAATTATGTAATTAGAGGCCTGCCTCAAAACTTGCCTCAATTCAATAAAAAAAGAGAGGCAATGAGAGGTCTGTCTCATGCTTGCCATATGAGGTTTACGCCTTAGTTGGGGTGACACGCTCCTCAAGGCATGCCTTGACGCAATTTTAATACTTTTTTGAAGAGATTTAAGACTTGAAAATTAGGATTTAAGTCATTTTAAAATTTGAATTTATAAAGTTTTTACATATAACTTAACATATTTACAACACATAAATTAAAGAAAACTTGAGAAGAACTGTACAATCTCAAACTCCCAACAACACGTTGCAAAACCCTCATACCCGCACTCGTTCCTGTTATGTTGCCATTGCTGCTTCGCCACTGCTTCTTCTCCTTTTGTTACTGGAACTCATTTTCTTACTTTTAGTATGAGGTAGGCGAGAAAATTATTAAATTAAAATGATGATATAAAAAAAGATCTTCTAACTGATGAGAGTATGAGAATTTTAAGTTCATAAATTATGATATTAGAATATTTGTTTTTGTTGAACTGGGTGTGTGCTTCGAAGGAGGTAGAAATTTATCTTAAGCTTTTGTCCTTTATTTAGACGTGTTTAGTTGTACATCTTGTAGAAATATAATCTGATAAAAGTAGACAATGACAACAATCAATGTTATTTTGTTCTCCATTATTAGTGGTGTTTAGGCTGTACCTTGGTACAAAGTAATATTTTTTCAATGATCCATGGTTTCTTTAAAAGGCTCTTTATCGATTGGAAATATGACTTTGGCTAGGTAAAGGATGATTTATTCTTCTTTGAAGTTGAACATTTATCAAACAATGCTATATTTTGAAAGAGGTGATGTGTTTCTCTTTATTAGCTTCTTAGGATGTCTGAGAAGCTTGTATTGAATATTGATTTGATTGTAATAATGAGAGGGATGACACTTGAGTCATGTGCTCATGTATAATAGTGACTAGTGTCTTTGGTGTTCTTCCGTTAGAGGAGACTAAGTCCTCATGATATCTATGAGATTGATGTGAAACCTCTAGACTTTTGGGTAGTGTTAGAATTTTAGGCTGTTAGAGTGAGACCTTTAAATTAGTAACAAGAGGCATTGCTGCCAGTTGAAATGGCGTGGACTTGATCTCTCGAATGATTTTGGTAGCTCTTACCATCTCTCTACATTATGATATGGTAGTTTTTAGATTGATGTGAAACCCCTCGACTTTGGGGTGGTGTTAAAATTTCGGGTTGTTAGAGTGAGACCATTAAATTAGTAGCCAGAGGCGCTACCAACAGCTGAAACGGCGTGAACTTGGTCTCTTGAATGATTGAGTTACGTAGTCTTTATTTCCTATCTTTATGTGTTATGATATGATAGTTTCTATAGAGAATCTTTAATAAAGATCTTGTCTAACATTAGGTGCTCTTTAAGGCTTTTGAATTAACATGCTCTCTTGATATTCCTAAAGAAGTGGAAACTCTATATCTTTTGATGCTTATACTTTGAGGTTTAAGTTGAGTTGAGATTCTATATCTTATAAGGCATATGCTTTTTGTTTTTTCAGTATTTAAAAATTGAGACATAAAAAGGGATTGTATCAAATCAATATGCAAATTCACTAATAATGAAATAGTTAATATAAAAAATTAGAAAGCTAAAAATTAAATGTTAATATTTACTTTGATAAGTAATATTCATTGTTAAACAAGCTGACAATAACTCCTTAAAATGGCTGCACATTTAATCTCATAAAAGTTATAAGATGATTTACTACAATTAAGAAATTCAAAAAATAATCAAATGCTTCAAACCCATTAAGGATGAAAAACAACTCACTTAAAAAATGTCCTTATTCATTTATAGCTTGCAATAATTGCATTGTATATTTTTGACACCATTTTTTAATTTTATCATATTAAAATTTTCCAAACTTGTTGAAGCTGCTTATGTGACGCCCCAAGATCCGTGTAGCGAAAGGATTCGTCTGACATTCTGATCGAACTCCATTCCAGTTGCCTTGCCCGGACCTGAAATTTTAAACCACATATAATGAGCTACAATAGCCCAGCAGGTCACCAAAGCCTACAACTGAAATCAAAGCACGGCGATGCTATCAATATGCATGTCAATCTATCAATCTGAATCAGTCAATGGTCAATGAGTCTATGCAGCGGAAATCAATGAATCAATGATCATCAATTCTATGCAGTGGAAATCCATAGTCAATAAAACCAGTCAATGCAGCGGCAGGCAATTCGATAAATCAATGCAATCAATCAATATCCGTCAATCAAATCAATACGGTCAAATCAGTACGATCCAATCAATGAAGTCAATTGAGAAAAGCGATACGAGACAAGGAATCTATAAAACAGTCAATACGGTATAGAACAATAGCAACAGCGAGTCTATAAAATCTATAGGCAGCAATACAATGAATCTATACGATGTCCATGTCCATGCTATCAATGCAGTATCTATATCTATCAATATCCATATCAATGCTCAGTAATCAATGCTCGGTAATCAATCAATGAAATCAATGAAATCGTACGATACAGTAAATCCGATCAATCAATAAGGCAGAAATCGATAAAGCAATAATTCCATAAATCAATACAGTGAACATGCAATTCAATACTATATACTGGACAAGTAAAATCAACTGGTCATGTTGCTGTTGTAGAATCCGTTGCTGTTGTAGTCCGTACGTTGGTCTATCAATAAGAGTCGTCACTCTTTTTGCCCGTCGGCCGCCCGTCGGCATATAAACTCCTTATAACTCCCAATCGTTATATCAATGATCAATGGTTTAAAGGAAAGCCCGTCGGCCCACCATCCTGTACAGGTCAATATCAATCTTCACCAACGTTCAACCAGGTTCCACTTGGGTTCCAGTATCAATAGTCAATTCAATCAATAAGCAATTCAATAGTCAATATTAAAGCAATCATATCAATAATCATATTCATATCAATTCAATCTATCAATCTCAGACAATTCGGAAATCATACGAAAATCGGGCAGCGTAACGGCAGTCGGTCAAATTTACACAAAAATCCTGCAAAAAGACACGATTTCCAAATTCTACCAAATTACAATAGAATATCTATAACATCAATGCAAGACTTTTATTCTATAGAAACCAAGTCAGAAAACATCCTGATAATTTTCTATTCGATTAAAATCACGTAGAATCAATTCCGACCGATAAAATCTTCGTAGAATACAGTCAAATCGTGTACAATAATCATATCTATAACACTCTAAAAGTTGTGCGGTGAAAGTCGTGTCAAATCAAAATCATGTCGAAAAGTCGACTACGAAAACACAAAACAGATCACAACTCGATCAAAACACAACATCTTTGAAAACAGAAATAGGATTCGGAGTCCTTACCACGAGATCTCCACTTTTCCCAACAGCAGCGTCGGACGAAAAGCGCTCCGCGGTCTCCGAAAACCAGCTTTTCCTCTATTTCCTTTTCTCTTTCTCTCTCCTCAGATATTTTCGTTTTTATAAAATGATTTTCTCTCTCCTCAAAACGAGCTGATTTTCTTATATCTGTGAACTGATCGGCCAGGCCGATATTCACATCGTCCCGGGACGATCAGACCAAATCCTGATCGTCCTGGACCTCACCCAGGGCTATTGTCTGGCCGATAATTTCTACAGTACCTATCGTCCTGGACGATCTCACGATCGGCCCGGACGATCCTGTCCAGAAATCATCCAGAAAACACTCCAGAAATCAGCTGTTTTCCATGCACTGATCGGCTTGGACGATCTCAACTTCGTCCTGGCCGATTCTGGGAGGGAAATCCAATTCAGAGAGGAACAGTAAGGGAACGAGATATTACAGCTTAACTGCCGGTAGTAATTCAACCCGCTTACGCCAATTATTAACTCCACCTCTACTTTCCTCTATTCCACTCAACCCTCGCCGATGATTTCACCTTTTCCTCTTCTCTCTCTCAGTCATTGCTCCTAGCGTTGACTAGTACCCATCGACGAGCCATTTTAAATCCTTGCCCGCTCCTCAAAGTGCAAGGTCCTCTCATGAACTCCTCCCAACTGTAGTTGCCTCATCCCTCTCTACTTCATTAAAGCCCAAGCCCAACCAACTACACCTTCACCAGCCCATCTTTTCATCCAAATCCTGCGATGTCCAATTTCTTGACACTTGTCGCTGATCCGAACTCCCAAAGCCACCACTTCAACTATTTTTTTTGCATCCACTGTGGCTAGCCATTCCCTTTCCCAACAACTTAAGCCAACCATCACCTCTTCTCCTTCTCTGTGTCTCTCTCAATTCTCCCTTTATCTCTTTGTTTTATATATATATATATATATATATATATATCTGTGTGTGTATAGCCTTGCCACAAATTTCATTGATTCACTATTTCATTATCGTCTTCACGTCTAATGCATAAAGGTATAATATTCAACCCCTTAAAAACTTTTAAAATTTTGATTGCAGCTTGTTTTGCATGAAGAGTGTGACTTGTGTGAATTTTTCTTAGCACGACAAGGAAAACTTGTATGTGATGCTTGCGATGCAACAGTACGTCTTATGCACATATTTCTTAGCATGACATGAAAATTTATTGTGTTGTAAATTTTCTCATGCAGGAAACTTGGGCACGCCTTTCTTGATGCGATGGGTGTTAAAGATTTTGGTCACAATATTTCAGAACAATAACTTTACATGCTTTTCTTGTCGTGGTGAGTAAGTCCAAACCCATATAGATACCTCCTATATGGATGGATGCCTTGAGGTTTTCGGAACTTGGACTGAACAAACTTGAAAGAAGAATATGCTGGGTATTTATGGAAATGAATGCGAGGGAAGAATATGAAAAAAAATTAAAAAATGAGGACAAAAAGAAAAATTTCAAAATGAGAAAAATATTGCGAATATTGAATACCAAATGGACTTAAAGGGGATTTATAGAAAATGCAACCTACAAGTATAAATAGAGCATCCCATACTCTTAGAACACTCGAAACTTTCATAGAATTCTATGAACGTCAACTCAAATGGTGTAGATAAGCTATTTCAACCCTTCTTTTTATAGGGGAAGACAACTGGTGAAATTTGAAGTTTTGTAAGAAATTTTGCTCGCATTTCAATAGCAAACATTCGTATAAATACTAAATAATCAAAATTTGGATATTTTCAAGTCATGCGCATATCATTCTCAAACTCGAGCGGCATTTCTCATAAAGCGTACAAGTGTATCATGTACATATACCGAGAAGTGTGCAAGCTCACTAAATATCGTGCAAGCGCATCACACATGTTTCTACAAAATGTGCAAGTTCGTCATGTAAGTGCACTGATAAATATGCAAGTGTATTATGCAAATTTATAGAAAAGTGTGTAACTATGTCACACAATATACTGAAAAACACACAAGTGTCTATGCAAATACATAAAAAATCATGCAATTACACTGTGCAAATGCGCCAAAGGCATGTAAGTACATCAAGTAAACACATTGAAGAATGAGCAAGTATATTGTATAAATGCATTAAAAAATGTGCAAGTGTATTATGTAAATATATTGAAAAGTGTGCAAGCATAGTATGAAAATGCATCAAGTAGCGTGTAGATGTTCAAACCTTTGAAAATGAATTCACCCACATGTGCTTTGAGTAATGTGTTAGTGTCCAAATTTAGATTTCAGAATATCATGTGGGCTAAAGATAAAGATAAACTCAAGTTAACCTTACTCTGAAAACATGCAATAAATTTAAAAATTCTAAAACTATTTTCAATAAAAAGAAATCAAATCCACCAACTAACGTTTATGCCCTCTTTTTAACTCAAATGCAAAAGCCTTTAGCAGTATGCAACTACTTCAGAAGCGTACAATTGCTCGAGAAACGTATGATTACTTTAAGAAGTGTGTAATTTCTTCAATAAGCATGCTAATAATAAAGAGTCGCAATAATTTTTGAAAATATCATTTATATATCCTTCGAAAGCATGCCAAATCAGTAGAAGTAAGTTGTATGCTTGTGGTAAAAAATGTGCTAAATGCTTGAACAGTTGAACGTAATGTTTGAGGATGTTGCACCGACTAAAAATAAGTTAGAAATCAAATTTACTCAACTTCGATAATCGTGCAACTATTCCAAAATGCAGACAATCATTTTGAAACTTCACAAAATCTCTTTTTTATAATTAAATTTATTATCATAAATGCATTATGCACTCGAGTTAGAAGCCTTATCTATAGGATAGGGTCGTAAGTCTCACATTTTTGTTTTGATTCTCCTGCTCATAAGTATTGAAGTTGAGAAGATTTCAATCATTTGGCAAGTATCTATGTAATTTTACAATATAAGATATTTTCTATTTCTACACTCAAGTATTTTTTATGCATTCTAAGTACCTAATGCTCTGATGTGACTTTTATTTATCCCATCACATTAGAGCTCTCCACATCGATGACATTGTCGTATTTTTAACAAAACCTTTCTCAACTATGGTAAATGCTTTAAAGATTCATAGCGATCATAAACTGCATTAATCTCTTAATGTTCCTGGTCTAACCATCTTTTATGGTGCCTCTCTTCAGATAGTATATTTAGGTGGTCAAACCTTTTTTTACTCAAAACCTTGAGGGTTAAGCACTTGGTATTTTTATGCTGACTTAATTTTCACCAATCCGTTTTGACTAAATCCAATGCTCTCATGGGATTAAACATCTTGATTTGCTTCCATTTCAACTCAATTTGCCTATTAGTTAGGCTTTGCTTTTTGTTTTTTCAAGTTTTACTTGTATTATTATTATTATTATTATAATATGTTCATGTAAACTGGTTTTCTACTAACCTTGGATCTAACTCGCTTGAGGCTCTATTTAATGTGATAGGCCTGTTGGAAAGTTTTCTCATTTCCCTCTGCCATTCGGATGCTTCGGGGAATTTGGGGATGTTGGAAATGGTGCAGAATGGGATTCATGGGCTCGGAGTCAACTTACATCTGTTGGTTGTGATCTGCTGGGGAAATTTTCCTTTTTGCAGGTTTGCGCTTTTAATTATGATAGTAGAAGTGTTACCTGGAGCCGCTACAAATGCCATTGTCTAATGCTGCTATATAATATTACTTTTGTGCCTTATATCTACATTTAACCTTATATGTTTAAGGTGCATGTGCTTTTCCATGGTCATTGTTGTATGATGTAAGGCACACCTTGGACCTTTTTTTCAATGTAAATTACACAAGGCATAGGGGTAATTTATAAGAGCTTTTAAGCCATCCCATCGTGTCTTACATAAAGGGTCATACCAAGCAATTTAAAGAAACGTAATGTAGTGGAGAACAATCTAACAGTGCCTTTAGTAAAAAAAAAAAGCTGGAAGATGAGCATGGAGTGAAGCCTTTATGGAAAGGGTTGAGTGTGTTAAACATTATGCATTAAGACACAGAAGAAATCAGGGTAAATGTTGATACAGTAATGTTTAGAGCACAATTACACTGATGCGCCAGAAGTAAAAAAACAATCCTATTTTTTCATCGCGTAAATATAGTTCACCTAACTGCTGCTCCAACCAAAAATACAGAGATTAGACACAAAAGAAAGCTCGAGCAGGCTTTTTTTTCTTTGCGCTCAAGTTTCAGCTGTTTGGACTTTAAAAAAATCCACTTAAGAATCTTCTTTGTTAAGTGTTTTACTTTGACTATTTATTTTCTTTATGCATTGAAGTACAAGATCAACTGTGCATCAGCGTTCTTATTGAAATTGAATGCTTTAGTCTCAAGCGAACTGAAGATGTTACATTTCATTTGAATGATGCTCTACTACTGATTGCTTGTAAGAACATTTATACAAAGCGATATTATAACTAGGAATCTAACAAAATATGCGGGAACCCACTTTTTGACTTTTTTTAGTAGTCAGACTTTAGTCATTTCCGCTTTCTTCTCAATGACAGGTGAAAAATTCCTTTAACGCTGCAGAAAACCTTTTCATGACTTGAAAGTTACGCTTTTTATCCTTATATCCTGATAAACTTTTGTTCTTCTTGGATTACATCTACCTTTGCATGGCGCTGGTATTAATAGTTCTTAACAATCACATAGCACACACTGTTGGAAGATTTATCTTAATTGAATTAAGATGGGTGAATGAAATGCCACAGAAAGCTAACTTTCATGTTTTACATACATTGCAACATCTTCCCATGTTTTACATACATTGAAACATCTGATTAATTTCTTGCTTTCAGTACCTTGAGCATGCGAAGGTGATATTACTGAAGATAAAAGACTTCTGTACAAATTCAGCCAAGACTACATCTTGGTGGTTGTGTAGAGTATTTCTCCTTCAGCAAAGAATTTTGGATGACCTGTCATCATCATTATACAATCTGCTGCAAGTATTTAAAAATGAAGCCTTACTTCAATTTGGTGAGGCGAAGGATGTCGTTAAATATTGGGGTGCAGTGTTACATGAAAAAGAAGCCCTGGCTATAGCATCCATATTGCAAGTAGAAGCAGGGATAATAGAATATCATTATGGAAGAATTGATTCATCGAGGTATTTCCATTGGTGCTTTTTATTTATATGCTTTTTTGGACAAAAAAAAAATGCTGAAGAGGGCTATATTCGTTGCCTTGTTGGGACTGTAGGCTGGGTCAAGCAGCTCAAGCCTGAACCTGTGTTGGTGGAGCTGAGATTAAGTTCAACAAATACTAGTTCAATTGCAATTTAATAAAATTACCTCTAAATTTTTATATATTTATCATCACTTTGTTACTTTTCCATTTTTAACCATCAAGTTTAACCCCATGAGTTGAGGTTCATAAATTTTTTCCTTTTTTTTTTTTGGCATAATTGGTTAATGATATTCAAAGCTATCATGCACATATATATATATTGCTTTGGCTTCCAGAACTTTTCAAATTTATTATCAATTTCGTTATAACTAAAATTACACATTATATACTTAGCATTGATCTTTTAGTCCCTACTATTATTATTATTATTATTTTGATTTTGATTTTACCTTTTTAAAAATTATTCATGAAAAATTGATTATTTTCTTTATCATTTCAGGTAATACATACATGTCAATATATTTAGATTTTTCAAGGGAGAAAAAAAAAAGATAATTTCTGTACACCAAAATGAGAAGAATATGTAGGGTTTTATACCTTAAACTGAAATTGCATTTAGACATAATAACTATCATAAGTTCGCATCAACAACAAGTGTAATGTTTATTCAGAGGTCAATACAAGCTAGACTGCCAAAATGGTGTTTGTCGGGAACTTCAATTCATATCAATGCAAGTTGGACTATCCAAATAGTGCTTTCAAGTCCTTCAAAGCATATAGCTACCATTTAGGATATCTTGGGACTTTATGCGATTTCCTTTTTGGCTCTAAGACTTCCATACTCCTTATTAAGTTGGAGAATAGATGTCTTCCATTCCTAATTTGGAATTAGTTTCATTAAAAATTGCGCAATTGAGTCCCTTGATAAAGACATTTTAGCAGGCTCTCTGAGGGTTCATAAGGCAAACAAATTAGCCTTTTTGTTAGCTTCTCATTGATAAAATGCTAGTCAATCTCAATATATTTTGTTCTATCATATTATACGAAATTATGATTGATATTTATTGTTGACTTGTTATCATTACGCAACTTCATAGGGCCTTCTCACTTAATTCTTAACTTTTCCAAACTAATTTTCAATCATAATAATTCAAAATTTTCTTCGGCCGTAGCCATGAATTCAAAATTTCCATTAGACCCATCCATGATATTTAATTTTTACTCGTCACCAAATTTCTACCAGGAAATGTGTCATAACTAGAAGTTGATTTTCTATCCACTATTGAGCCTTCATAAATCTCATCTATGTAAGCTTCTAATGTGAACTCATTATTTCGCTTAAGTAAAACTCCTCATCCCGAATTATCTTTCAATTAGTATAGCACATCAACTTGCAAATGTGTTTCTCTTTAACTATGCATGAATTGACTAATCACATTTACTATTTATGCAAGACTTGGTTGAGTATGGGCAAGCTAGATGAGCTTTCCTACCAATTTTTGATACATTTCCTGTGAACTGTTGATTCTTCTTTTGCTTCTAATTTTTTATTTCACTCAGTAGGTACAGTTGCAGGTTAGTAACCTACCTTTTTATTTTCTTTCAAGAGGTTTGTTACATTTTTCTACTATGATAGAAATATATATATATATATATATATATATATATATATATATATATATATATATATATATATATATATATATATTGAGTTTGATATTTCAATTCCAAGAAAATACTTCAGTTTCTTAAGGTTTTTAATCTTAAGTTTCTTAATCAAATGTTGTTTCAGATTTTATTTCCTGTAATAATGATATAATACACACACACACCAGGAGATCATTTACTTCCACTATGTACAAATGTTTGATGAAGAGAGCATGGTCGTCTTTACTATGTCTATTGCTTTCATTACCTGACCAATCTTCCAAACATGATCTGGATGATTGCTTTAGCCTATATAGTGCTTTCTTTAGTTTAGCATATTAATTGTTCCAGTTAATTCAAATTCAATAGGAATGTTCATGTATATTTTTTATTCTTGGTCTCCATATAAGAAGACATTCTTCACATTATTTGTTGAATTTGCAAATTAAAGTGAGCTTCAAGGGATTTCAAAATACTCAAAATGTTCATTTTTAACACAAGGGCATAAGTTTCTTGATATTGAACTCCATATGTCTCAATGTAACCTTTAACAACTGATATTTGCCTTGTATCTTTCAATAACGCCATTATCCTTGTATTCAAGGTAAAATCCCTTTTGTAACCTAGTATATTATTCTCTTTTAGGTTTATTAACATTCTCCAATTTGTTTTTTTACCTGCATGCATTCATTTCTTCACTCATTGCATTTTTTTATTTTTGTCTTGATAATACTTCAGATAAAGTTTTTGGAATAGAAATACTGTTTAGACTCACTATAAAACTTCTATGGAGTGAGAAAGGTATAATGCAGCATAACAAAGTTTATTTATAGATGCAAATATTATTTTGTGCATGTTCTAATGCTTTTTAATTTTTATAACATTAATGCAAAGATCAAGGCCTTTTTTTGGTGGAGTTTCAATAGATCCTTTATGCAAAGGAAACTCCAAAGTTAACATATATTCATTAACAGAGCTGAGGGTTGTATTTTGAACTTGTGTCAAGCATGGTGCAATTCTTCTTTTTGAGTATGCCTCCAAAAATCTTATATGGTCATAAATTTGAACATATTTTAGAGTAACATAAGTGGGTATGGTTTCTGGTACACGTTCACATTTAGAGACAAACTCAATGGGGCTAGGAACATTTTGTTTCTAAGATGACGAAAATGGAGTAGAATGTAGTTTAGTTGGGCTAAAATATTGATTACATTTTTCACCATAAGTGAAATCTTCCTTTGAAAATAAGTTGTGTGAAGTGTGGTTTGTTATTAATAAAATTTATATCAATTGATTTGTGAACTTTTATAGAAGAAGAATGGATATTTATACCTATTTTGCGTATAAGAATAGACAAGAACACACATTTAATATCTCTAGGGTCCAATTTACTTTCATTTTGACTATTAATAATGCACAAAAAAGGCACAATTGAATATTTTGGATATAAATTCATTGGAGTTTCTTACATGTGGAGTTAATTTGGCAAGGTGGTCAATGAGAGTTTTATATTCCTATGTTTGTGAGGGTCATTTTTTATCATGTATGTGGCATTAAGGGCTACTTTCCCCCAATAAGATTTAGAATATTTTCTTGAAATAATAGAACTCGAGTGGATTTAATTAGTTTTATTTTCTTTTAGTAACTCCATTTAGTTGTGCTGTAATTATGCAAGATGATCCATGAATAATGTCTTCTTTTTTGAAGTAGGAGGTCAAGTATTGATTGAAGTCTTCTTCTGTGTCAGACTTAAAACTTTTTATTTTTGGCTCAAAACTGGTTATGAATAATGGAGTGGAAGTTAGGGATCGTCCTACTATGATCATATTTTTGTTTAATAAAAATATCTATATGACTCTATTATGATCATCAATTAAGAAGACAAACCATTGAGCTCCTAAAATATTTGGGATGGTTGATGATTCTCATAAGTCTTTTTGGATTAATTGAAAAGAATGAGAACTTTTAGTATTAATATGAGAGGGAACGCGAGGGTGTCTTTGTTCTTTATCCTAATTTGGTCTTACTAGAAGTTTATTTGTCATCCTGATAGTATTAAGTAGTGATATTGATCATAAAAAGTTCAAAATTCCCTCACTCTAATTTTTGTCCAAAGAAACAAAAAGTTGACAGTATAACTAAATTGGTTCAAATTTAGTAAGTTTAGATTGATAGCTTAGGATATAAACTATGATATTCGGGTAGGAGTCGTACTAGAAATGGTATAGGTGTGATTATAGATAAAATTTTGAAGGATAATATTATTAAAATTAACAAAATTGGAGATAGAATTATAGCTTTAAAGATTGTTGTTGATGCTGAGATTGTTAATTGATATTAAAATGATTATTTTAAATATAAAAGAATTGAACTAATATTAAAATAATTATTTTAAATATAATCATTTAAAATATAATTTAATTAATATTGAAATAATTATATATATATATATATATATATATATATATATATATATATATATATATATATATATATATATATCAGTTAAAATATTTAAAATGATTATTTAAATATATATGTAAGTTAAAATGTTTAAAATAATAGCAAAGACATTAATCCTATTCTCCCAAAATGATTCCAATTATTTTAACTAATATTAAAATAATGATTATTTAAACCTCTCTCCTCCCACCTGGTCAGCTTTCTCCCTCTTCCTGCCCTCTCTCTCTCTCTCTCTCTCTCTTGTCGTCCTCTCCCCTCCCTCTCTCTTTTTTCTCTCTAGGCGAATACGCCAATTTGATTGACGCATTTAGAATGCACCGAGATGTTCGACGAATTTGCTCATTTTTAAATTTTTAGCCCGTGATGCTCCTACTTATTCTCACTAATAAGCAGCTCCTTTTTAAAAATTGCCTACCTTGGTCACGAAAGCTTAATATGGTTTGAGTTTACCATTCATTGGTTCATGCAAAAAAAATTTCTTGATATCATAAAAAATAATCATGTTACTTGTATGAATCACATACAACAACATTCGTTCTTCGTGGACGATTGATATATGAGTAAATCTAAACTTTTATTTACTTAAGATAGTTTATCATTTATTTTATGAAACTAATGTTTGAATTTGTTGGTTTTTTATTTTTTATTTTTAATTTTAGAACTATTAAATACAATGAGTACATCATGATGCAATTGTAAAGAATTGCCATATCATATAGTAAAAAAAAAAAGAACAATTAAAGATAACATAATGATATAGGAGAAATTATTCATTTGATGGATGAGAAGATCCTTAAACGCTCTTTTTTTATTGTGCCTTATTTGTAGCCTGGTGAACCGTGGTGAATTGGGATACATTTTTTCAATTTTTGCCTCTCTTAGCAAATAGGATTTGAAACCTCCTATATATTTGTGTTTTGATGCTCAATAATATCATTAGAATCATAAAATTGCTCATTATCTAGGTTACCATCATCCTCAGTAATTGGCTTATCGTGAGGGGATATCATATTTGGAAGATCTGAATCAATGCTATTGCATGCAGATGAGGTATTGGTCATATCTTTATTCCTTAGGATAGCAAGGGATGACTCTAATTTGATGATAAGTTTTAAAATTGGTTCCAAATTTTATATACAGTCTTGATATGAAATTAGAAGGAATTACAACCATCATGTTTGAATGTAGATTCTGATTATGTTAGCCTTGTAAGTGGGTGGAAATATCAATAATAGATGATTTACTCTGTTTTTGCCGAGCCTTGAAACAATCTGAGAAGTTGTGCTTAAAAATTTTATGAGAACAATATGAATGTATGCTTTTTAAATGCAATATTCTGCCAATAATTATACGATGTGTAACCAACTGAACCAACCCAAACCTCCTTATCCAAAGGAATTATAACGTTCATTTCAATTAAATCCCGAGTCAATGATAGCTTAAAAAGTGAGCAGTAACATCATCCACCTGAAATACATTATTAAAACAATAGAACTCAAGTAATATATGGCAGATTAATTGAAGCAGTGTAAATGAAGTATAGAAACAATCACCAAAATTGGAGTGATAGGTGTCTTCAACATTAACGGATGAGTCAAAGTGAGGAGATCACTTTAACTTATGCATTGGGTAGTCACGTGCATAGTAGAGTAAGATCGATGTGAGAAAAGTTTATAGATAATATAATAAGAAAATGATGAGGAACCAAAAGCCAAGCAAAGAGTCACTAATCAATGCAAGTTTGACATAAATTTATGTATCAGTTTAAGATTGGAATGACCCCTAGAAAATTTGCCCACAGATTAAAAAATGGAATTGCTTGCTTGTAAATCTCAGCTTCAATGAAACTAAGAGTAGGTTTATTCTGAAACGTTGAGGGTTATCTGTGTTTAGATGGGTCTAGTCCTAGTTAAAAAAAACAAAAGGAAATGGCTGTACGATGGGTGTTGAAATCCTGAAGCCTTCATCCCCCAACAACATTAATGAAGTATTACTGAACGCAGGTATTAAGAGTAACGATAACCACTAATGGTCTCAAAGTGGGAGGGGGAATCGTAGGAGAAATATGGACCATTAGAATAGATGGTTGGGAATGAACATTAGCTCCAATAGTGAAACAACTAATCCATAACTGGTGGATCAGGTAATGAGGGGGCTGGTTAGGATCGATTCAAGAATGGGGATTGGGAGCTCAAACACTGATTGGATCAAATCAATAAAGATGAATAGAGTAAAGATGCTAACATGAGTTATTTTGGTTGGGGAAATGCAAACGGTGAATGAAGAAGAGAAATAAGATTGATGGACAAAATTGGCGGGGAAACCACTTAGACAAATTTGACGGTACTGGAGCTAGGAGCAGTACGTTGATGCTAGAAGACATTGTCGTCAAAGGAGGAACCACCATGGGGGACCGCTAGAACGGAGAGGGCAGTAAAAGTTGAAGAAAGGAAGCCTTCGAGAAGCATGATGTATTAGTGCAAGCATGCTAGGATATCGTGTTGAGTTGCCACTTGAGGCTTGCGGGTGATGGAGATGGGCTTCTAGGAAAACCTAGTTGAAATTTTCTTATGTTGGATTTGAATATGAGGTCATGTTGGTTTTAGGTGAAGTGGATTGATTTGGAGCGCAGTTTTGTTTATTGGGTTTGTGGGTCACTTTCTGTATGTGATTGGATTGCAGTTTTTTTTCTTCACCGCTTAATGGACAAACAACCCTGACTGGCTATGCCAATCATAGGATCGGGTAGAACAATTTCATTTCTTTTATTTATTTTTCCCACTCCTTTTCATCAGTGTTTCTAGATTGATATTTCAGTGTTGTATTACTTGAGGATGCTCAGAATATGAATAAACTTATTCGTTGGAGCATTATTAATTTCTTTTGCTTGTTTTCTTTCCACCTTTGTTAAAGCATTAATGTTTATATGTAACTTATAGCTGAGAGTCATTTTCTGCCTCTGTTGTTTCAATATGTATGAATATATAATGCATTGCATATTCCAGCATCAACAGTTATATAAATAGTCCTACATTAAATATATACATTTCTAGAACTATTGTTTTCTGCTTATCAAATCTGACAAGCAATTATGCTTCCATTGTTGATGAAAAAATTGTTGAATATTTTGTCTCTCCGTTTTAGCATTTTGGAAACTCCACTAAATATTGTTGCACTACTAAACCTTGTTTTTTCATTTGATTGACATATGTTATTGGAGGCCCTTTTTCTAACATTTTTTATGGGTTTCTTTCGCTAAAATGGAATATGCTATTTTTTGTAACTAATATTGTCTTGTATGTAGGTTGCATCTTGCACGTGCTGCTGAGACGTTTGGAACGAATCTTTCTGTTACTGGAGTTCTTGGCTATCGGACAATCCACCAGGTGCTTTCTATAGTTCAACGGTAGTTCAAATTTACTGCACTTTTTAATATTTGGTATCATCAGCCTCAGCCGATATTTGTAAAGCAACTAAATTGTGTTTTCCTGTAGGTGGATGCAAAACCTCAGTTAGTACTTATTGCTAATACAGGTCAGAAAGTTAAGGGTAATGGAAGTTTAGAATCATTCTCTCAAGAGCAAAATGTTTGTCAAGGAATACTGGATCGAAAAGAGAAGTCTGATGCACTTGATATCAACATAATTCATGGCGGAAAAGGCGTTGGAAGAACTACAGGATTATCACGGGTGCAGTCAGATAATCATTCCTGCAAAAATAAGTTAGATTTTAAATCTAATGGTCATTATGAATGTGATATTTTGATGGCACCAAGATTGATACAAGATGCAACTACTGTCGGAGCCAATGGAGAATTTGCTATCATTGGCAAGGACGTGATGTTAACATCAATCCAACAGGTCATCATATTATCACAATGCCTTCATCTTCAAAGAACCAAGCGGGATGATGAATTGTCAAGTAGGTTGCTTTCTTCTGAAATGGTTCTTATGAGTTTTTATTTTTTACAATCTTGCCATAATTTTCTTGATACCTTTTAATGAGCTTCCACCTACTAACGGATGCCCTATCCATACATGGTTAAATTCATACCTATTTGAGTGCCTTAGTTTATTGTGAAAGAGATTTTTTAGGATCTGGGGGAACTTTGTTAAACAAAGTGGTCATACTGTCACACCACAATGTTTTGTGCTTGATTGTAATTGAAATTTGAATTGACCATAAAATTCAACCATCTATCTAATTTACCATTGAAGATGGCTAGGCCTAGATACCAAATCTCTCTCAAAATTATATATATAAATCTATAGGGTGGGTGATTGCTATGTATTTTGTATTTGTTTTAACATTACTGCTAAAGAATAGGATATAGGAGTACCGCATCTCTGTTGAACAACAAATTTCCTTTTTAGGAGTAGCTTCTCAAGCTTTCGCTATTAAAACTAGAAAATGCCTATTCCTTGCATTTTTGGCAACCGACAATGTTCTCACATGCATCTTGCATTAACTTTCTTCCGATAATGTCTACTCATATTGAATGAAAGAATGAGAATTCTTTGGTTTTAAACAAAAAAAAGAAGAAGAAGTTTTGTTATCCCAATTTCTTGCTGAACTTAATCTCTTCTAAATTGAATAATCTTCATTTAATCTGAGTGTCATGGAGTTATGCAAGGACATTCTGAAAAAAGATGAATGCTGTCAAAGCAAGATTTCAAGTCTCCGTCTAATATTGTTTGATATGTCTAAAGCTTTTGGGACATCCAATTTTAGTTTGATCTAATTGTTTTTTCATACACATTATATTTTGTTGCTTAATTGGTTGTATTTTGAATGTGATATTCATCATGCGGATGTATCATGCTTCCGATTTTCTTTTATATTCTCCTAATAAGTTATACTGCTCGTCTTAGTTGTTTACCTCTTAATGGAGATCAATGAATAGCAAAGAAATGTGTTTTTTATTTCAATGGTTTCAACCACGTTGTTTGCTTTTTAAATTCCTTGTGAATGTTTCTTTTTTGGCTTTTTGAATTTTGATACTTTTGACATGTTTAATTTGATGTTATTTTTAGGGTGGGAAATGGCCCCATATATAGAAGCTATCGATTCTCAAAGCCAGTCTTGTTTCATTGTAAGAATAAATGTTTCTCATCTTTTTTTTTCTCCTTTTCTAATGACTAAAGCCAGGATCATCTTTTTGCTTATCTATATCATGGCATTACTTTTAATGTTGATTTGATTTTTTTTTTATTGGGTGGTCGTGGTTTAGGAGGGAGTTTGGACAAGGGGCTTCCAGATCCCGTTTTCAAGAAATAGGGATTTGAGTGATTTCTAATTGTGATTGTTTTATGTATTGGTCAGATATTGAAGCCAATTACATAGTACTTTCTGGTGGAAGTTTTTGTTGTCTGAGCTTTGATCATAGAAGTCTTGTACTTATGGCGTGTTTGATCAGTCATAATTGAAAAGAAGTGGTACTTCTCACTACCAAAAATGATTTTTGTGCAAGTGAAATGGCATTTTCCACTTTTAACTGAGCTATGACCAAATGATAGGGTAAATAGATGGAAAACAAAATATTCGGCACTTTTGCTTCCGAACAACTCTATTCTTGCTTCTCTCATCTTCCACTGCAACTTGGCAAATACCTGCAACCAAACAGGTGGTAATTATGGGCATCTAACTGGTGCTCGATCTGAGAGTGAGATTTAGTATAATTTAGTCTTTAATTTTTGTGATGCAATGTTGATAAAAGTCAGATTCAATAAGATATCTACATTATTTTGTTAGGAGAATCAGGCAGTCCAGCCGTTAAACTGATTTGAGCAGTCTGATGAGGTTTGACTTCAACTCTTTTATGGCCAATGAAGAAGTGGAGTAAATGATCAAAATTATTTTTATATTTTTTAGGTATGTTCATTTTAGGCTCAAATTTTTTTAGGTGTTCAAACTAATCTCTCAACTCTTCAAGTCTAAATCAATTTGGTTCTATCATCAAGTTTGCCATTTATTTAAACTGAAACTGGTGGAGGAAAAATTTACATGAGGGTATTTTGGACTTTGTAGGGATCTTACCACTTAATATCAATTTAGACTAACAGGATTGACACTGAAAAGAATCTGAAATACCCTCTTT
Organism: Dendrobium nobile; assembly: GCA_022539455.1. NCBI lineage: Eukaryota > Viridiplantae > Streptophyta > Magnoliopsida > Asparagales > Orchidaceae > Dendrobium > Dendrobium nobile. Next base: position 5,214,315 of record CM039727.1, read on the forward strand.
TAAAGCTTCCCTCCACTAATACAGTCAAACAAAAGTCAAAGCTGTTAGTAGGGGTAAATTCATTCAAATTTTCTAAGTTGGTGGATTAAATTGAACGCTAGAAAAAGACATGAACTAAAATGAATGCACTTAAGAAGTCTAGGGACCATTTTGATTATTCATTTTGAATAAAGGTCTAGTTTGAGAATACTGTATAGACCATCCTATATGTCAACTATAATGTGTCTATATGGTAAACTAGTATTTATGTGTGGGTGGCGCTCTGGAAATTTTGTGGATATGCCATTCATATATGTACTCATATGTTTAATTGTAGTAAATTGCCGAAATTTGGAGCTGTCCATTGGGAGACTGTAGAAACATGCATGTTGCAGAAACAGACATATGGTGACTGAGAGGATTAATTATGTTAAGTGTTATATGATTGGCCTTTATTGGTTGGCTAGAACATCTTTGGCATTAACTAAAAATGGCTGTGTACACAAGACTTTGATATGCCTAGGTTCCAGTTTTGTTTTAGCCAGCATTATGTGTAGCATGTGATCGTTGGAATGCCTTGGGCATACACTGCGATAAATGAATATTATGGACTTTATAAAATGACTGCTATGTTATATGATTTGAATTGTTAGGTAACAACGAACACAATTATAACCAACTGAGTGTGGAAGAAATGAGTTTAGGAAATATTTATTGGCTGTGTGGTAAAATTAAGATAGTTTAAGAAATATTTATTTGAAAAATGATGAGAGTAGCAACCTTTGAAGATGGAAACTAGAAAGGCGGTTTGACCATGCTCACTTTAGGGTAGAGATACATGACTGAATGTAGTAGGAAGATTAATAATGTTGACCCTTAATTGTGTAGTAAAGCCAATGATGATGATGATTTAGTTAAGCCTAAGCTATGATGGAATCATATTGATCGAGCTAAGCGAACTTAGTTAAACTGTAGTATCCCACAATTATCCCAAAATGTTAATATTACGGTTTAAACATAAGGTTTTCTTGGTTTCTGCTGTGTTTTGATTGAAATCTTTATGAAATTATAGTAAATAAAACTAGAATTTTAACTTATTGAAATCAGTAAGAATATGCCATGCTCATACAAAGACTATGGCTTTCATTTGTGGTCTTATAGGCAATATTTTAGTGACTGTTCATCTTTTTATTAATTAAACGATTCCTAATACAGAAAAGAATTATGTTCTGTAAGCTGGATATGCACTGACAGGAAGTATTTATGTTTATGTTTGATCTGTTCCTTGAATTATATAAACGATATCAACCAAGTATATTTTGAGTAGAGAATGAATTTTAACGACTCATTGTTCTCTACGTGATGCTAACAGTTATGGCATCAAAATAACATTAAAATAATAAATCGTTTATTTAGTTACTGTGAGCATTAAGCTTAATGATTACCAAACTCGTTAAGATTCAAATTTTTATCTAGCAATGACTTTACATGTTTGATGTAAAACCTTTCTATTATTTTATTTGTATTAGCTTATAGAATTTTTCAAGGGCTGTCCACGCATTATTTCTGGATGGCTGATTCTGATTCCTAATACCCTCTGGCTGTATATCTTGTTGCTGGTAGTTTTTCTCTCTCTAGACAAACACATGGTAGTTTTTATCTTGTGTTTCTGCATTTCACTTATGTTGGTATGACTCTCCATTTGAACTCTATTGCTATATAACAAGTCTCTGTTAGATGGTTTTTAAGTTATATATGAGCATTATGGTTTTTTTTTTTTGTGAAGTTCCTTTCTGTTTTACTCCTTAGCATGAAAACTCATGCTACAATTTTTTTTCTAGATTAAATACTCATGTGACATGCTACGCATTAGATGGGAGTCCACTCGCAATCGTACTAAACAACGGGCTTTATTGATGATGGAAAAACTGGTAAAGTAACATTAATAGAGCACTCATTGCTCTAGTGTTTATTTCCCATTTTATGCGGGCATTTATGTATCTTTCTGAATATCTGCATTCCTATACTTTCATCTTTCTTAAAATTTACAAAAGTATCGATCTTTTTTTTGCATTAATTTTTGCCGCTAGCGTAGAATGGACACACATAATTTATATATGTAAATTAATAACAAAAGTGTCAATCATTATCTACTACTCATTTTATGGCTGGCATAAAATGACAGATAAATTATGACACTTATATTTGATTTAAGATTAAAAATATGATAACAACTCATTGTAATTCTTTTGAAATTTAAATGGCTTTCTTCTAGAATTTTTTCTGTGACGCTTTTTATAGATATATATACATACATATATATGTGCACACAACTATATAATCACGCTCTATGTTTTTTATTTCAACGGATATAATTTAATGAGAAAATGATGCAGGATATCTTAGGGTTTAAGTCTTGTAAATGTTATACACAAGCATAAAAATTATGCACCACAAAATTACTTACATCTCAAACACGTTATTTAAATAACTTTTTATTTCTTTAGATGAAAACTTAGAACACAAAAAATCCATGTATATAATAGTTTAACGATCTTCTACTAAGAATAATGTGTAGAAATCCAAAAACATAAAACTATACAATCAATTAAAAATCTTGCAATCATAGAAATATAGATTGTATCAAATTTGATGAGAAGCAATCACACATGTAAACAACTTTATTCTTGGCAAATAAAAATAGAGAAGGATAAAAGATCAATAAATGAATAGAGTCATACATCACACTTTTACAATGATATATCTTCTCCTGAAAATCTTTAGTCTCTCCCATGATCAATGAAAAGCTAGAAAGATTAATACATCTAACTAGGGATGAGAATTTTCTCAAGTCGATTTAACCCAAAATCAGTTTGAAGTTTTATAAACCAGCACAAATTGTTTTAATTTCGAGCTGGCTTAGCTCAAATCAACCCAAATTTGAGCCAACTTGATTTTGAATCTTTCTGGCTCAAAATCATCTATTTTTTTTTTAAATTAAAAAATAACTAATGTTGTGATTATAACCATAACCCCTTGGGCACACAGAAGGCAACCTTATCATTACTTTAGGCCATTTATGTTCTTGTTGAAAGCAATACCATAGTCAGCAGGCCCTCAAGTTTTAGGAATTTTTTTAATTTGCTGGTGTGTACACTATGAACAACTTTTAGAAGAGATTTTGTATCTTGAAAGGTGCTGTCATGCATCCATGAACCTGTTTCCCAATTGCTTATGGAGAAAGATGAGGATACAATATGTTTTCTTATGTCTTGAGCCAAGTTCCCTTCAAACCGTCTTTTATGCTTTCTAGATTGTTGTTTATTCTTCTGGCGGAGAGCTTCACATTTATTTTGAACTTTTTCAATCGATTAATGGTGTGATTCTTTATGCATGCCAGTTTTGCTGACTATTTCGTGTGATTAAATGAGAGATTTTGCTCATCCGAGAATTTTTCTTTGATTTGATGTGCCTGAACATTCTTAGGTTGAAGCTGTTTATGAATCAGTTCCTGTGGTTGCTCGAAGGATCCAATTAGCTTTTTGTGTGTATACACCGACTATATCAGCATTGAGGAAGTAATCATAGGACAAATTTTCTCATGATAGCCTTTTCTTTCAATAACACAATTTGCAATTTCTCTAATTCATTTTATACCAACTTTTCAGGGAATATGGTGAGCTATCTGTTGGGTGTGGTATGGTTGGAGAGGCACTAAAGATTTTTGAGGATCTTGAGCTATGGGACAATCTGATATATTGTTACCGGTATTAAATCTTATTCCTATTTTATTTGTAGGTCTTACATTTTGTTAAATTAGGAGCTATAAATCTACTGTTTTACTCTTGCAGATTATTGGACAAAAAAGCAGCAGCTGTGGACCTAATTAATGCACGGCTCCGCGAAACTCCCACCGACCCAAAACTATGGTGAGCCAACTCAAAGAAAGCCTAATTTTGATTTTTTTTTTTGCTTTTTTTATATTGATCTTACCCTTTTATGTTTTTTGTATTGATGAACTATTCAGATAAATTGAATTTACAACTCAAATGTGTTTTTAATTAGCTTAGGTGCAAAATCACAGAGCTCATCCCATTATATATGAAGTGCTATTGTTAAGTTAATCAATGGGTAAAGGGTGGCAACTACTGTTATCTCTGCCAGGGATTAAGTAAGCCACTATATGCAACTCTTTCCAGGATTTAATGATAGTAATTTTTATACTTGATTGAATCCAAGTAATTGTGGTTTGCTCAATTATGGCAAGTTAGATAACCATAGGCTTGCAGGGTTGGTGGGTTGGACGAGGCAGATAATGCTTAAGAAACTCATCATAAGTATTAAGCCATTGAAAGCAATTTAGTCCGTGTTTTGTTACTGTATTAAGTATTGTATTTGGCATTCTTCCAATTTTGTAAAGTACATTTGGGAGAAAGCAAAGTTTGATCGGGTTATATGGCTAAATTGGCTATATCTAATCCAGATTTTGATTCTAGGAAGGCTTCTTTAGTTGCAATTTGTGGGCTCCGAAAATTCGGCCCCGGCCTCCGCTCGCTCTTCTTATTCGGCGAGGGAGTTTTAACTGAACAAGTTCCGAGGTAAATTTTGGAAGGCAGATGGGTTTGTAGATAAGACACTACCCAGAGATTTCGCCCTCATTTGGTGAGGACTTTATGATCTGAGTTCTGGTTTCCTATAGGCGCAAGCCCCTATAGTTAATTACCCCTCTCGATCACGAGAGAGAACTTTCGATTAAGGCTAGTCGTCAATCAGATACGTATAGAGATACGTGTTATCTGGCATATAGTAGCAGCAATGGTATTGAATTGGAAAGATTTGGAATTTGAGTTGGATTTGGATTTGAAAATTGAGGAGTTGAATTTGGAAATTTGGAGAATTTGATATTTAAAACTTGAAATTTCACCATCTAGCACTTAAAGCGGATGGTGGGGGAATGGATGATGGGCCCGATCAAGATCCCATGGTTCCGTCGTCCCGGGCCATCATGGACCCTGGTCTACTTAGTCAGAGGAGGTAGTCGACCCAACCTGACAGAAGGATCCTTGTCGGCAGCCATGGGTTGCTTCGTCCAAGGGTACCTTGTAGACCGGGGTTGAATGTCTGTCTAAGGGGACAAATTTGAATCCACCTTAGCTTACAGAGGGCTTTGTGCCCTGTCGATTATATCCCATTGATTCATATCTCAAGGATTTAACGCCATTAAGGAGCGTATTGGCTCTGGCCATAACCGGTATCTGTGGTGCCATTTGGCGGCAAAACCACTCGGTTCAGAGGGCCCCGGGTCATAACCGTTTACCTGCAGTGCCATTTGGCGGCGAAACTGCCGGTTAGAGGACACGTACCACGTCCTTACTGGCAAAAGATTGTTTGAGAATGGATCCTAGTGATATTTTTGACTAGGCATTTGGCTCTTTGTGAGCTAGAGTTATATTTGAATTTGTCCACCTCGGCAAACTTTTGCGGAGGGCGGATGAAATTTGCTTTAAGTGCGTCGATGGATTTTATTTCATTTTTTAAATATTTTTGGGATTTTGGAATTTTGGGTGGAGTTTTCTGGAATTTTAGGATTTTTGTGGGTATTTGGGTGGAGTTATAAAATATTTGAAATTGATTTTGGATATTTTGAAGATATTTGAAAAATATTTGGAAACCCCTCCGGTTGAGATCTGCATTCAACACGGCCATCATCGGGGTGTTCGGGGTCATTCCCTTTATGGATTGAACCTTGTCAACTCTATCGGGCTGTCGACAGAAGATCGGGTTTCGTAGGCTTTATGCCCTTTGATAGTGAATTCTCATTGTTGTAGGTCTTGAAGGCCTAATATGAATGTATTAAGACAAATATGACGGTCGCCATAACCGTATATTTGTTTGTTGGTTCGAATCCTGTCGACTTCTATTGACCCGTATAGAAGGATCGGTTTCGAACCTGAATTCACTTGTCAACCCGCGCAGCATCCCTAGACGTCACGTGTGTACCAATAACACGCTCGCCGGGGCCCATGCGGGTTAAGATTGTACTTTCCCCTTTAGTGTACCTATGTGTATACAATTTATAGTGCACGTGTAGGGGGTATTTTTGGAATATTTATAGACGTCTTCTGTCCGCTTGCATAGAAGTTACGGATCCGGTGGCGTAGCAGCTTCTGTATAAAATTGTTCGCTGCTTCTTACAGGTAGACTGTCGTGCACTATTTGTTGATTTTCGTAGGCGGGTCATAGTGCACTAACTAATCTCCTGCCTTAGCCGTAGGGTTTGCACTTGTTGAAGTCTTTTGGCATCCTGCTCGTGGTTCATGTGCATCATACTCGCCTCGTCCCCACAAATGAGTCTGTGTCTTCATGAAAATTTTGTGTTCAATGCTCATCAACAATCACATCCAACAATAGTTCTCCCTTTTAATGCTTTTAAGTTCTTCTAACATAGACTTGTGAGTTGATCGATATGAATACCACTAATTTCATATTATTTCTATGTGGACTAGAGGTTCTGCAACATTTCTTACAATCAAGTTGTATGTTCATATTGCTCGTGATCACACCTTCTTGGAATTGAATTGTTGTTGATAAGAGACATGGCATTGCATCCTTTCATTCAATTGAGATGATTGTTGTAGGCTAATTATGATTGCTCAAATAAGCTTTTTATCAAAGCTTGTAGCGACTTTGCGTGTGAGTCTTTGCTTGAAAATAAGTTGAACCACAAGCTCATTTAGCACTATTTGATTGTATTTTCATTTGATTCTTGCTTGAACATTGACCAAGCTTGGATGCTATCCTTCACAAGTCCCTTGTCATATGTTAAGATTTGTTCTAAAATTCTCCACAAATCTATTTGGCATTTGCTTACAAATTGAAATGATTCTTTCTTAATCTTTATTAAAAAAAAAACTTAGTGATATGATTCAAATTCAAGTCTCATTCGGATCGTTGCTTGAATTCAAATAGTAAGCTCAAGTCGTATATCTCCTGTAGCCCTTTGCAAACTCAAGTTCAAATTTTCATTTTATTTAGGTTTGAATTCAGTCAAGTCCTTGTAGTCTTTTTAAGTTCGAACGAAAATCCAAGTTAAGTCAACTTGAGTTCAACTCAAGTCTTGCACAAATTCTTGTTTGAGATCAAGTTCAAATATATTGAGTTATTGTTCATGTCTTCTTTGTAGTCCTTTGAGTTCATGTTCATAGGTCCTCTGTTCTTGTTCGAGTACAAGTTCTATGTCCTTGCTCAAATTGTTCAAGTCAAGTCCTTCACATGAGTTCGAGTCCGAGTCCAAAATGAGTTCAATTAAGTTCTAAGTCCTCACTTGGTTCAAACCAAGTTCATGAGTTTCAAGGGAGCTTGTTCAACTCAAGTTCAAAATATATGTCCACAAGTCTTTTGTCTGAGTTCAATGTCAAAGTTCATCTTGTTTATTTCAATTAGAATTGAATTCATTTGGGTTCAAGTTCAATTAGATAGATTGAAACAAGTCCACAAGTCCAAATGGTTCCAAGTCCTTGTCTGTATTTCAGACAAAATTTTGGCAGCCTCCCGGCGTCTCCCCCGTTTAGGGGAAAAACCAAGAGACCGCCTACCCGCCACGTCAACAAAGACGTGCACGGTTGGTGTTGGTGAGACACCGCGGCAGTGATTTTTTTTGTTTTTTTCTCCCACCACGGCCAACAAAGGCGTGCATGGGGTTTTTGAAAAGCATTTTTTTATGAAAAGAGGCAGTTTTGCTTTCCCCCCGCTTGGGGGTACTTATAAGTGACCCCGCTTCGCCACACGTGCCGCACCGGGGTTCCATCCTACCACGGCCAACAAAGGCGTGCATAGGACAGTTCTCCGATTTGCCACGAATATTGAAGTAGGGTTTTGAGTTTAGAAAATTTTATACCTTCGCGGGGTCGTCGAGGTTGACACGTGGATCGAGGGGTCACTCGCCTACCTCGTCGTAGGTGTCGCACCGGGTTCCCTCCTACCACGGCCAACAAAGGCGTGCTTAGGTGGTTTGCCGGTCCGACACGAATATCGAGGTAAGAGAGTGGGGGGATTATTATTAATTATAATTAATCATAATTAATGAATAAAATAAGGATAATTAATTATAATTAAGAAATTAATTATAACTATTTATCATTATTAACAGTTAATTATAATAAGAAAAAAATAATTAATTTTGATTAATTAAAATTAATTAATAATAATTAATTAAAAGATAATTAGTTGTGATTAAATAATTAATCATAACTAATCATTATCATTTAATTAATTAAAATAATTAATTTTAATTAATTAAAACTAATTATATATTAATATTAATTAACTGTAATAAGAGATAATTAAGTTATAATTAAATAACTAATTATAAATGATTATCATTATCATTAATTAATCATTTTTAATTTATAATTAAAAATGATTAATAATAATAATAACAAAAATAACACTTAATCCCTCCCTCACCTTCTCTGGCTTACAAGACTCGGCCGAAGAAGCGTCTAAGGGAGAAAGTTACTTACATAGCCAGTGAGTCCCGTAGCTACTTCCGCTCAAAATGTTGTGACTTCCGATCCCTTAGGAAGGAGAAGTCGTGGAACGTGCGGAGTCGAGCGGCAACGGGGAGCTTGGGGTTTTGCCGTGGATTGGAGAGGAGGATTGGGCTAGGAAAAAGAGGCACAGGGAGGAGATTCGGCCAAGGAAGAAGAAAGGTTCTTCTTCTTCTTCTTCTTCTTCTTCTTCTTCTTCTTCTTCTTCTCTCTCTCTCTCTCTCTCTCTCTCTCTCTCTCTCTCTCTCTCTCTCGGCCTGGGATCGGGAGGAGGTCGGAGCTTCAGCGGCTGACGGGAAAGGAGGGAGGAGGAGCTCGGCTGCGGCTTGGGGAAGGAGGAGAAGTGGAGTTCGGGAGGAGAAGCCGAGACCGGGAGAGGAGAGGATTTGCGTCTGTGGGAGAAGAGCGAACGAGAGCGGAGAATCCTCCGAAGGCTTCGTTTGGTCGTCGTTTTAAAGGCGTCGAAGGGCATCGTTCGATGCTCTGCGAGGGATTTGCGGGAGATGACCGATTCGGCGCTGCTGCACAATGTCTCGGCGGGATTTTAGGCAGGATTTCGGGATTTCAGTCGGGATTTCGGGCGGATACCGTGGATCCAGCGGTCTTTCTCTCTTTCTCCTTTGGTTTCTTTTACAGAGGTCAACAAATGCCCCCCAACAAATGTGGTACGCGTCTGGAGCGAATCACGTTTGTTGTAAGCTGCTTGGCCTTGTGGATCTCTAGATATTTATTCTAGATGTCACACTAGGGTTTCCATTTAGTGGATCTCCAAAATTTATTTGGATGTCACACTACGGTTTTCATTTAGTGGATCTCCAAAATTTATTTGGATGTCACACTACGGTTTTCATTTAGTGGATCTCCAAAATTTTGCTTGGATGTCACACTAAGATTTTCTTTCTCCGAAGATCTCTTGGATGTATCAATAGGTTGTTGAGATACTGATTTCCTTTCGGCCTGTGCTTTGTGCTGCGGACATTGATGGAGGATTGTCTGATTTGTCTTTACTGATTTGTCAGGTGATTTTTGTACATTCGGCCCTATGCTTTCTGCTTTGGCGGGCTTGTTGAAGGAGTAGATGCCGGTGACCTAAACCCTCAGGTTTATATTAGGTCGATGGCGAAAAAGTCATCGGTCCAGAGCTTTGTGCATAACGGACTTGTTGATGACGGAATCCACTTAGTTCAGCCTTGAGCTTTTTATGAACTTTGGGATAATTTCTTCGGTCCTTTGCTTTGTGCTTTGACGGACTTGTTGAAGAAAAATTCCTTCGATCCTCGCTTTGTGCTTTACGGATTTGTTGAAGGATTTGCAGGTTCTGGATTCAATTGATAGTACCGAACGTAGGTAGTATCTTAATCCTTAACCACTTGAGAAGACTTTAACCTGAGTCACTTGAGTTCATCAGATCGGGAGAGCTGGGATTTGACAGCTCTTCGTCCTCTAGTTACTGAGATGGGGGTTCCTCTACTGCGGCCTTTCTTATGGCTTGTTGAGTAGATGGAGCTGCCAGCGATCCGGCCATATTTGGGCTTGTTGGATCCGACCTTTTACACCCATTCAGGCTTCAGACTCGAGCTATGGGAATTGCGCTCCCCAATGCTGATTTTGCTGAAGTTGGTAGATTTGGAGTCTATCTTTCGTGGTTGAAGATTTTGGAGCCTACGAACATTCAGTGGTTGTTCGAGATTCACCCTTCTACCGGAACTTTGATTCTCCAGTCATTTGGGAGAAATTTTGCGGACTACGATCACTTGAACTGGTCGAGTCAAATCTGCCTTCGTGCTTCCTACGGTCCCTACTGACGGGTTGACGAAGTGGGGGTTCCGCTACTACGGCCTTTCTTTATGGCTTGTTGAGTAGACGGAGCTGCCAGCGATCCGGCCATATTTGGGCGTGTTGGATCCGACCTCTTACACCCATTCGAACCTTAAGCTTCAGGATGTTGGAAGACTTCAAGCTTTTCTGGCTCAATTTTGTAGGAGTGTGTAGCCACAAAAGTCTCTTTCTTGACTTTTGAGTCTTTGTTTGTCGTAGAAGGTGTTGTCTCTATCTTTTAAAAGATCACCTGCATAGACTTTGAAAAAGAAATCTCTGTATTCTTTAGCACAAAATAACATTTGGATTGATAATTTTAAATATTTATTCGGGGATCTCGGCATGCAGCGCGATGTCGACCCGAATAAATATTTAAAATGCCCCCTGTCTCACAGGGACATTCTAGAATTGAATAGATTTGGAATATAAGATTTTAAATATTCATTTGGGGATCTCGGCGTATAGCACGATGTCGACCCAAATGAATATTTAAAATGCCCCCTGTCTCGCAGGGACATTTTAGATAGGCTTTTGTATCTTTGAGATTTTAAATATTTATTTGGGGGTTTCGGCACGCAGCGCGATGTCGACCCAAATAAATATTTAAAATGCCCCCAGTCTGATTGGGGGATTTTGAAATGCATTCTTGCTATACAAGAGAATTTCAAAATATAAGCAAACATGCATTGATAAATATGCATATAAAATTTTGATCGCATAAAATACAACAGTCATGAAATTTTTATGCATGATATTTCTTTAAATGTCGACCGTTGATTGGCGGCATGGGTCTCTGACCGTTCAGATCGATCAACTGATATGCTCCTCCTTGGTACACTTTCTCGATGACGAAGGGGCCTTCCCAATTGGATACGAACTTGCCACCAATTTTTCTGTGTGGAATGATTGGTCTTCTCAGCACCAGGACCAATTCCCCTTCTTGAAATGATCGAGGACGCACCATTCGATCAAAAGATTTTGCCATTCTTCCTCGGTAGATTTCTAGATTTTGTTGAGCTTGTAACCTTAGTTCATCAAGTGCATCGAGCTCTTCCATTCTGAGGCGGGCATTTTGCTCTTGAGTGAGATCGTTCTGAATTGCTACCCGGAGTGACGGTAGTTCAATCTCCAATGGTAATACAGCTTCGACTCCGAACACTAGAGAGTAAGGAGTGGCTTTGGTCGGCGTCTTGTAGGTTGTACGGTATGCCCATAGCGCTTCTGCCATTTTCGTATGCCATTCTCTTTTGTTTTTGGTAAGGATCTTCTTCAATAATTTCACCAACATCTTATTAAAGGCTTCAGCCAAACCATTAGCCCTTGGATTGTATATGGACGAATATCGCCAATCGATTTTATGCCGATCAACGAACTTGTAAATTTTTGTACTTTTGAATGCAGTACCGTTGTCTGAGATTATCCGGCGTGGTACACCGAATCTGTAGACGACATTATGGGTAAAGAAATTAATCACATGCTCCGATGTGACCTCTCTGAATGGAGCTGCTTCTGCCCACTTGGAAAAGTAATCCGTAGCTGCTAGAATGAAGCGATGTCCCGCTGAAGATGGTGGATCTATCGGTCCGATAATATCAGTACCCCAGCATTCAAATGGCCAGGATGCTATTGTTGGGTGCAGTGGATTTGGTGGTTGATGTATAACATCACCGTGAATTTGACATTCGTGGCACCTCTTTGCGTGGTCAATACAATCTCTGACCATTGTCGGCCAATAATAACCCATTCTTTTGATTTTAGCAGCCATCTTAGGACCTGACTGATGTGCTCCGCAAAGTCCTTCGTGGACTTCCGTCACCACTTTATCAGCTTCCTTGGTCCCCAGGCACCTTAGCCAGATTTGATCAAAAGCTCGTCTGTATAACGTATCATTGACAAATGCGTATCGCAACGCTCTTTTTTGAATTTGTGCGGCCATAGACTTTTCTGTCGAGAATTTATTTTCTTTGAAGTAGTCAATGAATGGCTGTCTCCAATCATTTTCGACTTCAATATCTAAACAATGCCACCACGATTCTGAAGCTTGACTAGCTTTACGTCTCTTGGCCGTATGATATCCTTCTGGATAATTTTCTATAATGATTTGATGGAGAAGTTTAGGGTCAACTGGAGTTTCATCCTGCTGACTTGAATTTGATACTTCTTCTACCATCGGGAATTGTAATAGAGCGGGTTCCAAGACCCTACGGTTGTAAACTCCGATGAATATAGGCTTCTCCTCATTGGAATTTGCCATTTCCTTGGCCAATTTGGCCAAACAGTCTGCTTTGACATTCTGTCCTCGAGGAATTTGAACTATTTTAACATTCGGCGCCTGCTTCAGGAGCTCAATGGTTCGCCGGTGGTAATGAGCCAACTCAACCTTGGAAATCTTGTAGATGCCCAAGACTTGATTTATCACAAGTTGAGAGTCGCCGAAAATTTGAAGATTTTGAATTTTGACGTCAATTGCAATCTCCAGCCCTACTATTAGAGCTTCGTACTCGGCTTCGTTGTTCGTCCGAGGTTCAGTCAAACTGAATGAGAACCTCATTATGCCTCCCTCGGGTGCTACGAAAATGAGACCGATGCCGGCTCGGGCTCTTGCAATATTTGGAGGTCGGACAGGTCTAATCGATGATGCACCGTCAAAGTACATCTCCCAGAATGGTAGCTTTTCATCCTCCTCGACCTGCATTATTTGCTCATCGGGCAAATCATCATTTAATGGGGAATCTACTGGGATCGGATGTGGAACAAGAAAATCTGCCAATGCTTGACCTTTCACTGCCTTCTGTGGCATGTATATGATTTCAAACTGCAATAACAATACTGCCCACCGGGCTAGGCGACCTGTCAACGCTGGTCTTGTCATCAAGAACTTCAGCGGATCGATCTTCGATATCAGGGTGATTTTATGGGATAGCATATAGTGACGAAGTTTCTGAACTGCAAAAATCAGCGCCAAACAATGCTTTTCAATAGGAGAATAACGACTTTCTGCTCCAATCAACCTTCGACTGATGTAGTAGAGCGCATTTTCTTTGCCTTCTTCATTATTCTGGGCCAATAGTGCTCCGAGGGACTCTTCTAATGCTGCCGTATACAGTATAAGAGGCTTTCCCGGAATTGGCGCTGCTAGAATGGGCGGATTCAACAGATATCTTTTGATGCTGTCAAATGCTTCCTGGCATTCTTCGTCCCATTTGAAACGGACATCTTTCTTCATTAATTTTGAAAATGGCTGGCATCTACCCGATAGATTTGATATGAATCTCCGAATAAAAGCCAGTTGTCCTTGCAGCGAGCGAAGCTGTCGAAGGTTTCTTGGTGGTGGCATCTCCGTGATTGCCTTAATTTTGTTGGGGTCGATCTCTATGCCTCGATGACGAACAACATAACCCAGGAATTTACCGGAGGAGACCCTGAATGCACACTTGAGAGGATTCATCTTCAGATCGAATTTTTTGATTCTCTCAAATACAATCCTGAGATCTTTTAAGTGATCTTTTCGGCCAAGACTTTTGACAACAAGGTCATCTACATAGCACTCGACCTTCTGATGTATCAAATCATCAAATATATGAGTCATTGCCCGCTGGTAGGTGGCACCAGCGTTCTTCAAGCCAAAGGGCATGACTGTGTAGCAGAAAATTCCGATGGGCGTCCTAAATGATGTATGCTTTTCATCTTCGGGTGCCATCTTGATTTGATTGTTAATCTGTGAACTGCTACATCAGGGGATAAGCCAGGCATCTCAGCATATGTCCAGGCAAAGCAGTCCCTGAATTCACAGATGAGCTCTTTTATTTCTTCTATTTAGTCTTTTGATAGAATGACACTGACAAAGGTCAGGCAAAGATCTTCCTTAGTCCGAGAAGATATAGTTGAAAAGCGATGGGATTTCTTGAAGGATTCTTCAAAATGTCGACCATCAAGAACATTGTATGTAAGGGTCATCTTTGCAACCCACTTTTGATGATTTCTTTTTTTTTTTAATGGCGGATCTCTAAGAGTACATACTAGATATCACGCCACTGTCTGAAAAATAAATTCTAGAGATGTAGGTCTCTATATTTGTTTTTTCTCTTATGCCGGGACCTTTCGGCAGTGGATTCTTGGATATGCTTCCAAGTGTCACCCTCCGATGCTCACCGTACATATATTTATTCTTTCTTTACTCTACCATCATAAAAGATGGTAGCTTTTAGCTCTATCAGGACCTTTCAGTGATGGATCTTTGGACATAATAACCAAATGTCACATCCTGATGTTCACTGCATACATATTTATTCTTTCTTTGCACTACCATCATAAAAGATGATAGATTTTAGCTCTATTGGGACCTTTCAGTGATGGATCTTTGGACAAAAGAATCAAATGTCACATCCTGATGTTCACCGTATAGAACATAGTATTTTAGCTGCTACTATAGCATTTAAATGACTAGCCAGAGATGGAAAGAGAAACCAATCCCCAGCGGAGTCGCCAGAAATCTGTGGGCTCCGAAAATTCGGCCCCGGCCTCCGCTCGCTCTTCTTATTCGGCGAGGGAGTTTTAACTGAACAAGTTCCGAGGTAAATTTTGGAAGGCAGATGGGTTTGTAGATAAGACACTACCCAGAGATTTCGCCCTCATTTGGTGAGGACTTTATGATCTGAGTTCTGGTTTCCTATAGGCGCAAGCCCCTATAGTTAATTACCCCTCTCGATCACGAGAGAGAACTTTCAATTAAGGCTAGTCGTCAATCAGATACGTATAGAGATACGTGTTATCTGGCATATAGTAGCAGCAATGGTATTGAATTGGAAAGATTTGGAATTTGAGTTGGATTTGGATTTGAAAATTGAGGAGTTGAATTTGGAAATTTGGAGAATTTGATATTTAAAACTTGAAATTTCACCATCTAGCACTTAAAGCGGATGGTGGGGGAATGGATGATGGGCCCGATCAAGATCCCATGGTTCCGTCGTCCCGGGCCATCATGGACCCTGGTCTACTTAGTCAGAGGAGGTAGTCGACCCAACCTGACAGAAGGATCCTTGTCGGCAGCCATGGGTTGCTTCGTCCAAGGGTACCTTGTAGACCGGGGTTGAATGTCTGTCTAAGGGGACAAATTTGAATCCACCTTAGCTTACAGAGGGCTTTGTGCCCTGTCGATTATATCCCATTGATTCATATCTCAAGGATTTAACGCCATTAAGGAGCGTATTGGCTCTGGCCATAACCGGTATCTGTGGTGCCATTTGGCGGCAAAACCACTCGGTTCAGAGGGCCCCGGGTCATAACCGTTTACCTGCAGTGCCATTTGGCGGCGAAACTGCCGGTTAGAGGACACGTACCACGTCCTTACTGGCAAAAGATTGTTTGAGAATGGATCCTAGTGATATTTTTGACTAGGCATTTGGCTCTTTGTGAGCTAGAGTTATATTTGAATTTGTCCACCTCGGCAAACTTTTGCGGAGGGCGGATGAAATTTGCTTTAAGTGCGTCGATGGATTTTATTTCATTTTTTAAATATTTTTGGGATTTTGGAATTTTGGGTGGAGTTTTCTGGAATTTTAGGATTTTTGTGGGTATTTGGGTGGAGTTATAAAATATTTGAAATTGATTTTGGATATTTTGAAGATATTTGAAAAATATTTGGAAACCCCTCCGGTTGAGATCTGCATTCAACACGGCCATCATCGGGGTGTTCGGGGTCATTCCCTTTATGGATTGAACCTTGTCAACTCTATCGGGCTGTCGACAGAAGATCGGGTTTCGTAGGCTTTATGCCCTTTGATAGTGAATTCTCATTGTTGTAGGTCTTGAAGGCCTAATATGAATGTATTAAGACAAATATGACGGTCGCCATAACCGTATATTTGTTTGTTGGTTCGAATCCTGTCGACTTCTATTGACCCGTATAGAAGGATCGGTTTCGAACCTGAATTCACTTGTCAACCCGCGCAGCATCCCTAGACGTCACGTGTGTACCAATAACACGCTCGCCGGGGCCCATGCGGGTTAAGATTGTACTTTCCCCTTTAGTGTACCTATGTGTATACAATTTATAGTGCACGTGTAGGGGGTATTTTTGGAATATTTATAGACGTCTTCTGTCCGCTTGCATAGAAGTTACGGATCCGGTGGCGTAGCAGCTTCTGTATAAAATTGTTCGCTGCTTCTTACAGGTAGACTGTCGTGCACTATTTGTTGATTTTCGTAGGCGGGTCATAGTGCACTAACTAATCTCCTGCCTTAGCCGTAGGGTTTGCACTTGTTGAAGTCTTTTGGCATCCTGCTCGTGGTTCATGTGCATCATACTCGCCTCGTCCCCACAAATGAGTCTGTGTCTTCATGAAAATTTTGTGTTCAATGCTCATCAACAATCACATCCAACAATAGTTCTCCCTTTTAATGCTTTTAAGTTCTTCTAACATAGACTTGTGAGTTGATCGATATGAATACCACTAATTTCATATTATTTCTATGTGGACTAGAGGTTCTGCAACATTTCTTACAATCAAGTTGTATGTTCATATTGCTCGTGATCACACCTTCTTGGAATTGAATTGTTGTTGATAAGAGACATGGCATTGCATCCTTTCATTCAATTGAGATGATTGTTGTAGGCTAATTATGATTGCTCAAATAAGCTTTTTATCAAAGCTTGTAGCGACTTTGCGTGTGAGTCTTTGCTTGAAAATAAGTTGAACCACAAGCTCATTTAGCACTATTTGATTGTATTTTCATTTGATTCTTGCTTGAACATTGACCAAGCTTGGATGCTATCCTTCACAAGTCCCTTGTCATATGTTAAGATTTGTTCTAAAATTCTCCACAAATCTATTTGGCATTTGCTTACAAATTGAAATGATTCTTTCTTAATCTTTATTAAAAAAAAAACTTAGTGATATGATTCAAATTCAAGTCTCATTCGGATCGTTGCTTGAATTCAAATAGTAAGCTCAAGTCGTATATCTCCTGTAGCCCTTTGCAAACTCAAGTTCAAATTTTCATTTTATTTAGGTTTGAATTCAGTCAAGTCCTTGTAGTCTTTTTAAGTTCGAACGAAAATCCAAGTTAAGTCAACTTGAGTTCAACTCAAGTCTTGCACAAATTCTTGTTTGAGATCAAGTTCAAATATATTGAGTTATTGTTCATGTCTTCTTTGTAGTCCTTTGAGTTCATGTTCATAGGTCCTCTGTTCTTGTTCGAGTACAAGTTCTATGTCCTTGCTCAAATTGTTCAAGTCAAGTCCTTCACATGAGTTCGAGTCCGAGTCCAAAATGAGTTCAATTAAGTTCTAAGTCCTCACTTGGTTCAAACCAAGTTCATGAGTTTCAAGGGAGCTTGTTCAACTCAAGTTCAAAATATATGTCCACAAGTCTTTTGTCTGAGTTCAATGTCAAAGTTCATCTTGTTTATTTCAATTAGAATTGAATTCATTTGGGTTCAAGTTCAATTAGATAGATTGAAACAAGTCCACAAGTCCAAATGGTTCCAAGTCCTTGTCTGTATTTCAGACAAAATTTTGGCAGCCTCCCGGCGTCTCCCCCGTTTAGGGGAAAAACCAAGAGACCGCCTACCCGCCACGTCAACAAAGACGTGCACGGTTGGTGTTGGTGAGACACCGCGGCAGTGATTTTTTTTGTTTTTTTCTCCCACCACGGCCAACAAAGGCGTGCATGGGGTTTTTGAAAAGCATTTTTTTATGAAAAGAGGCAGTTTTGCTTTCCCCCCGCTTGGGGGTACTTATAAGTGACCCCGCTTCGCCACACGTGCCGCACCGGGGTTCCATCCTACCACGGCCAACAAAGGCGTGCATAGGACAGTTCTCCGATTTGCCACGAATATTGAAGTAGGGTTTTGAGTTTAGAAAATTTTATACCTTCGCGGGGTCGTCGAGGTTGACACGTGGATCGAGGGGTCACTCGCCTACCTCGTCGTAGGTGTCGCACCGGGTTCCCTCCTACCACGGCCAACAAAGGCGTGCTTAGGTGGTTTGCCGGTCCGACACGAATATCGAGGTAAGAGAGTGGGGGGATTATTATTATTTTTTTATTATCATTAATAGTTTTAATTAATTATGATTAATTATAATTAATAATAATTAATGAATAAAATAAGGATAATTAATTATAATTAAGAAATTAATTATAACTATTTATCATTATTAACAGTTAATTATAATAAGAAAAAAATAATTAATTTTGATTAATTAAAATTAATTAATAATAATTAATTAAAAGATAATTAGTTGTGATTAAATAATTAATCATAACTAATCATTATCATTTAATTAATTAAAATAATTAATTTTAATTAATTAAAACTAATTATATATTAATATTAATTAACTGTAATAAGAGATAATTAAGTTATAATTAAATAACTAATTATAAATGATTATCATTATCATTAATTAATCATTTTTAATTTATAATTAAAAATGATTAATAATAATAATAACAAAAATAACACTTAATCCCTCCCTCACCTTCTCTGGCTTACAAGACTCGGCCGAAGAAGCGTCTAAGGGAGAAAGTTACTTACATAGCCAGTGAGTCCCGTAGCTACTTCCGCTCAAAATGTTGTGACTTCCGATCCCTTAGGAAGGAGAAGTCGTGGAACGTGCGGAGTCGAGCGGCAACGGGGAGCTTGGGGTTTTGCCGTGGATTGGAGAGGAGGATTGGGCTAGGAAAAAGAGGCACAGGGAGGAGATTCGGCCAAGGAAGAAGAAAGGTTCTTCTTCTTCTTCTTCTTCTTCTTCTTCTTCTTCTTCTTCTCTCTCTCTCTCTCTCTCTCTCTCTCTCTCTCTCTCTCGGCCTGGGATCGGGAGGAGGTCGGAGCTTCAGCGGCTGACGGGAAAGGAGGGAGGAGGAGCTCGGCTGCGGCTTGGGGAAGGAGGAGAAGTGGAGTTCGGGAGGAGAAGCCGAGACCGGGAGAGGAGAGGATTTGCGTCTGTGGGAGAAGAGCGAACGAGAGCGGAGAATCCTCCGAAGGCTTCGTTTGGTCGTCGTTTTAAAGGCGTCGAAGGGCATCGTTCGATGCTCTGCGAGGGATTTGCGGGAGATGACCGATTCGGCGCTGCTGCACAATGTCTCGGCGGGATTTTAGGCAGGATTTCGGGATTTCAGTCGGGATTTCGGGCGGATACCGTGGATCCAGCGGTCTTTCTCTCTTTCTCCTTTGGTTTCTTTTACAGAGGTCAACACAATTCCTATTTAAAATTCGTTAGTATGTTGAATTAAGAGTAATTTTGTAGTTTCAGTCTGAGAAGACATCTGGAAAAGTAATTGCCATTCTGGAAACACAGAAAATGAAAAATTTTATGATTTTGGTTGTGTGGGGTAAAATGTGAGTCATTTGGGCTGAAATTGATTACCTCAACTCCTTGATTTACAGTGGTCTTAGTATTTTAAACTCTTCCAGTTCGACAACTTTACTCTTTCAGCCATTATAAATCACTTGAACGTATTGTTTAGATTAACTTTGTAAGACCTATATTTGTAAATCTATGTTAGAGTATTTTTTATTTTGTTCACTTGTGACCTCTTCTTCTGTAAAAAAATTCAGGTGTTCACTTGGTGATGTAACCACCAATGATGACTGTTACGAGAAAGCGCTTGAAGTATCAAATAATAAGTCTGCTCGAGCTATGGTGAATATTTGTTTTAAAATTTTAGATTGAATTTTTTCTTAGGGTTAAGTACCTTGTTCCAACTGCTATTTTTGCAGCGTTCTTTAGCTCGTAGTGCATACAACAAGGGTAACTACGAGATAGCTAAATCTCTATGGTATATTTCATTTTGAGGAAGGCATACTTTATTGCAAACCCTAATCTTAATTTTTATCTGCCTCTGTTAGAAACTTATCAACCCTCAATGATTGTTTATTCTGTGATATTTTCTTCAGGGAATCTGCAATGGCAGTAAATTCTTTGTATCCGGATGGTTGGTTTGCGCTAGGTGCAGCTGCTTTAAAGGTTATCCTTCAATTTTATGCATCTTACTATACATAAGTTGCCAGTGTTACACAATCTGGTGTTAGTGAGGATATGTTGCTCTTTTATTGATCTTGAAGAGCAGTTGATACTTGTAAAAGTTTTTACTCAAATCTCTTCAATCATTTTCTTACTTTCGTCTTGCATTGTGTTTGATCTTTTTGTCTTATAAAGCTCAGGCCTGTGTTGTGAATGTTATTAGATGTTTTCATTATTTGAGATGATTTACTTTATGCTTTCAGATTTTTCAAGTATAAAATGTGCTAAAGCTCAACATTTGAAACTTACAGGCTCGAGATATTGACAGAGCACTTGATGGGTTTACTCGTGCAGTGCAGCTGGATCCTGAAAATGGAGAAGCCTGGAATAACGTTGCTTGTTTGTATGCTCGTCACTTTCTACTTTTTTTAGTCTCCTTTTGTTATGTTGAATGCCTCAAGTTTTTTGTTTTTTTCCAATGGTAAAATAGGTCCCAATAATGCTTCAATAATGCTTATATTCAAATCATTAAAGATATGTATGCAGGAGCTATTACTTGTGTTCAAACACAAGGTGGTTTGACCAAGTATTTCCCTATTTCGGTTGGGTTACATCAAGGATCAGCCTTAAGCCCATATCTTTTTGCTTTAGTCATGGATGTTCTCACTAGACATTTGCAAGAGGATGTACCTTGGTGTATGCTTTTTGCTGATGATATTCTTCTTGTTGATAAGACTAGAAAGGGAGTTGAAGGTAAACTTGAATTATGGAGGTCAACCTTAGAGTCTAAAGGTTTTCGCTTGAGTAGATCTAAAACGGAATATATGGAGTGTAATTTTGGTAGTAATAGACCTAGTGAGGGGATTGTGACTTTGGGCGATCAAGTCATTAATAAGAGTACACGTTTTAGATATCTTGGATCTATTGTTCAGAGTGATGGTGAAATAGATGGGGATATTATCAGCAGAATTCAAGTTGGATGGTTGAAGTGGAGGAATGCATCAGGCTTGTTATGTGATAGAAATGTACCCCTCAAACTTAAGGGAAAGTTCTATAAGATGGTAGTGAGGCCTGCAATGCTTTATGGTGCCGAATGTTGGCCATTAAAAGAGAAGCATAATACTAAGTTAAGTGTGGCAGAGATGAGGATGCTCAGGTGGATGAGTGGCTTTACCCTTAGAGATAGGATACGAAATGAGCATATACGTGAAAAGGTTGGAGTAGCTCCAGTAGAAGATAAGATTAGAGAGAGTCGCCTTAGATGGTTTGGTCACATAAAACGGCGGCCTTCCGATGACCCGGTTAGGAGAGTAGAGGTATTAGATTTGACTTATGTTAAGAAAGGTAGGGGTAGACCTAAAAAGATTTGGTTAGAAAATATTAAGAATGACCTTTCTTTATTAGATTTAAACGAGAATTTGACTTTTAATAGGACACAATGGAGAAAAAGGATTCATGTAGCCGACCCCACGTAGTGGGATAAAGACTTGATGTTGTTGTTGTTGTTGTTGTTGGTAAAATAGGTCCCAAAACACTGTATCTTGGATAGCCTGAAACCTTTATTGTCAAAATATTATGGTGTCTTTTAGTTCGAGTCATTTTCCTGTTATTTCATAGTACTGTAGTTGTTTATTTAAACTTACTAGTTATTAAGGTCTTGCAAGTAAGAAAAAAGTGAAGGTATGATGAAGTCTGATAAGGTAGAATCTTTGTTACTAGAAATGAGCAAATAATTGAAGGCATGATTGTTGTAATCAGAAATGAATGTATAAATCAAGTTTATGATAATTTTGTTTAACAACAATGACTTCATTAACTGATTATATCCTTAATAAATGATTGATGGGTGAGTGCATGATTATCATTTCCAGTACCTTTTTTGGATTAACTTTTTAACTCAACTGAACTATTCAGGCATATGATCAATAAGAAAAGCAAAGCAGCTTTCATTGCTTTTAAGGAGGCATTGAAATTCAGGTTTCTGTCATTACTTTTCTCTTTTCTGCTTGCTGAAGTCTGCCTCTTGATAGTAATATACATTGGATTAACTTATTAAAAACAACTTGCAGAAGGAGCAGTTGGCAGCTCTGGGAAAATTATAGCCATGTTGCTGTAGATATTGGCAACTTTCATCAAGTGAGTATTTTTTTATGGAGAACTCAATGTTGCCGGATGCCAATTTGGAAAAAAATGTTATTTTAATTAATTTACAGATATTCTATTGTAAGTTTCTAGTTTCAAGTATCTTGACTCTTTCAGTGGAAAAATATGTGCGTGTGTAACTGAGCTTCCTTTCTAGATGAAATATCTACAGCCATGTTTAGTAATATTGATTTACTTGGTACAAATTTAGTTTGTTTAATTGAACCCAACATCGAAATATGCTCTTTAGTGACGATAAACGTTTTTTTCGTCAGGCACTTGAGGCAATAAAAATGGTACTCGACTTGTCATCAAATAAGAGAGTGGATATTGATTTGTTGGATAAGATTCTGGCAAAGATTGAAGAGTATACCTCTAGATCATCACCTTCTTTTCATGCTACTAAAGATCAAGATATATGTGCATCCCAAGAAGATTCAGATTTGTATTATTGTGGAGATTCAGAAAATCTTGTTCCTGCGTTGGAAGGACGAGAGAAGGATTTGTTGGTGTCCATTATTGGCAATGTCCTGCAGCAGGTGCTCATGCTAGATGGTTTTTTTTTCTCTCTATTTATTCTGTTTCAGTAATAGTTTTGTTGTTTGATCCTTCACACCATAATTCCCTAGTTCTATGTTCTGTATGCCTGTTGTGCCTACTCAGCATAATGGTTGGTCTTTTGATTTGCTATGAGGTTCTTTACGGTCTCCTTGTTTTCTTCTGAAATTTTAATGTTAATTCGAATTCCAGTTGTCTAATGTCCTTTCATTTAGATCATTAAAAATGGTGGTGGTGGTGAAGAAATTTGGGGTCTATATGCAAGGTGGCACAAATTGGAAGGCAACCTCGCCATGTGTTCTGAAGCCCTTTTGAAGCAAGTTAGGGCGTATCAGGTATTTGATGATTTAAGTAATTCATCATTAGATAGTGCTATTAACTTTAACTTTTTTAGTTGTAATGGAATAAGGCCAATCAAGAATTCAGCAATAATTAACTGTCATCAGTCTTTTTTCCTCAGCATGGGGCTGATGTCCAAGCACAGCTTAAACTTATAGAAGAGTTTACAGGTTCAGTTTCTTCAATGGTTGAACCATATATCTGAAATAAATCCAACTTTAGAACGTTTTGCATTTGAAATTTGAATGAATTTAAGCTGGTTGTTGTTGTTGTTTTGGGCCAAAGTTAATAAAAATACCGTTATTCAGGTGACATGTGCTGTTGTTCATAGCCCTTCTTTAAACAAATTATTATAGGTTATTTTGTCTATGCATTTTATGTTACCCTAATTAATGAATGGGTAATGCTTCAAATGGAAGAAAATAAATAAAGTATGGTTATTTAGTGATGTGTATGTGCACGCTTGTATGTTACATGGTAAAATGAGACCTACATGAGCCCTTGTTTCATCAACCAACAAAAACTGGCCTTCAGTTATCATCCAACCACTGCATCATCTATGGTTTGTTTTAATGAAGGCTTCACTTATTGCTGTAACACCCATGGGAAAAAAATCATCCCAAACAGTGATGGTCCTCTTTTGAATCCTAAACAGCAATGTTAGCTTCTTTAGATGAAGAAGTTGCTGATAGATTTTCACTTCCCTTACCCATTTTATTAGCCAATAGAGTTGATTTTGTTTGATGAGGAAAATAAAGCTGTAAATCAAAATAACATTGGATCGACTTGATTTTGATAGTAAGTGAATGACGAGCTTTGGCAATATGGGAAAGAAAAAGCTAATGGAGAGAAATTTTTAAGAGAAAATTTCGGGGATAGGAATTTTATGCAGGGTAATATGATGGTAGCCATAGAAAATTTCAATTCAGTATTAAAGATTATATATTTTGTTGACTCGCAGCCCCTATTCACGATAAAATGGATACAATTAAACGGGATCGCAATTATGATGAAACATGCAAAATTAAATGAAGATTGTGATCGCAGAAAGACATGCTCGATTCAATATAGAGCAGCCAATTCATCAACTCATTGTGCAGGTTAGAGTCTACTAGGTCGAAATGGTGTAGTTTGTATGTTGAACCTAATACATGTGCTAGACTTAGTGAGCCAGTGGTCGTATGTGTGTGATTAGGGTGGGATTCTAATTAGGATGTTCACATTCGAATCATAGGGTGTGCATACTAGGGAGACTATTACAATGATCGTACCAGGGACACTAAGTCGATCAAGATGCGTGTGCAATGTTTAAACTTGAGTGCAACAAAAGTGAGGTCAATATTTGCATTTTTAATATGTATCAGGAAATTATAACATTGCAATGTCGAAGAACTTTTGAATAAACTCTTAAAAGGATTCACCTTTGAGAGATAACTTAGATTTTATTAGAGAGAACTCACAAGAAGCCACATTAGAGAAAATGAGAATTTGACTCTTAATAGGTCACAATAGAGAAAAATGATTCATGTAGCTTACCCCACATAGTGCGATAAAAGCTTGATGTTGTTATTGTTGTTGTTGAGTAAAATCCTGAAAATTTTAATTTTTGCATTTGTGAACTGGCAGATCTATTAACATTCATTTCGATTATTCTTTACAGGGTTCAGATCTATGGCATGACTTGGCACGGTTTAAGAAATTTGCTCAAGCCTCTTTGCGGCTTTGTGATGTTTACATGGAAATAGCTTCCTCCAATGGGGGCCGCCGGGAACTCTTCGCAGCTGAGATGCATTTAAGGAACTCTGTGAAGCAGGTGAGTAGATATTCTGTTGCACACTTGTTAGCTGTGAAACTCTGCAATTGCCCCCAAATAAGCACAAAAGAAGATGGTTTCAGACATGGATTTTACAAATTAATACCAACTTATTGCCTCCCAAAATTTCTTCCCCAATGTGTTTTCAGCATCCATACTTAGGGGCTGTTTGGTATTGGATTGGATTTAATTTAGTAGGATTTAGTAAATCCTCGGGCTGTTAAATCCTGAAAACTGTTTGGTATGATAAATGTTAAATCATGAGATCCTGTTTGGCAACAGATTGTAGGATTTAAAACAGTTAGAGATTTAAAACAGTCAGAAGTCTCTCGCAGGAACATCACGACACGGGAGTTGCAGGTGATATGCCGATCAACCGTAAATCTCGTTAAATCTGCGGAGGAATCGGATTAGGATTTACATGGATTTACACGGATTTGCGGCGTAAATCCGTAAATCCAGGATTTACGTCGTCGCCGGATTTACATTCATGCAAAATACTGTTTTGCTGGATTTAGCGTAAATCCGATACCAAACGGCCCCTTACATTCCACTTGTCGTTTGGAAGTCTTTTGGGGGTTTTAGTTCTCATTAATAGCCCAATTAAGAACTGTAGCACCTTATAAATTCGGAGAATAACCCTAGTAGTAATTTGCAGGCGGTCAGCTTCTCAGATACAAAAGAATTTGCAGATCTTCAAGCCTACCTTGTCGAAATAAGGAAACGGCTTGATACTCCTAACAACGTTTCTTAACCATTGATAACTTCTGTACTGATCTCATTGTCAAAAAGGTATTATTTCACTTCCAATATTCCCATTAGCTAAAAATGATATTTTTGTAATTTCAAATTCTTTTTTGGACTTATCGCAGGTATTCAAACTTACGGAAATGGTAATATTTATGAATATGAGATAGATCAGCTAAAAGAAGATGAGTATGGCCACTGGTTTTTACAATTCCTGGCCGAATTCTTCAACGTAACATATTAGAGGTGGATTTCCACATTGGATTTGGACCATCTGATCCATTCTGAATGGCTAATACTTGTTTGAAAATCAGACTAATTCCAAACTATCCTGATTTCTTAAGTAAATCATAGCCATCCAAAGTGGACTGGATGGCTAGTAAAATGCAGTTGCCATGATAATTAGAGGTGATTTGAAATCCTGCCTCATCATCCTCTATGTTTTTAATGGGATTTGTGCTCATAAATCTCTATGATTGATAGAGCCTTATGAACAGAAAAAAAATAAGTCCCCATATAAAATAGAGGTGATTAGGTATTCTATATAGAATCTTAGGAATTATTTATAAATTATGTAGAATTGATTCCAATTATGACGTGTTTGTTATGCTATTTATGATATATTTATGACTTTCATTAGTTACTACTAAAAAATTGTTTTAAATAGTAAAAAAGCCGTCTCAAATGAAGTCTAAGGCTTCGTTTGAGACGGCTTTCTTACTTCTTCTTAATGCTGCTTTTTAGTACAAAAATTTTAAGTTTTGTATTAAAAAGTTGCTTCTTAAAATAGAAATAAAACCTTCTAAAATGAAGCCTAAAACTTATTGTATAAAGCAATCCGTACTTTTTGTGAAGTTTTTAATAGTCTTGTGCAGAAGTCATGATCCATGCGTTATACTGACTAATCCACCCGTTGCTTCCGACTTCATTAATATACTACCAGTTCTTGGGAAGTCAAATGTCCTGAATATTTATTACAGGTATTTAAAATTTAAAATAAATATTATAAATCAATCCCTCATTTTTTTTATTCATAATATTTACGTCAACCTAATTTAATACTATTGTTCCTAGGTAAGAAAAATAGAGGGTTATATTAGATATTTTACAATAAGCACAAAATTTGGTGATAAAGGCTTTATTTGTGATGAATTTTTTTGCTGCTTATTTTAGAAAATAACAAAAAAATTGTCTCAAATGAAGCCTAAGGTTGATAATATTGTTGTATTTATATCAATTTAATTTCTATTTATTTCAATTATATAATAATACTAATATAATATGAATGGGGACAATATTTTTTAGAAAAAGTTGAGGGTTTAAAGCTGTAATTTCATGAAAAGAAATAATAGCTCTATCAAATTTGATTTGTTAGATGTACTAAATGTTTTTCATTTCTGATGTTGGTATCAGATGGGTACTTGCAAGTGGAAATTATGCTTTTTTAATAATAATTGTTTTATTTATTGCGTGAAAATAGATTATATTTGAAGAAGTTTTGAGATGAGTTTTGGAGTAATGTTATTTGTTAATTACATGGACTGCCATTATCACTCGTTTGGCTTCATTAAATTTGGCTAAAAAAATAATTTCGAAATTAAAATATAGAGATTTATTTACCTACCATAAAAAATATTTCTTTATAAGACTTATATTTTTTAAAATGAACCGTTTAATTTAGTTATTTTTATTAAAAAAAGTATCTTTCTTTAAAGTTGGGGGTCCCACGCACCTGGTCGGTTCGTTTTATTCGCCGCCCGAGGACAGAAAAGCTGGCTTCTTCTTTTATAAGTGCGGAAAAGAACGTACAAGGCTAAATTGACAGAAATGCCCTGCATATTTTCTTTGGATTCTAATACGCTGGTTGTGTTGCTGTGAGTAGCAGATCGTATGCGACCGCCTTATTATTTGTTTCGCTCGTTGTTTGTCAACTTTGTGACCTCGAGGTGGACGGCGACGGTTTTCCAACTGCGTTACTTAGATTTTTTTCTTTTTTTCAAAAATATGATGTGATGGAGAAATTCTTGTTCGCGGAAAATATTCCTTTTGCTGATATAATAATAAAAGAGGAATTAAGTTCTATATTATTATCCGCTTTTTATTAGAATTATTGTGGATCCAAAAAAAATTTTAAGTAGAATTTATTATTGTATCATTATATAAAATTTAAAATATGATTAAAAAATCATAAAATGTGCAATAATTTCAATATTACTTACAAATAGTTTAAGTTTTTATTTGCAAGAATCTATCTTTTTCTCAATTGAAGAGTATGACTAACAAACTTTGGATACTTGTTATAACTTCTAAAAAAAATGCATAGAATTACATAGCGGTGTCAAAAAAATGACACGACTCGAAAACTTGACTTGAACCTGACCCGAATTATTCGTGTTAGGATCAATTGTTTTAAGAATGGGTCGGATTTGGGTCCTAATTTTTGATCTGTTTTGAATTCTGGGTCAGATTCGACCTGTAACACGATTTTGAAACTCATAGAATTAAATATAAAATTGAAGAGTGCAAAAATCTTACTACTTGTGAAGAAAAAAAAAACTAAAATATATATATTATACAACATTTAGCTAAAATAAAAAGAAAACTCATCATATCAAACTTTGAAGAAGCCTATTGTGCTAGTCAGTTCCACAAATATAAAGTAGTATTCATATTCAAAAAAGGATGGCCTCATGGCCATAATAAACATAGATTTAAAGGGGAAAAAAATTATGATGCATGTGAATAGAGGCATTTAAAGTGAATTTATCTCATCTATTGTTATGTTTCATATAGTTAAGCTTTTGCTCGTTATCTTTTGCATTCAAATAAAAAAAGAATAGCCGGGAGACTAAACATCCACACAAACACAAAAAATAAAGAAAAACAATGAACATTTAAGAAGGATTCTCATCGTGATGGTGTTGGAGTCAAGAGGAGAAGGATAGGCAATCATTGTAGTAACATCACCATATATTTAGTTTAAGTAGAAGTTGATGAAGCTATTAATCATAGTTCAAGAAAGTCAGGTTTTTGCTACGGAAAAATCTGCCGAAAAATTCGTTGTAAATTTCGATTTGTGAGTGAAGTCCAGGACGGAGAAGAGCGATTGAGAATAGGATGAACAAACGAAACGAATGCCCAATTAGTCAGTTAGATGTGGTAGTTTGTGTCAGATTTACGATGGATTTACAGTGAAATTTTCGCCACAATTATGCCTAAAAAGTAACTAATATTTCTATCACAAATCCATCACAATTAAAAAAAAAAGGTTGTACATAACCCAACCTTTAAACATAATAAGAAAATGTTTATATTGCATAATAAACACCTTTTGAGCATTATAAATTTATTTTACATTAAATTTAAAATACTTCTAAATTTTGTTTTATAACCAAATAATCCTTAAATGTACCAAAAAGAGAGTAATTAAAAGGGGGAATAAAGAAAAGAAAAAAATAGTCATCTTAAGCCTAAAAAACTCAACCAAGATTGATGCTCATATTCACTCTAAATAGTGAAAAAGTAATTTTTAAAAAAATGACATAAATTAATTTTATTATTTGGATGGAGAACACATTAAATTTTAAGGGTTTATATGCATATCATCTTAATTCTTATACATTAATGTATCTAATACCTAAATTTTAATATTTTCTTATATAATAATTTAGCATCTTATTCACATCACAATATGCTTATGAAAAATTATACATTTATAAAAAAATTATGATATGTATGTTAATCCATCTTAAATATTTTAGTGATGAAATTATTAAATAATATTGTTGCGTTCTGGAATATTCGCGGCGGTAGAGAAATATATAGTTTAACGTCTTAGCATTGTACGAAGATCCAGCACACAATCAGATAAGTGAGAGGGTGTAGCGTTCATAAGAGACACCAGAGTTTTTACATGGAAAACCCCTGAAAAGAGGGAAAAACCACGGGGCCTGGCCCAGTTTGAATGAATCCACTAGTATTTGCAGTCGATTACAAATGATGCCATTCTTAGGGAGAAGCATTAGCTTGATGTTACGAATGTATGTCATATAGAACATATTATATTGTGGGAGTTACAATAATCAACATAGACATGTTTGTTTGGTTGGAAGGGCCATTGTCGGCAAGAGACAGAGGTTAGAAGGACC
This sequence comes from Dendrobium nobile, assembly GCA_022539455.1. Taxonomy (NCBI): domain Eukaryota; kingdom Viridiplantae; phylum Streptophyta; class Magnoliopsida; order Asparagales; family Orchidaceae; genus Dendrobium; species Dendrobium nobile. Next base: position 5,244,375 of record CM039727.1, read on the forward strand.
TTAGTCAGTAGAAGATCGGGGTCTGAAAGATCGTTGTCTTGTGATGGAGGTCGGAGTGACCGTAATAGGCGATGGAGGTCAGGAGGACCGTAGTCGGCAGGAGACTGGGGTCAGAAAGACCGTTGTCCTATGATGGAGGTCGGATTAACCGTAATAGGCGACGGAGGTCGGGAGGATCGTAGTCGGCAGGAGACTGGGGTCAGAAAGACCATTGTCCTGTGATGGAGATCGGAGTGACCGTAGTAGGCGACGGAAGTCGGGAAGACCGTAGTCGGCAGGAGACTGGGGTCAGAAAGACTGTTGTCCTGTGATGGAGGTTGGAGTGACTATAGTAGGCGACGGAGGTCGAAAGGATCATAATCGGCAGAAGACTAGGGTCTGAAAGACCGTTGTTGGCAGGAGACTAGGGTCTGAAAGACCGTTGTTGGAAGGAGAACGAGGTCTGAAAGATCATTGTCTTGTGATGGAGGTCGGAGTGATCGTAGTAGGCGATGGAGATCGGGAGGACCGTAGTCGGCAGGAGATTGGGGTCAGAAAGATCGTTGTCCTATGATGGAGGTCGGAGTCCGGGCCTTAAGTGGTGGTCAGGCAGAAATCAGGGCCTCAGATGGTTGTCTGGCGGAGCAACGGCGTCAGGCCGTGGTTCGGCGGAGGTGAGGGCCTCAAGTGGTGGTTCGGAAGAAGTTCGGGTCTCAGGTGGTGGTCCGGCGGAGCAACGGCGTCAGGCGGAGGTCCTGTGGAGGTGAGGGCCTCAAGTGGTGGTCCGTAAGAAGTTTGGGCTTCAGGTGGTGGTCCGGCAGAGCAACGACGTCAGGCGGTGGTTCGGCGGAGGTGAGCGCCTCAAGTGGTGGTCCGGCGGAGCAACGGCGTCAGGCGGTGGTTCGGCGGAGGTGAGCGCCTCAAGTGGTGGTCCGGCGGAGCAACGGCGTCAGGCGGTGGTCCGGCGGAGCAACGGCGTCAGGCGGTGGTCCGGCGGAGGTGAGGGCCTCAAGTGGTGGTCCGGCGGAAGTCCGACGGTGGTCGAGGAGGCAAGGAAGCAAGAGTGATCTCCGATCTCTCTTTTTTCCTTAGGCTTCCCTCCCCCTTTCAAGAGGAGGGGAGCTCTATTTTATAGATTTATGGAGTGGCATGGCCTGTAAATAGGTGAGAGATCAAGGGTAAATGGGGAGTGGTCGGATGAATGGCCGATGTTGAATCTCTTGATCATGCACCGTTCTTTAGACATTTGAAGGTCTTAATGATGTCGGAAATCAGCGATCTTGGGCTCGTTGGATTCGTCTCGTCGCCGCTTGATTCGAGTATAAGCTTGTTATGTTTGAAAACCGTTTGGTAATCCAATTTGTGGTTTGAACCTTCCAACAGCGCTTTGGGTCCTTGATTTGGACACATTTGGGCTTGGATTGCGTCGAATTTGGTATCGTTGGGTTCGTATTTCCGAGACGCTCAGTTCAACTATAAGTTTACTGAAATCGGAGTTCGAATTGTCTCCGAATTAATTTTTGAAGTTTCCAACTTGATTTTGCATCGAGATTCGCGCCCGATTAAGATAAATTTTTGACAACGTATCAAATATAAATTTATTATTATATTTATTCGATATAAAAATGTATTTAATTAAAATTCAACATGTTCCAAATCCCTCAAAACCGGCTTGACCGTCGTCATTATGACCGACCATCCGGAAGTTTTAACCTGCACGTTCCACCAACCAAACCGTGGCTACAATTTCATACCTGCGGGCCCCATTTTTTTTCCATATTCTGTATCTTGGAAAGTCTATGAGGGCGTCATTACAAACGTTTTATGCGGCCTCCGCATCCCATGCTCAAATGACAAATCTCCCCCCTAAACGATTTTCATGTAGGAAGATTCCAACAAGGGTATATTTGTCAATCATTATTAAGAAAACGTGGGGGCCATTTAGTCATTCGTATGTGGTGGGCTCATGGCTTTCCAGCTGGTCCAATGGAATCTAAAAGGTAAGCGTACCGAGATGGTGAGAACAGCAATGCCAGCGAAGATGAATCGGCTCGCGTATAAAATCAAATATTCTCTCGCCGGCGGTCATTTCCAGTTTCATTCGGCGGCGAAGAAAGCGGGAAAGGAAAGGGAAGGCGGGATTAGAAGAGAAGAGCAGGCGAGGAGGCGAGGAGGTAAGAAAGAAAATATCCAGCACAAACCATTTATTTTAGATCTTGAAGCAAAATCTTTATTCCTTTCTTCTGTTTTTGATCTGCCTGGATGGCTTGATTCTTCCTCCTGCTTTGATATATACGCTTTCCGCAAATGGTTTTCTATTAAAAATTATATGAAGATCCCATTATCTTGCTTTGGAAGATCATCGGATTGGAATCCGAGTTCGATTTGTATGCGATGCAGGATGGAATTAGTAGTTCTCCATTTATTGGGTGATCGGGGCATTCTTTTGGCTTATATGCGTCCCTCGATCGAGTATGAGTGAAGTTCTAGGGCACCGATCGATGGGTTGCCGCGGAGCAGGGGAAATAAGTTGGGTTTTTCTTTCGTCTTGTTATAAGCGTGAGGTCTTGCTTTACGCGTACACCCAAACAAAATCGTCTGACCAGGCATGACCGATTCACTTAAGTTGCTGGACTATAGCGAACTCGTTGGTATACTCGCTCAGGAATGAACATGAATGAAGAACAATCATAAGAAATTCGGTTACTGGTTCAAGATGGCCAAGCTGGATAAAATTGCCGGCGACTTCATGCGAGTCCACCTCATATTTGAAATATTTTAATATGTATTGAATCTACTTAAAAATATATAATCAGATTTTTTTTATTTTATTTTATCTGATATTCATTAAGTCATAATTTGTCACATTAGTTAGTTTTAATATAATTTTTATCTTGACTCCATCCCACTTACAAATACGGGTAAAAAATTATGCTCCCCCGTGAACTCTCCACTTTTGAATAATAAAGAAATCATGTAATTTTCATTATGTCACCTACCTCGCCATCTCACTCTGTTTCTTCATTTTTCATAGCTAATCTTATGAAATCAAGGGAAACTCAATTCCTTAAGAGCTACCTATTGATTAATTGCCCTTACTCATTTCTTCCACTGGAAGGTATTAGCGCTATTATTCTTATTAAACTGAGCTTTCCGTGGAGGAGTTGAAAGAAAAGCAAACCCTTTGAAGGACACTAGCCTTTCTTATTTGAGTCTGACAGCTCCTTAGCAACAACCATCTGATTAGGTAGAATTTAAATTAACACAATGCATTTTCCATAATTGAAGTAGGCCTGCTGTAGTGGTAGAAAGAAAGGTTAAGCACGTCGTTTCATTACTTTTGGGTAGGTTTTCCGTCAATATTCTAGCCGGCTTAGCATATCCCTCACTAAATTTGATCCGATAGTGCCTTTATGATCGTAAATTTTTTCCTTAGATGCTCCGGCAGGTTCGGTCTTGATACCGTCATCTATCGTGTTGGCGTGTTTTATGGAGACCCGGAATAGATGGCGTTCACGACTTTGCTTTCGGGGGTGCAAATGAAGAATCGACTGCGGCACGTTTCTTACGCAAGGTTCCACCGTCCGTTTTGCGGTCATGATAGGGATACTTTATATTGACGCGAGTTTCTTGAAGCGAGATCTGACCGTCCACCAGCATTCGGCAACCCAACTTCGTGCTTTGCATTTTATGGTGTTTTGGGATAGTTTTCTATACATATTTCAAATCTCAGTTACATTAAGCTTTTTTGGGACGGCTTTCGGACTGTTTTTTAAAGTTATTTTTTAGTAAAAAAATTAATTTTTTACAAAAAATTACTTTAAGCAAGCAGTAAGAAAACCGTCACTAGGAAGCCTTAGTGTTTGTGTGGCAACTGTTTTTGTTATAAATTTTTTTGTTTTTTTAGAGTTGATTCATATGTTCATACTCATCACAAGTGTACGGTATAATCCAGTCTGTGATTTCTCGAACGAGCTACAGGCATCTATATACCACATCCCCAGGTTGAGCATTTAACGCTGCCCAACGTTGCCTACATATAGAAAATTGTCCTCTGCAGTTTGAAAAAAGCCTTCAGCTCCAATAGTCTGACCTGTCATTATTGCTATGCCCACTGAGCATTAAACTGGATTCTCCTTCAGAGTCCGAAAGTTTGCTCACGTAAATCTTTTTCTCTTTGAGTTTGATGAGGGGAAAGCCCATTTTATTGTTAGAGAACAATTACAAAGGCCAAAGCCTGTTTACAACTCAGAAATGAAGAGGGAATTACATGAGCTGGAGCAATGCTCTACAAAATAAGGGGGAATGAAACAAAAAGAAGAAACATGAAACTTAGAAAGAGGGAAGAAGAATTGGACTCGAGCGGAAGGGAGAAATCATATGATATCATACCCCTAAGACAGGAACCCAAAAATAGTCCTCTGGTTGCCTAAGATGAACAAAGACCATCCAAAACGGGACGCTAAAACCTATCAAGATGGCTTTACATCATCGTCCAGTTGGGAAACCCGAAGCCATAATAAACAAAGCTTTTCCTAATAGCATGCGCATTTTTCCTGCTAGAAATCTTTAGATTGACAACTTTTAGAAAGAGTGCAAGAACAGTGAGGATGCTTTTAATAGAGTCAAATTTTCTGTCATTCCTTCTCCTTAAAATGTAATAAATAGTGCTATTAATTCAAAGAAAATAGGCATTTTCAACATCACTAGAGTCTAGAAATATAACATTGCATTCAATGTAGTCAAGAATTTGCTTAATGTTAGGCTTCAAAAGAAGTTTTTAATAAAATTAATCATAATTTTTTTCTTTGCAAATAAAGTTTCGTATATATATATATATATATATATATATATATATATATATATATAAAATTCATTCCTTTTAAGTGTTTGTAAAATTATATACAAATGATTGGTATGATTATTTTCTTTTCTTGAATAGACAATAATGTCATTGATGAATACTATCATAAATAATTTTTTTGCTTATTATTAATATATACTGTTGGAGCATTGGTCAATATGAAATGAATCACCATAAATTTCTCAAATTCTGTTCATTACATTCCTAGCAACGGCAATTAGACAAGCTGGTCACATTTGTGTATTAGTAAAAACGATGCCGCTAGAGACCCTTAGGAATGATTGTTGGTCCAAGGGAGCAAAGAAGGACTGCCTTCTGAATCTGCCTTGCGTGCTGAGAGTTGAGACACACGATTTATAAATCTAACCTCATCTGGAATAAGGGGAAGAGAATGAGAAGTCCAGCCAAGCAGTTGGGGATGATAGGGATAACGATGATGATGATACTACTTTTATTATAAAAAGAGCATGATAACCTGGCGTTAAATTAAGAAATTATTCAGTTGACCATGCTATAACGCTCGGTACTATAATCTTGTGAAGCCATACACTTGCAGGGTTTAGCGTATTGGTTCAAATCGGGCTAAAATACATTACGTTAAATTTGTGCACTTTCCTGCCAAATTTTATTACTAAATTAATCTAAACTTAATTTTTTGCAATAATCCTTTATTTATTTTTTAAGTTTACAGGATTTAAAGGAAGAGTAGACAGATGACAACAATTATGGATGAAGAAGCGCATCCAGGTTCTGGAGTTGGAGAGGAGAGGCTTTCAGAAATTAAGGTTAGTTATTTCCTTGTCTAAATAGTTCGTATTTCCTGTTCTGATGACTACATTTACTTACTATTTTTATGATTTAGAAGTCCACTTGAAGCAACATTTTTTGTTGATTCCTATCATTCCTGAGACTTGAAATAAATAGCTTTCAATTCTCTTTCCATTTATTGAGGTTTTTTATACTAAGAAAAGATGACGAGGTTTGTAAATAATGTAACTATTCATAAGATTTTCTACATTTTAGATTGCTGTCTAAGGCGAAGTTGTGAGTAGTATATGCAATTGTGTGTGGAAGCTTCTTTTTCATGTGCTTCATATCAAACCTCTCCCAGTGTCTGTTATTGTGGCCCATTTGTGGGTGAATTCTTGAGGTATTTTAAAAACCTATTTCATGTGCTTCAAATAAAAGCTCTCGTGCATTTTAGAAGCTGGATCTTGAAGCATTCAACATATAGCATACATTTTTATATTTGATGCTTATGTTCTAATTCAATTGGAAGTATTTGAATCATATGCTTTTTTGGATCCTGAGCCTTATGAACCACTTACATTCCCTCTATTGAGTTTATTACAATCTATTGGATTTCACTTTTATTAGTTTTCTTTGGATGATTTTTTCTTTTTTTTTTTTGGGGATGGGCTTTATACCTATTGAATTTTCCATTAGTAGTCTAACCTATTTTAATCATTTGTATAACAGAAAGTGAGATAATTTTTTATGATCTGGCCTGAGAGCTTAAAATATCAAGGCTGGAACAAACAATTAGCCCAAAATTTAGATACTACTACTAATATTAAATAATAGCAAAATTATTATTCATAACCTTTCTAGTACATTAATTTCAATTCATCAAAAGGGCCTCTAATTCATGAAGTTCATAACAATCTGGTAATAATCACATTATCAAATGCATAAAATAGAACATTATAATCAATGCATTAGATTTAAGTAACGAGCATTATTTCCATTACATAGAAATATAATTACCCACCTTATCCTTTGAAAACTTGCTTTGGTCCTTTAATTTTTAAACTCCGTCTCATTTAGTTTAATGCCCATAATCATACATAATTTCTTATAAGATTTTAATGTTAATTAATTTTATTTAAGTTAGACATATTTTTGTTTACTAAAATTGATCTTATCGTTTAATTATAATTCTTTTATTGAAGTACATTTTCTTATTATTATCAATTTATCTATTTATTCAATTCAAAATTGGGTGGATTTCCTTACTCTTATGCGCCACGGAATATCATATCTTTTTAGTTCACATATACAATTAAAATATTATTTCTATATATGTACATATACATTATTAAATCTTAGTATTTATAAAATCTTTAATTATAGTCCTAGATGTAATTAAAAAATTTAGATTTCACCAAGGCTTTTAAAATCGGACCAGACCGGCCGGTTCAACCGGTTGAACCGCGAACTGGCTGACCGGCCAGTCACGTTTCAAACTTAAACCTGTTTTGCTGAAAACCGGCGTCGAACCACTCGAACCGGCGGTTCGACCGCCGAACCGACGAATCGGTTCCGGTTTCCTGTAACCGGTCTGTTCGCTAAAAAAAATGGACGGTTGGGATGTGTTATGAGCGGACAGTGGAGCCTTTGTATTCGTTCGTGTGGCATTGCAAGGCGCGAAAACAGAAAAAAAAACCCTATTCTTCTTGCATGGCTGGCATTCTCCGCCTCCTTCGTCTTCTCTGCCTCCGTCGTCTTCTTCTCCGCCTTCGGCGTCTCATCTAGTTCGAGAAGCAAAATCGCTTGCGGTGAGTATGCATTATCGACTTTTGTGAGATTGTGGTGGCATTTGAGCATTTCAATACCTAAAAATAACTTTTGATTTATGAATTTTGGATTTGTTTTTATAAACGCTATAATACAATATTACTTCTCCTTGGATTGTGTTTCCTTAACCTGATTTACAGTATTGTTTAGATTTTCTCAAAGTTTGAAATCACAAGGCTATAAATCTTTACACACGATCACTTGCTGCTCCCATCCTTCTCTGTTACTCACGCCATTTGCTTCACACACAAGCAGAAACCAAAATTCCAACCTCCCCTACTCTTATTCTGTTCGAATGTTGGCGTCAAAACTGTTTGAATGGTTTCAAATGTATTGTACTGTAAAGAATATAAATATGTTCAAATTTTTAGTGCAAGTGGAGTTTAGCATTTTGGCATCTTGTATTTGTCTGAATCCTGTCAAACTATAAAAATTAATAAATTATTATAATATTTATATATAATAAATATTTATTACATCATCCGGTTCGACCCCGGTCAAACCATCGAACCGCTAACCTCTTCTTCTTCCGGTTCATTGACCGGTCCGGTTTTCAAAGCCTTGGATTTCACTACAACATCAACAACGACATCAAGCCTTTATCCCACTACATGGATGAATATTTCTAACTTAAAACTTAGATTTATAAAATATGACTAAAATTTTTAAATTAAAACTAAATTTATTTTTAATTTTTTTATTAAAGAAACATTAATAAATTTTTTTACAACAACAACAACAAAATCAAGCCTTATTAATTAAATTTTTTTAAAAAATTATAATTACCTAAAATTATATTTAATAAATATTTAGTTAAAGATGATCAAAATACCCTTATATTTAACACTATTAATTCCAATATTGGTTGTTATGATCAAAAAAGATCATTTTAACGAGTTGATGGATCAAATTGGTCCATCAAAAGAGTTTGAGATTATTTTGATCTCTCTCAAAGAGTTGAGGGACCATTTTGATCTTTTTTCTCAAATTTAATGCTTAGCCTTCATTTTCACAATTAGGATTGGATGCAGTGTGGGAGCCCTGGTGGCATGGGCCCCCACGGAAAACTTAATTAATGTTTAGTTATGTGTATTAATTACTCTTTAATTAGCCTTAAATAAAATAATTTATATTAGTTTTTTTTTTTGCTTTTTTCATGAGGCTCTTCTGATTACTAATTCACGCTCCACTCTTTCCTTCTTCCACGCATGCATGGAGCATGTCAGAGTCTAGATTGCAACGTAGACGCCTGAAATTAGCACTATTTAATGCCATAAATTCAAATTAAAAAAAAATCTTGAGATAAGTATATCTATTTTTTTGATAAAACTCTTGTGTCTGCTCATTTATTTAGCCTCTGTTCGGCTTGAAGGAATTTAAAGAGAGAAAATGAAAATGTATGGGTAAAAGAATTTAATCGAATTTAGGACGGCTTTCTTAGCAGCTTTCTAGTACAAAATTGAAAAAAAAAATGCTAATGCAGGTTCCAAGCTTGAATGTAAAAGGTTGTCGGTTTTTTTTTTTTTTTACTTCAATGATTTGTGCCCCCACATTTAGAAAAAAATCTTGGCTTTGCCCCTGTTCACAATTAATTATATTTATGCATAAAATCTGAAGTTCAATTGGTGCGTTAATATTATTCAGATGTTGAATCTAATGAATTTCATATTAATCGGTTCAATGTTTAGTTATTCCTACTATTATTTATGAAGACAAGGTCTCGATCAAAACAATCTATATCATATGGAAAGCGAGAATGAAATGAAATTTTTGCATATTGAAGTAGCTGTAGAGTATATGGTCATTCCTGGAATAATAATTGATTATAATATACATTGTATGCATTTATTAACAAGGATCTGTAACAGGTTGATGACAATGTGCAAGAAATTTTAATCAATGGTGATGGGAACTCACAAGGGCAAGAAGGAAATAAACAGTATGAAAAAGGTATCCCACACTCTACTAATGAAAACTTGCACAATTCAAGCAATGATCTGTTTGAAGCGCAAGATAAGATCAGAGTACTTGAGCTTCAACTTCAAGAAGTCAATGAAGAGTTAAAAAATTTTGATTCTGATAGAACGAAGTTAAAATCGGAGCTTGATCTAGCTATTGAGAAACTAAATTTAAGTACCAGACAGTATGAAGAGCTTCAACTTGAGCATAACAGGATGAGAGAGGAGATGTCAGATGAAGACCAAAAGCATAATTTGCAGGCTGTATCACTCCAGGAAGCATTGAAAGATCTAGATGGAAAGCATAAGGAGGTTGCTGAGACGAAGGAAGCATTAGATGGCTTGACTGCTGAGCTGGAGAGCTCAAAAAAGAAGGTAGAGGAGCTTGCATTGCAGCTGGAGGAGACGGTAAGTCAGGCACGCAAATTTGAAGAACAAAGTATTCAAAACAGCTCACATGCCGAGTTGCAGTCACAAAGGGCTTTAGAGCTTGAGAAGATGATGGAAACTGCAAAGTTAGCTTCAAACGAGATGGAACATCATGTGAATAAACTGCAAGAAGAGTTGACAGTGTTAAACCATAGGTTGGAGGAGAGTAACCAAGTGGAGGAAATACTTTCTGCCACAAAGATGGAACTTGCTGAATCTTTGGAAAAGTTGGATGTTTCAAAGTCACATGTCGGAGAACTTGAACAGGAACTTTCTTCCAAGGAGACTTACATCAGCAAACTCTCTCAGGAATTGGATCTTTATAAGAATTCTGAAGACCAGATGAAGCAAGAAAAACTAGAATTTGAAAGCATTCTTTCTTCTTTGAAAGAAGAACTCCAAGCTAAAGCTGTGGCACTTGAAGAAGTTAAATTGAAACTTGATCAGGAGATTAAGGCTAGGGAAACAGTTGAAAATAGGTTTCAGAGCCAAGAAATACAAATTCTGGGTTTACAGGAACAACTTGACAATCTAAAAGGTGACAAGGAAAATCTTCAAAGCAAGCTGGCGGACATCACCACATCTGAAAGTGAACTCAAAGCACGGTTAATGGAAACAGAGGCTCAATTAATTTCTGCTGAGAAGCGAAACTTAGATCTTGAGCAGCAAATATCGCTTGTTGAACAAAAATTTGCAGATACAGAGAGAGAGATGAAAGAACTCAGTGAGAAAAGCAAAGAACTTACTGCTTTGTTGGGAGAAGCTGAAGAGAATCACGCTCAATCAAAATGCCATGTTCAAGCACATGAAGATAGGATTAACCAGCTAGAGTCATCTTTGAACTGCTCTTATACCAAGAAGTCCGAACTTGAAGAAGAGCTGACAAAACTAGTTGAGAAGTGTGCAGTGCTAGAAGAGCAACTTAGTGTTTCGCATCAGCATAGTCTTGATCTGCGTGATTTTCTTCATGTGTCTGAATCGAAAGTAGAGAATAATGAAAAGAAAGCAACAGAGTTGGAGTTACTCATGGAAGCTGCCAATCATGAAAAACAGGAAGTGGAGCAGCATTTGAAATCCACAGAGGGAAAATGTAAAGATGCTGAAGTGCAGTTGGAGCAGCAAGCTAGGAGAGTGCTTGAGCTTTCTACAGAATTACAGGAACTGAAGGAAAGTTCACAACGCCTTGTAGTTGATCTGCAGTCTGCAAATGACAAGGAGAAGGAATTGATAGAAATGCTGAATGTTGTCACTGAAGAAAGGAAGAAGCATGAAGACTTGTCAAATAGCTCTGCTGGAAAGCTTTCACAGGCTGAAAAGTTAATTGAGGATTTACAAACTGACCTGAAATACGCTCAAGAGAAATTGGGAGCTGTAGAAAGGGACCTCGAGATTTCTGGCTTGAGAGAGAATGAATTGGCGGAGAAGCTAAAGTCTACTGAAGAACAGCTGCAACATGAAAGAAAGTCGGTTGAGCAATCTATTACAAGGTACTCGGAGCTTGAATCATTACATGATTCTTTAGTCAAGGATTCTGAACGAAAACTTGAAGTAGCAGCAGCAAGTTTTTCTGAAAAAGATTCAGAAGCTAAACAGCTATATCTTAAATTAAACTCTCTTGAGGAGCAGTCAGCTTTCTATCAAGAGCAAGTCATGGAAACAACTGAGAAACTTGCATCCTTAATGATAGACCTGGAGGCAGGTGCTGCAAGATTGACCACCCATGAGGCAATGGTTGAGGAACTCACTGGAAAATTATCTGGCAGTGAAACAAAGGCTGAACAGTCATTTGCTGAGAGTGAAAGGTTCAAAAAAGAGCTGGAAGAAAGCCAATCAAAAATAAAGGAGCTGTATGATTCATTGAGCTCCATTCATGCTGAAAAAGAGGCAATGGATAGCCAACTGCTTAGCTATTTGCAAAATAAACAGACTTGACCAATGATCGTTCGAGAAGTTCAGAATACCAGTCTCAAATGGAAGCCTCAATTAAAGAAACTGAAGCAAAGTTGTGTGAAGCTCTTGAGAGATGTGCAAAAAAAGATTCTGAAGCTAAAGAACTAAATGAGAGATTGCTTGCATTTGAAACCCAGCTTAAAACTCATGAAGAACATGCAAATGAAGCGGCTTCTTTTGCTGAAAATTCTAAGGCTGAACTGGAGGACGCCATTTTGAAAATACAGAACCTGGAAAGATCCGTTGAGGAAACGAAAAGTAAAGCTAGTCATTTTGAGAACGAGCATGAACTTTTAGGTCAAACAAACTTAAGTTTGTCCCAAAAGATAGCAGAATATGAAACTAAAGTGTACGAGTTAGAAGGTATGTTGAAAACCATTACTGCAGAGAGAGAAGATGCATCCGTGCAACTTCAGTCTTCAAATAAAGCAATTGAGGATCTTTCTCAACAGCTGTTCTCTGAGAGAGAGAAAACTCCAATCTCAGGTAATGGCATTTAATTCATTCATATTTTATTCATCAAATGATTGATATCAATTACAATTCAGATGTTGATATCTCACGTGCTCTTGAACTGTAAACACTTAATGAATCTGATTCTTTGCATGTTGAACGGTCTGTAGATTTCTTCTGTTTTGGACGAGAATAATAGAACTAATAAAATGTATCAAGATGCAAAGGAGGAGATCGAACAACTAAAAGTCCAGCTTCAAGAAATGCAAAACGTTCATAAGATAACTGAATCCTCCCTCAATGCTGACCTGGAAAGTCTAAAAGCAGAGTTATCTCAGAAATCTCAGCTACAAACTATAATTTCTAAACTTGAGCAGCAATTGTCAGTGGTTGATACCAAACACAAGGAAGAGGTACTGCTAGTTGTTTCCCTATAAATATTTTAAACTTTTTATTTGCATTGGAGAGGTACAATCAATGAAAGAGATGATTCTTATGTGCACTTGAATTGTAAATACTTCATGAAGCATAATTCCGCATAATCTGCATTGTCTACAGATTTCTTTTATTTTGGATGAGAGTAATAGGAATAATAAAATGTATCAAGATGCAAAGGATGAGGTTGAAGCAGTAAAAGTTAAAATTTCAAGAAATGCAACCAATGTTTATAAGACAACAGAATCCTCCCTGCAGAGACTAGGGTCTGAAGACCGTTGTTGGCAGGAGACTAGGGTCTGAAAGACCGTTGTTGGAAGGAGAACGAGTCTGAAAGATCATTGTCTTGTGATGGAGGTCGGAGTGATCGTAGTAGGCGATGGAGATCGGGAGGACCGTAGTCGGCAGGAGATTGGGGTCAGAAGATCGTTGTCCTATGATGGAGGTCGGAGTCCGGGCCTTAAGTGGTGGTCAGGCAGAAATCAGGGCCTCAGATGGTTGTCTGGCGGAGCAACGGCGTCAGGCCGTGGTTCGGCGGAGGTGAGGGCCTCAAGTGGTGGTTCGGAAGAAGTTCGGGTCTCAGGTGGTGGTCCGGCGGAGCAACGGCGTAGGCGGAGGTCCTGTGGAGGTGAGGGCCTCAAGTGGTGGTCCGTAAGAAGTTTGGGCTTCAGGTGGTGGTCCGGCAGAGCAACGACGTCAGGCGGTGGTTCGGCGGAGGTGAGCGCCTCAAGTGGTGGTCGGCGGAGCAACGGCGTCGGCGGTGGTTCGGCGGAGGTGAGCGCCTCAAGGGTGGCCGGCGGGCACGGCGCAGGCGGTGGTCGGGGAGCAACGGCGTCAGGCGGTGGTCCGGCGGAGGTGAGGGCCTCAAGTGGTGGTCCGCGGAAGTCCGACGGTGGTCGAGGAGGCAAGGAAGCAAGAGTGATCTCCGATCTCTCTTTTTCCTTAGGCTTCCCTCCCCCTTTCAAGAGGAGGGGGAGCTCTATTTTATAGATTTATGGAGTGGCATGGCCTGTAAATAGGTGAGAGATCAAGGGTAAATGGGGAGTGGTCGGATGAATGGCCGATGTTGAATCTCTTGATCATGCACCGTTCTTTAGACTTTGAAGGTCTTAATGATGTCGGAAATCAGCGATCTTGGGCTCGTTGGATTCGTCTCGTCGCCGCTTGATTCGAGTATAAGCTTGTTATGTTTGAAAACCGTTTGGTAATCCAATTTGTGGTTTGAACCTTCCAACAGCGCTTTGGGTCCTTGATTTGGACACATTTGGGCTTGGATTGCGTCGAATTTGGTATCGTTGGGTTCGTATTTCCGAGACGCTCAGTTCAACTATAAGTTTACTGAAATCGGAGTTCGAATTGTCTCCGAATTAATTTTGAAGTTTCCAACTTGATTTTGCATCGAGATTCGCGCCCGATTAAGATAAATTTTTGACAACGTATCAAATATAAATTTATTATTATATTTATTCGATATAAAAATGTATTTAATTAAAATTCAACATGTTCCAAATCCCTCAAAACCGGCTTGACCGTCGTCATTATGACCGACCATCCGGAAGTTTTAACCTGCACGTTCCACCAACCAAACCGTGGCTACAATTTCATACCTGCGGGCCCCATTTTTTTTCCATATTCTGTATCTTGGAAAGTCTATGAGGGCGTCATTACAAACGTTTTATGCGGCCTCCGCATCCCATGCTCAAATGACAAATCTCCCCCCTAAACGATTTCATGTAGGAGATTCCAACAAGGGTATATTGTCAATCATTATTGAAAACGTGGGGGCCATTTAGTCATTCGTATGTGGTGGGCTCATGGCTTTCCAGCTGGTCCAATGGAATCTAAAAGGTAAGCGTACCGGATGGTGAGAACAGCAATGCCAGCGAAGATGAATCGGCTCGCGTATAAAATCAAATATTCCTCGCGGCGGTCATTTCCAGTTTCATTCGGCGGCGAAGAAAGCGGGAAAGGAAAGGGAAGGCGGATTAGAAGAAGAGCAGGCGAGGAGGCGAGGAGGTAAGAAAGAAAATATCCAGCACAAACCATTTATTTTAGATCTTGAAGCAAAATCTTTATTCCTTTCTTGTTTTTGATCTGCCTGGATGCGTTGATTCTTCCTCCTGCTTTGATATATACGCTTTCCGCAAATGTTTCTCTATAAAAATTATATGAAGATCCCATTATCTTGCTTTGGAAGATCATCGGATTGGAATCCGAGTTCGATTTGTATGCGATGCAGGATGGAATTAGTAGTTCTCCATTTATTGGGTGATCGGGGCATTCTTTTGGCTTATATGCGTCCCTCGATCGAGTATGAGTGAAGTTCTAGGGCACCGATCGATGGGTTGCCGCGGAGCAGGGGAAATAAGTTGGTTTTCTTTCGTCTTGTTATAAGCGTGAGGTCTTGCTTTACGCGTACACCCAAACAAAATCGTCTGGCCAGGCATGACCGATTCACTTAAGTTGCTGGACTATAGCGAACTCGTTGGTATACTCGCTCAGGAATGAACATGAATGAAGAACAATCATAAGAAATTCGGTTACTGGTTCAAGATGGCCAAGCTGGATAATATTGCCGGCGACTTCATGCGAGTCCACCTCATATTTGAAATTTTTTAATATGTATTGAATCTACTTAAAAATATATAATCAGATTTTTTTATTTTATTTTATCTGATATTCATTAAGTCATAATTTGTCACATTAGTTAGTTTTAATATAATTTTTATCTTGACTCCATCCCACTTACAAATACGGTAAAAAATTATGCTCCCCCGTGAACTCTCCACTTTTGAATAATAAAGAATCATGTAATTTTCATTATGTCACCTACCTCGCCATCTCACTCTGTTTTCTTCATTTTTCATAGCTAATCTTATGAAATCAAGGGAAACTCAATTCCTTAAGAGCTACCTATTGATTAATTGCCCTTACTCATTTCTTCCACTGGAAGGTATTAGCGCTATTATTCTTATTAAACTGAGCTTTCCGTGGAGGAGTTGAAAGAAAAGCAAACCCTTTGAAGGACACTAGCCTTTCTTATTTGAGTCTGACAGCTCCTTAGCAACAACCATCTGATTAGGTAGAATTTAAATTAACACAATGCATTTCCATAATTGAAGTAGGCCTGCTGTAGTGGTAGAAAGAAAGGTTAAGCACGTCGTTTCATTACTTTTGGGTAGGTTTTCCGTCAATATTCTAGCCGGCTTAGCATATCCCTCACTGAATTTGATCCGATAGTGCTTTATGATCGTAATTTTTTCCTTAGATGCTCCGGCAGGTTCGGTCTTGATACCGTCATCTATCGTGTTGGCGTGTTTTATGAGACCGGAATAGATGGCGTTCACGACTTTGCTTTCGGGGGTGCAAATGAAGATCGACTGCGGCCGTTCTTACGCAAGGTTCCACCGTCCGTTTTGCGGTCATGATAGGGATACTTATATTGACGCGAGTTTCTTGAAGCGAGATCTGACCGTCCACCAGCATTCGGCAACCCAACTTCGTGTTTGCATTTTATGGTTTTGGGATAGTTTTCTATACTATTTCAAATCTCAGTTACATTAAGCTTTTTTGGGACGGCTTTCGGACTGTTTTTTAAAGTTATTTTTTAGTAAAAAAATTAATTTTTTACAAAAAATTACTTTAAGCAAGCAGTAGAAAACCGTCACTAGGAAGCCTTAGTGTTTGTGTGGCAACTGTTTTTGTTATAAATTTTTTTGTTTTTAGAGTTGATTCATATGTCATAACTCATCACAAGTGTACGGTATAATCCAGTCTGTGATTTCTCGAACGAGCTACAGGCATCTATATACCACATCCCCAGGTTGAGCATTTAACGCTGCCCAACGTTGCCTACATATAGAAAATTGTCCTCTGCAGTTTGAAAAAAGCCTTCAGCTCCAATAGTCTGACCTGTCCATTATTGCTATGCCCACTGAGCATTAAACTGGATTCTCCTTCAGAGTCCGAAAGTTTGCTCACGTAAATCTTTTTCTCTTTGAGTTTGATGAGGGAAAGCCCATTTTATTGTTAGAGAACAATTACAAAGGCAAAGCCTGTTTACAACTCAGAAATGAAGAGGGAATTACATGAGCTGGAGCAATGCTCTACAAAATAAGGGGAATGAAACAAAAAGAAAATGAACTTAGAAAGAGGGAAGAAGAATTGGACTCGAGCGGAAGGGAGAAATCATATGATATCATACCCCTAAGACAGGAACCCAAAAATAGTCCTCTGGTTGCCTAAGATGAACAAAGACCATCCAAAACGGGACGCTAAAACCTATCAAGATGGCTTTACACTCGTCCAGTTGGGAAACCGAAGCCATAATAAACAAAGCTTTTCCTAATAGCATGCGCATTTTTCCTGCTAGAAATCTTTAGATTGACAACTTTTAGAAAGAGTGCAAGAACAGTGAGGATGCTTTTAATAGAGTCAATTTTCTGTCATTCCTTCTCCTTAAAATGTAATAAATAGTGCTATTAATTCAAAGAAAATAGGCATTTTCAACATCACTAGAGTCTAGAAATATAACATTGCATTCAATGTAGTCAAGAATTTGCTTAATGTTAGGCTTCAAAAGAAGTTTTTAATAAAATTAATCATAATTTTTTTCTTTGCAAATAAAGTTTCGTATATATATTTATATTATATATATATATAAATATATATATAAAATTCATTCTTTTAAGTGTTTGTATTTAAAATTATATACAAATGATTGGTATGATTATTTTCTTTTCTTGAATAGACAATAATGTCATTGATGAATACTATCAAAATAATTTTTTTGCTTATTATTAATATATACTGTTGGAGCATTGGTCAATATGAAATGAATCACCATAAATTTCTCAAATTCTGTTCATTACATTCCTAGCACGGCATTAGACAAGCTGGTCACATTTGTGTATGTAAAAAACGATGCCGCTAGAGACCCTTAGGAATGTTGTTGGTCCAAGGGAGCAAAGAAGGACTGCCTTCTGAATCTGCCTTGCGTGCTGAGAGTTGAGACACACGATTTATAAATCTAACCTCATCTGGAATAAGGGGAAGAGAATGAGAAGTCCAGCCAAGCAGTTGGGGATGATAGGGATAACGATGAGATGATACTACTTTTTTATAAAAAAGAGCATGATAACCTGGCTTTATTAGAAATTATTCAGTTGACCATGCTATAACGCTCGGTACTATAATCTTGTGAAGCCATACACTGCGGGTTTAGCGTATTGTTCAAATCGGGCTAAAATACATTACGTTAAATTTGTGCACTTTCCTGCCATTTTTATTACTAATTAATCTAAACTTATTTTTTGCCAATAATCCTTTATTTATTTTTTAAGTTTACAGGATTTAAAGGAAGAGTAGACAGATGACAACAATTATGGATGAAGAAGCGCATCCAGGTTCTGGAGTTGGAGAGGGAGGCTTTTCAGAAATTAGGTTAGTTATTTCCTTGTCTAAATAGTTCGTATTTCCTGTTCGATGACTACATTTACTTACTATTTTTATGATTTAGAAGTCCACTTGAAGCAACATTTTTGTTGATTCCTATCATTCCTGAGACTTGAAATAAATAGCTCTTCAATCTCTTTCCATTTATGAGGTTTTTTATACTAAGAAAGATGACGAGGTTTGTAAATAAGTAACTATTCATAAGTTTTCTACATTTTAGATTGCTTCTAAGGCGAAGTTGTGAGTAGTATATGCAATTGTGTGTGGAAGCTTCTTTTTCATGTGCTTCATATCAAACCTCTCCCAGTGTCTGTTATTGTGGCCATTTGTGGGTGAATTCTTGAGGTATTTTAAAAACCTATTTCATGTGCTTCAAATAAAAGCTCTCGTGCATTTTAGAAGCTGGATCTTGAAGCATTCAACATATAGCATACATTTATATTTGATGCTTATGTTCTAATTCAATTGGAAGTATTTGAATCATATGCTTTTTTGGATCCTGAGCCTTATGAACCACTTACATTCCCTCTATTGAGTTTATTACAATCTATTGGATTTCACTTTTATTAGTTTTCTTTGGATGATTTTTTTCTTTTTTTTTTTTGGGGATGGGCTTTATACCTATTGAATTTCCATTAGTAGTCTAACCTATTTAATCATTTGTATAACAGAAAGTGAGATAATTTTTTATGATCTGGCCTGAGAGCTTAAAATATCAAGGCTGGAACAAAACATTAGCCAAAATTTAGATACTACTACTAATATTAAATAATAGCAAAATTATTATTCATAACCTTTCTAGTACATTAATTTCAATTCATCAAAAGGGCCTCTAATTCATGAAGTTCATAACAATCTGGTAATAATCACATTATCAAATGCATAAAATAGAACATTATAATCAATGCATTAGATTTAAGTAACGAGCATTATTCCATTACATAGAAATATAATTACCCACCTTATCCTTTGAAAACTTGCTTTGGTCCTTTAATTTTTAAACTCCGTCTCATTTAGTTTTAATGCCCATAATCATACATAATTTCTTATAAGATTTTAATGTTAATTAATTTTATTTAAGTTAACATATTTTTGTTTACTAAAATTGATCTTATCGTTTAATTATAATTCTTTTATTGAAGTACATTTTCTTATTATTATCAATTTATCTATTTATTCAATTCAAAATTGGGTGGATTTCCTTACTCTTATGCGCCACGGAATATCATATCTTTTTAGTTCACATATACATTAAAATATTATTTCTATATATGTACATATACATTATTAAATCTTAGTATTTATAAAATCTTTAATTATAGTCCTAGATGTAATTAAAAAATTTAGATTTCACCAAGGCTTTTAAAACCGGACCAGACCGGGCGGTTCAACCGGTTGAACCGCGAACTGGCTGACCGGCCAGTCACGTTTCAAACTTAAACCTGTTTTGCTGAAAACGGCGTCGAACCACTCGAACCGGCGGTTCGACCGCCGAACCGACGAATCGGTTCCGGTTTCCTGTAACCGGTCTGTTCGCTAAAAAAAATGGACGGTTGGGATGTGTTATGAGCGGACAGTGGAGCTTTGTATTCGTTCGTGTGGCATTGCAAGGCGCGAAAACAGAAAAAAAAACCCTATTCTTCTCGCATGGCTGGCATTCTCCGCCTCCTTCGTCTTCTCTGCCTCCGTCGTCTTCTTCTCCGCCTTCGGCGTCTCTTCTAGTTCGAGAAGCAAAATCGCTTGCGGTGAGTATGCATTATCGACTTTTGTGAGATTGTGGTGGCATTTGAGCATTTCAATACCTAAAAATAACTTTGATTTATGAATTTTGGATTTGTTTTTATAAACGCTATAATACAATATTACTTCTCCTTGGATTGTGTTTCCTTAACCTGATTTACAGTATTGTTTAGATTTTCTCAAAGTTTGAAATCACAAGGCTATAAATCTTTACACACGATCACTTGCGCCCCATCCTTCTCTGTTACTCACGCCATTTGCTTCACACACAAGCAGAAACCAAAATTCCAACCTCCCCTACTCTTATTCTGTTCGAATGTTGGCGTCAAAACTGTTGAAGGTTTCAAATGTATTGTACTGTAAAGAATATAAATATGTTCAATTTTTAGTGCAAGTGGGTTTAGCATTTTGGCATCTTGTATTTGTCTGAATCCTGTCAAACTATAAAAATTAATAAATTATTATAATATTTATATATAATAAATATTTATTACATCATCCGGTTCGACCCCGGTCAAACCATCGAACCGCTAACCTCTTCTTCTTCCGGTTCATTGACGGTCCGGTTTTCAAAGCTTGGATTTCACTACAACATCAACAACGACATCAAGCCTTTATCCCACTACATGGATGAATATTTCTAACTTAAAACTTAGATTTATAATAAATTTGACATATAAATTTCATAGTAAATTAATATTAATATTTTTTATTATCATTTTAAATAATAAATATCAATTAAATTTTAATAAGTCTTATAAAAATATAAATTAATATTAATATATTAATTTATTTAGTTATAATTAGATACCTAACATTAATTAATAATATTTAGTTAAAGATGATCAAATCTTATATTAACACATAATTCCAAGGTTTTTGATCAAAAAAGATCATTTTAACGAGTTGATGGATCAAATTGGTCCATCAAAGAGTTTGAGATTATTTTGATCTCTCTAAAGAGTTGAGGGACCATTTTGATCTTTTTTCTCAAATTTAATGCTTAGCCTTCATTTTCACAATTAGGATTGGATGCAGTGTGGGAGCCCTGGTGGCATGGGCCCCCACGGAAAACTTAATTAATGTTTAGTTATGTGTATTAATTACTCTTTAATTAGCCTTAAATAAAATAATTTATATTAGTTTTTTTTTTGCTTTTTTCATGAGGCTCTTCTGATTACTAATTCACGCTCCACTCTTTCCTTTTCCACGCATGCATGGTGCATGTCAGAGTCTAGATTGCAACGTAGACGCCTGAAATTAGCACTATTTAATGCCATAAATTCAAATTAAAAAAAAATCTTGAGATAAGTATATCTATTTTTTTGATAAACTCTTGTGTCTGCTCATTTATTTAGCCTCTGTTCGGCTTGAAGGAATTTAAAGAGAGAAAATGAAAATGTATGGGTAAAAGAATTTAATCGAATTTAGGACGGCTTTCTTAGAGCTTTCTAGTACAAAATTGAAAAAAAAAAATGCTAATGCAGGTTCCAAGCTTGAATGTAAAAGGTTGTCGGTTTTTTTTTTTTTACTTCAATGATTTGTGCCCCACTTTAGAAAAAAATCTTGGCTTTGCCCTGTTCACAATTAATTATATTTATGCATAAAATCTGAAGTTCAATGGTGCGTTAATATTTATTCAGATGTTGAATCTAATGAATTTCATATTAATCGGTTCAATGTTTAGTTATTCCTACTATTATTTTATGAAGACAAGGTCTCGATCAAAACAATCTATCATATGGAAAGCGAGAATGAAATGAAATTTTTGCATATTGAAGTGCTGTAGAGTATATGGTCATTCCTGGAATAATAATTGATTTAATATACATTGTATGCATTTATTAACAAGGATCTGTAAAGGTTGATGACAATGTGCAAGAAATTTTAATCATGGTGATGGAACTCACAAGGCAAGAAGGAAATAACAGTATGAAAAAGGTATCCCACACTCTACTAATGAAAACTTGCACAATTCAAGCAATGATCTGTTTGAAGCGCAAGATAAGATCAGAGTACTTGAGCTTCAACTTCAAGAAGTCAATGAAGAGTTAAAAAATTTTGATTCTGATAGAACGAAGTTAAAATCGGAGCTTGATCTAGCATTGAGAAACTAAATTTAAGTACCAGACAGTATGAAGAGCTTCAACTTGAGCATAACAGGATGAGAGAGGAGATGTCAGATGAAGACCAAAAGCATAATTTGCAGGCTGTATCACTCCAGGAAGCATTGAAAGATCTAGATGGAAAGCATAAGGAGGTTGCTGAGACGAAGGAAGCATTAGTGGCTTGACTGCTGAGCTGGAGAGCTCAAAAAGAAGGTAGAGGAGCTTGCATTGCAGCTGGAGGAGACGGTAAGTCAGGCACGCAAATTTGAAGAACAAAGTATTCAAAACAGCTCACATGCCGAGTTGCAGTCACAAAGGGCTTTAGAGCTTGAGAAGATGATGGAAACTGCAAAGTTAGCTTCAAACGAGATGGAACATCATGTGAATAAACTGCAGAGAGTTGACAGTGTTAAACCATAGGTTGGAGGAGAGTAACCAAGTGGAGGAAATACTTTCTGCCACAAAGATGGAACTTGCTGAATCTTTGGAAAAGTTGGATGTTTCAAAGTCACATGTCGAGAACTTGAACAGGAACTTTCTTCAAGGAGACTTACAATCAGCAAACTCTCTCAGGAATTGGATCTTTATAAGAATTCTGAAGACCAGATGAAGCAAGAAAACTAGAATTTGAAAGCATTCTTTCTTCTTTGAAAGAAGAACTCCAAGCTAAAGCTGTGGCCACTGAAGAAGTTAATTGAAACTTGATCAGGAGATTAAGGCTAGGGAACAGTTGAAAAAGGTTTCAGAGCCAAGAAATACAAATCTGGGTTTACAGGAACAACTTTGACAATCTAACAAGGTGACAAGGAAAATCTTCAAAGCAGCTGGCGGACATCACCACATCTGAAGTGATGTGATGGAGAAATTCTTGTTCGCGGAAAATATTCCTTATGCTGATATAATAATAAAAGAGGAATTAAGTTCTATATTATTATCCGCTTTTTATTAGAATTATTGTGGATCCAAAAAAAATTTTAAGTAGAATTTATTATTGTATCATTATATAAAATTTAAAATATGATTAAAAAATCATAAAATGTGCAATAATTTCAATATTACTTACAAATAGTTTAAGTTTTTATTTGCAAGAATCTATATTTTCCTCAATTGGAGAGTATGACTAACAAACTTTGGATACTTGTTATGATTTCAAAATATAAAAACTTCTAAATAAAAAAATGCATAGAATTACAGAGCGGTGTCAAAAAATGACACGACTCGAAAACTTGACTTGAACCTGACCCGAATTATTCGTGTTAGGATCAATTGTTTTAAGAATGGGTCGGATTTGGGTCCTAATTTTTGATCTGTTTTGAATTCTGGGTCAGATTCGACCTGTAACACGATTTTGAAACTCATAGAATTAAATATAAAATTGAAGAGTGCAAAAATCTTACTACTTGTGAAGAAAAAAAAAACTAAAATATATATATATTATACAACATTTAGCTAAAATAAAAAGAAAACTCATCATATCAAACTTTGAAGAAGCCTATTGTGCTAGTCAGTTCCACAAATATAAAGTAGCATTCATATTCAAAAAAGGATGGCCATAATAAACATAGATTTAAAGGGGAAAAAAATTATGATGCATGTGAATAGAGGCATTTAAAGTGGATTTATCTCATCTATTGTTATGTTTCATATAGTTAAGCTTTTGCTCGTTATCTTTTGCATTCAAATAAAAAAAGAATAGGCGGGAGACTAAACATCCACACAAACACAAAAAATAAAGAAAAACCATGAACATTTAAGAAGGATTCTCATCGTGATGTTGGAGTCAAGAAGAGAAGGATAGGCAATCATTGTATTAACATCACAATATATTTAGTTTAAGTAGAAGTTGATGAAGCTATTAATCATAGTTCAAGAAAGTCAGGTTTTTGCTACGGAAAAATCTGCCGAAAAATTCGTTGTAAATTTCGATTTGTGAGTGAAGTCCAGGACGGAGAAGAGCGATTGAGAATAGGATGAACAAACGAAACGAAAGCCCAATTAGTCAGTTAGATGTGGTAGTTTGTGTCAGATTTATGATGGATTTACAGTGAAATTTTCGCCACAATTATGCCTAAAAAGTAACTAATATTTCTATCACAAATCCATCACAATAAAAAAAAAAGGTTGTACATAACCCAACCTTTAAACATAATAAGAAAATGTTTATATTGCATAATAAACACCTTTTGAGCATTATAAATTTATTTTACATTAAATTTAAAATACTTCTAAATTTTGTTTTATAACCAAATAATCCTTAAATGTACCAAAAAGAGAGTAATTAAAAGGGGAATAAAGAAAAGAAAAAAATAGTCATCTTAAGCCTAAAAAACTCAACCAAGATTGATGCTCATATTCACTCTAAATAGTGAAAAAGTAATTTTTAAAAAAATGACATAAATTAATTTTATTATTTGGATGGAGAACACATTAAATTTTAAGGGTTTATATGCATATCATCTTAATTCTTATACATTAATGTATCTAATACCTAAATTTTAATATTTTCTTATATAATAATTTAGCATCTTATTCACATCACAATATGCTTATGAAAAATTATACATTTATAAAAAAATTATGATATGTATGTTAATCCATCTTAAATATTTTAGTGATGAAATTATTAAATAATATTGTTGCGTTCTGGAATATTCGCGGCGGTAGAGAAATATATAGTTTAACGTCTTAGCATTGTACGAAGATCCAGCACACAATCAGATAAGTGAGAGGGTGTAGCGTTCATAAGAGACACCAGAGTTTTTTACATGGAAAACCCCTGAAAAGAGGGAAAAACCACGGGGCCTGGCCCAGTTTGAATGAATCCACTAGTATTTGCAGTCGATTACAAATGATGCCTTCTTAGGGAGAAGCATTAGCTTGATGTTACGAATGTATGTCATATAGAACATATTATATTGTGGGAGTTACAATAATCAACATAGACATGTTTGTTTGGTTGGAAGGGCCATTGTCGGCAAGAGACAGAGGTCAGAAGGACCTTAGTCAGTAGAAGATCGGGGTCTGAAAGATCGTTGTCTTGTGATGGAGGTCGGAGTGACCGTAATAGGCGACGGAGGTCAGGAGGACCGTAGTCGGCAGGAGACTGGGGTCAGAAAGACCATTGTCCTATGATGGAGGTCGGATTAACCGTAATAGGCGACGGAGGTCGGGAGGACCGTAGTCGGCAGGAGACTGGGGTCAGAAAGACCATTGTCCTGTGATGGAGGTCGGAGTGACCGTAGTAGGCGACGGAAGTCGGGAAGACCGTAGTCGGCAGGAGACTGGGGTCAGAAAGACTGTTGTCCTGTGATGGAGGTTGGAGTGACTATAGTAGGCGACGGAGGTCGAAAGGATCATAATTTGTAGAAGACTAGGGTCTGAAAGACCGTTGTTGGCAGGAGACTAGGGTCTGAAAGACCGTTGTTGGAAGGAGAACGAGGTCTGAAAGATCATTGTCTTGTGATGGAGGTCGGAGTGATCGTAGTAGGCGATGGAGATCGGGAGGACCGTAGTCGGCAGGAGATTGGGGTCAAAAAGATCGTTGTCCTATGATGGAGGTCGGAGTCCGGGCCTTAAGTGGTGGTCAAGCAGAAATAAGGGCCTCAGATGGTTGTCTGGCGGAGCAACGGCGTTAGGCGGTGGTTCGGCGGAGGTGAGGGCCTCAAGTGGTGGTTCGGAAGAAGTTCGGGTCTCAGGTGGTGGTCCGGCGGAGCAACGGCGTCAGGCGGAGGTCCTGTGGAGGTGAGGGCCTCAAGTGGTGGTCCGGAAGAAGTTTGGGCCTCAGGTGGTGGTCCGGCAGAGCAACGACGTCAGGCGGTGGTTCGGCGGAGGTGAGCGCCTCAAGTGGTGGTCCGGCGGAGCAACGGCGTCAGGCGGTGGTTCGGCGGAGGTGAGCGCCTCAAGTGGTGGTCCGGCGGAGCAACGGCGTCAGGCGGTGGTCCGGCGGAGGTGAGGGCCTCAAGTGGTGGTCCGGCGGAAGTCCGACGGTGGTCGAGGAGGCAAAGAAGCAAGAGTGATCTCCGATCTCTCTTTTTTCCTTAGGCTTCCCTCCCCCTTTCAAGAGGAGGGGGAGCTCTATTTTATAGATTTATGGAGTGGCATGGCCTGTAAATAGGTGAGAGATCAAGGGTAAATGGGGAGTGGTCGGATGAATGGCCGATGTTGAATCTCTTGATCATGCACCGTTCTTTAGACATTTGAAGGTCTTAATGATGTCGGAAATCAGCGATCTTGGGCTCGTTGGATTCGTCTCGTCGCCGCTTGATTCGAGTATAAGCTTGTTATGTTTGAAAACCGTTTGGTAATCCAATTTGTGGTTTGAACCTTCCAACAGCGCTTTGGGTCCTTGATTTGGACACATTTGGGCTTGGATTGCGTCGAATTTGGTGTCGTTGGGTTCGTATTTCCGAGACGCTCAGTTCAATTGTAAGTTTACTGAAATCGGAGTTCGAATTGTCTCCGAATTAATTTTTGAAGTTTCCAACTTGATTTTGCATCGAGATTCGCGCCCGATTAAGATAAATTTTTGACAACGTATCAAATATAAATTTATTATTATATTTATTCGATATAAAAATGTATTTAATTAAAATTCAACATTTTCCAAGTCCCTCAAAACCGGCTTGACCGTCGTCATTATGACCGACCATCCGGAAATTTTAACCTGCACGTTCCACCAACCAAACCGTGGCTACAATTTCATACCTGCGGGCCCCATTTTTTTTCCATATTCTGTATCTTGGAAAGTCTATGAGGGCGTCATTACAAACGTTTTATGCGGCCTCCGCATCCCATGCTCAAATGACAAATCTCCCCCCTAAACGATTTTCATGTAGGAAGATTCCAACAAGGGTATATTTGTCAATCATTATTAAGAAAACGTGGGGGCCATTTAGTCATTCGTATGTGGTGGGCTCATGGCTTTCCAGCTGGTCCAATGGAATCTAAAAGGTAAGCGTACCGAGATGGTGAGAACAGCAATGCCAGCGAAGATGAATCGGCTCGCGTATAAAATCAAAATATTCTCTCGCCGGCGGTCATTTCCAGTTTCATTCGGCGGCGAAGAAAGCGGGAAAGGAAAGGGAAGGCGGGATTAGAAGAGAAGAGCAGGCGAGGAGGTAAGAAAGAAAGTATCCAGCACAAACCATTTATTTTAGATCTTGAAGCAAAATCTTTATTCCTTTCTTCTGTTTTTGATCTGCCTGGCTGGCTTGATTCTACCTCCTGCTTTGATATATACGCTTTCCGCAAATAGATTTCCGCAAATAGTTTTCTATTAAAAATTATATGAAGATCCCATTATCTTGCTTTGGAAGATCATCGGATTGGAATCCGAGTTCGATTTGTATGCGATGCAGGATGGAATTAGTAGTTCTCCATTTATTGGGTGATCGGGGCATTCTTTTGGCTTATATGCGTCCCTCGATCGAGTATGAGTGAAGTTCTAGGGCACCGATCGATGGGTTGCCGCGGAGCAGGGGAAATAAGTTGGGTTTTTCTTTCGTCTTGTTATAAGCGTGAGGTCTTGCTTTACGCGTACACCCAAACAAAATCGTCTGGCCAGGCATGACCGATTCACTTAAGTTGCTGGACTATAGCGAACTCGTGGTATACTGCGCAGGAATGAACATGAATGAAGAACAATCATAAGAAATTCGGTTACTGGTTCAAGATGGCCAAGCTGGATAAATTGCCGGCGACTTCATGCGAGTCCACCTCATATTTGAAATTTTTTAATATGTATTGAATCTACTTAAAAATATATAATCAGATTTTTTTTATTTTATTTATCTGATATTCATTAAGTCATAATTTGTCACATTAGTTAGTTTTAATATAATTTTTATCTTGACTCCATCCCACTTACAAATACGGGTAAAAAATTATGCTCCCCCGTGAACTCTCCACTTTTGAATAATAAAGAAATCATGTAATTTTCATTATGTCACCTACCTCGCCATCTCACTCTGTTTCTTCATTTTTCATAGCTAATCTTATGAAATCAAGGGAAACTCAATTCCTTAAGAGCTACCTATTGATTAATTGCCCTTACTCATTTCTTCCACTGGAAGGTATTAGCGCTATTATTCTTATTAAACTGAGCTTTCCGTGGAGGAGTTGAAAGAAAAGCAAACCCTTTGAAGGACACTAGCCTTTCTTATTTGAGTCTGACAGCTCCTTAGCAACAACCATCTGATTAGGTAGAATTTAAATTAACACAATGCATTTTCCATAATTGAAGTAGGCCTGCTGTAGTGGTAGAAAGAAAGGTTAAGCACGTCGTTTCATTACTTTTGGGTAGGTTTTCCGTCAATATTCTAGCCGGCTTAGCATATCCCTCACTGAATTTGATCCGATAGTGCCTTTATGATCGTAAATTTTTTCCTTAGATGCTCCGGCAGGTTCGGTCTTGATACCGTCATCTATCGTGTTGGCGTGTTTTATGGAGACCCGGAATAGATGGCGTTCACGACTTTGCTTTCGGGGGTGCAAATGAAGAATCGACTGCGGCACGTTTCTTACGCAAGGTTCCACCGTCCGTTTTGCGGTCATGATAGGGATACTTTATATTGACGCGAGTTTCTTGAAGCGAGATCTGACCGTCCACCAGCATTCGGCAACCCAACTTCGTGCTTTGCATTTTATGGTGTTTTGGGATAGTTTTCTATACATATTTCAAATCTCAGTTACATTAAGCTTTTTTGGGACGGCTTTCGGACTGTTTTTTAAAGTTATTTTTTAGTAAAAAAATTAATTTTTTACAAAAAATTACTTTAAGCAAGCAGTAAGAAAACCGTCACTAGGAAGCCTTAGTGTTTGTGTGGCAACTGTTTTTGTTATAAATTTTTTTGTTTTTTTAGAGTTGATTCATATGTTCATACTCATCACAAGTGTACGGTATAATCCAGTCTGTGATTTCTCGAACGAGCTACAGGCATCTATATACCACATCCCCAGGTTGAGCATTTAACGCTGCCCAACGTTGCCTACATATAGAAAATTGTCCTCTGCAGTTTGAAAAAAGCCTTCAGCTCCAATAGTCTGACCTGTCATTATTGCTATGCCCACTGAGCATTAAACTGGATTCTCCTTCAGAGTCCGAAAGTTTGCTCACGTAAATCTTTTTCTCTTTGAGTTTGATGAGGGGAAAGCCCATTTTATTGTTAGAGAACAATTACAAAGGCCAAAGCCTGTTTACAACTCAGAAATGAAGAGGGGAATTACATGAGCTGGAGCAATGCTCTACAAAATAAGGGGGAATGAAACAAAAAGAAGAAACATGAAACTTAGAAAGAGGGAAGAAGAATTGGACTCGAGCGGAAGGGAGAAATCATATGATATCATACCCCTAAGACAGGAACCCAAAAATAGTCCTCTGGTTGCCTACCTAAGATGAACAAAGACCATCCAAAACGGGACGCTAAAACCTATCAAGATGGCTTTACATCATCGTCCAGTTGGGAAACCCGAAGCCATAATAAACAAAGCTTTTCCTAATAGCATGCGCATTTTTCCTGCTAGAAATCTTTAGATTGACAACTTTTAGAAAGAGTGCAAGAACAGTGAGGATGCTTTTAATAGAGTCAAATTTTCTGTCATTCCTTCTCCTTAAAATGTAATAAATAGTGCTATTAATTCAAAGAAAATAGGCATTTTCAACATCACTAGAGTCTAGAAATATAACATTGCATTCAATGTAGTCAAGAATTTGCTTAATGTTAGGCTTCAAAAGAAGTTTTTAATAAAATTAATCATAATTTTTTTCTTTGCAAATAAAGTTTCGTATATATATATATATATATATATATATATATATATATATATATATATATATATATATATATATATATATATATATATATATATATATAAATTCATTCCTTTTAAGTGTTTGTAAAATTATATACAAATGATTGGTATGATTATTTTCTTTTCTTGAATAGACAATAATGTCATTGATGAATACTATCATAAATAATTTTTTTGCTTATTATTAATATATACTGTTGGAGCATTGGTCAATATGAAATGAATCACCATAAATTTCTCAAATTCTGTTCATTACATTCCTAGCAACGGCAATTAGACAAGCTGGTCACATTTGTGTATTAGTAAAAACGATGCCGCTAGAGACCCTTAGGAATGATTGTTGGTCCAAGGGAGCAAAGAAGGACTGCCTTCTGAATCTGCCTTGCGTGCTGAGAGTTGAGACACACGATTTATAAATCTAACCTCATCTGGAATAAGGGAAGAGAATGAGAAGTCCAGCCAAGCAGTTGGGGATGATAGGGATAACGATGATGATGATACTACTTTTATTATAAAAAGAGCATGATAACCTGGCGTTAAATTAAGAAATTATTCAGTTGACCATGCTATAACGCTCGGTACTATAATCTTGTGAAGCCATACACTTGCAGGGTTTAGCGTATTGGTTCAAATCGGGCTAAAATACATTACGTTAAATTTGTGCACTTTCCTGCCAAATTTTATTACTAAATTAATCTAAACTTAATTTTTTGCAATAATCCTTTATTTATTTTTTAAGTTTACAGGATTTAAAGGAAGAGTAGACAGATGACAACAATTATGGATGAAGAAGCGCATCCAGGTTCTGGAGTTGGAGAGGAGAGGCTTTCAGAAATTAAGGTTAGTTATTTCCTTGTCTAAATAGTTCGTATTTCCTGTTCTGATGACTACATTTACTTACTATTTTTATGATTTAGAAGTCCACTTGAAGCAACATTTTTTGTTGATTCCTATCATTCCTGAGACTTGAAATAAATAGCTTTCAATTCTCTTTCCATTTATTGAGGTTTTTTTATACTAAGAAAAGATGACGAGGTTTGTAAATAATGTAACTATTCATAAGATTTTCTACATTTTAGATTGCTGTCTAAGGCGAAGTTGTGAGTAGTATATGCAATTGTGTGTGGAAGCTTCTTTTTCATGTGCTTCATATCAAACCTCTCCCAGTGTCTGTTATTGTGGATTTGTGGGTGAATTCTTGAGGTATTTTAAAAACCTATTTCATGTGTTTCAAATAAAAGCTCTCGTGCATTTTAGAAGCTGGATCTTGAAGCATTCAACATATAGCATACATTTTTATATTTGATGCTTATGTTCTAATTCAATTGGAAGTATTTGAATCATATGCTTTTTTGGATCCTGAGCCTTATGAACCACTTACATTCCCTCTATTGAGTTTATTACAATCTATTGGATTTCACTTTTATTAGTTTTCTTTGGATGATTTTTTTTTTTTTTTTTTTTTGGGATGGGCTTTATACCTATTGAATTTTCCATTAGTAGTCTAACCTATTTTAATCATTTGTATAACAGAAAGTGAGATAATTTTTTATGATCTGGCCTGAGAGCTTAAAATATCAAGGCTGGAACAAACAATTAGCCCAAAATTTAGATACTACTACTAATATTAAATAATAGCAAAATTATTATTCATAACCTTTCTAGTACATTAATTTCAATTCATCAAAAGGGCCTCTAATTCATGAAGTTCATAACAATCTGGTAATAATCACATTATCAAATGCATAAAATAGAACATTATAATCAATGCATTAGATTTAAGTAACGAGCATTATTTCCATTACATAGAAATATAATTACCCACCTTATCCTTTGAAAACTTGCTTTGGTCCTTTAATTTTTAAACTCCGTCTCATTTAGTTTAATGCCCATAATCATACATAATTTCTTATAAGATTTTAATGTTAATTAATTTTATTTAAGTTAGACATATTTTTGTTTACTAAAATTGATCTTATCGTTTAATTATAATTCTTTTATTGAAGTACATTTTCTTATTATTATCAATTTATCTATTTATTCAATTCAAAATTGGGTGGATTTCCTTACTCTTATGCGCCACGGAATATCATATCTTTTTAGTTCACATATACAATTAAAATATTATTTCTATATATGTACATATACATTATTAAATCTTAGTATTTATAAAATCTTTAATTATAGTCCTAGATGTAATTAAAAAATTTAGATTTCACCAAGGCTTTTAAAATCGGACCAGACCGGCCGGTTCAACCGGTTGAACCGCGAACTGGCTGACCGGCCAGTCACGTTTCAAACTTAAACCTGTTTTGCTGAAAACCGCGTCGAACCACTCGAACCGGCGGTTCGACCGCCGAACCGACGAATCGGTTCCGGTTTCCTGTAACCGGTCTGTTCGCTAAAAAAAATGGACGGTTGGGATGTGTTATGAGCGGACAGTGGAGCCTTTGTATTCGTTCGTGTGGCATTGCAAGGCGCGAAAACAGAAAAAAAAACCCTATTCTTCTTGCATGGCTGGCATTCTCCGCCTCCTTCGTCTTCTCTGCCTCCGTCGTCTTCTTCTCCGCCTTCGGCGTCTCATCTAGTTCGAGAAGCAAAATCGCTTGCGGTGAGTATGCATTATCGACTTTTGTGAGATTGTGGTGGCATTTGAGCATTTCAATACCTAAAAATAACTTTTGATTTATGAATTTTGGATTTGTTTTTATAAACGCTATAATACAATATTACTTCTCCTTGGATTGTGTTTCCTTAACCTGATTTACAGTATTGTTTAGATTTTCTCAAAGTTTGAAATCACAAGGCTATAAATCTTTACACACGATCACTTGCTGCTCCCATCCTTCTCTGTTACTCACGCCATTTGCTTCACACACAAGCAGAAACCAAAATTCCAACCTCCCCTACTCTTATTCTGTTCGAATGTTGGCGTCAAAACTGTTGAATGCAATTGTTCAAACAGTATTGTTACTCAGTGAAATCACAAGTATCTTTACAATCACTTGCTGCTCCCATCCTTCTCTGTTACTCACGCCATTTGCTTCACACACAAGCAGAAACCAAAATTCCAACCTCCCCTACTCTTATTCTGTTCGAATTTGGCGTCAAAACTGTTTGAATGGTTTCAAATGTATTGTACTGTAAAGATAAATATGTTCAAATTTTTAGTGCAAGTGGAGTTTAGCATTTTGGCATCTTGTATTTGTCTGAATCCTGTCAAACTATAAAAATTAATAAATTATTATAATATTTATATATAATAAATATTTATTACATCATCCGGTTCGACCCCGGTCAAACCATCGAACCGCTAACCTCTTCTTCTTCCGGTTCATTGACCGGTCCGGTTTTCAAAGCCTTGGATTTCACTACAACATCAACAACGACATCAAGCCTTTATCCCACTACATGGATGAATATTTCTAACTTAAAACTTAGATTTATAAAATATGACTAAAAATTTTAAATTAAAACTAAATTTATTTTTAATTTTTTTATTAAAGAAACATTAATAAAATTTTTTACAACAACAACAACAACATCAAGCCTTATTAATTAAATTTTTTTAAAAAATTATAATTACCTAAAATTATATTTAATAAATATTTAGTTAAAGATGATCAAAATACCCTTACATTTAACACTATTAATTCCAATATTGGTTGTTATGATCAAAAAAGATCATTTTAAAGAGTTGATGGATCAAATTGGTCCATCAAAAGAGTTTGAGATTATTTTGATCTCTCTCAAAGAGTTGAGGGACCATTTTGATCTTTTTTCTCAAATTTAATGCTTAGCCTTCATTTTCACAATTAGGATTGGATGCAGTGTGGGAGCCCTGGTGGCATGGGCCCCCACGGAAAACTTAATTAATGTTTAGTTATGTGTATTAATTACTCTTTAATTAGCCTTAAATAAAATAATTTATATTAGTTTTTTTTTTTGCTTTTTTCATGAGGCTCTTCTGATTACTAATTCACGCTCCACTCTTTCCTTCTTCCACGCACGCATGGAGCATGTCAGAGTCTAGATTGCAACGTAGACGCCTGAAATTAGCACTATTTAATGCCATAAATTCAAATTAAAAAAAAATCTTGAGATAAGTATATCTATTTTTTTGATAAAACTCTTGTGTCTGCTCATTTATTTAGCCTCTGTTCGGCTTGAAGGAATTTAAAGAGAGAAAATGAAAATGTATGGGTAAAAGAATTTAATCGAATTTAGGACGGCTTTCTTAGCAGCTTTCTAGTACAAAATTGAAAAAAAAATGCTAATGCAGGTTCCAAGCTTGAATGTAAAAGGTTGTCGGTTTTTTTTTTTTTTTACTTCAATGATTTGTGCCCCACATTTAGAAAAAAATCTTGGCTTTGCCCCTGTTCACAATTAATTATATTTATGCATAAAATCTGAAGTTCAATTGGTGCGTTAATATTATTCAGATGTTGAATCTAATGAATTTCATATTAATCGGTTCAATGTTTAGTTATTCCTACTATTATTTATGAAGACAAGGTCTCGATCAAAACAATCTATATCATATGGAAAGCGAGAATGAAATGAAATTTTTGCATATTGAAGTAGCTGTAGAGTATATGGTCATTCCTGGAATAATAATTGATTATAATATACATTGTATGCATTTATTAACAAGGATCTGTAACAGGTTGATGACAATGTGCAAGAAATTTTAATCAATGGTGATGGGAACTCACAAGGGCAAGAAGGAAATAAACAGTATGAAAAAGGTATCCCACACTCTACTAATGAAAACTTGCACAATTCAAGCAATGATCTGTTTGAAGCGCAAGATAAGATCAGAGTACTTGAGCTCCAACTTCAAGAAGTCAATGAAGAGTTAAAAAATTTTGATTCTGATAGAACGAAGTTAAAATCGGAGCTTGATCTAGCTATTGAGAAACTAAATTTAAGTACCAGACAGTATGAAGAGCTTCAACTTGAGCATAACAGGATGAGAGAGGAGATGTCAGATGAAGACCAAAAGCATAATTTGCAGGCTGTATCACTCCAGGAAGCATTGAAAGATCTAGATGGAAAGCATAAGGAGGTTGCTGAGACGAAGGAAGCATTAGATGGCTTGACTGCTGAGCTGGAGAGCTCAAAAAAGAAGGTAGAGGAGCTTGCATTGCAGCTGGAGGAGACGGTAAGTCAGGCACGCAAATTTGAAGAACAAAGTATTCAAAACAGCTCACATGCCGAGTTGCAGTCACAAAGGGCTTTAGAGCTTGAGAAGATGATGGAAACTGCAAAGTTAGCTTCAAACGAGATGGAACATCATGTGAATAAACTGCAAGAAGAGTTGACAGTGTTAAACCATAGGTTGGAGGAGAGTAACCAAGTGGAGGAAATACTTTCTGCCACAAAGATGGAACTTGCTGAATCTTTGGAAAAGTTGGATGTTTCAAAGTCACATGTCGGAGAACTTGAACAGGAACTTTCTTCCAAGGAGACTTACATCAGCAAACTCTCTCAGGAATTGGATCTTTATAAGAATTCTGAAGACCAGATGAAGCAAGAAAAACTAGAATTTGAAAGCATTCTTTCTTCTTTGAAAGAAGAACTCCAAGCTAAAGCTGTGGCACTTGAAGAAGTTAAATTGAAACTTGATCAGGAGATTAAGGCTAGGGAAACAGTTGAAAATAGGTTTCAGAGCCAAGAAATACAAATTCTGGGTTTACAGGAACAACTTGACAATCTAAAAGGTGACAAGGAAAATCTTCAAAGCAAGCTGGCGGACATCACCACATCTGAAAGTGAACTCAAAGCACGGTTAATGGAAACAGAGGCTCAATTAATTTCTGCTGAGAAGCGAAACTTAGATCTTGAGCAGCAAATATCGCTTGTTGAACAAAAATTTGCAGATACAGAGAGAGAGATGAAAGAACTCAGTGAGAAAAGCAAAGAACTTACTGCTTTGTTGGGAGAAGCTGAAGAGAATCACGCTCAATCAAAATGCCATGTTCAAGCACATGAAGATAGGATTAACCAGCTAGAGTCATCTTTGAACTGCTCTTATACCAAGAAGTCCGAACTTGAAGAAGAGCTGACAAAACTAGTTGAGAAGTGTGCAGTGCTAGAAGAGCAACTTAGTGTTTCGCATCAGCATAGTCTTGATCTGCGTGATTTTCTTCATGTGTCTGAATCGAAAGTAGAGAATAATGAAAAGAAAGCAACAGAGTTGGAGTTACTCATGGAAGCTGCCAATCATGAAAAACAGGAAGTGGAGCAGCATTTGAAATTCACAGAGGGAAAATGTAAAGATGCTGAAGTGCAGTTGGAGCAGCAAGCTAGGAGAGTGCTTGAGCTTTCTACAGAATTACAGGAACTGAAGGAAAGTTCACAACGCCTTGTAGTTGATCTGCAGTCTGCAAATGACAAGGAGAAGGAATTGATAGAAATGCTGAATGTTGTCACTGAAGAAAGGAAGAAGCATGAAGACTTGTCAAATAGCTCTGCTGGAAAGCTTTCACAGGCTGAAAAGTTAATTGAGGATTTACAAACTGACCTGAAATACGCTCAAGAGAAATTGGGAGCTGTAGAAAGGGACCTCGAGATTTCTGGCTTGAGAGAGAATGAATTGGCGGAGAAGCTAAAGTCTACTGAAGAACAGCTGCAACATGAAAGAAAGTCGGTTGAGCAATCTATTACAAGGTACTCGGAGCTTGAATCATTACATGATTCTTTAGTCAAGGATTCTGAACGAAAACTTGAAGTAGCAGCAGCAAGTTTTTCTGAAAAAGATTCAGAAGCTAAACAGCTATATCTTAAATTAAACTCTCTTGAGGAGCAGTCAGCTTTCTATCAAGAGCAAGTCATGGAAACAACTGAGAAACTTGCATCCTTAATGATAGACCTGGAGGCAGGTGCTGCAAGATTGACCACCCATGAGGCAATGGTTGAGGAACTCACTGGAAAATTATCTGGCAGTGAAACAAAGGCTGAACAGTCATTTGCTGAGAGTGAAAGGTTCAAAAAAGAGCTGGAAGAAAGCCAATCAAAAATAAAGGAGCTGTATGATTCATTGAGCTCCATTCATGCTGAAAAAGAGTCAATGGATAGCCAACTGCTTAGCTATTTGCAAAATATAACAGACTTGACCAATGATCGTTCGAGAAGTTCAGAATACCAGTCTCAAATGGAAGCCTCAATTAAAGAAACTGAAGCAAAGTTGTGTGAAGCTCTTGAGAGATGTGCAAAAAAAGATTCTGAAGCTAAAGAACTAAATGAGAGATTGCTTGCATTTGAAACCCAGCTTAAAACTCATGAAGAACATGCAAATGAAGCGGCTTCTTTTGCTGAAAATTCTAAGGCTGAACTGGAGGACGCCATTTTGAAAATACAGAACCTGGAAAGATCCGTTGAGGAAACGAAAAGTAAAGCTAGTCATTTTGAGAACGAGCATGAACTTTTAGGTCAAACAAACTTAAGTTTGTCCCAAAAGATAGCAGAATATGAAACTAAAGTGTACGAGTTAGAAGGTATGTTGAAAACCATTACTGCAGAGAGAGAAGATGCATCCGTGCAACTTCAGTCTTCAAATAAAGCAATTGAGGATCTTTCTCAACAGCTGTTCTCTGAGAGAGAGAAACTCCAATCTCAGGTAATGGCATTTAATT
The DNA here is from genome assembly GCA_022539455.1 of Dendrobium nobile. Lineage (NCBI taxonomy): Eukaryota > Viridiplantae > Streptophyta > Magnoliopsida > Asparagales > Orchidaceae > Dendrobium > Dendrobium nobile. The sequence continues at coordinate 5,281,768 of CM039727.1, forward strand.
CATTCATATTTTATTCATCAAATGATTGATATCAATTACAATTCAGATGTTGATATCTCACGTGCTCTTGAACTGTAAACACTTAATGAATCTGATTCTTTGCATGTTGAACGGTCTGTAGATTTCTTCTGTTTTGGACGAGAATAATAGAACTAATAAAATGTATCAAGATGCAAAGGAGGAGATCGAACAACTAAAAGTCCAGCTTCAAGAAATGCAAAACGTTCATAAGATAACTGAATCCTCCCTCAATGCTGACCTGGAAAGTCTAAAAGCAGAGTTATCTCAGAAATCTCAGCTACAAACTATAATTTCTAAACTTGAGCAGCAATTGTCAGTGGTTGATACCAAACACAAGGAAGAGGTACTGCTAGTTGTTTCCCTATAATATTTTAAACTTTATTAGTTGCATTGGAGAGGTACATTCAATGAAAGAGATGATTCTTATGTGCACTTGAATTGTAAATACTTCATGAAGCTTATTCCGCATAATCTGCATTGTCTACAGATTTCTTTTATTTTGGATGAGAGTAATAGGAATAATAAAATGTATCAAGATGCAAAGGATGAGGTTGAAGCAGTAAAAGTTAAATTTCAAGAAATGCACAATGTTTATAAGACAACAGAATCCTCCCTCAATGCTGAACTGGAAAATCTAAAAGAGCAGTTATCTCAGAAATCTCAGCTACAAGCAGTAATTTCTGATCTGGAGCAGCAAATATCAGCAGCTGATACAAAGCATACGGAAGAGGTACTCCTATTCATTGCACAATATATCAAACTTTTTTAATAACAATGGAGAGTTGTTCAACGAAGAAGATTATTATTAAGATTTTATATTTTTCAGATCAAAAATATGAGGCAAGCAGCTGCTGAGAAGGATGCATTACTGGCTTCTAAAGCACAAGAGCATGCAAGTTTAGCACAAAAAGGAGATGTTTTGACCCAGCAGTTGGATAATCTCCGAAAGGACTATGATAGCCTCATACAGGAGCAGGTTTCTTTAATGCTTTTGTCCTTGCTGACCTTGATTTCTGAATCTTATATATAATGGCATATTATGAAATCATACATTGATTCATTGAAAGCACCATTACGTTGAGAATAATATGAGAAACACTATAGTTGGTGTGGAAAAGGGGAAAAAAATAAAAACTTGGAAGGGCTAAGTTAACATTGCAAAGTGCACGCTGTAGAATTTAAGACAAGACATAAGAGATAGTTGAAATGTACACTGCTTTGGCTTTGAAACTGCTAAGGCAGTTTTAATGAAGTGCGATGCAGTTAGTATAAGAAAGATAAACTAGACATCAGTGAGACAATATAGTCATGTAAACATGATTGCTAACATCACAAATAGTATGGGATTAAATTCAGGGTTATAATCTCGCGGTTATTTTAATATTAAATGTTGGAATTATGTAAGCGTTGGAAGAATTGATAGCCTTGGGATTACTAAATAAGGAATAAAAGGAACCACAAATTTGTATGTTAAATAAGGGAAAATATGTGTGACGGATTCATTTACTCAACATGAATAGGGGATCCCACGGATCCACGAATTAAAGTGCTAAATAGATGAAAATGTTTGCCAAGAATTCCTATGCTTAATATGGTAAGGAGAATGCCACATACAAAGAAGTTTTGGACAGAAGTTTTATTTTTCGAAAATTTTGTAATTACTATTTCTTCTTAAAATGGTATAAGTTTTATTTATGTTCTAAATAGCTTTGTGTATGAATATCCATTGGAGGAATAAATTATCCAAGCTTTCTAGTAACTTCTTTTCTATATAGTAAACATGAGTGCATACATTCACAATACCAACGAAACCTGTGCTTCAAAAGTTTCTTAATGGCATTTTAAATGTATAACACATTAATGAAACAAAGCGAAACTGGATTGAGGGTGAACTATGTCTTCATGCTCATGCGTAAAGGGTAAAGAATTTGCTCCTGTAGCGGAAATATCCCCATTCCATAAGGGAAATTTTGACACTAAATTAATCATTTTCAAGATGGATGCCTTCGCATATGATCGATGTGTCAAAACTCAAAAGTATTGTTAATAAATAATTAGCTACCATGATAAGCTATAAACATTTTGAAAAAGTATAATGTTTTGTTGAATTTGCTTCTTACAAGTCTTCAAAAATTAAAAGATTACTAACTAATAGCTGGTCAGCATCATTATCACAATTTTCTTTTAAAGCAGAAAGAAACCGTCTTGAGGATGCAGCAGGACAGAGAGTATGTCGTTGTAAGTTCCCATGATGAGTTGGAAACTGAGCAACAGCGTGCGTCACTGCTCGAAAAGCAAATTGAAGAACTTAAACAGAAATTGGAAACGGCTCAAACACAGAACAAGAAGGTATGCCTTTAAATACCACTGGTATTACATGATGATTAATCTAGTCCTACGTTTGATGTTGGGTTTTCTTTCTTGAGAAGTACAATGATAGTAGTTATTTTTTTTGTTGAAAGAAGTTAATTAATTTTTTTTCCTTGGTGGTGAATTTTTTTATTAGATGGTGCTTTTCTAATGCAATATCCTGGTGTTTCTGAAAATGCCAGGATAGATGTTTAATCCTGTACCACTTCACCGAGTAAGGAAAATATAGGGTATCAGGAATGCTTATTCCAACTTTAGTAAAATCTTCACGATGTTATCCAAGCAAAATCAGTAGCAACTAGTGGTTTGATCCATCAGCTAAATTTCTTTCTGGTAGAATATGATATTTCATTTTCACAGGCAGTGGATATTCTTGAAAATTCATGTAGTTAACAAGAGAAATGACATTCGTTTGCCATTTGGTTGCATAGTGGAAACTGTCTTTTCCTTGAAGCTTTTATGACTTGGATTTTATTTGGGACGGCTTTCTTACTGCTTTTTAAAGTAGTTTTTCAGTAATAAATTAAAATTTTTGTACTAAAAAAGTTGTTTTAAGAAGCAGTAAAAAAGCCGTCCCACACGAAGCTTTAATCTCTTGTCAATTAAGAGCTAGAGAAGAATATTTTAGATCTAAGTACTGAGTTTCTGGTAATTCACACCAAAATCTGAAGAGCAGGCTTATCGCTCATATTTCTCCACATATAAATAGAACTCTTAACATTCTAAACTTCCTCCTATAAACCTTCATTGTTTCTCAATAACAACAATTCCACCAATCTACTTGCAGGTTGATGATGGGATTACTGAAGATAACTTAGGAGTAGAATCAAAATCCCGAGATTTTGAATTAACGACAAAATTGCCATCAAAAAGGAAGAACAGAAAGAAAAGTGGGGAGCTGACTGGTGAGAAATCTTCTCCAAGTTCTAGTGGGGCTTCTATCATGGAGAATTCTGGGATAAATTCCTTGAAGTTTTTCTCAGGAGTTGTTGTTGTGTCTCTCTTCATTGGTGTCTATCTTGGGAAGAGATACTAGTAGAATTTTGGCTTGTTCTCTCTTTTATCTTCTTCCTTTTAAGAATGAATCATCATTGGTGGAATAATGATGATGATGCCTGTGCTGGTTCCTGCTTAGAGTTAGGTCTGGGAATATGTTTTATTCTTCCCAATTCTTAATGCATGCAGAGGCTACCGCATGCTTTAAGGGTGCTTGTTCTTTCGTCCAAGTTTCATTACGATTTGTGTCAATAGTGCAGCAAGCAGTGTTATTAAAGAATAAGTCTTTTGAGAGTTCTTTGCAGTCTGTAGTAAGATTCATGTATTAATTTTGTTATGTGATATTGTGTATGGTTTCATGATTGGTTGATCACTCTGTTGATTATGTTGATGTGATAAAAATTTGATTTGGATCCTCACCAATTACCAATGTAACTGCACTCCATATAAGCCTAATATGGATTTAAGTCTAAAAATGGAGAAATTATTCTGTATAGAGTTTAGAAGTAACAACTGCTCGAATATGTGAATGTACACTATGTACAAAAATTTAATACACAGTATAAATTTGTAGTGTGTACACTCACATATTAGAACAGTTGTTCTCGTCCGGATTCTGCAAAGAATAATTTTTTCTAAAAATAAGCATGATCCCAAAAAATTGTTATATGAAAGTAAAGGTTGCAAGTGAATCAGTACTCGATAAAACTTGTATGGTTTATATTTTTGTTATTTAGATAAATGAATTGAATCATGTTTTGTGCATCTCTTCTTTATCATCAGCTAGTTTTTTCTTAATTTGAAATTTTCTTTAAAATGGGAATTAACGAACTTTTATATATATTTTTTGAAATCCCGAGATGCTCTAAATTTTCAAAAAACAGGATTTTTTTATCTCCCAACTCTATAAATGATTTTTTTTTAGTGCTTTAGGATATTATAATTTTTCTTCTCATGCTTTGAGTTTCCTCTAAGTAGAAAGCTAGAAATTATCTTATAATGAGCGAAATCATGAGTGGGTGTAGAGGTTCAATTCTTTAATGGGGTAGTTTGTCTTGTTTTTCACGAGAGAATTGAGCCGATGAGGTTTATTGTCCTAATCCTTCAACAAGGGAGCTGGTTATCACAGGTGTGAAATCATTTTTTTTCTCTACATATGTTACTTTATTGATTGAAATTTTTTATTCTAGCCTTTTCCTCATGTTTTCTTCTTCCAAAAAAAAAAAAATTATAAGAAACTCTATAGGTTTGATTTCTAGGAGATTTCTATTTTATTTTTTATTTTATTTTTGTGATGGAAATTATGATTAATTTTTTAAAATTTCAAGAAATCACCTCATCAAAATCTCAGGGATTAAGGATGAGGTACACACTATATGTAGTTGTTGATCACTAACCGCATAACCAGCCCCACTACCCACGATCTCCCTCGTGTAACTACCACTCGCCCCTCTCAAATGCAGATGCAATTCCCAACCCCATACCATTCGAACTCTCACTCTCTCAGAACTAAAGCCATCGAAACTCCCTCTCGTCCCCTCTTTGACTGCCATTCTCGCTTCCCTCTGCACACAAATGAGCCGCATTGACCTTGTGGTACCGTTTCTGACTCCATCTCCCGATCCGGATTAGACCCGTGCTCCATCTAATAGCCCATATTTTGACTCAGGTAGATAATTTCCTTCTAGGGTAATAATAAATCCAAATTTAAAACCGTCTTTGTCATAGCATTGATGTTGTCATATTTTAATTACATGAATTTTTTCGTAATTTTTAGTCACCGATGAAAATCCTTAAGAAATTGTCACTCATCGGTACAAGTGGGGATTTTGGGTTTATCATGTGCCCGTTTTGTAAACCGATTTTATCAATATTTTTTAAAGAAAATTAGTTATTTTATAAATAGTTTTCTATAATTTTTTAAGCCACAAAAATATTTTAATGAATTTTATATTAAAGAAATTTAATTAAATTAATTATATAATATTAAATTATTATTTTAATTAAATATCACAATCCATTATTAACATTTATTAAACCATTTCTTTTCTTCAAACAGCTCAAACAGAGAAAGGTTTTAGAGAAAATAAGAGAGAAATTGAAAATAGAGATGTCATGTCGGGTGTATCACTAAGATTCATCCTAAGATAGTCTCTTTTTAGTAGGGATGTGATACATGCCCTCTAATTGGGTGATTTTGCTACAAAATGATACTATTATATTATGATTATGGCCAAAGCCCATATGTTTTCTAGTGACATTAAACCTTTGAGTAATAAATCATAGAGTATATTCGATAAACATAAAGCCCTTTATCATCTAAGGTCATGGATTTCGATTATCCCCTTTGGCAAACACCACCCAAATGTCTATAAGATATTCTTGGATGAAACAACCCATGACTGTTGAAAAGTATGCATTATGTCAGTTTAGGTCGACTATCTCGTCTGATTAAGTAGACCAGGGACCATGGTTGCTTAGGATGACTGAACCATGAGATCTTGATTGGGCTCGTCTTCATTCTCCCATCACCTATTTTAAGTTTACTTTGATAAGTTCTTAATCATAAAACCAAATTAAAATCCTAAAATTATTGTTACTATATGTTGGGTAATCAGTGCATATCTCATGACTGGCCTTAATCAAAAGTTTTCTCTCGTTATCGGGAGAGGTAATCAACTATAGGACCTTGCGCCTATAGGAAACTAAAACTCATATTATAAAGTTCTCGCAAAATGAGGATGAAATCTCTGGGTAGTGTCTTATCTAAAACTCAACATGTCTTCTGAAAATTCACCTGGGACCTAAACCCATTAAAGGTCTCCCCACCAAACAGAAAGCGATGGCGCATAGTGGTTGGGGTGCAAAAAGCTCATAGTAGCATGGGATAAATCTCATGGAGTTTTCATTTTTCATGTGTTTCTTGGATACTCCAATCCATATAATAAGGATCTTGTAAGAAGAATTTGAGCTAACACCATTGGCTTCAATCAACATGCTTACTTGGGTGTTGATCAAGATGAATTGAGCAGTAATATGTTTCTGAGGGCTCACCTAGGTGATGCTCAATGACATTATAACTAATATTATTAAGGAGGGAAATCTTGTTGTTGCTATTGTTAGTCATGTGTCACTTTCCTTTAAATTAGAGTTTATCTTCCCTCCATTCATACAAAAGGTTTGAAATTTTGGATTTCTCGATCTCTAAAGAGAGTAGTGTAGGAATAGAGGAGAGAGAATATACTTTAATTCAAACTCTACACAAGTAAGATCGATGGATAGCACAAGCAAAGTGAAAACATAATTGGAAGAAAAGGAAAATCCAAATTATAGAGTGATTTGATCCCCATACCAAAATCCAATATGTAAAATTCTCTCATTGTCTCTTTTAAATTTTCTAATGTAGATTATAAGGCCAAGGCCTAGGGAAGTATCATACTAAAGGAAATAAATAGATAGATTTAAAGAAATGCATGATAATCTTAGGAGAAGAGAAGGATATAGAGTCATACTAGATTATTAGTGTCTAAAGGAAGCCAACAAAATTCATTTATAGCTTGTAATGTCAACTACTATAACATCATACCCTAGTAGACTCCTTGCAAAAATCTTAGCATGTGCACTAAGTAGTAGGCGAGGGATCTTGGCTATTGAAAATGGGTTTACACATGCTAGAAGGGACATGCCATTAATGTCATCCAAATGCAAATATCAAAACATTGGATGTGATTATTATATGAAATGGTAGATCTAGGGCGATTGTATTCATACATGAGAGAGGCAATGCATCATAAATGATATTTAAGCATAATTCCTGATGTGGCTAATCCCTAATCCGTGACTAATCCTAGTCCGGTGACTAAGCCATTATTACTTCTCACAAATACCGCAGCCTCCACTTAGTTATTTCACCTTTCTGTTATTTACAGCTTTTGTCAGAAGCACCTTTTTGCACTTTTGCCTAATCAGCATTTCTTCTTAGTATAGAAAGGAAGCACCGCATAGAGGCTGTTTAGTTATCATTGAAATAGAATTCCAAAAAGGATTCCATCTTCCTTCTCATTCTCTTCTTCTGAGCTATTCTCCTTCCCGATATTTTTCTGTTTCTCTATCTGTTTTCCTAGTCTCTGTTCTGTTTTTCTCTTGTTACTTGCAGGTTATCACACCAATTCCACTATATTAATAGCATTTTAAGGGTACTAAGAGGATGAGTGCTTCTCAAAGAGATATCAAGTGTATCAAGAGGAGGTGCTAAATTGGAGCTATGTAAAGTACTCGTTAGCATATTAAGACATGAGACATTATTTGATCAGTACTCCCACCAAATACCTTGTTCGAGCAACACATGCAAGGGCATGATCTATCCTTGAAAGTTAGGTTTCAATCCATATATTATATGTGATTTTTTTTTCTTCTGACTTATCGCATAAAAAATAATAAATCTTTTTTTTTTTGCTTTGCTTTATTTCTCCGATTGTATTTCTATGACTGTATGTGACTTGCCATTAATAGTTATGATGATTGAAATTTCCTCTATTAACTAAACTTATGACACACAACTAATATGATTAATAAACCCTTATTGTTATATCTTATTTTTTGATGATTTATGTATCAATATCCTTGAGAACCATCAAACACAAGAAATTAAATCAATTAATAGTTTTATAATATTTATTAAAAACTTAAAGTAATCTATCTTATTTTTTTATGATTATTCCTAGCAATTTAATTTGCTCTTCAAACATTATACTTGATGAATCAAATTTTAATTATCAAAAAGTTATTTTTAAAATCAATTTAGGCTTACTTAGAATACAATAAATACCCACTTTAAATTAATAAGGATAATCATATTTAAAATATTGAGATATTCTAACTCATCTTTCTATTTCTTAGGGAGTCCCACACATTTCTATTCTTTTGAGAGATAATTATGCTTATTTTATAATGATTAGTTTGAGCAAAGATATTAGTGGATGTGAGAGTGTATTGATTTAAAATAAATTATTTAATTTTTAAAATATATAAAAAAATAAAAATATGTGTAACATAGGCAGATTGGCTTTTAAAATTATTAATTATTTTAAACTGACAAAATGTAGTTTTCCCGTTGGTGGTTGGCTCTTAAAAACTCCAAATTATTCGCTTAGCTTTTTTTTTTTTTAGCGAGTGGTCTACTGACTCTTGTTTCTTTCCGCCATCAGCCCTTTTTTTTCACTTACAAAAGGCTCTCCCTCCTCTACTGCCTACATCTATCTCTCTGCGCTGCACCTCCTCTCTCAGTCTAGCAGGCTGGGCGCTTCCTAATATTGAGATTCCTGCTCCAGTGCTCCAAATCGACGGTTTTTCCAAAGCTCTCGACGTTCTTTGGGAGACCAAAAAAGGACTTCCTTTTACTCCGCGCTACAGTATTCCACTGATCCAGATACCCAGGTGAGCGTTGTCGTCCGCTAGATCCTTCTTTCTTCTGATGATTGTAATCCCTTATAAAATATATATTATCCATTGTCCAAGTAGTGGGGCAGTTGCTGTGATTTATGCTTTTTAAAATAATTTATGCTACAAGATGGTTTTTTTTTTAAGAAATCAATTTTTATTGATTTTTTTTTTTTTGGGAAATTTTGGGGCATAAGCCCATATATTAAATCAAAAGATCAATTTTTATTGATCTTTACTTGAGAAAAAAGTTTATAGGTTTTTTCATTCGTCTTTCTTTTTCTTTTTTTGTTCTTAAGATTATTCTGGAGGAAGAGAAAGGAAGATGTTATTTTGTAGCTGTGAAGCTATTCTCTTCTCTTTGTTACCCCTAGCCTCTTCGTTGATTGGTATTGCCTCTGATCTCCTTGGAGAGGTTGGAGGTTCCAATCTCACCAAAAAAAAGTTCTCTCCTTTTTTTTGAGTGTTAGTATTCCCTAATCAAGCTTGCATTACATTTTCTGATTTCGGTGTTTTTGGTTTTCCGAACTTTGATCTTCAATGCTGTAAGAGAGGATTTGTGGTCATGTTCACTTGATTCAAGATATCTTTCAGATTAATATATGACTTTATTTAGCTTATTTGCTTATCAGATAATATTTGTAGTATGAAGATTCCTGGTCCTATGCAGTAAGCATCGAAGTGGAAAAGAAGAAGCTGAGCAACTTCATTGGCCTGCTTGAATCATGAATTTGCTCGTCGTTTTATGTATGTGAGTACCATTGAATTTTGGAGGCTTCTCCTTTTAGTTCAATCAGATCATCGCAGATAGTTTCTTATATATAACTATTGGACTAGATATGGTTATATATGTTTTTTCATTTCTATGGTCAGTATGGTGAATGAGTTCAGTGGAACTGAATTGCTTGAAGATAATTTCTCCTCAATTATTTCAAAATTTCAGAACTGATTTAATATAGACTTTTTTTCTTTTTACCTGTTCGCATGCGTGCATTCTGTAGGCATTTGATGTAAAATCTGCTATTTTTGTAGAAATTTTGTTATTTATTGCATTTCTTAAGCATTGGTTTTAGGTATTTGATTTCAGATGTTTTCTATTGGTTGTAGTGGTTTCTGAAGTATGACTCTTTTATCATGAATTGTTAAGCATGCAATTTTGTTAGTGCACAACTTTACCTCTTGTTTTGATCACAGACAAAGATACGAAGAAAGAAAGAAAAAAAAAAAAAACTTAAATGATTCCTTTCATCTCTCTCTCTCTCTCTCTCCTCCCTGCCATATGTTTATTTTACTTAATCACTGCCTTTTTGACCATACAGTTCGCTTCTATGAAGAGAATTAACAATATGCTGCTGAGTGTATTTTTGTAATGCAATTACATGCCAATGGGAGGGAACTATAGGAGCAGGATCTTATTTTTCTCTTATATGACCTCTCTAAACCTTCTGCTACTGATTCAGTGCCTTATTCATGATACAATTTGTTTATCTGAAGAGAATTAACATGCCACAGCGTTTGTTTTTGTAGTACAATTAAATGTCTGTGGGAGGGAACCATATTTATTTTTTCGATATATTTCCTTTTTCCCATGGAAAAAGGAAATATATCGAAAAAATAAATATGGTTCCCTCCCACAGGCATGTAATTGTGTCATGTTAAAAGTCAAATTCTCATTTAAATCTAATAAAAATAGATCATTTTTAATATTTTCTAACCAAGTCTTCTTAGGTCTACCTCTGTTAACAAAGGTAGAGGTAGACCTAAAAAAAATTTGATTTGAAAATATTAGAAATGATCTATCTTTATTAGATTTAAATGAGAATTTGACTTTTAATATGACAAAATGACGAAAAAAGATTCATGTAGCCGACCCCACGTAGTGGGACAAAAGCTTGATGTTGTTGTTATTGTTGTTATTGATATCTTTCCTTATGAGTTCCTGATTGATTTAACTCTGATTGCTTGCTCTTCATGTTCTTATGATTATTCATTATCAAATATCTGTGTGACAAAATGTAGAACATTGCCTTTTAGGATTCTTTTCTATCAAATTGTTGATTGAGCCTCAGAAGAGCTCAGAATTGGTTTGATGACGTCCTAGAATTTAGCTAACATGAAAAGACCTTCAGAGACTTGGGGCCTTCACTCAGGCTCAACACAATCAGCGGAGTCTGCCTTGGATATGGAAAGAAGTGTATGTGGTAATCAGAACCCATCTTCTTGCATCGTGTCAACACTCCAGCCTTATGCATCAGGAGGTCAACATTCTGAAAGTAATGCTGCATACTTCTCTTGGCCTACCTCAACTCTAATGCATGATTCTGCTGAAGGACGAGCTAATTATTTTGGGAACCTTCAGAAAGGGGTCTTGCCAGGTAATCTCGGTCGCCTGCCAAAGGGGCAACAAGCGACAACATTGCTTGATTTGATGACTATAAGAGCATTTCATAGCAAAATCTTGCGGCGGTATAGTCTCGGGACTGCAATTGGTTTTCGTATTAAACAAGGAAAGCTGACTGAAATACCAGCAATTCTTGTTTTTGTTGCTCGGAAAGTTCACCGGAAATGGCTCAAGCAGATTCAGTGTTTGCCAACTGCCCTTGAGGTAGTGAATTAGTTATTTGTTTGAACTACTTCATATTTTTTATCTGCTGTGCTTTGGTAATAACTTGATGGCAATAGTGAGTAATTTGAATGTTGACAATACTAACGTCTTTGTTCTTTATGATAATAATAATTGTCATTTACCATTTGTGTAGGGACCAGGTGGTGTGTGGTGTGATGTGGATGTTGTAGAGTTTTCATATTATGGTGCTCCTGCACACACTCCAAAAGAACAGTTGTACACTGAGCTTGTGGATGGGTTGCGTGGAAGTTATCCTTGTATAGGTTCAGGTTCTCAGGTATCTATGGTGTTCTTATCCAGGTTCTTTTTTCCAAAGCTTATTTAGTTGAGGTGTGCCTCAACTTTAAGGTTATTTCTAGGTAGTCTGCAGTTTCCGAACCCTACTATTATGTATAGGTTACAGTTCGGTTTATAATCAGCAGGTACTCTCATAGAGGGCCCTCTAGTTGTCCTATTATTTCTAAAAATTAGTAGGGGGATTAACATACATACCATTTTATTTCATGTTATTTACATATCTAGCATCCAAAATATTAATATTACACGCTTATCACTCATATACAATTTTAATATCAAATATTTCACTCCTATATTTCATTCATACTAATCATACCACCCTATAAATTTTAATATTTCATTCCATGCACCCATATTTGTTCTATGGATGATAGACATGTAATATTAATATTTTGAGTGTTATATATGTAAATAGCATGAAATAAAGTGATATATATGTAATATTATTCAATTATTGCATTGATCTGCTAGGTTTATATTTTTCTCTTAATAGTTGTTCATCACTAGTATAACAGAATCTGGAGTATCATGATTGCCTCTAGTTTTCATAAATATCCTTTAAGCATAAACACAAATATATTGATATCATGAATACTCTTTTTCATGTGCATATTACCTTTTTTTATTGTCAAATGAATTCTTGCCATGAATTACAGGGGTGAAAGAGAAGTTTCAGATTTAGCATATTATATATTTAATTTGTGTTTGGTTATGGTCCTTTACATTTAGAATTTCGCAGATGATTTCATAGTTTACTAACATATCTATTTTACCTTTCCATTTAATGAGATTGCCCTGTTGTTACAGTCTTTTTAGTTTGAAGGCATGATCTCGTTATTGTATATAAACAAGAGATGTCGATCAGTTTAAAAATTTATTAATAATTACATCTAATCTCACTTTCAAGATGGTTTGCATTCTTTGAAAGAGGCATCCAAGCTATCTAAAAAAAAAAAAAAACTTAACACTAGTTTCGTGAAATATGATTAATCTACAAGGTTATATGGGAAAAAAAATAAACCATTGATAGTACAGACCCTTTTTGAGGGTCATCTTGTCATCTTAAACACTTGGGCATACTAGGACATCTTTTTGGACCATTTTTCGAATCTTATTTCAAAATTTTTGGTATTTATTTTCCTGTATGACAATTTTAGTGATATTGTCCTGTAGTTACAATTTCTTTAGTTAGAAGGCAAGTGAATCTCATTTCACTCTCAAGTTTGTTTGCCATCTTTGAAATGGGCATCCAAGTGATCAAGGTAATAGAAAATAGGTTGAGATTGTTTGGGGATATGCAAAAAATTTTAGACACTCTAGTATGTGAGATATGATTAATCTACAAGGTTAAGTGTGAAAAACATAAATAATTGATAACAATAATAAAATTGACAATTTTCTAGCTAAATTAGATTTCAAATCAAGTGTTATAAAGCATGGACTCTTTTAGATAGTCGTTTTGTCATGTTAGATATTTGGATACTAATGGGAAATTTTGTCAATTCATCATTTTGCGAAATCTCATTTTAAGGTTTTTATAAAGAGTTCCATACTTACTGGACATCTCTTAGAAGTTTTTTGGACACTTCTTATAACATTGTAAATTGGTGTTTAGCATAGATTACACGTGTACCATGCCACTCTAATTATGAGAATTGTACTTGATCGGGCTTGAAATGAAATTATTTTGGTACAATTAGAAGTATAATTTAGAAGTCTATTTGAATTATGTGTGCAGTGATTTTTTTTAAGTATACATATTTCAAATGTCTTTTCTATCATGTCTTTGTGTCTTATATTATCAATAATTAATGTGTTTTTTGTATGTGTCCTCATGTTTATTGCTATGCATTATAAATCAATTGAGTTATAAATAAGGACCAACCTCAAATAATTCGTTTGCAATTGAAATAGCTACATTTAGCTATTTTAAGAAGCATTGGGGTACAAATGTTTAATATTTTCCTTAGAAGGTCATAGCCGTCAATATACCTAGTTAGTTTTGTCAATAGATTATTGTTGTAGAACTAATATACTATTTACACTTTCCTAATAGTTAAAAAACTCTAATCACCATGACCACAGAAAGGGGCTGATGCTATTATTGGCATGCCCCCATCAACACCTTCAAGTTTTGTAAATTGATTTCCTGATTATCAGTGGGCTTGCTCTCTTCATTCCCTTTTTATCCATTACCACTTTGTGAATCCTAACAATGCCTAGCTTAAAATTGATGAAATTTGGGCATTGATCGACATTAATGGATGTTTCAATGACAATTCATTTATTTTGAATAGTCCAAAGTAAAATAGTCATTGTGTATGGATATTGCATCCCAATAAGAGATCCATATGACATAGCCTCACATTCTTGTGTGCTCCAAAAATTTGGGTTGGGCTCTGTTGAGATAGTTTGTTTCCGTGTCAATTTTTTTATAAGGCGAATTAATTACAAATAAGACACTACCTAGATGTTTTGCCATCATTTTTTGTGAGAACTTTATGATCTAATTCTAAGTTTCTCAGAAGCACACGACCCTATAGTTAATTATCCTTCCTGATGATGAGTGTAAACTTCCCATTAAAGCTAGTTGGTAAGCATGAAGTGCGTAATGGATAGTAGTAGTAATTTTATTTTAAGATTAGAAAATTCATCACCTTTTGCATAAAACAGATCGTGAGAGAAATGATGACGAAATTGATCAAGAACTTATGATTCGTCTCGGTTTGTCGTGGACATGATCTAATTTGTCAAAAGAGGTAGTTGAACCAACCTGATTAGAGGATCCTTGTTGCAGTCATGGGTTGTGTTACTTAGGGGAGTCTTATAAGCTCCGGGTGGATGATTGTATGAGGGGACAATTATAAGTCTATTTTAACTAAATAGGATTTTTTCCTTATCAAGTTGCTCTATAATTCAACACTTAGGGGATTTAGGATGATTGGGAACATCCAAGCTTTGGCCATGCTCATAATTTAGTTGCATCATTTTGCAATGAAATCTCCCGGTCATCGGGCCCTACTCATAACTGTTATCAAGCAATGTCATTTTGTAGTAAAATCACCCCATTAGAGGATACATGTCATGTCCTAAATTTTTTTTGAGATCATAGTGAAATACTTGATATAATATTAGCTCTTTGTGAACTGAGGTGGTAAATTGTTGCGGAGGATGGATGGTTATTTTTTTAAGGTTTGATGTGATAGCTTTGCTTATATATATATACATATATATATATATATATACATATATACATATAGATATATATATATACATATACATATATATATATATATATATATATATATATATATAAACTTTGTATTATATTTTGAATATTTTATTTTTTATGAAAATTTTGGCCCTAGAATAAATTGCTTTAGGGTTTGGGAAGAGTTGAAAATAGAGTCCACTTCATTTTAGAGTTTAATCAAAACGAACGTCATTGGATTGTTTGAATTATTGTATTTTTGCAACATTGTCCTCTATACTTGCTTGCTTGTCTAAGATTATGCTTATGGGGTTCAAGCCTTGTTGAGTAACTCAACTCGAAATTTTGAAGAGAATTTATTGAGTTTTCAAAAATTGTTGCATGATTCTCTAAATATTGGAAATTTAAGCTTTTTTTTTTTTGGCTCAATCCATGTAGATTTTATGTTCGAGTTTTTAGTATATTTGTTGAAGAACATATGGATATCTTGACTTTGGGAAAATTAATGTATCTCTTGAACTTGCATGCCTTTTTTATTTATTTACACAGTGCATTTGTAAGCTTTTCGGGCATTTATATAGTGCACATGCACAAGCGCTTTTTTGTATATATTTATATGATTCATGATGTACCTGTATACCTTTTATGCATTTGCACGGTATGTTTGCATGTTTTTTATTACACCTTGCTTTTTTAACTTTTTAATGCATTGGTATGATGTATTTGCTTGTTGTTCAATATAGTTGCATGACTTTTAGTGCATTTGCATGCTTTTCAAAACACTCACATAATACATTTGCACAATCATTAATGTTCTTGTGTGGTATGTTTGCATGATGCACTTACATAATGCATTTGCACATGTTTTGAAGCATTATACTTGAGTTTGGAAATTATTTTGTGGTGCATGCGCATGAGTTGCAACTGCCCAAATTTAATTTCTTACATAAATATTTTGATGCTAAAATACATACAAGCATTTTCATTTGAGCTTTAATATTCACATTCTATCCGCTTGCAAGTTAATGTTGCATATTCGGTTGCAAGTTTTTAATAATTTAGATTCTTCTTCCACATTTCAAGCAACCTTGTCTTGCTTGCATTTAGTTCTCATCTCTTGTTTAGACAGACCCCACAAGAGCATTCCTTTGTTTAAGTAGAAGCTCTCATTATGGTCATGTTTTAAGTTCAATTATAGTTTAAAATTATGAGTGCATTGGAAGTCAATAGGTCTTGTTTGTGTCGTAGGAGAGTTATCAGTTCCATTTAATCCAATTACATGTTCAAATATGCGATGTATTTTATTTTTTGTTCTTATTTTATAAATTTGTATTCTCGTTTTCATTATTTTTTGTTATATTTGTATAAAAAGAATAATTTTGTTCTATTCATTTTAAATGTGATCACTAAAAATTTTAATAGCCTTCTGGCTTCACTACAGGAAAACCTGTTATTACCGGCGGACGTAATCCGCCGGAAACAATGCACAATCCGACGGAACCGGTAGTTTCCGGCGCATGTTCCGGCGCAAATATCTCCGCCGGTTTATGGTGCGTCGATAATTTGTTTCCGACGTATAAGTTGCGCCGGAAACATTTCCGGCGCCGTTTCCGACGCATTACCCGGTTTGTTTGCCGACGTGAAGAATATGAGAATTCCGGCGCCTAATGCGCCGGTATTTACCGTCGTATAATGCGACGGTAATTAACGGCGGATAGGTCGCCGGAGTTGCGCCATCGAAATTCCACGGTTATTTTACGACGCAATTGTTGCGCCGGTAATTACCGGCGGAATATCCGCCGGACTTGCGACGGTAGTGGCCGACGGATCATATTCGCCGGTACGTACGATACACTTCGTTGTATCGTCTTTTCCGACGGATTACCGGCGCATAATCCGCCGGAAACCTGTAGCATTGACAAAAAAAAAATTGCCTTCCCAGCCAACAATCCCATTTCCACACCTGCAAACCTATCAATTCTAACACATACAAGTTCCACAACAGGTTCACAACAGTTCCACAACTTTACAATAATTTATAACAGTTTCACAACAGTATTAATACTAAAAATCAACTGATAACATCATATTAAAAGTAATTGTCCAATAGCATAAGTTCACATAAAAATACAAGTTCATTTCAACTAAATTACACTACTCTGACTCCGTCGACTCCTCCTCAGGTGGAGCTACGTCTTTTCCACTCAGTTGCTCCCTCATCTTGCGCATTTCATCCAGCAACTGATTGTGTTGCTCCGTACTTGTTTGCACCTGTGCTTGCAGCTGAGCTTGAATCTGTGCTTGCAGCTGAGCTTGCCAATCAACTTGTGATTTCCTTACTTGTTCTAGCTCAGCTTGAAGGGCAATTATTTGTTGAACTTGTAAGGACTCATGCGAACTGGATGCGAAGCTGGATGCAGTAGAGGAGGTCATCCCCTCGTATGCCTGAGCTTGCGCACCTAAGCCATATACTCTACCATGCTGCATTCCTCCGACGGCCTGCGACCACATGCGATACTCAGAATACTCCACAGAGCCGCCAGAAGAGCCCTCACCTGATGCGGCATGAGTCTCTCGAATCCGTGTATATTCCTCCTGTGAAAATCGAATATAAGTATATATATAATTAAACTAAAACTTATAAAATATCAAATATTTATAAAAATATACTTACATGGGCCTTCCTTGCTCTCTCATCAATCCATTGTTGATCCTCCTGTCGCTTATGAGTGCGACTATGCAATTCCACAGGAGTTGGTTCTCTACCAAGTGACGCTTTCTGTTACAATTAAGAGAGTTTTATCAATACTAATTATTAAAAAACAATTTTAAAAAATAATTAAAATTCATTACCAAACGACGCCTGTGCTCAGTATGTGGAACGGAGCCTCCTGTATGAAGTGCACTACCTAAGCCCCCAACATCAGAAGCTCTGTTCTGTCGATTTTGATCCCTCATCCTAGTGTACTCTTCGCTGCCCCAAGCTGCATTCAACTCAGCACATATCTCCTCTCCAATCCACAATGGTCGCTTCCCAACCTTTCTAACATCTGTGAACATGTCGCGCATCCGAGTAGAGCCACGCTTCTCAAAATTAATGGATTTATATATTTCTAATATCCATAACATAAAATTATGTTACACTTATTAATGAAATGATTGCTCAAAGTCACAATCCCCTCACTAGGTCTACTAACCACTAAAGCAAAAAGATATGGAGTAATGATGATCTCCATAATCCAACTTTACCTTCAACTCCCTCTCTAGTCTTATCAACAAGAAGAATATCATTAACCAAAAGCATGCACCAAGGTATATCCTAAAGAAAATGTCTAGTGATAACAAGAAGAATATCATCCATGACTAAAGCAAAAAGATATGGACTTAAGTTTACCTTCAACTCCCTCTCTAGTCTTATCAACAAGAAGAATACCATAAACAAAAAGCATGTACCAAGGTATATCCTATAGCAAATGTCTAGTGATAACATCCATGACTAAAGCAAAAAGATATGGAGACTTAAGCTTACCTTCAACTCCCTCTCTAGTCTTATCAACAAGAAGAATATCATCAACAAAAAGCATGCACCAAGGTATATCCTCTAGCAAATGTCTAGTGATAACATCCATGACTAAAGCAAAAAGATATGAAGACTTAAGCTTACCTTCAACTCCCTCTCTAGTCTTATCAACAAGAAGAATATCATCAACAAAAAGCATGCACCAAGGTACATATCCTATAGCAAATTAATGTCTAGTGATAACATCCATGACTAAAGCAAAAAGATATTTCAAATTTACCTTCAACTCCCTCTCTAGTCTTATCAACAAGAAGAATATCATCAACAAAAAGCATGCACCAAGGTATATATCCTATAGCAAATGTCTAGTGATAACATCCATGACTAAAGCAAAAAGATATTTCAAATTTACCTTCAACTCCCTCTCTAATCTTATCAACAAGAAAAATATCATCAACAAAAAGCATGCACCAAGGTATATCCTCTAGCAAATGTCTAGTGATAACATCCATGACTAAAACAAAAAGATAGCAAAAAAAAAAAAAATGCAATACCTTGGTGCATGCGAAGTTCGATTGAGAGAGAGGGAGATGCTCGGCGGTGGGCGACCAGGAGAGAGGGAGATGCTCGGCGAAGTCCGGTGACCGTCGGCGGCGAAGTTCGATGACCACAATGCGACGTCAATCTTCGGCCAGCGACGAACGGCGACGAACGGCGACGAACGGCGACGGGCGAAGGAGGCGAGGTGAGAGAGAGTAGCGAAAAGAATGACGGCCCACAGGGCTCCGATTCGCATTTTAGGGCTTTTAGCGGCGGCGTTTCCGGCGGTACCTCCGCCGGTAATGTTACCGGCGGACAATGCGCCGGAAATTTTTCGTTGAGTTTAAATAAGCCGGCGCATAATCCGCCGGAACGGTTTCGTTGAGTTTAGAAGAACGTTTCCGCCGTAATCTGCGCCGGAAATAATCCAGAGCCCTTTTCACCGGCGGTATTTCCGGCGCAATTGGCGCCGATAACTTTCCGGCGTCGGTTCCGTCGGAAAGAACGCCGTAAACGTTACGTCGCATCATTCCGCCGGAACCTGCGCCGACAATGCCGGCGCAAAAAAATCCGCCGGAAATTCCGACGGTAATCACGTGTTTTCCCGTAGTGCTTCTCCTCTGCCTAAAGGGCATTTATTTAGGCCTTCTCACCACACTTAAAAAAATCTTGCATGATGATTGATGTTTAGGACATTGTGGCTGAAAGTCATCAAACCCGCTATGCATAAAATAGGTGCGGCTTCAACACCTTTATGAAAAATGCACATAGGAATTTCTTTGTCGTGTTGGAACGACACATGCGGGTACTTATTTTATATTTTTTGTCACATTAGAACAACGTGCATGAGTACTTAAATTTTCAAGGCTGTTTTTTATTATTCCTTTGTGCGCAAGATGACTTTATTGATAACAAGGTGAGGGGATGAAATTATTAGAGCAAATACACATATTTTCTCTCTTTTCTTCCTCTCTCTCTCTCTCTATATATATATATATTACTCTTTTTTTATTGATAAAGAGAATGAGGGAGAAAGAATTAGAGATAGAAAGGAGGAAGAGAACGAGAGAAGGTAGGGAGGGTAAGGGAGATGCCTGATGGCTTTGACATGGTTGCCAACAAATTTGACCGAGGTGTGATGGTTGGGTTGTTGGAGTTCATCAATGAATTGAGGAGTTTAAGGTCAAGAGATAGTCGAGGAAGGAAGAAAATGTGCAAGTTTGATTGATGACTAAAACAAGAAAGGAAAACATAGAGAGTACGGAACAAGTAGGACAAGCTAAATGGGGTCGTGTTGGTGATGGGGAAGTTGAAAAGGCAACGAGACTGATGATTTCAACTGCAACGTACAAGGGAGAAATGGGATTAGCACCGTGTAGTTTGATAGGGAAGAAGAATTCTGGTGGAAAGAGCTTAGTCGTAGTTGGGTGTTGCATGATTTAGAGTGGTGGTAGAGTTCACCAATGAAAGATAGAGGGAAGGAAGTCAAATAATGTGATATGCTAAATATTATGTTATGTGCAAGAATTTTTTTTTTTGCTTCAATGCACAAAGTTTAAAGCAAAGCAGATTTTTACTTTTTAGAACTATCATGATGTATATGTATAGAGATAGAGAGAAATAGAGAGAGGGAGGGAGTGAGTGAGTGAGAGAGAGAGTAAAAGCTCAAAAAGTCCCCCGACTATTAGTAAATGTCCAATTTAGTCTCAGACTTTCATAATGCCTCAATTTAGAGTCTTAGACCCTCGACTTTTAAAAAATATTTGAATTTAGTCCCAAGGCCAAAAGTAACATTTAAAGTTAACCTAACAATTAAATATGAGGGTATTTTGGGTATTAGGGTGTATGTGGGATTATATTGTTATTTTTATATATTTTATCATTTGTTATATTAAAATAAATATAAAAATCATTATTGAAAATAATTTTTAGACAATTTTCATATAAATATGCTTTTGTTTGCAGACATTTCAATAAATATATTAATGTATTCAATAACAGTAATTTCTAGCTATTCGAATAAAATAAGAAAGGAATCGAATATATAAAGAGTGAATAAAGAGTGAAGTGATGAAAGAAAATTTAAAAATAAAAACTAATTGTGTATTGAGAGACCAATTAGAAATCAAGAGATAGAGTTAGCATGAGCATGAAGTGAGAGAGTGTGAAGATGAGGCGTCGAGAAGTATGGATGATATATTGAGATGCATCCTAGAGAAGAAGCTTGTGTGCTAAAAGCTACTAGTGTAAGAACAAGAACTAGTGAAAAAACTTATATAATATGCACTACAGCTTAAATCGAAGAATCATCAAGAGACTAGCTCCATATGGATAACCAATGAGCAACCATATAACAACTCCGAGAACCATTGAAGGGAAGTAAGCATTCATGCCCTAATTATCATAGTAGATGTTGAGATGAATCAAGAAATATAAACCAAGATTTTGTTTTGAGACGGAGCTAGCTAAGCACAATGCCACAATGTGATGCAACAAAGCAGTGCAATGCACGCACTTTGTTGTGATCTTGTGCTTTGCAAGAAAATGATGCACATAGCCAGCACATTATTTCACATAGTTCAACATTGGTTCTAAATCTATTTTAATTAAATTTTTAGTAAGGATAAATTACTTTTTTTGATCTTTTTTTACTGTCTTCATGCTTAATATATATAGTTGTTCATATATCCTCATTCTTACTCAATATATTTAAAAATATGAAATCAAGTTTGAATTACTTCCGCACTAGGTAACAAACACTCACAAATGGTCAGGCATGTTTGATTAGCTGGTTTTATTTTTTTGCAGATATTTTGAAAACACAACCCGAGGTGTTTTCACTTGTTTAGTTGTTTCTTATTATGAAAATAGGAAACAAATACGCATCCAAACATATTTTTGTTTAAGTGAAAATAAGTGGAAGACATAACACAGCCAAGCAAGCCCAAGAGTTCAAATACTAAAATATAATAGCGCATTATTACCTGTGGAATTATTGAGGCTTTGTTTGGGATGACTTTCTTATTGCTTCTTAAAATAACTTTCTAGTACAAAAGTTATTTTGTGAAACATCAAGTTTTGCATTGTATTTATTCACTTTGTTTCTCTTACTGTATACATTCCATGCAACTGAATTATTAGTAAATGCGTATTACTTTTGTGGTTCACGAAAGAAAAAAAAAAAAAACTTATGTGTGGATGGAAACTACGCAAACAAACCAATTCATTCTGACACCTAATTTCTTTCTTTAGGTGGCAAATCTGGAGACTTATGGAACTTTGGGTGCCATTGTGAAAAGTAGAACGGGCAACAAACAAGTTGGTTTTCTTACAAATCGGCATGTTGCAGTGGATCTGGACTACCCCAATCAGAAGATGTTCCATCCATTACCGCCCAATCTTGGGCCTGGTGTCTATCTTGGTGCTGTTGAGAGGGCAACATCTTTTATCACTGATGACCTCTGGTATGGCATTTATGCCGGAACAAACCCAGGTAACGTAGTTCCAAATTATTTATGCTGTAACTTTGATTCTCTAGTACTAGTACTGAAATTAACCATTTTTCTCAAACAAATTGTTCTTTTAAATGATAAATATACTAGTGAAACTATTACATACCTTAAAATTTCTTTATTTTTACATAATTAGAATATGGAACTTATCAAATTGTTTGCAAAACAATGACTGATGCAGCAGCTAGCAGCACTGTTGCTAAGGTGGGCAGCAGTGCAAGTGCCTAGGTGGGGATCAAGACCTCCTTTATCACCTATAGGAGAAGAGTCTTGGGGGGAACTCTTTGTGAAAGATATAAGGGGTATTTATTATAGGATTTTAGGTTTTATGTTTGAATTTTATTTGCTGCAGTAGTTTTTGTAGGAGTTTTTTTATTGCTAGTGGCTGCTAGGAATTGTGGGAGAGACGGTTCAGCTCTCGAACAGTGAATCAACTTGTATCTTGTCTTTCTTTGCTTGGAGATTAGTAATTACAGCCTCCTTGGTGCTATTTGATCTATTTGAAGTAAGTTTGTTGTTTTTAATATTATTGTGTGTTGTTTTTGTCATAAAATCCTATCAAATTGATATCAGAGCACGATTCGTGACCTATAGCGCCAAAAAAAGTTAATGCTTTGGGGTGGGGGGTGTTAGGGTTTATGTTTGAATTTTATTTGCTGCGGTAGTTTTTGTGGGAAGTTTTGGGTTGATAGTGGCTGCTAGGAATTGTAGAAGAGACGATTACCCTCTCGAACAGTGAATCAATTTGTATATTGTTTGTCTTTGCTTGGAGATTAGTAATTACAACTCCCTTTGTGCTATTTCTGGATCGATTTGAAGTAAGTTTGCTGTTTTTAATATTTTTGTGTGATGTTTTGTATATAGCCGGTCTGAGGTAGAGCATGTGGAGCACTTAAGGGTCATGTTAGTAACATTGAAGGAGCATCAGTTGTATGCCAATTTGAAGAAGAGTTCTTTTGCACAATAGAGGGTGGAGTATTTGGGATATGTGGTGTCCAAATCAGGAGTAGCTGACTAGCTTCAGGTCTTTCCAGGATATAGGCAATGTTATAATGGCCCTTACCCAAAACCCTAAAGGAGTTGAGGGGTTCTTGGGACTCACAGGGTACCATAGAAAGTTTCTGAGGGGATACAACTTTATAGCATGACCATTAATCGAGCAATTGAAGAATGATTGTTTCAAATGGGAGGAGGCAGTCACCTAGCCTTTTGAGCAGCTGAAGAAAGCCATGACGACTATCCCTGTATTAGCACTACCAGATTTTAGTCAACCATTTGTAGCAGAGACTGATGCACGAGGCTATGGGTTGGGAGCAGTTCTCATGCAGACTCAGAGGTCCATAGCTTATTTCAGCCAAGTGTTGACCTCTAGGACGAGGTTGAAATCACTGTAGGAAAGGGAGCTGATGGCAATAGTGTAGGCAATACATAAGTGGCGACCTTACTTGTTGGGACGACACTTCATAGTAAAGATCGACCAAATGAGTTTGTAATTTTTGTTAGAGCAGAGGACGATGGCAGAGGAGCATCAACGGTGGCTTTTCAAGTTGTTAGGTTACGACTTCGAGATTCAATATAAGCCTGGGATGAAAAATAAAGCTGTAGATGCTCTCTCCAGGCGTAGTAAAGACCCTTAGGTTATTTGTTCCCATGGTGGTGGATTGGGAGGCCTTGAACCGTGAGAACGAGCAGGATGAAGAGCTGAATAAGATCAGGGGAGATTTATTGCCATCCTGGTTACTCTTTGATGTGTCAAAAGCTGCTATATCAGACGGTTTGCGTTCTCGAGGACATTACCACACATCCCTTTCTTGTTGCAGGAGTTTCATGGCACAACTATTGAGGGACATTCAGGAGTTCATAAGACATATCATAGACTGACAGCAGAGCTATACTGGGTGGGCATGCGAAAGGATGTAGAGGAGTTGGTGGCAAGTTGTGATGTGTGCCAAAGACACAAATACCTGGTTATGGCTCCAGGTGGTCTTCTATAGCCTTTGACATTACCCAAGAAAGTGTGGGAAGAGGTGACTATAGACTTTATTGAGATACTACCTATATCATAAGGGTTTACTATGATCCTAGTGATAGTGGACAGATTGAGCAAATCTGCTCATTTCATTTCCTTATGCCACCCATACACTGCAGTGTTGGTGGCAGTCGCATTCATTAAAGACGTTGTTCGTTTACATGACATACTTGAAGCCATTGTGTACGATCGGGACAAGGTCATTCTGAGCCACTTCTGAAGGGAGTTATTTAAGATTCAGGGGACTATCCTGAAGCAGAGTACATGATGAGGACATCAGAAGATCAACGACTACGATCTAGAATTTTTTTTTTAATGTCTTATGTACTAGTTATTAATGTTTTTCCCATTTAACCCTTAGGAGTTATCAAGTGGTGTTGTTGCCCGAAGGGCATTTTAGTCTTTGCTATTTTCTTTTCATGAGGCCTATTTATAGGTTAGCTTTCTTGTATTGAGGATGATGATTAATATGAAATTTTCAACTTGTGCTTATGGATCTCTTTGTTAGTTCTAAGTTTTCTCTCTTGGGATGATCTCTTAGTGAGTTCGTGAGAGGAGAGGCCCAAGTGGGGCAAAAGCAATACCCGTCAATCTTGGTGGATTCCAAGGTTCGTGGTCCTATTATCTTTCTTTTTTTTTTTTCTTCTTGCATCGAATTCCCTCTCCACCCATTCATCCTCATACCCCGTCCACCTCTTGCTCCCTTCCCCAAACCCGAAAACCCCACATCCCCCCACCGGCCCTCCTCAAGCCCTAGCCAGCCGCCGGCCACCAAACCCCATAGCCGCCAGTCCCTCGGACCTTCTAGCCGCCGGCCTCTCCCAAGCCTCCATGAATTTTGAATTTCAAAATTCAAAACCCCATTCAATACTTACCTTATTTAATTTTTCTAATTATGGAAAGTTTTTTAATCTAATTCTAATTTAAATTAAAATTAGATGAGATTTGATATTCTTATTCCTTAATTAGCTAATTCATTGAGGAAGCATTAATTACTCCCCATTCAGCCCTCAATCGAATACTGCTGCTATTCAATTAGTTTCCTAATTTGGGTTGATCCAAAATCAGTGGGAATTTGAATTCAAATTTAATTTAAATTTGATGTCAAATCTTTCCCTAATTCCCTAACCCAATTAGGTAACTAATTACTCTGCATAAATCTGAGTTCAAAATCAGATTTATTCTTCTTCATCAATTAAGAGCTTGGGCCCACATTTAATTAATACCAATCCCCTGATTTGCTCCCCTAATGGCCGGCTCTTTATTCCTCTCCAATCAACATTAATTGGCATTCATTTTGGATCCAATTAATTATTTCTCTAATCACTTTTCCCTCCCACCATCCATTACATTCAAAATTCAAATTTAAACACTCCCTACCCAATTGATTAGGGAAATCTAAAAATCCTGCCCAAGGTAAATCCGTTCCTGCTGTCTTGGGCCTCCAAATGCTAGCTGCTATTCAACAATTCCAGCAAGCTTCTTACTGTTGTCACGCCATCCAGAAGGTTTCCAAACCTGCTGCCTCAAATTTCTGGACGTTCAACCCTGTTGTACTGAAATTCCTGCAATGAAAAATCAACAGTTTCGCTGCTAAGAATCCTCCTGTTGCTGTCCAAAGTCTTCCTATGGCTGCTGCTCAGATTTTCTAAGTTATAAGGTTGCCATTCAGAAGAATTTTAGTAGTAAAAACAGCTGTTCTACCGATCAGAAGTCCTCCAACTGCCGCCCAATTCTCCAAACATAATCCAGGTTGCTGCCCAAAGAAAATTCAGCCAAAAGGGGCAACTGTCCTGATCGAGAAAATCTTCTGATTGTTGTTCCAAGTCCAAAACTCAGAATTCGGTGAACTCTTTCCCTCATTCTTTTTTTTTTAGTCACTTTCTAATGTGGAATTAATTGATTCACTGAGATCATGTTAGTTCTATCCGCTAAAGCCTAGTATTTTAAAAAGTGAATGAGTGAGTGGGCCTGCTTCATAGTGACTATTTTCATTGTTAGCTTAGGGATTATCGTTGAAAATCACTCATATATGCAATGTTAGATTAATTGGATGTTTTATGATCTTAACTTCTATGCATGTGATTTAGCCTAAGCTTGTTTTACCGCTCTTTGTGTTTTATTTTGTAGTTCACAAATCAATATAAAAATATAATTATTGTGGTTTCTAACATTAAGCGTGCAAACTCCCTAAGTTAATCATCCTTGCATGATCGTTCTACATCAGTACAGCTTACCACCCCCCGACGGATGACCAAACAGAGGTGGTGAATAGCAGTGTGGAGACTTATCTTTGTTTCTTTGTATCATATACCACCAAAGATGTGGGCTACCTGATTAGCCTGGGCAAAATATTGGTATAACACTTCATATCATACAAAAGCTCAAACAACGTCATTTAAAATCCTATATGGGAGGGATCCCCCACATATAATACATTATCGGCATGGCAACACACCATTATCATCAGTGGAGCAGTACTTGGGACGAATTTTGGAAAAATTGAAGGAACATCTACAGAGAGCACAACAAATCATGAAAAAACAGGCAGATGGACACAAGAGAGACATGTACTTTGACGTAAGGGATAGGGTCTATCTGAAGATCCAACCGTGCAGACAAAAGACTTTGGCTCAATGAAGGAATAAGAAGCTCTCCCCCCGTCACTTTTGGTCCTATGAGGCTCTGTTTAAAATTGCGCAATCAGAGGTGCGCCTCTGCGCAATTCAAGGCAAAAACTCCTTATTGCCTACGCAATTCTGGTTCCTCATGAGGCGTACGCCACTTCCACGGTGAGGCGCGCCTCAAGGTTGCGCAATTCCTTGTGAGGTGTATGCCTCAAATTAATGGGACCCATTCACTTAAACTTAAGTGAAATAAGCTTCTTCCTCCCCTTTCATATAGCCTACCCGAACCAAGCAGGAAAAAAACTCGCACATCCGCTCGGCCTCCCCTCCTGCACGTCCGCTCGACCTCCCTTCCCGCCGCCTCTCCCGCCGGCGCCGCCTCACTCCGGCGAACTTGAAGTGTCCGACCGCCCTCTAGGAGAAGTCCACAAATTATTTTAAGTTTTTTTTTAGTTCAACAAAAGATTTTTTGGTTTGAAAGAAAATCTAGGGTTTTAAATTTTTTGAGATTTTTTATTTTATTTTGCATTTGTGCTTTAGGAAATATGGTTAGGGGCAAGGAAAAGTCTAATACATCATTGAGGCGTGATCCTTCTTGGAAGTACAGTGTACAAGTTGACGTAGGAGGCGGCGAGAAGACATATGTTTATTTAAAATGCAATTTTTGTGATAAAGTGGTGAAGAGAGGAGTAACTCGCATGAAGGAACACTTATCCGGCTCACATAAGAATGTAACACATTGTGCGAATGTTTCGAATAACGTGAAAGAGGAAATTACAGCTTAAAAAGAGTACGACGGCTAAACATTTACAACATGAGCAATTTGATGAAAGGGTCAAACATGGTGCTTACTTTGGGAGCGAGAGTGGAAAGGGCTCTTCCTCCACTATACATAATAGAGGTGCGCGGGGTCCTATGGACCAATATATGACTACTCTTGGAGAGGATAAAGGACAAGTACAGATGATTCCCTGGAAGAACCATTTAGTGATGGGACTTGATTGGATTATATATGTTCCTTCTTATTTGTACTTTGGGAGTTTTGATAGACTATAATTTTGTGGTTTTGTACTTTGTAACATGATTTTATTGTATCTCTTTTCTTAATTTTCACTAATTTCACTTGTCATTTAGATATTTTTTATTGTATGATAGAATCTTGTTATTATTTACTTGCTAAAACCCTTAAATTCTAATTTAGGCAATTCTGTGTCCGTGAGGCTTACGCCTCACACCGCCT
Organism: Dendrobium nobile; assembly: GCA_022539455.1. Taxonomy (NCBI): domain Eukaryota; kingdom Viridiplantae; phylum Streptophyta; class Magnoliopsida; order Asparagales; family Orchidaceae; genus Dendrobium; species Dendrobium nobile. Next base: position 5,310,196 of record CM039727.1, read on the forward strand.
CGAGGCTTACGCCTCACCTCACGGACGAAAAACGCCTCAAGGCTTATTTACACAATTTTAAACCTTGCTATGAGGTAGTGGAGCACATTTGCGCAGTGGCATATCGCCTACGGTTGCTATCGACCTCAGCCATCCATCTCGTATTACATGTATCACAACTGAGACGAATCATTGGAAACCACGCACCCTCGCCCGCACTATCGGCCACACTGTCAAAGGATATGGAGGTGCTGATAGAATCACTGGAGGTGAAGGGGTTGCTCTAAGAAGACAAGGGGATCAAAGAGGTGCTGATTAAGTGGAAGGATTTAGCAGAGTATGAGGCGGGATGGGAGCCCTACAGTACCATCTAGAAGCAGTTTCCCTCTTTCCACCTTGAGGACAATGTGACTTTTTTTGGAGTGGAATATTGATGCAGCAGCTAGCAGCATAGTTGCCAAGGTGGGTAGCAGCCCATGTGGCCAAGCGGGGCCGATGACCTTCTTTATCACCTATAGGAGAAGAGGCTTTGAGGGGAGCTCTTTGGGAATGATATAAGGGGCATTTATTAGAGGATTTTGGGTTGTTTAAGGGGGGGAGTTTGTGGTGGGTTAGGGTTTATGTTTGAATTTTATTTGCTGCAGCAGTTTTTTTTTTTTTTTGTTAGTTCTTGGGTTCCTAGTGGTTGCTGGGAATTTTGGGGGAGATGATTCACCTCTTGAACAGTGAATCAACTTGTATCTTGGCTTTCTTTGCTTGGAGATTAGTAATTACAGCCCTCTTGATGCTATTTCTGGATCTATTTAAAGTAAGTTTGCCATTTTTAATATTTTTGTATGCTGTTTTGGTCATCAAATTTTATCAATGACTTGTTATGTTCTAGTAGCTAGTATAACAAAAGTGAGCCCATTCTTGGTTTTCCTACTTGATTATTGGATAATGATCTGATACCCAAACATATTTCTTACATTCTGATGCACCTGCAGAAACATTTGTCCGAGCTGATGGGGCATTTATCCCATTTGCTGATGACTTTGACTTGTCCAATGTCACGACATCAGTTAATGGAGTAGGTGATATTGGAGATGTTAAAGTTATTGATTTGCAGTCTCCAATCAAAAGCCTCATTGGAAGACAGGTGGTGAAGGTTGGAAGGAGCTCTGGTTTGACAACTGGAACAGTCATGGCCTATGCTCTTGAGTATAATGATGAGAAGGGAATATGCTTCTTCACAGATTTTCTTGTTGTTGGAGAGAATCATGAGACTTTTGATCTTGAAGGAGATAGTGGTAGCCTTATTATTTTAACAGCGCAAGATGGCGAGAAGCCGCAACCAGTAGGTATCATTTGGGGCGGGACGGCAAACCGTGGGAGATTAAAGCTTAGGAGCGGTCATGGTCCAGAGAATTGGACTAGTGGAGTTGATCTAGGAAGGCTTCTTGATCTCTTAGAACTTGACCTGATCACAACTAATGAAGACCTGCAAGGTTTGTCCTACATTAGATATCTAATAAAAATATTTTGTACGCTTTTTTATTGATTGATTTTTCCATTCTTGAAGAAGCTCTGCAGGAGCAAAAACTTGCATTAGTTGCAGCTGTGGATTCAACTGTTGGAGAATCATCTCTTACCATCGGCAACCTTCCAAATGATAAGGCTGATGACATTTATAAACCTCTTGGTATTAATATTGTTGATGCTGCTGGCTCAGGAATTAACAACTGTTATAAACAATTAGAGTTCCAAGTAGATATAGTAGACACTGTGAAGAATGTGGAGGAGCACCAATTCATTACTAGCTTTGCAGGTGCTTCACCATTGCACAAGAACCAAGAAGATAATCCTGAACAGAAAACACTTTCTGCTCTCAGGAACTCATCTGAAGAAGATGTTTGTGTTTCCTTGCATTTGGGCGACCGGGAACCAAAAAGACAGCGATCTGAGCCGGCATTTACAATCGATTCACCCAAATGATTCAAATGATTTACTCGAGCTTTTTGTTTGTTGATGGTTTTTGTTACGCGAGTAATCTTCAATCCATTGGCACGATTATTTGTCCTGTGAATGGAAATGCTGCGGCAAAGTTCCACAGCATTTTCATTTTCAAGCTTTCTAAGCTATCAGAGTTTAGTAATCCAAAATATTTTTCTGTTTCTTCCTACAGTTTTGCTTGTTTCAGAAGAGAGGACTTGATCCAGAATTTTAAAATGGAAATTCTTAGAACTAAATCAGAAACTATTGCTATGACGAACTCGATTTAGATATGTTGAACAATTGCTTAAATGCTCAGTTTGTATTCAGCTAACTATTTTTTGTTGAATATAAAATATCTGCTAGCTTTGCTCAGTGAAATAGAAGTGCTTAGCTTATCTTGCCCCTCAGATGTCTAGATTTATGTTCCTCTGCAAAAATCTGCTTGTTCACAGTTGCTTGGCATTAACTTTTTATAGCAGATTGAATGAATCTGAATGAGCATTTCTATTTGATCTTTTGAACTATGTATTATCTTCTATTGTAAACTTTCAGAAATGCACCAGCTTTGTTTATTTAGAGAAAAAAAAGAGGGGTTTTTATGGACAAATGACAGTAAAATCTGCTGACACTTTTCTTTATTTTTTAGAATTTTGAAATTTGATCCTATGATCCCAACAAGGAAGCACTCTCTGAGTTTATTGTCCTAGTATGTGAAAAATGGGGAAGCATTCAAGCAAAAGGAGGTGGTGGAGTATGTTGAGCCTTCCATCGATCTTATTTGTCGCAGTACCTAAGGAGATGGAGATCAAGGATGCACAGTACTGTTGAAGGTGCAGGAGTACATCAAGCTCCAATTAGAAAGAGATTATTCTGTACGGGCAACGGATCATTCAGAAGCGAATCAGAACGCCTTACGTCATCCGATACACAATGATATATAGCAAATAGGTGACGTGATGCATTCTGATTCACCTCCGGATGATGTCCGTATCCGCACAGAATAATTTTTGCCAATTAGAAGGCATTTGTTGCTTGGAACCTCACAATTGATGTGATCGCATTTCTTCGTATCATGACCAAGGTGCTTGTTGCTTCATTCAAATTTTGGTTTGAATATGTTGGAGTTTTGATTGATTTGGACAACTTTTAAAAGACTTAACGGTCCAATGAGATTATAAATTAAAAAGTAGTTTTTTTTTCTCAGTGGTGGTATTTTAGTAAAAAAATATTTTGGAGGACATGTGACTAAATAAAAATAGAATGTGCATGTTTGTCCAAATAAACATATTTTGAGAGTTATAAAGGCAATTCTTCTATTAAAATTTGTTATGAAAATTTAGCTTAGTTTTACCTCATATTCCATGATAGATCAAAAAAAAAAAAATTCCATGATAGATCTTAATAGCATCATCAATTAAAAAAATCCTAGTAATATTATTAGGATTTAAAAAAATTGTGACATCAAGCAAGAATTAATAGTTCTTATTTGTACAATTATTTGAAATTATTATTATTTTTTTAACTAAAAAACAAAATTTTTAGTTTGGGATAAATTTTTGCATTCCCTCACTTAAAATTTTGATTTTGTAAATGATTTATGAACTAAAAAATATTTGATATTTATTAATATAATATGAAAAGAAAAATTTTACAAAAAAAGATAGTATAGTAGAGGGAAGGAGAGAGAAAGAAGGTGGTTGAGTAAAATACATGAACAATAAGCTATGCTTCTATCTATCAATAGGATTATTTTTTTAATATACCTAATAATAATGTTAAAGTTTTATCATTACAAGGTATAATGTAATGTCTTGAGCTATTAATATTATTAAAATTTAAAATTTATTTGCTAATCATTTATATTTTAAATTGATTAAAAATTAAAATAAGCTCGCTTTGACTAAGGATGACTCGCTCAAAATTAGGGTTCGTTTGGGACGGCTTTTTTATTGCTTTCTAAAACGGAGTTTTAGTACAAATTTTTTTATTTTTGTACTAAAACTCCGTTTTAGAAAGCAATAAAAAAGCCGTCCCAAACGAAGCCTTAGTTTAATTCAACTCAAATTTGGCTTTAGTCATATAAAAATGCATATTCATCTATGATCCTTAACTTATATATAAATATTTTTAGTATACAACATGTTATATATATACTTAATGCATGCATGTACACTTATTCTATAAATATCATCAAAAAATTAAGCACATGTGTATAAATATTTTCATTTAAATAATTTATTTAAAATTTTAGAAAATAAATTTTAAATTAAAACTTGACTTGGCTCAACTAAAAAATATATTATTTTTTCAAAAAATGACAAAATACATAACATTTTATACAAATAACTCAATTAATATAAAAAAATGACAAAATAGATAGAACAAGACTTCTCAACTCAAAACTTTTCAAGTCAATTGGATGGAATAAGAGGCAAAGAAAACAGATTTGAAAGAATTTTAACAGCATCAATTAAAAAAAAAGAAAAGGATCAAAATGATTATTTGACTCTTTATGAATGATCAAAATGATCTCAATTATATTAAAAAATTATTATGATATGTTTAATCTTAAACGAGAATCAAAATAGTCTCATGATCCTCTTTAGAAGGATCTCATGATCCTCTTTAGAAGGATCATTAGAAGTTGAGAGATTAAAATGATATTTTAATATAGTTCGGTACTATTTTGATTTTTCATGAAGAGTCAATAGACCATCTTGATCCTTTTCTCATTTAAAAAAAAAAACAAATTACTCCAATTAAAGCCTAATTTGTAGTACTCTTTGGTTTGAATAAAATCCTTAATAATCTAATGATATCTGTCTCAAAATATTTTCCTGTAAACAAGTTAGCCATGATATATGTCTCTTCATTCTTTACCATGTGACCAGAGTTATAGCAAAACAAAGTATAGTTAGCCAAGTATTTCAATAAGCTTAATTATAGCACTAATTAACGTTAATCTCTCTCTCTCTCTCTCTATCCATCTCTCTTTCTCGCGCTCTCTCTCTCCCTTCATCCTTCTCATATTAGTCACTGAAAATAAAAGAGTACTGGTTATTGAGCATACCTGTTGTAGATAATCTGCTTCTCTCTTCATGATATAATATGAATTAATACCAAGAAAAATATTTTGCTGGTGGTGAGTGATTGAAGCTGCAAGATGATCTGGTTGAGCCACGGCTTGGAGAGGAAGAGATAGAAAGAGAAATATAGAGAGAGACTCTGCTTTTCTATCTAATAGAGAGAGAATTTTTTATCATCTAATAATCTAATTAAAACAGTAAACAATTTGGAAAGCTTATAAACCTTAAGTACTAATGAGAGATAATTGCTTCATACTTATTCGTGAAGGACATGGAACTGGCCTGGAGAACCAGATCATGCTGGCAGCTTCAATCCTTCACACCAGCAAAGTGAAATGTTTTGAGCTGCAGAGATCAAGAACAGAAATAAGACTTGTTTAGGAGAAAGAAAATAGAAACTTCGGTGGAAGTCTATGGCTTAAATGAAGGATAAGGCAGAGCTTTAACGCTCCTCTCTCTCTCTCTCTCTCTCTCGATCTCGATCTCTCGATGTATATATGTAAATATGATAATTTTAAACTTAATGCATATAGTTCCCTCAATATTCTATTGTTAGTAATAGTATATCAATTATTACAAAAAGTTGAAGTTAGTTATTATCACACTTCATTGAAGTTAGTCACACAATTTGTATTGATTTTTTGAGAAACCATTAGCTTTTAGTCCTTTCTCAAGAAAAAAAAAAGCTACTTTTTCGGTTTTTTAACCACACTTGGCTGTATTTTCTTTTTAATTTTGTACAAAGTGTATCTAATAGCAAAATAATATGATTTTTTTTAATTCTTATAGTTATTCTTTTAATCAAATTTTTATTAATATTGTAATGAAAAGAATAATACTTCGGCTTTGTTTTGCATGACTTTCTTGCTGTTTTTTAAAGCAGCTTTTAATTAGTACAAAAATTTTATTTTTGAAGCAGTAAGAAAGTCATATATATCACACAAAACCTTGGGCTTCGTTAAAAATAACTTTGACCTACTACTTTTTTCGTTGCTTTCAAGAGAAAACTTGTGCTAAAAAACTGTTGTGAAAAGCAGAAAAAAATTATCTCAAACGAAACTTTAATCATAATTTACAAATTCTTAACATAACAAAATACAAATTCAAAAAATATATACAAATTAAATAAAAATAATAATTTCTTAATTCCTAAGCTTTCTCTTCTTTATCTCCCCTTCCCCACCAAAACCAACTCCTCGTGAGCTTGCCTTCCTCCTGCCTCCTAACATGAATGCTTCTCTCACCATCAACTAGCTCTCTTGCTTTTGACTCTATAAGCTATATAGCCATAGCAAAATATTCACTAAGAATATTATGATTCAATTTTAATTAAAATGAATTTTTTTAATTAATTTACTTTTTTAAGCAAATCAAATAAAAAAATTAATTTAATTTTTTTTTCTAAGCTATTACCTTGCACCTCATATAAGATTTTTTTTATTATTATTATAGCCTTAAATTATTTCAATTATTTCTAGCTACTTAGCTAACCTAGCTAGGCTAATTGATGACCTCATGGATTTGAAGGAAATGTGAGGCTTTGATCTAATCAAGAAGGGACAAGACAGGAGAGGAAATTATTATTGTTGTTGGAATTAATTTATGTCTAATAGTTTTAGAAGAAATTAAGTGTCCCTTCTTAATTAAGGTTGTTATTATGTCAATCTTGGATAGAGATGTGCATACAAATTGAAAATGATTAGTTACATTAATATTTGTTGATGATCAAATTGGTTGGTGTAACAATAAGCTAGGGTGAGAAAGTGCTTGTGAGTGTGCCTAGAGGCCAAGGCTCAATCAATCATCAAGCATTTCATATGTGCTTAGTTGAAAATGGGTGAAATATTGAATAATATATGAAAAATTAATATATATTTATATGCATAAATTTAATTGAACTTCTTGTGAGGTATAATATTGTTACGTGCAAGAATATACGCGGCGGTAGAGTTTGTAAATTCGCGTCCTAGCGTTGTACGAGTATTCCGCACACAAACAGAAAAGAAAATGTAAACACCAGAGTTTTTACGTGGAAAACCCAAAAAGAGAAAAAACCACGGGGCCTCGCCCAGTTGTAAAGTTCTACTAGTGATTTTGCAGATTACAGATGGCTGATTCGTCCCACAAGTTGGGATAATCAGAATACAATTTGTTTCTCCCAGAAAGTTTACAAAATTCTACGAATTCCTAGCGTTTCTTAAAAATCCGGCAGAGTTCCGGAGTCTTCAGGCGGCAGGAAGAGCTCCGGCGGCAGTGGTCGAGGAGGTGAGGAATCTCCTTTTCCCCTTTCTCCTCCTCTTCTTCTCTCTCTTCACTTGAGCCCCCTTTGTGTAGAATGAGAGCTCTATTTATAGTTTTTCTGGAGTGGCATAGCCCGTAAATAGGCGTGAGATCATGGGCTAATTAGGAGTGGTTTGAATGGACGGCCGATATCGAATCCTTTGATCATGCACCGTTCGTTGGGCATTTGAAAGCCTTAGTGATGTCGGAATTCAGTGATCTTGGGCTCGTTGGATTTGTCTCGTCGAGCCGTTCGATTCGAGTATAAGCTCGTCAAAATCGGAGACCGTTTGGTAACTCAAATTGCGGTTTGAACCTTCCAACAGCGCTTCGGGTCCTTGATTCGGACTCATTTGGACTCAGATTGAGTCGAATTTGGTGTCGTTGGGTTCGTATTTCCGAGACGCTCAGTTTGATTATAAGTTTGCTGAAATCGGAGTTCAGGTGCTCCCGGATTTAATTTTTGAAGTTTCCAACTAGCTTTTGCCTCGAGATTCGTGCCCGATCAAGATAATTTTTGTGATGCCGTATCAAATATGCTTATAATTGTATGAAGTATTATGTTTCGTTTTGGGCGACTTTCTTACTGTTTTCTAAAATAGTTTTTTTTTGTATAAAGATTTTTAGGTCAAGAAACATTTGTACTAGAAATATATTTTAGAAAGCAGTAAGAAAGCCGTCCCAAACGAAGCCATAAACTTCTGTTGGGATAACTTTGTAATACAACGATTTTTTTTTTCTGAATTAAAAATTTTGTACGAATTTTTACTATAAAAATTCGTAGGACCTTCGAATTTGTAGATTCATAATAGAATAGAAAATTAGTTGTCTCATGATGAGAACTACGATATCATGAGCAATATCAGATTGATGCTTGAATTGATTAATTGAGATATTTAATAGTATTATGATAACAAACATATCAACATCTATATATGATCATTCATTTTTTTCAATCTCAAGTACCCCGATTTATAAATAAAAAGAAGAAAATAAACCTAAGAACCATCTATAAAGAAATTATATCATATGGCATAATGACATATTTCTTCTTCTTGCATGATTTTAAATTGAAATTTACTTGCGAGCAACATAATAATATTGCTATAAATAATGACTAAGTAATAGAAAAGAAAGGAGCGAAAGAGGGTCTATAGAAAAAAGCTTTGAGATATCATATTCATTGCTAGGGTTTAAAGCTAAAGAAAATACTTATATTAAATGGCAAGGTCTAATAAACTTCTTACCTAAATCTTTAATGATTTGAGTTTTGTTAAAGAATGAAAATTTTTGGAGCAAGGGTTCCTAAACCATCATTATTTGTGACAGAGAAATGATCGAAGAAGGGGTGAAAGATGACTGCATATGTTCAATGATCGAGAGTAGGGTGGTCAACATTTGATCGGAACTGGATCCAACCCAAAAAATTCCGGATTCAGGTTAAACCGTTTGGCAAATGGGTTGGGTTCGAGTGAATATTTTGTAAATACCTCATCAAGAGGAAAAGTCACCATCATAATAGTGGAAGGTTGGCAAAGGGGTGGAAGAACTAAGGCACGATGTAGAAAAGGCTTACTCACTAAAAGTGGCGGCTCACTAATAAAATATCTTGTGTTTTAACGGGGTATATATTTATATATAAATTCAATTAGCTAATACCTAAAAAAATAATTGTAACTCGCTATTAATACCAACAAATTTTAGGTGAATATATTAAGTGCAATGATTGAAATGACACGTTAATAAAATTTATTAGCATTTAATTTCTGTTAAAAGCATTTAATTTGTACAGTAATATATTAATAGAATTTTTATTTTTGATATTTTCTTACGCGTTATAGTAATATTTAAGTTATTTAAATATCTCTCATCCTTTCGTCTACGGCTTAAATTATCCTATAAAAATATTATACTTTTTTTTTTCGTGTTAAGACAAAACGATATATTAATTTAGCATCAGATCTAATAAATAAGATATATACTAATATAAAAATATAAATAATTGATTATTATTTATATATTAAAATATTTTGAATTAAAAATAAATTATATTATTAGTATATTAGCCCAATTTAATCCTCTTGGTGAGTGGTAGGATAATTTTTTTTATAAGTCTTTTTTTTTTAAATTTGAAATAAGAATTATATAATTTTGTATAATATATAAAATTTATCTTTAAATTGTGTTATTGTTGCGTCCTGGAATATTCGCGGTGATAGAGAAATCTAAAGTTTAACGTCTTAACTTTGTACGGAGATCCAACACACAATCAGATAAAAGAAAGGGTGTATTGTTCATAAGAGACACCAGAGTTTTTATATCGAAATTCTTGAAAAGGGGGAAAAACCACAGGGTCTGCCCCAGTTTAAATGAATCCACTAGTGTTTGCAATAAATTACAAATGGAACCCTTCCTTGGAGGGAAGGGCTTGGCTTGATATAAAAAAATATACATCATATTGAATGCATTACATGGTGGAATTTGGATGAATCAATAACATAATTGTTTGGTCGGCAAGATCAAAATCGGTGGGCGATGGAAGTTGGAAAGACTGTATTCAGGTGACTGTAGTTTGAAGGACGGTAGTCAGTGTGCGAAGAAGATCGAAACAACCATTGTCGGCGGGTGACAGAGGTCGGAAAGACCATAGTCTTGAGACTGAGATTGGAAGGACTGTAGTCTAGCGATGGAGGTCGAAAGGATTGTAGTCATCAGACGATAGTGATCAGAAAGGTTGTTATCTTGCGACTAATATCAGAAGGACCACAATCGATGGGTGATAATGGTTAGAAATATCAATATCTAAGTTTTCAGTTTAGAGGAGTTTGAGGGAATCTAAAATATTATGGCCAAACTCTACGATGTTGTAAGCCTTAAATGCGACATTCGAGTATCGTTAAGGATTATTCCTTGATCATCATCGATAATCTTTAAACACTTATAAATCAATTTTTCTCTTTTTTTGAAAGAGATCTAGATCATGCATGCGAAATTCAAGTATTGAAAGTCTTCAATAATTTTTAAACTCTTGCAAAATAGCTTTTTTCTCATTTTGCGTGAGAGAACTAGAGCATGCATTAAAAAATTGAGCTTTGATTGCATCCAATGATTTTTAAACTATCACCATACAGTTTTTTTCCTCCTTTAATAATGGAGGACTCGAGCTTATGTTAGAAAACCAAGTCTTGAATGCCTCCAATGACTTTTAAACTCTTTATGAGATAGTTATTTTTCCCATAAATATGGGGGATAACCGGAAATTGCATTAGAAAATTAGGCCTTTATCAATTGCCCCCCTAACTAATATATGGTTCTGCCCTTGCTTCTAACCCATGCGGCGTCCTTATCATGGTGAAATTAGTATGGGCGCATACGGACGCTATTCAGAGGTGAATCAAAGTGCGCCATGGCTGTGTACTCGTTGTGCACCAAGTGACGTGGCGCTCTCTGATTCACCACAAAATGATCCGGCGTCTGCACAGAATATTTTCTTCTTATCATGAGGGTCGAACTATGGCTAGCTCATAGTACATGCTGTTTTTGCGCAAGAAATTATATTTTGGCTTTTGAAAATAAACTTTATGATTGGAAGTTAATAAGAGTATAGTAGTTGGGGAAAAAAAAAGTTAAAAGGTGAAAAAAGAATTAAGTGTTACACATATTAATTAAGAAGTAGTTATTTATGAGGTTAAGTAATAACTAATTAAACTATTAGTGAAGATCATTAAAGTTTTATTGATATTTAACTAAACTAATAATAACATGCGTCATCTCCCATTTTCGCTCCTGCCGAAACTCCCGAAACCCTCTGCGACAAGGCAGAGGCGAGGAAGCGCCACGGGAGCTTGGGGAGGCTTCGACGGAACCGGCGGCGTGTGAGGGAGCAGAGGAGTTCGTGAGGGATGCTTTCTGTGGAAGTCATGGACGGGGTTTGCTGCATGTAAAGAAGAAGAGGAGTTCATGGTGGAACTCGCTGGGTGAAGGCATCGACGGTACTTGCGGCTTGTGAAGAAGAAGAGGAGTGCGTGACGGGAGCTCTCTGGTGGAGGACTTCGACGGATCCGTCGGCTTGTGAAGGAGGAGAGGAGTTCGTGACGGGAACTCATTTACGGACGGATTCGACGGGACCGGCGGCTTGTGAAGGAGAAGAAGAATTCATGAAGGTAGCCCGCTGGGGGAAGAGACGCCGCGGATTTAAGTTAAATTCCAAACATTTCATAGAATTCAAATTCTCCAATTTTACTGTTTGGCAATATTTAAGTTATGTATTGCTTAAATCTACTTAAAACCTGCCACCAATGAGCCCGTATGGTTTTTGGTTCGATTTTAGATTTTCTTTAGAATGGGTCCATACTTCTGCTTTTGGACATTTTTGTGATTTTTTGGTGACTTAGAGAAAGTGCTCTATTGGCTCTTTGATGGGTGTTGTTGCTGGAATTATTTCGAAACATGAAGGATGTTTGCATTTGGATGCTCGAGTGATTATCTTTTATTTTCTTGTAGTCGTGTTCCACGTTGGTGCTTGTAGATAATTTATATGCTGGTCAAACGTGTGGTGATCTCCATATTTGTGGTTCCGTGACGTATGAGGAAACTTTGAGTAGATTGTCTTTTTACTCGATTGATTAAGAAAGCAAAGGAGCATCACGTTTTTCTTGCACATAACGTGTTACTGTTTTGTTAGAATAAAAATGAACACTGGTAAAAGAATTCCATGCAGTGATACACGTTGCCTTTGTGGAATAATTTTGAACTTTCAGAAGGTCTATTGTCCAGAATGCTTTCATTGGAAAGATTTTTAATCTCTGTAGTCCTTGTAGAATTGGAATGACGAGTCTCTTGGAATAGCTGTATCTGATGGAACCCATAGTGTCAAGAACTTGTAAGTTGTAACGTTTTACTTTTATGATGATAAAGAACTAGATAGCTAAGTTTTGGTAAAAACAGATATTTTTGATGCTTTTTTCTGGAGAACTTTTATGATACTATAAGCATAACTGTTCTTATCACGGCAGGAACTTTTCATGCAGTTTATATGAGAAAAGTAGTATCAATGTCTTCCCAAATAGAGTCAGTAATATGTTAGCTCCCAACATTTTATTGGTGAAGAGGGTTGCGAAGGTGACTTGATCAACATAATCTATGCTATTTCTTCACTTTCTTTAAGGAGAATCCTACTTTAGCTACCTTAGTTTGTTGGGATTTAATCACGAGATATTCTTTTGACTGCTATACACTTTTTTGAAATTTACCCGTACACAAATATGTTTATTATTTTTATAGATACTCTTGATTGAGTTAACTTCGTGGACCTTATTGTAACAAATGGATGGCATAGTGAAGTTTAACATAACACTTGATATAGAAAAAAACACAGGGTAGTGTGAAGGAGGAAGTTTTTATTATGGAATTTATTGCCTTACTAATTATGTTACCGAGGTTTAATAACTTTTGCTGAAGATGAGCTCTTGACTTTTTATTTACATAAGGATCCTTCTATTTAAATTTATACTTCTTTTTGCATTTTGTGGAATGTAAATGGGTTTTTATTGTGAAATATCTCTATGGATCCATCAAGAGATATAAAGGACAGCCGACTGTGAAATGATTCACCTAAACTAATGGAATCTACTATTCTGAAACCTTTTTCTCCTGTGGCGAAACTAAACACTATTTGGGTCTTTTCAATGGCAGTCAATCTTGACTGTGCGCTTCACCATAACATGTTAAAAATGCATTCTTAAATGGTGACTTAAATAATGAGCTCTACATAGATATTGCTCTAGTGATCAACGACTTTGGGAAGCTATGCTTAGTTTTTAAAGTGAAAATATCTATTTATGAGCTCAAGTAATCTTTTTGAGCCTGTTTTGAAAGGTTCAGAAAAGCTGTGGGTCAAGAGAAGTTCAAATAGACTCACTTTGTCCATACCGTCTTCTACAAATACAAGGATGAAAACTCTATCATACTAAATGTGTATGTTGATGGTATCATTTTTAGAAGAGGTAAAGAGTTGGAGATAAGAATCATGAAGAAAAAACTGATGGAAGAGTTCGAAATCAAAGCCTTTGACATCGGAAGTATTTTCTTGGAATGAAAATCTATAGAACAAATATGATGTCGCTATCTCTCAACGAAAGTATTCCATAGATTTCTTAAAAGAAAAATGCCATTATTGAAAGCAAACTAGTCGACGCTTCAACTAATCATAACATTAGATTGACCGATTTTAGCTTTGGTTCTTTATTTGATAAAGAAAGATATCAAAAGTTAGCGTAAAACTTACATATTTGGCTCATGCTAGACTTGGCCTAGCCTTTATTGTTAATTTGATAAGTTAGTTCATACATGTCCCTCCTCATGGAAACCCATGAATGTTGTTCCTAGTTTACTTAAATACTAAAGGGAAACCCTAGAAGGGGACTTTATCTTTAAGAAAGGAGAATGAAGAATCCAAAATTATAGTAGCCTATCCTAATGTCGATTGGGTTGAGTCTATAGTGGACAAAACTCAAAAGATATGGTTCAGGGTTAAATTCGATGCAAATATGCAAATTTGTACAAATTACTTGAGTTAACAAAAGCTGCTAACTTTTTATGCATCTAAAATTTAATGATTCAAACAGGAACTCAACATCCAGCATGTTGAAGTTATCAAATTAATTGACTGTTCAATTCTACTTACTGATATTTTTGGTTATTTGCAGAAGAAATTAACCAGTCCGTAACCACCTAAAATTTTTTACCAATATGTGCACATTTTTTATTATGCTATGATTTCTCTGCTTCTTACTCCAGTTCTAAATATTTTGATAATATGTGATTTAAAACACTTCTCCCCTTATATATAAACATTCAATGAATGCATTTAATGTGGCAGCTCATGGCATACATTTTCCTTGCAGGGTTAAACTTGTACTATTAAATTTGAGCTCTGGTGAAAGTTGTGTTCCTTTCCTACCGGTTATCTGTTTCTCTGTTTAATGCTTCATAAGCGTATTAGTAATTGAGCTGATAGAGGTTTACAATTTGGTTAATGGGCACAAACAAAAACTCAATTGGTCCATTGTTGGACACCCTCAAAATGGAGAGGGTGAGGACGATTCTGACTCATACTTACCCATATCCGCATGAACATTCAAGACATGCTTTGACTGCAGTAATTGTCGGGTGTCTTTTCTTCATCTCATCGGATAACATGCAAACCCTCATTCAGAAATTGGACAAGAATTTCAAATGGTGGTCCATGTATATTTGCCTGTTTGGTTTCTTCTACTTCTTCTCATCCCCGTTTGTCAGAAAGACCATAAAACCAAGCTATTCAAACTTTAGTCGTTGGTATGTGTACTTCTAAATCATTTCTAAGAGAGTTGCTGTAGAGTGTAGACCCTTTAACAAGATTATATTAGTTTAGTAAAAGAAGAGATTTATGCATGTTAAGTACTTATTAATGCCATTTGTTTGAATGGACTTCAGGTATATTGCTTGGATATTTATGGCAGCCATATATCATCTTCCTAGTTTTCAATCAATGGGAGTTGATCTGAGAATGAATCTATCGCTGTTTCTTACTATATACCTTTCATCTGTCCTCTTTTTGATCGTTTTCCACATAATATTTCTTGGCCTTTGGTATGTCGGCCTTGCTTCTCGTGTGGCAGGCAGACGGCCAGAAATTCTGACCATTATTCAAAATTGTGCGGTAATTGTCTAAAATCATCATATCTCATGGTTTTACCTTCCAATTCTTTTCCCCATGCTTCAGAAGCATGCCCATTATTTCCCGTTTGTCTTGTTGCAGGTTATAAGTGTAGCATGCTGCGTATTTTACAGTCACTGTGGGAACCGTGCTTTCCAAAGTGAGAGTTCTCTTGATCGAAGGAGCTTTGGTTGGTTTCCAACCTTCACATTTTGGCAAAAGCATGATCAAAACACTTGGATATCTAAATTCTTGCGCATGCATCAATGGAAAGAACAAGTCTGTTCATCTTGGTTCGCTCCTGTTGGATCTGCCAGTGATTACCCCTTCTTCTCTAAGTGGGTTATCTATGGCGAGGTACTTCACTCTGTCCGCTTCATTCCATAATTTTTTATCAGTTAAAATATCATAGCATCTATATTTGTATTAACATCTTTTTCGTTGTTCTGTCATGCAGCTAGCATGCAATGGATCCTGCACTGGTTCATCACATGAAATATCTCCGATATATTCCCTGTGGGCAACCTTTATTGGCCTTTACATTGCCAATTATGTGGTTGAGTGTTCGACTGGGTATGAAGAATCTATCATCCTTTATATTTGATTGTCAACATAGGTAGATACAAGATACCATGTTAAGCGAAAATGCTCCAAAAACTATATTGTTATTGCTCAAATACAATTTGTTGTTTTATTGTTTGTTTTCAGTTATTCCTTGAATAATTCTCCTTTCCTGAGATTCTTGCTTGGTCTTTGCAGCTGGGCTCTTACCCACCCACTAACTATTTCTGAATACGAGAAGATAAAGAAACAAATGAAACCTGATTTCCTGGATATGGTTCCATGGTATTCAGGGTACTCTCCTACATCCAATATCACACCCCCTTCTGCGTTTCTCTACTCCATTCTCATATCTTCTTTTCCTTAGTATTATGATGTCAGGGTGATGCTAACAAATTTGCTTTTTTGCATTTAAAGGACATCGACTGATTTATTTAAGACCGTGTTTGATCTTATGGTGTCAGTGACTCTTTTCGTTGGGCGATTTGATATGCGCATGATGCAGGTGAGGCTCAGTTTTATTTTATGTTTATTAGGTGCTCCAAGAGATTTTTGAAATGTTCATGATAATCTCCACAATTTTCTTGTATAGCATGTGATATGAAATACTTGAGTTCGCAAGTAAAACAACGAGAAAACGAAAGAAACGTGCTGGAAGAACAAACAAACGATAACAAACTCTTATAACAATCAAGAGGAGGATCGTCTCTCCCAAATCTCTAGACAAGATTGTCTAGAGCCCAAGCCTTCAAGAAACCCTAATTGCAATCAATCAAAACATAATCTCTCCCTAATCCCCTCATGCACTTTCATACAAAAGCATTCCTAATCTAATTTCCCTCCCAAAGCATTAGCCGCCCCTCTCTCTTAGTTTGAAAATCAAATAATGGGTGGGACCCATTCACTTATGCGGGCACAGAAGAAGAAGAGGCGGACTGTACACCCGTTGGACCGGTTTGGACAGAACCGGCGTAACAATACCGCCCTCCCAAAGAATCACCTTGTCCTCAAGGTGAAAATCCGAAAACTGCTGTTTTGTCCTCTCGTATAGCTCCCACGTGGTCTCGTAGTCAGGAAGGTTTTTCCACTGCATCAACACTTCCTTAGTTCCATCTTCTTTCTCGCGAACCCCCATGAGTTCTAAGGGTTCCAAAACCACCTCTAAATCCTTAGTAAGTGTCGCCGGTAGCTCGGGGTTGGCTGTGTAGTCACCAATTACCCTTCTCAACTGCGAGACATGAAAAACCGGGTGTATAGTCGCCGCTGGTGGTAACTTCAGTCGATATGTTACTGCCCCAATATTCTCCAACACTTCATAAGGACCAAAATACCTTGGAGCCAGCTTTTAATTTCTCTTGTTGGCGACTGTCTTCTGTCTGTAAGGTCGGAGCTTCAAAAATGCATTCTCTCCCACTTCAAACTGGATGTCCTTCTTATGTCCATCCGCTTGTTTCTTTATAATTTGCTGAGCTCTTAGTAAATGCCTATTCAATTCCTCTAGCACTCTATCCCTCTCCTCCAAGTACTCCTCCACTGAAGAAACTGGAGTACTGCTACTCCCAAAGTTTACAAAATGAGGGGGTCCCTTCCATACAACACCTTGAATGGAGTCATCTGTGAAGCCGAGTGAAAAGAGGTGTTGTACCAATACTCCACCCAAGATAGCCACATGGCCCAAAGCTTGGGTGTCTCCGACACAAAACATCTCAAGTAGGTCTCCACGCTCCTATTGACCACCTCCGTTTGACCATCTGTTTGTGGGTGGTAAGCGGTGCTCCTTTTCAGAACTGTCCCCTGTAACCTGAACAATTCTCTTCAAAAATGACTGAGGAACACCTTATCTCTGTCTGACACGATCGCCTCTGGTACGCCATGCAATCTGACCACCTCTTTAATGAAAGTTGAAGCCACTGTCAGCGCGGTGTAAGGATGTCAGAGGGGGATGAAATGAACATACTTCCTCAATCTATCCACCACCACCAATATCACTGTGAAGCCTTCTGAATGGGGCAACCCATCTATGAAATCCATTGATATCTCCTCCCATACTCGTCCCGGTAGCGCCAACGGCTGTAGTAGTCCCCCTGGTGACATAGCCAAATATTTGTTCTTCTGATAGATCTCACACCTTGTCACCATCTACTCTGCATCTCTATGCATTCCCTTCTAGTAAAGCTCGGCCGCTAGTTACTTGTAGGTCTTCTACACTCCTGAATGGCCCTCAATTGCGCTTCCATGAAATTCCTGGAGTAAATTTGGGATGTGGATTGAGGTACGGGGCATAACAAATCTTCCCTGGTACAGCAGTCTGTTTCCCTCTAATGAGTACCCTAGATGACTATCCTCCTCTTTCAGCAAATCTGACCTGATCCTTCCCAATTCTTCATATCTAGCACTTTCTTCCCTGATAGCCTCCCAATCAAGCATCAAAGGAACGGATAGTGCCACCATCTGCAGCTCCCCCATACACATGGACAAAGCGTCCGCCGCCTTGTTCTTCACCCTTGGTCTATACTGAATCTCAAAATCGTACCCTTGCAACTTGGACAACCACCGTTGATGCTCTTCCGTCACCATTTGCTGTTTTAGTAGGTATTTCAGGCTTCGCTGATCTGTCCTGACAATGAAATGTCTTCCAAGCAGGTAGGGCCGTCACTTCTGGATGGCCAAGACGATGGCTATTAATTCTCTCTCGTAAACTGATTTCAGTTGGGCTCTAGCAGTTAATGCCTGGCTAAAATAGGCAATGGGTCTATGACTCTGCATCAGTACTGCACCCAGCCTGTATCCGGAAGCATCTGTCTACACAATGAAGGTCTGAGTGAAATTTGGCAAGGCTAGGACCGACATTGTAGTCATCGCCTTCTTCAAGCTCTCAAATGCTGATGTGGCCGCCTTCCCCCATAGGAACCCGTTATTCTGCAACTGTTCAGTGAGTGGCCATGCTATGGAGCTGTACCCCTTCACGAAACTCCTGTAGTAACCCATCAGTCATAGGAATCCCCTCAATTCCTTCAGATTTTTCGGCGCTGGTCACCTTATCATTGCTTTAATTTTGGAATGATCTGCTGCAACTTCCTCTTTTGACACCACATGGCCCAAGTACTCTACACTGGCTTGTGCAAAGCAACATTTCTTCAAATTAGCCCTTAGTTGGTGCTCATGCAGTACCTCTAACACCCTCTTCAAATGCTCCTAGTGCTCCTCTTCTGTCCTGCTGTAGACCAGGATGTCGTCAAAGAATACCAGTACAAATCGTCTGAGATAAGGTTTGAAAATCTTATTCGTAAGGGTTTGGAAAGTAGCTGAAGTATTGGTGAGGCCAAATGACATCACTAGGAACTCATAATGTCCTTCATGAGTTCTGAAGGCCATTTTGGGTACATTTTCATTCTTCATTCGTATCTGATGGTAACCCAATTTCAAGTCTATCTTGTTGAAGATCACAGTCCCACTCAATTCATCTAGCAGCTCGTTAATGACTGATATAGGAAACTTATCAGATATAATTTCCTTGTTGAGTGCTCTGTAGTCCACACAAAAACACCAGTTGTCATCCTTCTTTTTCACCAACAGAACAGGGCTAGAAAAGGGGCTGATCTGGGTCTGATGATCTCTGCTTCCAGAATCTCTCTAATCAACCTTTCTATTTCATCCTTCTGGAACTGAGGGTAGCGATAAGGTTGGACACTGATGGGCGACACTCCCTCCTTTAACACTATGGCATGCTCCTGCTTCCTCTGCGATGGCAATCCCTGAGGTGGCTGAAACACCTCTTGGAACTGCTAAATTAACGGCTGAATGGAGAGGGGTATGTCTCCTCCCTCATCCAATCTTGCTCCCTTCAAACTATGCAACTCTACCAAATACCCTCCGCCTGCCAACTGGATATCTCTCACCATCATTTTAAGAGAAACTAGGGATTTGGAAAGCCCCGCATTTCCCTTAATCACTACCTTCCTTCCATACATCATCAACTCCATCGTGAGTGCTCCCTAATTCATTTTGGTGTCATCCAAAGTTTGCAACCATTTCATCCCCAGGATGACGTCCGTGCTCCCAAGCTCTAGTGAAAGAAAGTCCTCCCTCACTTGTATCCCTTGGATCGTCAGTCGCACTCTGCAAATCCCCTGGCCTTTCTTCACCTTTTCCGTGCCCATCATCACCCCGTAACAGCTAGTGTCCACCAATCTCACTCCCAGTTGGTCGACGACCTGGGTGAAAATGAAATTGTGAGTAGCCCCACTATTAATCAACACCACAACCTCCCGGTTCTCTATCTCTCCCTTCACCTTCATAGTGTGATTTGTAGTGAACCCTACCACTGAGTTCAGGGAGACCTCAGCCAGATCTAAGTGTAGATTCTCCTCCATCTCCTTCTCACCTCCCTCATTAGTTTCCTCGTCATCACTGACGGTGAGAACCTGAAGACTTGGTCATTGCATCGATGTCCAGGTGTGTATTTTTCATCACATCGGAAGCACAAACCCCTTAGCCCTCTTCTCCTGCATCTCTTTCTCTGTCAGCCGCTTGAAGTTTCCTCCATTTCCTCCTCCTGTCTTCTCCTTGGTAGCTTCTAGATTCCCTCATGTTGCAGGACCTTTAGGTGCGAGATGAGTAGTCGTCATCCTGTACGTGCCCTCGATGCTGCTACTCCTGGCTCCCTTCTCCAAATTCCTCTGATTTTTCACCAGTTGGGTCAACTTCATGGCCTCCCCCAAGTCACGGGGCATCAACACCTTCACTGCTGCTTGGATCTCCGCCTTCAACCCTTTCATGAAATTCCTCTCCAACATTGTATCTGAGAGTCGCTCCACCCTGCTAGCTAGGTGCTCAAACTACTCCCGGTAATTTGCTACTGATCCTTACTGTGTTAAAGCAAATAACTGCTCATAGAAGTCTCCTCCCCGATTGGTTTGGAAATGCTCTATTATGCAGTCTTTAAATTCCCTTCGGTTCCTGATCGGCCTCCGTTGGTCTCTCCACTGAAACCACGATAGAGCTTTCCCTTCCAAGCACAATCCCACTGATGTCAGCTTCTCCTCTTCCGTTAACTCATTGACGGCAAAGTATCGCTCTACCTTGTAAATCCATCCATACGCATCTTCTCCTTCGAAGATGGGCATCTTCAACTTCTTCACCTTTTGGTCACCACCATTTCCCCTGATTCTTCCATAACTTCCCCTTTCCCAAGTGCTCGGTTCGCCCCATGTGTTATGCTCTTCCCTTGTTCTGCCATAGCCCAAACTCCATTCGAAATCTCCCCTTCTGTCTTCAAAGTCAGCACTATGGCGGTCGTAGTATCCCTCCTGGCGTTCCCCATAACCTCCTCTTTCTTCCCTCTGGACAGGCTTTAGATGGTGTCTTCTTCCTTCCCCTTCCACGATCTCCACCTCATCTTCCTCTCTACGGATTTCAGAATTCTTATTTTTTCTTTCCACCCCTTTGGCCACTGAAGCTGCTGTTTGATTTTGAATCTCTAACATTTTTTTCATCATATCTCGGAGGTCGGAGACTTGTCCCTCCATGGAAGAAATCATTTCCTCCACCGTTGTTTTGATTTGATTCATCTCCCCTTTAAGTCTTTCCTCCAATGCATCCACCTTTTTGGCCGCCATCACAACCCAGTTTTTGTAGATTCACAAAAACAATATTTTGAAGTAAAAAAACAGCAACTTCTTTCTTTTTGGGGCGAAAAATTGCTGCTGGAATTCGTCGAAAACAACCATTCACCGGTCCCGAGACTTGCTCTGATACTAATTTGATAGGAAATTCTTGAGTTCGCAAGTAAAACAACGAGAAAATGAAAGAAACGTGGTGGAAGAACAAACAAACGATAGCAAACTCTTATAACAATCAACGGGAAACAAGAACAAAACAAAGATACAAGAGATCCTCAATTCGAGAGGAGGATTGTCTCTCCCAAATTTCTAGACAAGATTGTCTAGATCCCAAGCCTCCAAGAAACCCTAATTGCAATAAATCAAAACATAATCTCTCCCTAATCCCCTCATGCACTTTCATACAAAAGCTTTCCTAATCTAATTTCCCTCCCAAAGCATTAGCCGCCCCTCTCTCTTGATTTGAAAATCAAATAATGGGTGGGACCCATTCACTTATTCGGCCACAGAACATGCTAACAGATTTACATAAATGCAGTACCATAAGAAAGTGCTATGTTCCAATGCAACTGATTTGCATTTGGATCTATTTTGTCTCTGCTTGTTTTCGTTTATTTTCAAAGATATCATTGTGTTATAATCAAAGGACCATCTGCTTTAAGACTGCTGTGATCTTTTTCTTATACTATGCATTTAAGCTTTATTGTTTTTTCCAATTCTTTCAATCTTAATTAGACCTGCTTCCTTGTTTATATGTTCTACGTATAAATATTTTGATTCAGCATATGTAATTTTGATTTTTCTTTGCCCTAGGCTGCCATGAACAAGGTCCCTGATGAATCTAAAAATGGTGATCTTTTATATGATCATTTCTGCATGAAAGAGGAACTCTGGTTTGATTTCATGGCTGACACAGGAGATGGTGGAAATTCAACTTACGCTGTTACGCGGTTGCTGGCCCAACCTTGGATTCGAGTGAAGAATGGTGGTTCCAAGCATGCTCTTCCACGTGGAGACTTCCTTCTTATTGGAGGGGATCTTGCGTAAGCTGCATTTCTTTTCACTTATGATCCTTAGAAAACTAAATTGATATTTGAAGTTGAGGCCAGGTCTATCTTTCCATTTTCATTGCCTTCTTACCACAGTTGAATCATTTATTTTAATATTTCTTTGATATCGTCATAGTATTTCCAAGGGTAACTTTTAAAATATTAGGAATCCCTTTTACCATTCGCTTGAAATATTTTTGGTATTTTATCGATTGGCTTGAATAATATATAGCGCTCTTGCCCCCTGATTTCCTTTCCCAAGTACCAAGCATTGAATCATAGCAATGAGAAAGTCTTTATCTGTATGTGCTGTAACATGCTTATCATTATTACCTGTTTATTATTATTATTATTATTATTATTATTATTTTATTTATAAAGGGGTTTTGCATTTTGATTAGGTACCCTAATCCCTCTGCATTTACATATGAAAAGCGCTTTTTCCTTCCATTCGAGTATGCTTTGCAGCCTCCAACATGGTATAAGCCAGAACATATAGCAGTAAATAAGCCAGAGCTTCCTTTTGGGGTCGTCAAGTTGGAGCAATATGATGGACCTCAGTGTTTTGTAATTCCTGGCAACCATGGTTTGTGATTATTCCTGTAGAAGTTGATACTTAATATCCCCTAATACATATTCACAGGAAGAACCCAGTTCTTTATTTCCTCCGTGATTATACCCTTTTTTAAAGAATACTCATCTGACATTTAATTACATATTGATTGCCATGCTAGATGTGGAAGCTGAAGTATGATCTCATTTAATGTTTACAGACTGGTTTGATGGACTTCACACATTTATGAGGTACATATGCCATAAGAGCTGGTTGGGTGGATGGTTTATGCCTCAGAAAAAGAGTTATTTTGCTCTGCAGCTTCCCAAAGGATGGTGGGTGTTTGGTTTTGATCAAGCTCTGCATGGTGACATTGATGTCTACCAGTTCAAATTTTTTGCAGAGTTGTGCCAACATAAGGTATATTACCTTTACATTCCTTCTACGTTCTGTCATTTTGATTTCCTCTGTGTTTACGTGGGATTTCAATCATGTTCTGTTGATTACATAAACTATTTATACCTGCAACCATGAGATGCTCCTTCAAAATACAGCTTCTTCTATGCCAGTTTGAATCCAAACTAATGATTTCACTTGGTTTGAATGTTTAGTGGTTCTCCTATTCTAGATTGAGATAAACAAAGTTATATGGTGCATTATGGTCTAATTTAATTGAAAAGACTAAAGGTTTGCTTTTGCGTGCATGGTTAGATGGGTGGATGGGCTATCAGCTCAAGCACTAACTGAAACAGGCAAAACATATTTCTAGCTTCCTTTGACTATATTCCGAGACCATATATTGTCGTTAAGGGATGTACCTGTTATCCTGATTTGAAATGTTAATTAATCTTTTCGAATGAATGAGATGGGGTGAGGCTAATGATGAGTTTTGAATGAATAAGGTTGTCCATTTTGTTTGGTAAGTTCACACATGATGCAACAACACCTGTTGCCACGCACATAGCCTGTTTGAACAATTTTAGGTGGGGCCCACTTGCAATAAGTCAACTTTCCAGCTCACTTGAGTGGGTACATCGGGGAAGGCAGGGAACAAAGAAGCTTGAAAGATGCCTCCTCTTCATCATACTAAACATAGCCCAAAATTTCACTTATAGGGTCCCTTTGAATTTAATCTTGTTTCCTTTTGAAATATCTTAAAGAAAACAATGATTAATATTCTTTAACTTTTAGAATGAAAAATAGTTTTCTTTGTGTATTACAAATTTTGAAATTAATGCCTCCTTTTAAAACAAATCTTCTTACAATAATTTTTCTCCATATTTTTTATGGATTTGATTTTATTTGATCATATTTTTTTTTTAAATTATATCTTGTATTTTAAGCTGGAATTCATTTATATAAAGGGGTGCAGAGGTAAGTTATAATTTAGCAAGTGCAATCTAATAAATGTATATTACTTTGCTCTATAAGAAATCTTCTTGTATTGCACGTGGGTTTTCCTTTGCCTTATTATATTCACTTCATGTGATTACTGGTGGATTTAGGGGGGGAGGGATTTTTTTTTTTTTAATAAAATTAGGCAACCATTGGCGGAAATATTTTTTTCTTCACTACTCTCTCCTCTCTACTCTCTTTCTCTCTCTATTGCCATTTTTTTTGTTACCACTGACAACCTTTTGTACTTGCTTCTAGTTATAGCCCTCTTTCTTCTCTCTCTCTGTCTCTCTTTCCCATGAGGGTGAGATTATTTTAAACCTTTTTTATTTATTTTCCACTATCTCTCTCGTGAGGTTAGCTATTTTTTTGTTGATTTTTATTAGATCATCTTAACTTTTTTTTTTCTTATTTATATTTCTCTCTATATTTATATATTTTCCCATTTTAATCATTTATCTTCACATTACTATTTTTTTAATTTTTATTTTAAAATCTCCAAATTCTCTTTTATAGGAAATTTATATAATTAAAGCCAACAAATTACACTAGAGAAATATTACAATATTTAAATTTAAATCAAGTAGCTTAAAATATGCTAGTTATAATTTTTTATATATTTTTGTATTAATAAGATATAGTTTTTTTATATATTTATTACTCGTTATGAAATATTTTTTAATTATTATTTTTATTTAAATTAGATATGAAAACCTTAAGTTAGATATTTAAAAAAAATTTAAAACCCTAATGTCAATTTCAAGCTCGAATGAAAAAGCTTGATGGTATTTTTCAAATTAGAAATTTGTGCCCCCGCAGATAAATAATTATGGTTACGCCGCTGCATGTGATTATGATCTTTTTGGCTGCTCATCTTCTTATATGTAGTGTCTTTTTTATTGAATAATATTTTGCTCGATACCTTTTGTAATAGAAAAATCAATTTTATTTTGCCACATGAGTTTGTTGTTTGTTATCAAGCTTGAGAATTGTGAAATGCCTCCATAATTTTTGCTTCATTAATGCGGGAGATCTCTACTGCCTGCATGTCTATATTTAGACTATTATAATTATTTTATAATCATTATTTTACATACTCATCCATTTGTGGATTTTTATAATTATTTTATAATTTTGTAATTATTACCCTCTAAAATTGTGTGTTTTCTATTAGAAGCTCTTTTATAATTGTACACATATGATGGATCAACGGAGCCTGTGGTCCCCACTAACGGGGATGGTGGGCAAGGAAAGAGGGGGTTCCAAAGGGGAATAAATCCATCTTTAACTACTTACCATAGGAAATCAAAATTAGGAGGGAATTAAGAAAGTTTATTTAGGGAAATGGGAGTTGATTTGAATTCAGATTTGGAAGAGAATTATGAAAGATTAATTTAAGAAAAGGGGGCTGATTTGACTTAATATTTGAGGGGGATTAGGAAAGATATATTTAAGGAAAGGGGACTATTTTTAATTGAGATTTGGGAGGGAATTAGGGAGGCTTATATAAAGCTAATTATTTTGTTTAACTTTCATTATGTGATTGTATTTGCTGTAGTTTTTCTTTGGAGTTGTTCCTAGCATTGCTTAGGATTTGTAGAAAGCCGATCTACCTCTTGAATAGTAGATTAACCTATATCTTGGTTTGTTGTGCCTTTATCAAAGAGAATTAGCCCATAATCTCGTCCTTTCTTGCTGATTTCTGTTGTGTTTCTCCTTTGGCATTGTTGTTTTTGCTGTTAGGTGATCGGATTCCTATCAAATTGGCATCAGAACGCTTTTCTTGGATATATGACGGCTAAGAAAGTGGATGTTTTGGAAGTGAAACTAAAATAAGAAGTTGACCAACTCAAATCTGAAGTTGAGGAACGATTTTCATCCATGAAAGAAAGATTTTCTAACTTAGATGACATGATGAAGAAAATATTGAAGCTTCACACCCAATTGGCAACATCAGAGGTGAGAGCACCGGCGGGTGGTCAAGGAATTAGGGGAAACCCCAATATCGACACTATGAGGGATGGTTGAGAAGTAAAAATCTTAGGTGACAGGGAAAATATGCCACCTCTTGAACTGATAACTAGGAGGGAAATGAGTGAAGGATATGGCATGAGGAGAAATTAGATGGAAGAAATGAGGAGGGCTGATTTTGAGGAAAAATATATCTATTAAAGGAGGGGTGGGAGAGAACAATAGAGAGATCACAACAATCGCCACATGGGAGGAGCCGAAGCTGGAAGAGGATGTCGGAGCGAAGGGGATCCGTGAATGAAAAAGCTAAAGATGCCCGTTTTTTAGGTGGAAGATGCTCATGGGTAGATTCCTATATGGTGGAGAGGTACTTTGTGACGAGTGGGCTAACGAAGGAGGTGACTCACGGTGGCGGTTTTATGCTTGAAAGGGAAGGCCTTGTCTTTGCATCAGTGGAGAGACACGAGAGATCCAATCCAATCATGAAGGGAGTTCAAAGATAGTTTATTAGAATGTTTCTGAACCAGTTGGGAAGGAGACTTCTATGAGCAGTTCTTTGCTCTGATTCAGGAAGGGACACTGATGGATTATCGGGTGAGGTTTGAAGCCGATTGTGGAGGCTATCTGAGACATTGTTGGAGGGGGATTTCATGAAGGGGCTCAACCTAGAGATCATAACTATTCTCCGGTTATAGAGGCCATGAGGGTTGGGGGAGGCTATGGAGCTAGTCCAGATGGTGGAGGAAAAAAACTCACTTGAGAGAAGCAATGAGGGCATCATATAGGGCAAGTCAGAGTGAAGGAGTGGAAAAGCTCGGTAAATAGGACATTCAAAAGATCCATGGGAGGTTCTAGAGTCGAAAATTGGAAACTATATTTACTATAGAGGATTGCTGTGATACTCCTTTTTGCTGCAGAAAGAAAATTTTGTGATCAAAATTTTAATGGTATCAATGTTCTTATGGATCGTTGCTTTGTTGAACAACAGACAATGTGTTGATGCTTTTTAGTTTTGGGGATGCTATAGCTAAAAGGGGTCACTTGAGAAGTTGTTTGTGTTTCTAGACATGTAAGAAATAATTCACGAGTTTTTTTTTCTGATATTGAAATGATATTTGAAGGAAAAACTTATTATGAGACGAGGGATACTACTCATTATATTTCAAGGCGCTTAGCCCAAACTGCTCACTAAACTTTTGGCAATTTTAAGGAAACAATTGAATTAGATGCAACAAAAATTGGTGTGATGGATGGAACTGTGCACCCTCTGACTAGCGATGTGATTAACTATGTGTAGTTTTTATTTGACTATCAATCAACTTTGAAACTGTTATAATGCTAATTATGCAAGCTTTTCAAAGTAACTTGGATGGTAAATTTAAGCTATATAAGGATTCTGCGTTGACTTATCTACTCATTATGAATAACATCCACTACATGGTTAGATCTGTTCGAAGATTAGAGGCAAAGGATTTATTGGGTGATGATTGGGTTCAGAGGCACATAAGAATTATGCAACAAAATGTAAGTCATTTGTTGGCTTTGTATTCCAACAAATGAAATGAAAGAATTCAGAGTCTGGCTCCAAATTCAGAAGCTTGTGAGATGGTATGTTGAGTATTTTGAAAATATTCACAACACTACACACAAAGCGATCAATGATAGATCTTAAGGGATGCTAAAGATTCATGCAACAAAGACTTTGGAGCCTTGAGGGGGCTCCAAACGCCATGTATGAAAGAGAGATGCATGTGAAAGAGAGTTCCCTAACCTTCTATGAACGTTTTGGATTTATTGGAAAGATAGGATGTTCATTTGAAAGCCTCTAAATGAATCTTGGAGATCTATTTTGTCATGATCTAAGAGGAATCTAAATGTGTGCATGAGATGACTTATCATTTTAGGAGTTTTAAGGGATCTCCTAGCTATTTTAATCATCTTATTTAAAGTGTCATAAATAAGCTTAAATAATTTTGAGGTATGATGGAGTTTATCTTATGAACCTTTGATTGTTCATATGAAACTCCAAATTCACTTTGTAGAAACTTGAAATTAAATGAGCATATTTATGGACTTTGTATATGTTTCAAGGCGTCAAAGATCAATTCATTCAATTACTTTGTCATGGGTCCTATGGTATAGAACTTTGATGGTCTATGCATGGTCCATGAAGAGACACAAGTTCCGTAATTTAATTGAAATTCTCTCTAAACATTTATAAAAAATCACAAAAGTTCTTTCAATGCACATTCCTAATAGAATGCAAGCTCCCATTTTTTTAAAATATACACATTAACATTTGGTTTAAAGGCAAATGATAATGCTAGCCTATGGCTTAATTATAAGCGACGGCTAAGGAAGAAAAATGAATGCTAAAACATGTATTTGGGAGGTGTCGGATTCCGATCCAACACCCCTATGCTCGCCAATATCCTCGGGCTCTCACAAGAGAGCAAACAGTGGAAATCTCCAGATTTCCATTGTTTTGCGGAGAGGACATCAAACATGGGTTTATTTTGGGATTGTGGAAAGCATAGTGCATGGTTTTCTAAGGACCTAAGGCACGGGGAATATCATATACACATTAAAGGGTTCGAGGACGTAGGTTTTGCTAAGTTTTTTTACGGGATTTACCTCCCCGGGTTGTCATGGAGCTAACCACACTCTGCTCGCCTTGCAAAGGAGAGAAAACATCAACTAAGACAGCGAAATCTGCTGTCCAAGAGACTCCAGATGCTGTTTTGGCCGCTTCTAGGTGTTTCTCTCGCTGTCGCAAGTTTGTCGGCATTGGTTTGAGAGAGAAAGGAAGCTCCCAAGCCTTCCTAGATGCAGGAATGAGGGTCTGAACTGGTGAATTCGACCCAGAAGCCAGTAGGGAAGAGGCTAAACAGGATTTTCTTCTCGGTTTGGATGGTTCAGGCGTGCGATGATACTTAGGATTGCCGCTAGGTTCCTCCTGGGTCGCGCGATAGCAAGAGAGTCACGGCTCCGGCTCTTTCGCTCGATTTCACGAACATGGGAGGCCCAACGACCTTCCCTCCTGCTTGGGTTGGACGAACACACGCAAAGTAGAACTGCTCAGCTCTGTCTCTCTATCTGTTGGACACACATGAAGAAAGCCGGGTAGGAGTCGATCTCCTTTGGAAGAACACACGCAAGCACAGGTTGGGCCCCCCTAGTCTTCCGTCTCCCGCTCTAGCGCTGTCTTGCTCTCTTCTGTTGGGACGCACGTGAGCAAAGAGGTTGAATGCTCCTCTCCACTCTCTCCCATCTTTTCTATACTCGAAATGAGGCTCATGCGCACTCAAGTAGATTTCTGCTGCAATATCCCTGCCGAAGCCACCCAAATCAGATGATTTGACTGAAAACCGGCCACAAAAATTTGAAAATCAGGATAAATCACAGCCCTTGGATGCAGGATCTTATTTGGAGAGGTCAGTTGGGCTGAGATTGGGCCAATTGGGCTGAAATTGGGCCCAAATTGGACTCGACCCGAACCGGTTTGGGTCGATTGGGTCCGATCGAGCCAATTTAGTGAAATTGAACTTGATTCAGCATTGAAATGCGTCAAACTTGGTTCGACGGGGCTTGATGAGGCCCAATTTAGGGTCGATTCAATTGATTTGAGTTTAATTTTATAAAATTAAATTTAATTTGATTAAATTGAGGTCCAATTTGAGTAAATTGACGCTCGATGATGTTCGATTGAGTCGATCGAGCTCGCTCAAGCCCAATCTTTCTCGAATTGACTTGATCCTGGCTGAATCGGCCTCGATGTGAAAATGTACATCAACATTTTCCTTTGATTTTGTTGTTTTTGCTATGAGGAGATCATATTCCTATCAAAATACTGCAAAAATATGGGAATGAAATACTCAATCATTGGGCGAACATATATGGTGTACTTCGTGTTCCATTCTATTGCTTGCATGTATTTTAGCATACTTTATGCTTCATTCTATTGCTTGCATGCATTCCACCATTTGATTTGATCTACAAATCAATTTGAGGTTGGTTTTATGTGTCATTCATCTGCCACTAACTTTGCTTTACTCGCAATTTTTTGTCTCAAAAATCAATTATGCCATTTATGAGCAAATGGTTGA
This sequence comes from Dendrobium nobile, assembly GCA_022539455.1. Taxonomy (NCBI): domain Eukaryota; kingdom Viridiplantae; phylum Streptophyta; class Magnoliopsida; order Asparagales; family Orchidaceae; genus Dendrobium; species Dendrobium nobile. Next base: position 5,340,470 of record CM039727.1, read on the forward strand.
TTGAACAAACAACTTTTAATTGCATTTTAAGTGGATGTTGAGAAGCCAAATAACATGCTTGTTTTGCTTTTACCGTAAGCGGGGACATTGTGTACAATGCACATATTGAAGGCCACTAATTTAACTACTTTGTTGGTAAATACCATATAAAAGATGCTTCTCTATTCAATCAATATGCATATAGCTTATTAAGCTTCCTTGGTATAACATTTTTTCATCTTTATGTGCATTATTGTTGAGATCCAATTTCATAAACCATTATGTCAATCAGATCATTAAGCGGGTGGTGAATTTTTTTATTTTGATTTTTTTAGAAGGGAAGAATAAAAACGTAAAAGGGAGAACTAAAGATATAATGAAAAAAAATATGAATTAAAATCTCAAAAGAAGAGTGATGTGAGATAGGGAGGAAGCAATCAAGAAGAAACCTTAGAAGGGAGGACAAAGTCCCCGAAGGGAACTTTTATTTGGTCCGGTGACCTGACGTAGCTCTACGTTTGGACGCCAGTAAAATAGTGTCATGTGTTTTTATTTTTTACCGCGCGGCCCGTCAACCAGACTCGGAACGGCCCCGGGATTGCTATGTTCGCGTATTGCTAGGTATTGGTCGATTTTGCTCGGTAATAACGGAAAAATCATTCTGTGAAGACCAATACCGAGCAATACTGAGTTTTGCTAAAAACTCGGTATTGCTAGGTATTGGTCGATTTTGCTCGGCAATAACGAGAAATACCATTATGTGAAGACCAATACCGAGCAATACCGAGTAATATCGAGCAATACCGAGTAATATCGAGCAATACCGAGCAATACCTAACAATACCGAGCAATATCAATAAATACGCGAACATAGCAATCCTAGGTTCCAGTCCGGGTCGAGTCATCGGGCCGCGCGGTAAAGAGTGAGAACACGTGGCGACATATTATTGACGTCCGAACGTAGAACTACGTCAGGTCACCTGACCTAATAATTGTTCCCCCGAAGGGGATGCTCGATAAAAAAACTGTTAAACTTCATCTTCAAGTCTGGCAGAATTACAAGATTTTGGGCTCTATTTATAGAAGCAGGCCTTTTTGTATTTAATAAAGCAACCTTTTAAATAAATATGAATATTACAAACTGATCCAAATGAGGAAAAACAATATAAAATAAGTGTCCAAACATGATATACTTAGACAAATAAGACTCAATACTATTAATAGGGTTGAGAGTTTAGTTCAAAGATCTAATCGATTTTTGGCCTAGATGAAGCCAAATGAATTGAGACAAGCCAAAATTTTCATTCAGTCCAATCTTCAAAACAAGCTTCAATCAACTCAAGATTAGCTCAAATATAAATGGTATATAAAATTTTAACGTTTTCTTACATACACATGCATATACATTTATAAATGTCATACATATGAATTTATTTGAACAAAATAACATTAAAAATAAAAAAATAGCTATTTCAAGTTGAGTTGATTCAAGTCAAGCTAGTTCAATATTAGGCTAATTCGCAAAACCAACTTAAATTGAACTGGTTTTGACCCATTAGCTGATTTTGAGCTGACCTATATATGTTCGAGTCGATTTCAAGCAAGATTGGATCAGCTTGGATTGTCATCACCAACTAATAGCTAGAGAGAAACATTTTGCATTGCACAATTCTTTGGGTTTTAAAGATCTTTGCTTTATTGAGTTGAAATTTTATTGATGGAAGAATTAGAGTTCTTTGACTACATTGTCATTCTATTGGTGGAAGAATTAGAGTTCTTTGACTACATTGCAAAACTAGTGAAATTTATCCTGAAAGGGAAGATGAATGGGAATCCTTCCTAAAGAAGAGGTATCTATTGATTTGAACTTTTGTGCAACAATTTATTTTCCTGTTGTTTACAGTATGCTTTTGTTCTTAGTGATTCTTATAATGTTAAATTAGCCTGCTCCACTTCACGTAGAATTATGAAAAAGTTTTACAGGTTGGGGACAACGACTCTATTGTTGTGATGACTCATGAACCAACCTGGCTTCTCGATTGGTATTGGAATGATAACACTGGTAAAAATGTCTCTCATTTGATACGTGATTACATGAAAGGAAGATGTAAGCTTCGAATGGCTGGAGACTTGCACCATTATATGCGCCATTCTTGTATCCCTTCAGATCAGCCTGTGTATGTAGAACATCTGCTTGTGAATGGTTGTGGTGGAGCCTTTCTACATCCAACGCACGTCTTCAGAAACTTCAACAAATTTTATGAAAATTCCTATGAATGCAAAGCTACATATCCTTCTTATGAGGACTCCAGTAGGGTAAGTTGTCCTCCCTCACTTTTTTTCTTTAAAATTTTTTACAGAGCATCTTGCAATTTTTTAACAGTTTATTTATTTCTTTTTTTTATTATAATTTATACCCATATAACTTGGCAAAACTGCGTTTGCAGATAGCACTTGGCAACATTTTAAAGTTCCGAAAGAAGAATTGGCAATTTGATGTCATTGGTGGTTTCATATACTTCGTAATTGTCTTTTCCATGTTTCCTCAGGTAATACTGCTTGCAATAATAAATTCCTTTTTCTATATATTTTGTATGGTTGAGATTTTGTTATTGGTAGCTGGAAGCAGGCAGCGGTGGAACTAGATGGCAGGCAGTGTGGCTATAAAGCAGACAGCGGTTAGATTATGTAATAATAGTTGGGCTTGCCCGGTGTTGTTGTTTGGCTCAGCTCAGTCTGAATAAAATAAGATTTTTTTTTGTGAATTTCGAGCGGGCTCGGCTCGGTTAAATGAGCCACTCGATTAACTTGAAAATAAACGAGCTCGAACTGAACACGAATCGAGCTCGAACATGTTGGTTTTAAACGAGCTCAAACTCAAACAGCAGTCTAAGAAGCTTGACGAGCTTCGAGCTGAGTTTGAGCTCGATTTTGGCAAACGAGCTCGAAAACGAACATGCTGAAGCTCGGTTCAGTTCGGTTCGTTTGCAGCCCGACTTGTAATTTTGACAAAAAAAATCATATTTTAATGCGTAAGGCTGCACTCCCTTAATAGATCCACATTTAGGTTGGTCCCTCATCAACTGCTGGCGGTAACTGATGTAACTCATTTTAATTAGCAAATTAATGCTCGACTCCTTGTATGCTGCGTTTAGATTGTCACGCTTGGTATGCCTAGGAAAATGTATAATACCTAGATTTAAGATTTTTTATCCAAAAATAAGATATTTCACTTAGAAATAAGGTACTTCAGGGGGAATGAGGTGAAACATCTTATTTTTGGATGAAATAGCTTATTGTTTTGGTGAAATATCTTATGCCTGTAAGAATGACCTTAGATTTGGGTGAATTCCCTTATTTACGGGTGTGCAAGAGATGAGGATTTAGACACAGAATATGAAACCAGATATGAATTGGTTTATTTTAAAAATGTCACATTGGCTTCCTCATGAGCAGTTGATGCTGTAACAATTTAAATATGGATTTATTTGGATGTTATAGATTTTTTTCTTTTTTGATACCATTTCTGATTAAGTTGATTGTTGAAGACAAAAACACATTGAAATGGCTTCAATATGTAAATTTTCTCAGTTTGTTTCCTTGGTTTATTGTTTATCATACTATCAGTACTTAGTCTGATCAGGTATGTAACATGATTATATTTGAATCTCCTTATATCTTGAAAACCTTGAAACATGATTTGCATTTGCAATCTTATTCCTGTAATTTAATCAGTTAGGATCAGGGCTGTATTGGTTTTATTGAAATTTTTTTTGTAAGTAACAAGACTATATTTGAATACCTGTAATTTAATCAGTTAGGTCCGGGCTGTTTTAGTATTATTGAAATATTTTCTTTTAAGGATTTTGAATTTTGGGGGAGGTGTTCAGTATCTGATTGATGATTCCTGCCCCTCATTTCCCCCTGCACATGATCTCTTTGCAAGCACCGTCTAAATTTCATGGAAATAGACTGATCCTAGTCTTTTCATTTCAGTGTGGTGTATTCCAAATTCTTCATGATGATTCTTGGTCGGGTCGCTGCAAGAGCTTCGCTAATGCAATGTGGAGAGCTTTTATTTACATGATAGAACATTCTTATGTGTCTTCTGCTGGAACTTTGCTGTTGGTATTACTGTCGTTTTCATTTATTCCTACGAAGCTGTCTTGGAAAAGGCGGGCTGTTATTGGAATTCTTCATATTTCAGCTCATATAGCGGCAGCCATTATTCTAATGATGCTACTGGAAATGGCTATCGATATATGCATCCGTAATCACTTACTAGCTACGTCAGGTACTCTGATTGATTTTGATGGTATCATTTATTAACCATGCAACATAGCATGGTACATGGAAATTAGTCACTCGTTTAGCTTTTGAATGGCATTTTTTTTGCTTATTGTGAAATGTGGTTGCCAAACTTTCGTATAAATGTGGGATATTTTGGTACTGGTAATGCTGGGTGATACATTATTATATTATCATGGTTTCCTTTTTCAATTTGTCATTCATTTCTCTCTAAAAGTTTTTTATTTGAAATGAATATCTATATTGATTATGGTGGTGGGAGGATCTTTAATGTCTGAAGGCACTCTCGTACTCATGGTGGGTTGTAGAGAGATTGTGGAAGCCTTGGTGCGGATTAGATTGTGTTAGGTTTTATGGTGTATTGAAGTGGAGGCCTAGAGTAAATATGTGATAAGTAGAGTTGTGCACGAACCGTTTTCCCTCCTCTAGAAGATTTTAATCATTATTTAGAAGAGAATATGTAACATGCAAGGCAATTATTAGGTGATTTGCTCGTTTAGATTTGTCCTAATAAGATGAAAAACATTTTTATTCCTAATTCTATTAATATTTATAGTTATACTAATTAATTATACCTATATCTAGCCATAATTTATAGGAAATAATTGATACATTAATAAATGCTTAATTAAATGTTGATATCTCCTATCAAATTGATGTTCATTTGTCAAGAAGCATCAATTTCCAACAAAAAATAGATGTTTTTTTTTTTCACACATAGCTTTTATAAATATATTTGGACGATAAATAATTTCAGTATCAAAAGCTTCTCAAATTGAGGGATAGTGAAATGTTTTGTTTGTATGTAGAGGAGAGATTGTTCTAAGGAAACCCAAGTTCAAATGGATGTCTATGAAGTTAGATAAACTCTAAACATGTTGTAGACATTGCTTGGTATTCATACTCGTAAATCATTTAGACACTCAAAGCTATTTTTTAATCTTTTAAGAAGATCAATGAATCATTAAGGAACATACACCAACCTATGACTGAGTGTTGAGTATAAGGACACCCGACCTAGTCCTCATCACTATAGCCCATAAGATGAAGATGAGAACGAAATTGAAAGAACAAGAAATGGAAGGTGTCCCAACAAGATATTGAATGATGCGGTAAGTGACAACTATATATAAGTGACATGAATTTTGCATAAATTGACTTACTCAATTGTGAAGGAAATTTCTGGTTGAGCAACTATCAAATAGTTTAAGCACACAGCTCACCTTGGCCTATTGGTTGGGAGTTTAGCTACCAACTAAGAGGTCTTGAGTTCGAGTCTTGTGCATGCAATGTGTGTGTGTGAGTCTGCCTTAATTGGCCTAATTGTTTCAAAAAAAAACAAAAAAAAAAGTTTTAGCTTCCTGCCAGTTATCTGAATGTAGCGAGATTAGGAAGAAGTTTGTTTTACTCACTATGATATTTCATGTTTACTTCTAAAGAAATGTTTGCATAGGAGGTATTTTGGAGGCTAGCCCAACTATTTAGATCCTATTTATATTTGTGTTGGGTCAAGACTGTACCAAAGACATCAATGTGGATCTATCTCCAAACCTAAGAAAAGATGAAATATTGCGTGAATATGTTATTGTAGATAATTAAAGTCAAACTGATGAGGTCATCGACTGACATTTTAGGCAGGTCTACCGGCGAAGGAATCGTAGATCGACGGCTACGATTAGGAGCTTATATTTCTAATGTTGATATTTTCTATGTATTTTTTTTTTTATTTCAAGCTTTAGTTTACTATTTTGCCCTTATGAAGATTGAGTCTTTGTTGTAGCCCTGTGGGCATTTGAGTCATGTTATTTTCTTTTGATGAGGCCTTTATAAAGAAGTCTCCTCCTATTGTATGAGCTTAATGTTGGATGAATAAAATTTCTGAGATTTATCTTCTTCTTCTTGCTTGAGAGCTTGAGAGAAAGAGAGAAGACCTAGGAGAGGCTCCACCCGAAACACCCAACAGCCCACCTCGGTGAGCTCTTAGCTTTACTTTTACTTTTTACTATTTTCTTCTTTCCCAACCACCTCCCCATACACCCGTCCCCTCCCCCTGCAGCCGATCCAGCCAATTTTCCCCCAGAATCCACCGATCCCCCCTTCCTCACTCCTTGCCGCTGGCTAAGCCAGCCGCCAGCCCACCCAGATCCCTCCGTCCACCCCCAAGCCTAGCCCTCTTCCACTGGAGAAGTCCCGCCGCCCCCCTCCCTCTTTGAAATTTGAATTTTCACATTAACACCTTCATGAATTCTTTCCTAAATTGCTTACCACAATTAAGAAAGGATTTAATTGAGCCCCAATCTCGTTTGAATTCAATTTTCGAATTCCTTTCTTCTTTTCCCCATTAGGCAACCTTCCCTAATTAATTAAAAATCTGAAATTTAAAATCAGATTTTAATTAACTCATTGGGCCCCACCAATTACACAAATTCCCTCTCTTCTCCTTGCTTGGCCGGCCACCCCATCTAACCTTTTCTCTCTCCACTTGCCACCTAAGCATCCACTAATTAACCTCTTAAATTCCCCCCCCCCCCCTAATAGCTGCCCCTCTCTCTAACATAATTTAGGGAGATTTTAATGGCAAATAACCTCTCCCTCCAATTCAAGAAAATCTGAAATTCAAATTCAGATTTTTCCCATGCCTCTCCCTAGCTCACAGCCCAACTCCTCTCTTTTCTTCTTCCCATCCCCACTTCAATGTTGAATGGCGGATCCCGAATTCGAGTGGGGGCTTGCGTTCAACGCCGACGGTAGTCTCAACGTCCTACGATCTCCGTTCTTCGACGCGGGGTTTGAGCACGAAGACACAGTTGGCGAATACTTGGAGAGAATTCTCCCCTCAGTTGTGCGCGTCATCGACCGCCAATTTCAAGACTACGTTTGGACAATCATCAGGCGCCATCCACCACCTCCTCCACCGGCGGCTACCTCTCCGGTAACGAAGTCCTTCGTCTCCTTTTCCGTAGTGGTGCTCTCCATCTTCGTATGGTTCTTTCTTCTCCGCTAAAAGCCAAAGAGTGAATGAGTGAGAAGGTGCTCGAGGTGAATTTTCTCATTATTAATCGTGGTATTTTATTAGGAGCATTTAAGTAGTTCTTTTATCTTTGAATGTTTATGAATTGTTTGGTTATCTCAAAGCAACTCTTCGCCTAAGCAAGTTGATTACCTTGAATATATTTAATCCTTTATTTTATTGGTGATAAATTTGTGGTGGTAACGCTTTAGTTAACTTTTATTTTAACTTCCATAAGCAACTCCTGTTGGATTCACATCACAAACCTGTGCTAGTAATGTTAATATTATCAACAGAAACAAAAAAAAGAGCAATCCCAATCCCATTATCCCATTAAAGGTCTTACAGAGAAATAATGATAAATTCTATTGACTTAAAAAAAAAGAAGTTAGGTTATTTAAATTTATGAAAGCATGCATGAGGAGTTTGAATCTTAACAAGACACAATGGAGACAAATGATTCATATAGCCGACCCCATGTATTGAGATAAATGCTTGATGTTGTTGTTGATGTTGTATGTATGAGGAGCTTTTTTTGTTCATATTGGATATGCTTTAGTTTGCGTACTTTTATATGAAAAGAGATTGGAACACTATGCGGAAGAGCCATATAAAATTTTCCATTGAGATCACTATAAAGAAAGATATTTTTAACATCCATTTGATAAAAAAGTCGTTCTTGTGAAATATCAATCGGGATTATCCATGTTATTGTGGCCATTTTTGCTACAAGAGCAAAAATTTATTTATATTCAATCCCATATTCTTGTTTGTTGCCAAGGACAATTAATTGTATTTTTTAGTGATCCAAGGTACCATACGAGTAAAATTTGGTTAAGTAAACCTTTTGCTTCATATAACTTAAATATTTGAAGGAAATTGAATGATCTCCAAAGTATGATTAGCCTATAAAGTTTGAAGTGCTTTTGCCATAGCCTCTTTCCAACAATCATGTTTACTTGCTATGAATAGCTTGAAGGAATAGGTCAGGGCCAATGAATGTGAAAGCAATGCCAATTTGGAGGATGAGAGTTTCTGAAATATCATTTGAGATTAGTTTTAAATTCTAGTCAGCAAGCTCTTACGATGGATCACTTTGCAAATGCTAAGATTTCTCGTTGAAAACCTTCCACGCATGCAACGTTAGAGTAATTGACTGTTTTAAGATCTTTACCTCTACACATGTGATTTGGCCTAAGCTTGTTTTATCGCCCTATTGTTTTATCTTCTCATTTAAATCAATATAAGTTTTGCTTATTATTGTTCTCTAAAATTTAAGCGTGCTAAAATCCTGAATCAATATCACCTAAGCATTATAGTCCTGCAACACCCCTCTTCTTGGAGCTTAGGCTCTCTTCCCCTTTTTCTCTCATTCTATCAGGAATTGTGGGAACCCTGTATTGCTCAAGGCCTTCTCCCCTCGACTAGGAGCTTTAGGTAAGCTGAAATGCCCTGGTTATTCCCTCCCAATCTTTCTTCTTATCTACGATTTCAACTTTCTTCATCTTCCCTAATCAATAAAACTCAATAAGAGCATTAAATAAAATTTAAAATAATAACTTTGTTAATGATTGCCATTTCAATTATATAAATTCTTATAGTAAACTTTGTTACTTTATCTTTGACTTGTGTTAGTCTTGCTCCTTCATAATAAAAGTCAATATCAAGATCTTTCTCTTGTAATTATGATGTTGTAACTTTGTTGTCATTCTCTATAAATCTTTCCTCATTTGATTACATATCATTACAAACTAATGGATTCATCATTTTCCTAAATTGTGTACTTCAAATATTTATCTTTTAATCTCTTGTTGTATATAATATAAATCAATGAATTCATCCTTCATAAATGATTTTTTCTGTTGGTACAATTAACATAGTTATGAAGTACCACCATTCTTGTTATCCTTCACGTTCATCATATATTGATCTATAGGTCTTCTTGTATCTCTGTTGAACATTTGTGATGAAGAAGAAGATGAACCTTTGCAACATTCTTATGACAAATAGAAAGATGTTCTTTAACTTTGGTTACATCACCTTTAATCACGTTATCATAATAGTTGTACTTCAAATAGATGTATGCTTTTTCACCACCTCTAATTTACACTTGCACACTATACTTTTATGCTGGATCTTATCTATTTCTTATCGAGCTTTTCTCGGAACCTCTAACCATTCCAAAAATATATCACAAGATGCAAATAAATAGAAAAAAAAACCTTAAATAAAGAAAGCAAAATAGGTGAAAGTTTAAAAAAGAAAAAAAAATGAAAATTGGGTTACCGGCAAGAAAATGAGAGGCAATGTAGGGGCAAGGTTGGGCAAAAAGCAATGTGGTGGCAATAGCACAGGAGCGGCGGTTGGGTGGTTGGGAAGGATGAACGTGCGTGCATTTGGGTTCTTGGGGAGAGGAATAAAGAGGTCTATTTAGGTTTAGATGGAGTGAAATAATGATGCGGGGCTTTGAGAATATTTTTTATTTGTAAACTATTTTTTTTAAATCACCAAAAATTCTAAAATTAGGGGCATACGTGTCTTATTAGTTGTGTCGAGGCACACCTTAGCATTGTTGATGCATTCGCCTCGTCAATGCTTGCATGAAGTGTATCCCTTAAGGCAAAATATTCCAAAAAAGCTGAGGCTTACCTCTTATTGCGTAATTTTAAATGTGGTTTCTAATATATCTCAACATTTGTCTAGGGAAATAGCCCTGATCCATGCAATATTCTAGAAATCATTCCTGATTTAAAGCAGCAGGCTAAGTCTCTTGTTGACTGACGTTCACCTCCTTGCATTCTTTTTTATATGGTTCCTGATTTTAGTAGCCATAATTCCTTCCAAATCTCAGCAAAAGATGCTGTACTGCCCCTTCCACAGCACATAAATCTCACAATTCAATATAACCATTGTGCGGCCTCATTGGGAGAGTTTCAAGCATTGTATTTGTTCTCACAACAATTTTTTGTCCTCGATCATTGTTTTATGTTTTTTTGTTAACCTATGGTCCAATGACCAGAATACTAAACTCCCCTGTTTTTCACATACGACAGATGTAAATTGAATTGTTAGTGTTTTCTCAGGTTACCACACACTTTATGATTGGTATCGGTCCATGGAAAGTGAACACTTTCCAGATCCAACTGGACTACGAGCTCGCATGGAAAAGTGGACATTTGGACTCTACCCTGCATGCATAAAGTACCTGATGTCTGCATTTGACATACCAGAGGTAGTGTTTACTTTACATTCTTGGCATGCAATCCTTTATTGTTTTTCTTTGCTTTATTCTTGAATGATTTCCTAGTACAGGTTATGGCTGTTACAAGAAAAACCATCTGTAAGAAGGGAATACAGTACCTTTCCAGAGGAGCATCTGTTATCTATTATGCTTCAACTTTCCTTTATTTCTGGGTATTATCAACTCCTGTTGTATCACTGATTTTTGGATGTTATCTGTACATCTGTATCAATTGGTTCCACATTCACTTTGATGAAGCCTTCTCATCACTTCGTATTGCTAACTACAAAGCTTTTACACGTTTCCATTTAACCAAAAATGGCGACTTAGAAGTCTTCACCCTCGCAGTGGATAAGGTAAGATTATTCTTTTTTTTTTCCTTTGGATAACCTAAATATAGTTTCTATTTTAATATATTTACGTGTGTGTGTGTTTATGGTGGATCTTTTTTAATACATCTCTGTTTTGTTGAAGCAGCATTAGTATTTAATCATTAAAGTAGGGTTTCTTAACGATCCTATCTTGAACCAATCCAACGTCAGTTTGAGATTGGTTCCAAGTCATTTGATTTGATCTTGGCCAAAGTCATACCAATTGTAGAAATGCTCAACCCAATCTATATTCAAGTGGATTTAAGCCAAAAATTGATTTGATTGTTAGTCTTTTTGGAAGAATTCTCGGTGCACATCCACACATGCATCTCTACATCTATGTAGCATCCATTCATTTAGATAAGTATATATGTAGTCATAAAAGCTTAAATGCAAAAATAATTTATCATGATTATATTTATGCATGCATTCATACATTACATATGTAAACATTTTCATCTGATCTCAAACTACTACAATTTCATTTAGGTTTGGCTCAATTTAAATTTGATCAAAGCCAAGATTGACCTAGTAGTTTGCTTGTTGTTTTTGGCTAGTGCTTTATCTAAGCCAGAAACTGTTCAAATATTTTACATCTCCGGCCTTCGAGTAAATTCCTAGCCCTACCTGAGAATTTCTCCATGGGTTTTGCTTTATACCTTAAAATGGTAAGCCTCGCAAGCCCAACAGATGTTTTTAGTAAGGTATTGTTATTTTGCTAGGTGATGCGAGGATGAAATATTGCTATTACCTAAGTTGGAAAGGCATTTGGTGTTGGTTTTAGCGCGAATTTGATGTTTCAATAATGAATCCGATGTTCTAGATCAAACTATCTTTTCTTCTTTTTAAACTTTCCTGTCGGATAGAATTTTGGATCCGAACTTTCTAGTTGCTCAAATTCAAATGATAACCCCTGCTATGAAAGTTTCTTGCTCATTTGTATGAAAGTTGATAAGTTCGCTGGTGCAAATGGTAGATCTATTTGCTAGTTAAAGATTTTCCTTCAAGCGTAGGTTTTTGCATTCATGGCATTGTAGTAAGTGAATATGGATAGTCTCCAATTGTCTCCAATTGCCCCATCCCAACTCACTTGAAGCGGTTTTGATTGACTCCGCCATCTTCGGAGTAGTTTTGAAAAAAAATGGTGGAATCCAGCCCAACTACACCAAGTAGATTGCTTGATTGGCATGAATAATTCCACCTGTTAACATGGTAATTGGAGAAAATGCGAGTCTCTTGTATGATTGTTGGCCTCAATTTAATGTTTCAGTGTGCTTCAAGCAATAATGACTGATTACAAACTAGTCTTTCAAGCAACTATTTTTATTACATGTATATCAAAAATAGATGAGAAACCCATAAGCATTGAACTCCATCGAATCTACTTTTTTTTTATTTGTTTTCATCGACATTTGCTTTGATCGAATTTGACAGTCCTAACGGAACCTTTTTACTTGTGTAGAGATTTCATTTGCTCTGAATTTTTTTCCCAGGTGCCAAAGGAGTGGAAGCTAGATCCAGACTGGGATGCAGAGCCAAAACAACCACTCCAGCTGAGCTACTTGAGGAGATTCCCCAGCAAATGGAAAGCTGCTTCTTCCGTCGATCCTATTAACTCTGTTAGGATAGTTGATCATTTTGTTATTCATCGTACTCCGACAAGTCCAAAATCAGCTCCCTGCAGTCGATAGCTTCTTCTCTTATCGGTCATGGCTTGTTTGTACATTCATTTACTAACTAGGTAATCAGAGAATAGCAAAAAGAAGAAAACAGAAAAGAATCAAATTTGAAGATCAAAATGCCAGTGTTAATTCATTTGAAGCAGATTCTGCTAACGGTAATATTTCAATCATTGCTGATCGACCGGTAAAAACAACAAGCTGAAGCAATAATATAGCTGTGATAATATTTTGATGGATTTGAACCGCCAGTCTGAGAAGGGAGTAGTCTGGTTTCCTCCTCATTTGAATAGCTTCCAAGTGCTTGCAGAGACTGCGTTGGAATGAAGAACATCATTCAATGATCATAGATTCGTAGTGTTAGAAAGTTTTTTTAATTTGCTGGTGATAATGTTAAAAGGCAAAATATCACCTTTCTTAGTTGTAGAAACTAGAAACGCCATTTATTTAAGAAATGAGCATCCATTGTCTAAGACTTCATTTGTGATAATTTTTTTGTTGCTTTCTAAAACGATTTTTTATTACAAAAATTTCTTGAATTAGAAATTTTTTACTAAAAAATAGTTTTATAGAGTAGCAAAAAAGTTATTCCAAACGAATTCTAAAGTATATATTTAAGAAAAGATTTCTTTCTCTTTGATTGTTTGCTGTAATATTTACATTGTTCAGGGACATGTGACATTTGCAATGCAAGAAATGATGTATGGCAATTAGAATGAACATTTTCTTCATTTAATTTGAAAAAAAAAAACAATTGGTTTTGCATATATTGATCAAAATTTTGATCAAGAGTATTATTATGTTTGTTTTGTGATGAATTTAAGATAAATATTGATTGATTTTTTGTTTATTATATTTATCTTGAACTTATTTAAAACAAGGGGTTGTTGGTTGAAGTATAGGGTTTATTCTTCTAAATTCAACGTAAATTAATGTACTTGAAATATTTTGTAAAGTCTGGTTGCTCATAAAATAAACTAAATAGTTTATTCTTTTTGTGTGGATTTGGTGGTTTGCAAAATAAGCTCAAGTAAAATCAAAATTATTTTATTAGATCATGCTATAGTGAAGGCTCTTGGTAGGATCAATGGTGTGTTAAGGTTTTGTCTTGTGCAATTAGGTATAAATATTTAATAAAAAAAAGTAGAATCGTATTATGAAAAATGTAATATATTTGGTGGGTAAATTTGATGCCTTAAGTTAAAAGTATTAGGGCAATTTCAAATTATAAGTTAGGGATTTTTAATTAAGAAATAAATAAATTATTATATTGTTAAAAAATGAGAATACATATCTTAAGCATATTTGTAATCAATTAAGAAATCAAATATTAAGAGGAAAAAAATTTAATGTTTGTTTATTATTTTTTAAAATAAAATTTTAATACAATTTTTTGAACGGGACATTTTTGTAATAAAAGGTTGCTTTTGAAAGCAGCGAAAAGATTAGTCTCAAAAGAAGTCTAAGGTATTATTTGGGTCGGCTTTCTTATTATTTGTTAAATCAGCTTCTTAATATTAATTTTTTTTGTATTAAAAATTTACTTTAAGAAACAATAAGAAAGTTGTCTCATATAAAGCCTAAGATAATTTTTTGTGAAAAATTCTACATGTTATCAGCAAAGGAGGAGAATCAGTTTGCCTTGAGACTCTGGTTTCGATGCTTCTCATGTGTGAGAGAGGGAAAATTATTAGGTCCGGACATCCAATTAAAACTTATCATGTCGCCTGCGCTTTGACTGTGCTTTTGGACTGCGTTTTGACTACACTTTAAGTATGCTTTGACTGTGCTTTATCTGCGCTTTGACTGCGTTTTACCTGTACTTTACTTGCGCTTTATTTGTGCTTTACTTGCGTTTTACCTGCGCTTAACTTAAAATAATATTTTATTAGTATCCAGACCTATCTCTAGGTCCAGTGATCGAGCCTAATAATTTGCCGTGAGAGAGGCCACTAGTTTAAAAATTGGGCTTGAGAGGAGAATAGGGTTGGATTTTTTAAGTTATGTTATTATAAATTAAATAAATTTATATTTTTAATTTTTTATATAAAAATTTTAGCCATTGGATCATAAATCAATGATGGAAAGTTACAATCTTAACCAGTTGGTTTTACAAAAAAATGGAGAATCTGATTTTTGGACGGACTGGCAATCTAACCGGTTCCAGTCGAACTGGCCGGTCCGATTCGACCTTCACTGTGTGAATGGTTTGGACGGATTAGCATTTGAAGGCTTGCTGAGGAAATCGCAACGGCAGCGGGCGAGGAGATGATGTCGTGACGAAGCGAGAAGGAGCCAGCAAGATGTTCTCTAACGTGGGATTTGAAATTTGATTGATTAAGGAGCGTATTTGAAATTTTACTAAGCTTTTTTATTTCTTCAAAGCAAACACCAAAAAAAATAAATATGAGAAAAAAGAAATGAAATACACTCCTATTATTGTCAACAAAATAGACCCTAAATAATTTTGAGATTTATTTTATTAAGATTTTCTTCACTAGATTAGGGCTTGTCGAATGGTGTTTGATAGGTGAATTTGTAACGTCTCAAGACTTTTAAATTGGAAGAATTGTTCATTCATTTCTTAATTAATCCACCATAACTACTAATCTTATTTCAATAATGAAAAACTAGTGGAAGCGATCTCTAAATTCTTTATTCAATTTACAATTTCACTCATTTCATAAAAGTCATATACAATAGTCAAGAGGTCAATCAATACATCAACCTGTCATTCTAAACTCCTAATTTCAAAAGATTAAAATAAAATACATAATAAAAGAAAGCCCGGGAAAGTTTGATGTCTCACTCCACTAGATTCTGCCCCTTCCTAAAAACATGTAAAAATCATGGAGTGAGCTAACAATTCAATAGGTTATCAGAACCTATAATTGAAATCAGTACAAGACAATGAGATACAATATGCATGTCATCAAATCATTCAAGCAAGAGCAATGTAAACATATATTTATAAAACATGTAATAGCCAATATGAGCAATAACAATTAAAATTAGTACAAGCTGTATTGAACAATGATCAATAACCATGTTAAGAATACGTAGGTTTTATCATTTATATACGCATCAGTTATAAAATAGTTTATATATTATTTTATGGAATCGATAAACATGTCATTTACAAGCATTTATCTCTCTATATTTATCATATTCATATTATATAGTGTCTATGCATGTATATCATGTTCTATATATTTAGTGCAATGTATCCAATGTCAATAATGTAATTCATGCATATATCATATGTCAGTGTATCTTGTAATCATATAATTCATATATATCATATGCTCTGTATCAATCTTATTATATACATATGCTCTTTATCAATCTTATCATATATCTATATCACTCATCCTATACTTTATGCATCTCACATTATATCATATCACTTATATCACTTATCATGTATGCTAATGTCATATGCATATGCAAGTAAGATAGAACATCCGACTACCTATTTTTCATATTTCTTGTTTTTGATCCTATAGACGAACCTACATGAGTCAGTCTCAATCATATCATTCTTGTTTCTAGGAATCAATCTCATATAATATATTACAAGTCATTAGTAAAGTGACTTTTATATAAGAAGTTATCACTTTCTACAAATTGGCATATCATATTGGTCAGTCTCCTTATACCTCCATGTTTGTATCAATTAGAATTACACTACAAACCTTATTTAACAAAAAACTCGTCAGTCGGCTCTCTCTCTTGTATAGGATAACATATCTTTAACCAATTTGAATTAGTCAATCATTTTTTGTCAATCTTTCTTACTTAACATACATTTCATATCATATAAACTATAATAGCCAACATCACATATAATCAATACAATTACCAATATACTTATCAATATGCACGTAGTATGTAAAAAATACATATTACACTAAATGAATAGTAAACATGTGCATATCATGTGTTCCATATATAAATACAATACATTCATTTCTGATCATTTTATAATTGACATTATACTATCCAATTCAATTAAATTGGCATACAAGCAAAATCACAAGTGAAATTTCAACATTAATCAATCAAAATGCTCAGGATGATAATATCTATCACATATAAAAGTTATACGATAGATAATAACTAGAATGAGATATATTACATTTTAAGTATATTTACGAGAAATCAAAATCACTGAAAATAGAAATAGGATTCAGATTACCTACTACAATCAGAACCATTTTCTCAATTGGAGCGACAAACAAAAATGATCGAGAATGAACTTTCTTTCTTCTCCTCGATCTCTCACCCTTTCTCTCCTCCTTCCCTGACAAGGCATGCAAAATTAGGGAGGGATTTCTAGGGTAAAGGCTTAATGAAATGAAGCTTCAGACCTAGTGTTACGACGCTTAATTCCCCAGTGCCGCTACTCTCCACTCCCCAGCATTGATGCGCTCCAAAAAAATCTTTCAGATTCTTCCAGAATCTCTTCACCCACGATCGAGTTGCTAAGCCTCAGAGATATAATGAACGTCATAAAAAATTCTGGTAAATTTTTGTTAATCTAATCTAACTTTGATTTGATTAGCAATTATAAGTTTTAGAAAGTTTAATGGGATTTTTAGTAATCATGAATGGGGTATGAGAAGTGAAAAGCTAGGTTGGGGAAAATTGCTCTGCAGGTGCCAACATTGGCAACGCCGCGACATTGAGCTCTCAGGAAAATGGAGAAAAAATGGGGCTTTGGGTGTGCTCTGCGGCGCCGATCGAGTCTCAAGTAAGGATATTCTAGAAGATTCTTTGGGAGTACGGTGGCACTGGGAAGCTGGGCACCACAAGGCTAGGTCAATTTAGTAAATTTTTAATGAAAAAACTAACTCCAGTGTTAAGAGCATTTCAGAGGTATAAAATAACTAAAACTATTTTTGCCCAATTCCTTTCACCCAACCCTAGCTAGAGAAGAGAGGAGAAAGGGATGAGAGAAGAGGAAATATAAAGAGAGAATTTAGAGGCTAAATCTTGGGTTTTGTTCATCGAGCTAGTTAGAGATATTCTAGAGCATGAGATAGACTTTTGAACCCCTATCTTTGATTCAATATTGTTATTTTACAAAACATTATAGCTTAAAATATATTTTTCTTGAATTTCATGAAAGTTTCACTACGTAACTTTTTATATGTTGTTGCATGCTTTATTCTGAACATTTTGATTATAAGAAATCAGATTTTCATCAACTTGTTTTTTCCATGCAAATTTCTTAGTATATGAGCCAATTGAGATTTTTATGGTGATTGCAGTAGTTATATAAACGTCTTAAAATGTTTATGTGAATATTTCTTTGAAGTTGAAAATTGATAAGGTAAAAACTCAATGGGTATCATGTTTAACAAGTATCGTGGCTTTTAATTGCAAATTTATGCATTACACAAGCATTACATGGAAAAGTACAATTCAATTATTGATTCAGTTGCATTTACACTGTTCATATCATGATAATAGAGAAGTTTTAATGTGGAAAAGTGCACTATTTGATATGTGATTAGTGCCCTACGCCATTTGCCTAATGTAGATGTGGGAGGGATTATGAATCCACTTGTTGAAGGCAGATGTGGAAGGTTATGTAATATGGTATGTACTCTTCTAGCCCCATCTACCTAGTGCAAATGTGGGAGAGATTCTGGCCCCATTTGCTATATGCACGGGGTGTGAGAGCTAAAAAGATATGTATAAGTTAAAGTGGAGTTATAAGTAGGCATTGGGACATGTGCATTATAATCATTACATTGCATTTGTATTAATGAAATAATTATAAGTAATAATCTGAAATGAATGTTGAAAATTCTAAAATTTTGATTGAACTCTGATAAAATATGAAAGTCAAGTGCAAGTGAATTTCTGAAAACAAGTATTCTATATCTAAAAACTTTTGTCGAAGTGACTTTACAAGTAAGTAAAAGTTTTAAGCATGCACTGAAACCTCTAAAAATGTTATGTTTTATTAGTGCTTAATTTATTTTTTATTACCTTTTTATTATATTTCAATTTCTCCTTTCAATTCGGATATTGATGTCTGTGACAGACTACTGAGCTGGTTGCGCTCATTCTGTTACTCCTAATATTTCAGAAAAAGTTAAAAGGTCTAGCGAAGTAGATCAGGTGTAGTGGCAGGATCTTTGCGATCTAACTAGCAAGGTATTGATTTTTGTAATCCAGTTTTACTGTTTTGATGTATAGACATTCCTGATCTGGATTATTGTAATAATGTTTTGATGAAATGAAATTTATTTCTATTGCTTTTACAATTTAAAATATTAGTAACTCTGTTGTTATTGATGTTTGAGATTAAATCATAGGTTTTGTTAAACCAATCTTTTAATTAGATCATAGGGTATCACAACAACGCACACTCAATTCCCCCATTTTCTCCATTTTTCTTAGAGCTTTAAGCCAGGGCACCACCAATCCCAGCACTGTGGCGCCCACAGAGCAAAATCTAAAAATTGGAAATTAGGCTATTTTAAATTTTTTATGTATTAATTGGACTATACCATTACTGGTGAAGCTTGTCTTTAATTGCCTGAGCATGAAATTTAATATGTCCCTAATCGTGAATAAAAATGGTTCAAGCTTGTTTGTATTCAAATAAAGTTTGACCATTATTCAAATGTGTTTTGTACATAGTTTTAACAATGTTTGAAAATGATATGAAGAATCTTCAAATATGGTTCTAATTATATTTAAATTTTGTTTGAACAAGGTTCGAATATGATTTGCACAAATAAGGTTCGAACAGTGCTCTAACATATTTTGAATATGGTTCAAACATGGTTTACCTGATGGTAATTATAATAGAATGTAATTTAATAGCCATAATACATCATATGATAAGATTGATGTGGCAGAGTGCAATTAAAATATCTATAATATATCAATTTATTAGGTAGATACGAAGGTAGATACAACTGAATGCAATTCAATTGCTATAACATAATAAAGTTTAGTCTAAGAGATATAGAGCTAAATGAATAAAAAGGAATATGTTTATAGAATAATTTAATTTAGTTTTTCTTATAATTTACCTATGGAACTATAGATCTATATTATTAAGAAATAAATATATATGTAGACAATCTCTGGAGTATTCTATATGATCAAAAGTAAAGTTTTTTCTTGACAAGTATATGATGTATTATATCGCTTACTTTGCAGGCTCCATGGCAAATTAAACATAGAATACTTATAGATATTTATGCAAGTGCTAGACAATTTTTTGTTAAAATTTCAAATGTCATATCTTATGATAGATTTAGGAACCTCATCAGTGCTAGCCCTTCTCCACTTCCAAGTAACTTTAGATGAAAAAATCTCCTTAAGTTTTCTTGTCAGGTATATGATATGTTATATTACTTACACTCTGCAGTTTTCATCGAAAATTAGACATAGAATACTTATTAGACTCTATATGTAAGTTCTAAAATATTTTCAAATGCCTTAACTTATGATAGATTTAGGAACCTCATCGATGTTGACTCTCATCCACTTCCAAAGTAACTTTGGATGAAAAGGTTCCTTCCTATTGTCAATTAACTTTGACATCTAAAACAAATTAGGAAAGTACTTATAAAATGAATTCATAATTGTCTGCAAGATCTACTTTAGAGTGCAAGGGGATCAGAATCATAGAATGTCATTATCTTTTCTGGTAGTGAGATCTTATATACCTTCTAAAGTATTTTATTCTATTTATTAAAAAATATATGAGGTTTGCATTAGCCAAAAGCTTCCAAAGCTTTTTCTCCTCTCTAACCTTCCTTTTTATTTAGCTAGTTGTATGTAGAGTTTATTGCTCTATAATACTAATCAAATAATTCATTTACAATGATGTATGATTCATAGATCTTTGATCACAATATATTTTTTTTAGAATGACGAGTGTCAGAGCTTATGCAAAACTATAACATATGTCGATCTCAAATCTAAATGCTCATGTAGAACTCAAGTCCCTCATTCTCAAGACTACTCATGAACTGAAAATCTGCAATGTAGTTGTATTATCATATCTCAAAATCTCATTGACTGTCATTCAACCAACCTAATTAAGAGCTTAAAAAACAAACATTTTGCAATTTAGAGGCCCATCAAGTATATTATGGCACAACGTCCAAAATCCTTGTAACAAAAAAGACATGCAATTAATGACTATATATACCCAGAAAAACAACCTGCATATAAGATTATTGCTATAATCATCATAACAAACTGCTATGATCAAATACTTAGTTAGCCAGGCCTTGGTCACACACCAATACAGCAGCACAAAGTAGTGAAAGAGGTTACATGAAATGATCCACATTAAATGCATTATAATTGCTAATAAATATTAAAATAATAATAATAATAATAATAATTGCTAATAAATATTAAAGAAATGTATAAACTAATTATGATTAGCAATCAACAACTTGGGCCTTATCTTGACTCCTTCAAGAACTATGCCACCTTTCCACCACTCAGTCTTCACCTCCTTCATCCCAAACTCAATCTTCCCCATCAAATTTGAAGAAGCTAAGCTGAACTCACCTCCGTATATCTCATTCCAGTTTTTGTTCTCCTTTGTATAATGCTCCAAATATCTTTCATTTCTGCTCTTCTTCCCTTCTGGGGTTGATACTTCAAATGTGATTGGAGAAGAACGCCAACCAAATGCATCAGCATTGAACTTTATAACGTAAAATATTTCATAAGTCTTCAGTGGATCGAGCTGAAATTTCTCCAAGTTTAAAGATCCAGTTACCTCCATCCAGTTCACTTGAATGAGCTCTGCTCCTATTTCAAAGCTGTGATGATCGAAAAGTTTGACTTAAATCCACTCCAAGAATATTTTTTTTGTTAGTTAGATTTACTAAGGATTCATATGGAACGGCTTTTTTACTGCTTCTTAAAGCAGCTTTCGAGTACAAAAATTTTAACTTTTGTACTAAAAAGTTATTTTAAGAAGCGGTAAGAAAGCCGTCCCAAACGAAGCCTAAATCATTGATTGGAAATTAATTTGAACAACATATATTTGATGCAGAATTGAAATATACCAAGATTCGTCTTTTGATAGCTTTATCCATTCCCAAAAACGGGGATCATTGCCCCATACAATTCTCAAAGCTTTTGCTGATATGTGATAAACACCGTTCACATTTGTGAAGTATTCATACTGCATTTATATATAGTGGAAATTTATCATTAAGCAGATATACAGTATTATCTATTGGAGTTGCATTTGTTGTAGTACAACGAAGAATGGTCAAAAGTTCTATTCTATAGAAACTCTATTAAGAATCTAGTCTTCCTTATGTTAAGGAGGAACTATAACATATTTTAAATATCATCAATAACTTGTCTTTTGCTTTGTTAGGATATTGGTCCAGATTTTAGTTAGTTTTTTTTTGTATTTCCTTTAGGTTCTTATATAGCTTTGTATTATCTTTAGTGTGCAGCTTTGTGTAGCCATTTGGAGTCTATAAATAGGTGCTATTGTCTGTAATAGGGGCTAAGCCAATCAATAAAGATTTATGTTCAGTTTTTGCTCTCTCTCCCATTCTTCCCTCCCCTTCACTCTTTCTCTTCCAAGAAGCCCAAGCTTCCTCCCAAGCTGCACACCAAAGGCAATACAAAGCTATATAAGAACTTAAAGAAAGTACAACGAAAAATTTCCTAAAATCTGGACCAATATCCTAACATGCTTCATGCTATTCCATAGTTTATTCACTAGAAAATTAAAATTATTTTCTTCTTCAATTAAAGACACTCAATGAAAATATTGGATGAAACTCTATTCCCAAATGCATAAAGATAGGAAAATAAGTATATCAGAATACTCTAATTTTAATTGTAGTTAGAATAGATCTCAAAGTCTTTAGATCTATTTTAAAAATCATGATATTCTAATTGAAATTGTAGTCAGAATACATCTCAAAATCTTTAGATTTAATTTAACATTAATTCAATATTTGGATAATTAATATTAGTCAAAGCAAATCTAAGAACTTTGAGATCCATACAGACCATTTTTTTGGCCAGGATACGTGGATACATTTTTTTTTTTTTTTTTTGTCTTAAAAGATTTATATAGTAAACCTAAGAATATAAAATAGAGAATATAGAGAGCTAGCTTACATTGTGTTCACCAGTCCAATGAGGGCCATGAATTTCCCCCGAAGTCATGGCTGCTGCTTGGTTCCTATTGCCTTAACTTTCCTCTTCTATGCTAATATATATAGATCGACTCGTGTTTCTTTAATTATTGCTCATGAATGAACTCCTTTATATAAGAACTAAGAAGAGAACAAAACGAGCTAGAGATTCTCCATATAACCAAAGCAAGCAACCTTGATCGCACGTACAAAATTCTCACCTATCCCTTGAAAAAAGAAGAATTTGCTTTTGTCAAAAAGGAAAGTGAATGGAATACTGGACCAGTACAATTTGTTATATTATCCAGAGAAGTTTGTAATGATTTGTACTTTCTATATAGAAAATCATCTTGTGCCGAAGGTCTCATATGTTATCCAAAATAATATTACTTTGAAAGCCGAAGAACAACTCTTTATGAAATAGAACAAAAATTAGGTGCCCTTTCTTACAGCAACATATAAAAATAATGTTGAAGTTAGCTATAATGGCATATGAACAAACAATCTCTCACCATTTAGCTCATTCATATCCCATGATAGATTTGATGATAATATTGCCATCATATCATAATAATAGTGCCAATGCCATATTCCACACCCACAAACTGATTTTCATTATAAGCTTCCTTAGCAACTTTGTCAATACAGAGTTAGGGAAAGATAGAAACACTTGAATGTTGAGATAACAACAATATCGAGCCTTTATCCCACTACGTGGGGTCGGCTACATGAATCTTTTTTCTCCATTGTGTCCTATTAAGAGTCAAATTCTCATTTAAATCTAATAAAGAAAGGTCATTTCTAATATTTTCTAACCAAGTGATCTTTTTAGATTTACTTTTACCTTTCTTAACATAGGCCAAATCTAATGCATCTACTCTCTTAACAAGGTCATCAGAAGGCCGCATTTTACATGACCAAACCATATAAGGTAACTCTCTCTAATTTTATCTGTCACTAAAGCTACTCAAACCTTTTCACGGATATGCTTGTTTCATATCCTATCTCTAAGAGTAAATCCACTCATCCACCTAAGCATCCTCATCTCAACAACACTAACTTAATATTACGCTTCTCTTTGAAGGGCCAACATTCTGCGCCATACAACATTGAATGTTGAGAACAATAAAAAAATATATTAATAAACTCACAAGAAGATTTCATGAGATATAAAAGTTTTAAGTGATTCAGAGATGATTCCTTGTAGATCTACGGTTGTTTAGATTTTTCTACATTTACCAAGTTTATAATTGTAGGAGAAACACACCATTTAACTACGAGATTAGGACTATTACAAAAATAAAAATAATCAATTTTATCTATGAAATATTTCACAGAACATACTCCTAAAATATTTCTAAAAATCAGAATACTATTTGGGTTTTTGAAAGCATTAAAAAAGAAAAGAATCAAAAGTAGGACAAATTTAGTCAGCGACAAAAATAGAAAATGATATCAAATGGCCACTTAATGTTCTTTATTAGTCATTTTCTTTTCATTGTGGAGCATCTCTTCGTTGGAAAA
This sequence comes from Dendrobium nobile, assembly GCA_022539455.1. NCBI lineage: Eukaryota > Viridiplantae > Streptophyta > Magnoliopsida > Asparagales > Orchidaceae > Dendrobium > Dendrobium nobile. The sequence continues at coordinate 5,364,742 of CM039727.1, forward strand.
GAGATGGCTGGGCTAACCTTCCTTTGCTTTTTGGAAGGCATCCTTTATTCCTTCAGGTCTTGCTGGTGTAGGACAAAGCAAAGTTAAATGCATATATTGGAAAAGGAAGAGTTGATGGTAACGTTAGTCACCGACATGCCATTTCTTATTTAGCTTTCCTTTTGAATTATGTATATTGAAGTATGGTGATTGTTGCGAGTGCGAAAGGTTTTATGAACCCATAGTATATAATATCTTTCACCGTGGTTTAGAGATTTTTTTATTGTAGCAAGCAACAATTATCATCATAAGGAAGAAATTCTCTTGAGCTATTGTTATTATTAAGAAAAGCATGCTAATTGAGCTAAAAAGAAGCCTTATTTATAGACTACATGTGGGTTTCTAGCTAATGCATATGAATAATCAGGGGTTGGATTTTTTTCTCAAATGGAAATATTAAAGGAATTCAATTAGAATTAGTTCTAAGCCACATATTTTGTAAACTTCAAATTTAAGGAAATTAGTTCAAATGCATAATATTTTACATAACTGTATTGGACTTTTCTCAATTAGAAGAAAAATGTTAAACATTAAAATCATTTTGTTATTATAATAATATCATCATATTTGTTTAATATTTATTAAGAATTTATTGATGAGGACATCATCAGGGGATTTTGGTGCGTTTATCAAAGGAGGCATCGGAGATCGACGGCCACGATCAGCAGCCTTTATTTTTGATACATTTTATGTATTGCTTATTTTTACTTCAGTTTTTCCTATTTTACCCGTATGGATAGTTGGCTTGATGTTGTAGCCCTGAGGGCACTTTAGTCCTTTTCTTTTGTCATGTTGAGGCCTATATATAAGGGCCCCCTCTATTGTATTTGGATGATGATTGATGAATAAAAATTCTAGCTTTTGTCTTCTTCAATGTTGTGAGATTTGAGAGAAAATAGAGAGCCATAGGTGAGGGTGATTGCAATACACGTCAGTCTTAGAAAGAGTCCAACGCTCGTGGCTTACCTCTACCTTCTTTCCCTACTTCCACCGCCGACCAACCTTCATAATCCACTCAAATCGTCGGCCTTGCCCTTTTTCCTCTCCCCTTTCCCCAACCTTCCACAATCGGCCCCTTCCCCAACCACCTACCACCGGCCTCCCCCTTACCGCCATCCCAACCAAGCCATAGTCGCTGGCCTCCCAAGGCCATCCTAGCCTCCGGCCAAGTAGTCCCCACAAAGCCTGACTTCAAATTCAATTTCCCTCTTAATCGCTTTCCTAAAATAGCCTATTATTAATTTGGAAAGTTTCTTGTTTCAATTCAAATAAATATTTGAATTTCAAACTATTTTCTTATTGATAAATCTAATTTAGGATATCTTCTTAATTAAATCAAATTTGAAATTAAATCCTAGATTTGATTTGAATCACCAATTAAAGTCAAGGGCCCACATTCATCGAACCTAGACATCCTCTCTCCCTCCTCATATGGCCGGCCCTCCCCCTTTACCTTTTCTCTCTCCAATTTAATCCTTAACCCCAATCAAAATCCCCATAAATCCCTCCTAAGCCGCCGGCTCCTCTAGCCCTATTTTGGGATAATTTTGAGTTCAAATTATTCCCTTCCCTCTCTTTTGAAAAGCTGAAATTCAATTTAAATTTTTTAAAGTATTTCCTTCCACTTCCCTAGCCCAAAGTCCAAAAATCCTCCTAACCCTAACCGTCCCCTCCCCTACCCGAATCCTCTCAAAACGCCGGCTCTTCCCCCCCTTCATCCTTCACAAGCCGCCGGCCCTCAAGGATCCCCAAGAGAGGAAGCTCCTTTATCCTTGGATGGCCAATCCTGAAGTAGACCACAGCTTCACTTACGATTCTCAAGGGCAAATAGATATTCTTCAGTCGCTGTTCTTTGACTCCGATAGTCGCTGTTCTTTGACCCCGACTGAGATATAGAAAACTCCGTCGATGACTACGTCGACCGTATATTATTCCAACTAGCCAAGACTATCGACAAACAAACAACGACCCTCCGAATAAATCAACTCATCGGACATCCACCCATGTCACCTTCTTCGGCTACCTTCCCATGGATCAAGACCGTTGGTGCCCTATCTCTTTTGGTGGCGTCGCTTGGATTGCTGAAATTCTCTCTCCGCTAAAGGCTTTCTTAGAGCATGAGTGAGAGGAAAATCTAAGTGAATGTTCTAAATATTAACCCGTGGATTCTTATTACGACATAACTAGTTTTACTGTAATTTTGATATTATTTAATTGTTTTGTTCTCCTATCTTGTAATTGTATGCATATCAAACTTCAATTGAAAGTCCTTAAAGTTAAATCTTGTGATACATTAACCTTAAAATGGTAAGCTTTACAATATTTTATGAATTCATTGCAATTCTTGTTTGTATCACATCATTTATAGTGTTGATCTTCTTTATAGAGGATATTGTCCTTTATGATATTTTCTTTATAGCTTTATTCTCTTGCTTTTATATAGATATATTTGAACTATTATTCAGATTAATCAAATAAAAATGTAAACTTTTATGATATTTGTAAAAAAAAAAATTACATGTACACATCAAAACAAACTAAATATATATTTCATTATAAACCCTGATCTTCATATAGAAATGTGGGCTCCGAAAATTCGGCCCCGGCCTCCACTCGCTTTTCTTATTCGGCGAGGGAGTTTTAACGAATTAAGTTCCGAGGTAAATTTTGGAAGGCAGATGGGTTTGTAGATAAGACACTACCCAGAGATTTCGCCCTCATTTGGTGAGGACTTTATGATCTGAGTTCTGGTTTCCTATAGGCGCAAGCCCCTATAGTTAATTACCCCTCCCGATCACGAGAGAGAACTTTCGATTAAGGCTAGTCGTCAATCAGATACGTATAGAGATACGTGTTATCTGGCATATAGTAGCAGCAATTAATTTTGATATTGGTAGAAATTGGATTTGGAAATTTGAGGATTGGGTTTGGAAATAGTTTGATACTTAAAATAGAAACTTCACCATCTAACACTTAAAGCGGATGGTGGGGGAATGGATGATAAACCCGATCAAGATCCCATGGTTCCGTCGTCCCGGGCCATCGTGGTCCCTGGTCTACTTAGTCAGAGGAGGTAGTCGACCCAACCTGACAGAAGGATCCTTGTCGGCAGCCATGGGTTGCTTCGTCCAAAGGGGACCTTGTAGACCGGGGGTGAATGTTTGTCTAAGGGGACAAATTTGAATCCACCTTAGCTTACAGAGGGCTTTGTGCCCTATCGATCATATCCTATTGATTCATATCTCAAGGATTTAACGCCACTAAGGAGCGTATTGGCTCTGGCCATAACCGTTATCTGTGGTGCCATTTGGCGGCAAAACCACTCGGTTCAGAGGGCCCCGGGTCATAACCGTTTACCTGCAGTGCCATTTGGCGGCGAAACTGCCGGTTAGAGGACACGTACCACGTCCTTACTGGCAAAAGATTGTTTGAGAATGGATCCTAGTGATATTTTCGACCAGGCATTAGCTCTTTGAGAGCTGAAGTGTTTTTTAATTTGTCCACCTCGACAAACTGTTGCGGAGGGCGAATGGATTTTGCTTTAAGTTTTTGATGGATAGATTTCAGATTTTAAATATATGAAATTTTGGATATTTTTGGGATTTTGGGTTTTGGATTTTCTGGAGTTTTGGGTATTTGGGTGGAATTTGAAAATGTTTGGAATGGACTTTTGGATATTTGGGAGATATTTGAAAATATTTGAGAACCCCTCCGGTTGAGATCTGCATTCAACACGGCCATCATCGGGGTGTTTGGGGTCATTTCTCTTTATGGATTGAACCTTGTCACTCTGTCGGGCTGGCGACAGAGGATCGGGTTTCTTATAGGCTTTGAGCCTTTGAAAGTGAATTCTTTTGATTTTAGGCATTGAAGGCCTAATATGAATGTATTAAGACAAATATAACGGTCGCCACAACCGTATATTTGTTTGTTGGTTTGAACCCTGTCGACTTCTATTGAACCGTATGGAAGGATCGGGTTCGAACTAGAATTCACTTGTCAACCCGCGCAGCATCCCTAGACGTCACGTGTGTACCAATAACACGCTCGTCGGGGCCCTTGCGGGTTTTGGATTGTATTTTCCCCTTTTAGTGTACCTATGTGTATACAATTTATAGTGCACGTGTGGGGGTATTTATTTTAGACTTTGTTGACGCCTTCTGTCTGCTTGTACAATGATTGCAGATCCGGTGGCGTGGCGTAGCAGCTTCTGGATAGAGTCGTCCGCTGCTTCGTACAGGTAGACTGTCGTGCACTATTTGTTGATTTTTTGTAGGCGGGTCATAGTGCACTAACTAATCTCCTGCTTTGTTCTTATGAGCTCGCACTTGTATTCTTCATGCGTTGTGATTTGATTTTTTTTTATCCTTTCAGTACATCCGCTACTACTGCATCTAGATAGGTAGATGTATTTCTTTACAGACTCAAATTGACTTCAGGATACTGCATTTACTGAAGTCTTTCTGCATCTACCCCTGGGTGGCATGTGACACATACATTTGTCTTCGTAGAGAGCTTGTATATGTTGCAGATCCCCTTTTTTTATGGAAACTAAATTGGATGTATAGGGGTCTCCTACAATAACTCGTAAGAGCTCCTTGATTTCATCATTTGTAGGGTTAGATCCTTTTTTTTTTTTTTGTATCTTGATGCAGATTGTAAGTCATAATCACATATGTTGCACATCGATCTCCAACACTAATAATGAACAACAATTTTTATAACTGACTGCTTAAATACACCTCTATGGATCAAGCTACTATTGGGATGCTTCTTGATCTATCTGTGACCCAACCATAATTCTTTCCTGATTGTTGTTGACTAGGGAGAAGTCACAACATTTAGTGTATGAGATTTATATACATCAAAAAGCATTAGTACTGTCGTTGATCATAGTTATGCATTATCATAGCAAAACAATCTTCCTTACGGTCTTCTTGTTGCTTGCAAAATAGTTGTTCTTAGAAGCCCTTTATTTTCGAAGGTGAATTGCTTGAAGATCTTTGCGTTGTTGCTTGTGAGAGAACCATAAGTCTTTCAATGATCCTTATTTGAACAATGATGATTGTCATTTGGCATGGTTCGAATGCCAATATTCAAGGAGAAATTCCAAGTCAAAACTTAAAATTTATTCAGGTAAGAGTCTTAGCTCATTCTTGAATCATCACTTGCAATTGTTCATTTACATTCATTTGAGTTCTTTTGTGTCAACATTCAAATCAAGCTCTTAATCCAAGCTTGAGTCCAAATTCATTCATAGTTCTCTATTGTTCAAATGTCCACAAGTTTATACATTTCATTTGCATTTCAATTGAAATGATAGTCCCCCAATATTTCATTGGAGATATTGTATCATCATTCAAATGAAGTTCCTTGTTGATATTTTGCCTTAATTATGTTGTTCAAAGTCAAGTCCAAATCAGGTTCCTTTGCAAATTTATGCAAGTTCAAGATGAGTTCAGTTCAGCTTGAGTCCAACTCAAGTCTTACACAAGTCCTCCATGTTCGTTCATATGGCAAGTCTAAGTCCTCACTTGGTTCAAACCAAGTTCATGTTTATTAAGCTTAAGTTATGATTCATTTAGATTTTGAGTTCAATTAAGTAGATTGAATCAAGTCCACAAGTCCAAGTTTTGCTCCAAGTCCTTGTCTGTATTTCAGACAAAATTTCGGCAGCCTCCCGGCGTCTCCCCCTTTAAGGGGAAAAACCAAGAGACCGCCTACCCGCCACGTCAATAAAGACGTGCACGGTTGGTGTTGGTGAGACACCGCGGCAGTTGTATTTTTTGTTTTCTCCCACCACGGCCAATAAAGGCGTGCATGGGGTTTTAAAAAGACATTTTTGAAAGATAACAATTGCTTTCCCCCCGCCCGGGGGTACTTATAAGTTACCCCGCTTCGCCGTACGTGCCGCACCGGGGTCCCATCCCACCACGGCCAATAAAGGCGTGCATGGGGCGATTCTCCAGTTTGCCACGAATATTGAAGCAAGGTTTTGGGTTTAGAAAAAGTTCATACCTCCGCGGGGTTGTAGTGGCAGACACGTGGATCGAGGGGTCACTCGCCTACCTCGTCATAGGTGTCGCGCCGGTTGCCCCTCCCACCACGCTCAATAAAGGCGTGCATGGGCAGACCACCGACTCGACACGTTGGTCGAGGTAAGAGAGTGGAGGGGGGTATAGCACTTTCTATTTTTTTATTAATTATAATTAATGTTAATTAAATAAGATTAATTAAATAATCATTTTTAATTAATCATTTTTTTAATTAATTAAAATTATTAAAGTTAATTAATATAATAAGTTATAATTAATTTAGAATTAATTATAACTTAAGTAACATTAATTAATCTTAATAAAATATAATTAATTAACATTAATTAATAATAATTAATTTATGAACTTTGATTAACTAAAAATAATAATTGTAATTAATTATATTTAATTAATATAATTATATTAAGTAAAAAAAAAACTAACTAATCCCTTGGCTCGGCAGATTCAAGGGATTTGGCCGTGGAAGCTCGTGTGAAGGGAGAAAGTTACCTTCACTGCCGAGCAGCTCCCGTTGTGGCTTCCGATTCAAAATGTCGCAACTCCCAATCCGACAGTAAGGGAAGGTCGGTCGGGGGAGCTAAGTCGAACAGCCGAGAAGAGGCCGAAGAAGCAACGAAAGGGAGAAGGTAACTTCACGGCCGGCGGGTCCTGTTCTTGCTTCCGATCATATTGTCGCAACTTCCGATCCAAGCAAGAAGGAAAGTCGGAGAGGAGCGAAGTCTTCGATCACGAAGGATCGGAAGAAGCAAGGGGGCTCGGGCAGGGCTCCGACTTCTGGATCGGAACGGCTCTAGCGTCGGACTGGAGTTGGAGGAGGGAGTCCGGCGGCACCCGTGAGTGAGGTAAGGATTTGATCTCTCTCTCTCTCCCTCTCTCTCTCTCTCTCTCTCTCTCTCTCTCTCTCTCTCTCTCTCTCTCTGAGATCGGGACTTTGGTCGGGACAGAGAAGGTCGGGAGGAACGGAGAAGGCGTCGGCTTGGCTTGGAGTTCGGCAGAGGGAGGAGTTCGGCGGAATGGAGTCGAGAGCGGTCGTTGAGAGTGGAAGAGAGAAGTCGCAGGCTATGAGGGATTTGCGAACGGGAGAAAGTTGAGAGCGAACGGGATTCTCGTCTGTGGAAGAAGAGATCGGGCTGGGGAAGCACAGCGAATGGGGGATTTCCTTCTCATTTTAAAGGCCCGATCCGGGATGCGATCGAGACCAGATTTTGCGCAGGAAGTGCGGAGATTCGACGTGAATCGGCGCTGTTGCAGAGTGTCTCAGCGGGATTCCTGCGAATTCTGCGGGTTCGACAGTCCGAGGTGCGGGATTTCTTGCGGTATTTACGGGGTTCGCTCAGGTATTTCGACGATGCCGAGGTATTGAGCGGGATTTCGGGGATTTGCGGCAGAGACAGGTATGATTTCATTTTTGTATCCTTTGGACACTATACGAAGGTCAACAAGAAATACATCATCCATCACATACAAGTGAACCAAGATCCCTTCCTACAACATCACTATCTCTTCAAAACATTCTTCCACAACAGATCAATATATATCAATTCATATTATCAACACAACACAGATGACCAGTCCTTATTAAAAAAAAAAAAGTTGAAAACTACAAAAGAACATTGAGAGGAGAATCCCTTTATTTAAAATAACATCAATAAAATTTAAACATAAAGAAGGGGTGATATGATCACTTCATGAATGACAAGTCCTCCCTTCCACCTTCCCTTCCAAATCTCATACATCCCAAACATGAGCTTGTCTTCAGAGCTGCAACTCTCAGGTACTCTGAAAGTAAGATTCTGGTTGATTGGAACGTCGAAAACTTGGCCATAGCTCTTTAAATTCAAATAAGCTTTCTTCCATAAGCGCGTCTGTTCTCCTACTTTCACCATAAAATAGACAGGACAATTTCCCCAGCCAAAGCTATCTGGCCTTAACTCCACACGGAACTTCACCATGTACTCTTTTCCTTTCTTTAAGAACCTACTGAGATTAATTTGCCCCGTAACTTCCAGCCAGCTGACTTGCAAAAGTTCAGCAGGGCCTCTGCACATTTTGTTATAAACATTAAAAAATAACAAAATGGTTATGTAAGAGGGAGAGCATTAGAAAGTAGATGAATACTTACTCTCCTGCAGACAAATTCCAGTATCTTGGATCTCCACCCCAAATGATTTCAAGCGCCCGAGGTTTTATTCTCCATGTATCGTTTTCCTAATCATGCAAGCATGGAGATATCAAAAAATGTTTGTTTAAGCTTCTTGCTTATGAAGAAACTGAACTCTCCCATTTGTATCTTTTAGATCTCATTTGACTGTCTTGCAACATCATGATTTTCATACTTAAAATGAGTAAAAGTATCTATCCTCATCATCAAGCACATAAATTACAAGAAAATCACCCATTACCAGTAGAATTTCCGGCGGATTTCCGACGGAAGAATTTCCGGCGAATTTACGACGGATTATTTAGAAATATTTCAGACAAATTTTCAAGCAGATTTTCCGGCATATATGTTTCTAGCGGATTTTCCGATGGAGTCTACGAATCTCTGAAAATATAATTTATTCGTAATTTACTGCCGAAGACGCTTTCGTCGGAAATCCGCCAGAAAATTTCGAAATCCGCCGGAAACTTCATAATTTTCTGCTGGAAATTTCGGCGGAAATACCCGACTTTCCTGTGGTGAGATACAAAATAAACAAACTAAAATCATACAAAGAATCTGATAAACTGAGCATAAACTGATTATGATTTACAGAAATGTAGCATTTTCAATCAAATTACTATTCGTCTATCGTTGATTCATGAAGGCCTCTAGTTTTTATTACCCTGTCATATTTGACCAAGGGGAATATATCTTCTCCCTTGTGGTGAGAGTGACGGCTTGTCATAGCTGCAACCTGTTGTGTCTTGTAAAATGAAAACCGTAGAGAATGGAGAAGTGATATGCTTAGAATTATGGCTATTGAGAATGCTTCATCTCTCCTACCTTTATAGCGTTTGAAGTGAGAAGGAAATATAAAAGTGAAAAGTTTGGAGAATTGTAGGGAATATATCTGTAAAGGAGATCTTAATCTTTCTAAATTGTATTCCTGCACAGTATTAGGAATCTTTTTGTATATTATACTAACAGTAAACAGTAATAATAATTATTATTACTATTTACAATGATGAGCATTAACTTGCAAAATGTAGCTAGAAATTAAAGTTTCAGTTGTGACAGTTTTTTTACTGTTTTTTAAAGCAACTTTCTGGAAGAAAAATTTTGTAAAAGCAGTTGCCAAAAGTTATCCTAAACCACACCGAAGTCATGAAAAAAAAAACTTTTTGTAATCACTAGACCAGGGCAGAACCAGCCCTAATTTTCAGGGGGGGCAAACTTATAAGGCATATATGTCGGGGGTCCAAGGGGACATTGTCCCCGGAACAAATTTTGGTTTGAAGGATTTTTTTGGAATTCAATGAGGAATTCTCTTTACTATTTGTTGGGGACAATTACTTAAAGTCCATAATATTTTAAAAATTTAGGGGGGGGGGGGGGGGGGCGGGCGCCCTTGCACTAAACTGAATCCATTGAAGAGTTGTGAGAATCTATTCTTGTTCAAAGAGGTCGGTTGAGGTGGCATCAACTTATCTCATTATAAGCATCTTGACTTTCTGTTAAAATATATTCTTTTCTCATTGAATTAGTTTCATATTTTTCCTTTGTTAAAGCTTTAGCTTATTCTTCCATGTTAGGTTAACAAATGAAGCACAATATCTCTCATTGCCAACTCATAAGAAGAATGAAGATGCTTCTACAATGCAGACCCTCAAAGTTTCTTTCCTCTTTTTTTCTTGCTATAGAAGTTCTATTTGAAGACATTTATTAGTTGCAATGCTATAGCCAGGCTTCATTTGGGATGACTCTTTTACTGGTTCTTAAAGTAATTTTTTAGTACAAAAATTAAAATTTTTATACTGAAAAATTACTTTAAAAATAGTAAAAAGCCGTCCCAAATGAAGCCCTAGCTCCTATTGCGAAAGAGAGGGTTCAATGTACTGACGGTTAATTTCTACAAAAACTTTAATTTTTTTTTTCTATGACAGTTTTACAAAGCAATATGAAAATTAATTTTTTTTCTATGGTAGTTTTTGCAACAACTTTTTTTCCCATTTAGATTTTGTTTGGGACAGCTTTCTTACCGCTTCTTAAAGCAGTTTTCTAGTACAAAAATTTAAATTTTTATACTAAAAAGCTGCTTTAAGAAGCAGCTAGAAAGCCATATCAAACTAAGCTTTCATCTCACACAAATAAAAATTATAATTTATGACATTTTTGAAAAGTAAATTAGCAGGAGATAATTAGATAATTAAATATAAAAATAATTATATTTGATTTACATGTTCTCAAATAATTTATATATTTTTAAATGCATAAACTTAAATATATCCAAAATAAATAACCCATAATCACATGTCAAATAAAATAAAAGATTAATAAGCTAAAGAAGGAAACAGCACTGACAGCTAGGATAGCCAAAAGTTACAAAAAAAAAAAAAAAAAAAAAGAGATTCCATTGCCGGGATTTGAACCCGGGTCGTCTGGGTGAAAGCCAGATATCCTAACCGGACTAGACGACAATGGATGTTGTTATTTTTGTGATATAAATATTTATTTACTATAATGTTTTAAAAAGTTCATAATAAATTATATAGTCTTGGAGAAATTTATTTTTGGTAATTTAACCATTACATGAATTATAAAATTTTTTCTTTATTTATTTGCAAAAAAATAATTTATATGTTGATTTTATTGGGATGAAATCTCATGACAAGTTAATCATTTTAAATTAATAGTGAGATTTTATTTGTTTATAACAATTTTCTCATTATCTTTTAAATTTTCATATCGCCTATGCCATCTTGGTCATCCATGCATTAAGCTTCTATTATGTCTAGAGAATCTTCCACTCTAAGACATGCATTATATCTTGAGACTCAATTTTTTATTTCTTGTGTTGATTGACACCAGTGGCGGAACCCAATGGGTTCCAGGGGGGGCAATTGCCCCCCTCAAATTTTTTTTTTAAATTTTTTTATATGGGTTTTTAGGTAATTTACCCCTTTGTATTCATTTTTTAGTCTTTATTACAAGGGTTTTCAAGCAATTGCCCCCCCTAAAAATTTTAAAATACTATGGTCTTTAGGTAATTGCCCCCAACAGGTCGAATCCCGTCAGGGGACACTGCCCCCTTGGACCCCCGACATATATGTCTTATAAGTTTGCCCCCCCTGAAAATTAGGGCTGGTTCCGCCCCTGATTGACACATTAATAAGCTATATTTTAATCTGCTTAATTCTTTGAGCAAATGTAAATTCATAGTGTACATCACTATATAAATTGAATCATTTTAAATCTTGGTGTTCTTTTTTGTGATCGTATCATCATGCTCTTGATCTCTTCATCATACTATAATATGCAAATGAATCGAATTTGAGTGAGCTCAAGCATTGTTCAATTCAATAAACAAACAAGTCAAAATTTTATATTCATAAACCCAGAGTTGTTAGGAGAGTAGATGTATTATATTCAACTTATGTTAAAAAAAGATAGAAGTAGACTAGGAGTCTAGGACTGTCAAAACCACGTCATTGGACGGGTTCATACTCAATTCGGAATTGATTCGACGCAAGATAACCAGACCTAATCCCGAATCATTTTTCAAACGGGTCACTTTCTCGGACCTGAACCTAACCCACTTTGGAACTGGGTCAACCCGACATAACCCGTCGTCGTCTTTAGGAGGGAGAGGAGGTGGCGAAGCCTTTAGGAGAAGGAAGAGGGAGAGCATGGCGGCGTTGGGAGCCGGAAGTCATGATCGGGGAGGAAAATAAGGTTGGGGTTTGGACTTTGAATCGAGCGTCAGCAGTGGGATGTGTTGAATCACGACAACAGAAGTTCAGGTTAAATCGCGAGTTCGCAACTGTGGGGGTTCGGGTTGAATCTCGACAACGGGAGACGTCATAGGTTTTTGTTTACTATTTATAGCAGGAGTTCGGGTCACAAGTCATTTTTAGGTTTCCGAGTCAACTCGAATCCCACCCGGGTTTTGAAACGGGTCGATTTATTGAACCAAAACCTAAACAGTTTGAAAAAAGGTTGATCCTAACTCGAAAATGTCTTGTCAAATATTGACACCCATAAATTAGACTAATGGTCTATTTGAGACGTTGTATTTTATAAAGTTTATTACAACGTTGTTGTGGAGAAAACAACTTTGCTACTATAATAATAGCATAAACCAACTTTTCATCATAAAAGTTTTTGAAAAATATTTAAAAAATAACAAAAAATCTTTAGTTGAATAAAAATTGATTTTTGTCTCAAAAATAAAATACCTAAAAAGCTGTCACAAATATAATCTAAAAGAATTTTTTTTTTATCATTTAGGCTAATTAAGTCATATTCACACACATATTATCACATACTTAAAATTCTAACTCAAAATTGTTTGATTGATAGTCATACATCTCAATCGATAGATTAAGATGAGTTGTATATATTAAAAATTTTGATTTATTTTTTTTAATTAGACTAGGGAATTCAGCACCGAGTCTGCAAATTATTACGTCCGCTGTCCGGATTCGTCCGGACACCAATCCAAATGCGTCACGTCACCAAAATACACCGAAACTCAATGTATTCGGGTGACGTGGCGCGTCTGGATTGGGTGTCCGGACACCGGACGTCCGGTGTCCGGACGTAATAATTCGCCGACTCGGCAAATTATTACGTCTGGTGTCCGGATTCGTCCGGACATCAATCCAGATATGCCACTTCATTAAAATACACCGGGACCAACATTTTCGGGTGAGGATGGCTCGTCTGGATTGGGTGTCGGTACGTCCCGTGACCGGAAGTAATAATTCGCCCGGTGACTCGGGCGCAAAACTAGTCTGAATGTTGGGCAAACCTGCATTTGGAAGGAAGGAAGGAGACGAGTGGAAGGAAGCAATGAAGAGCTCCTTCCCTCTCCTCCTCTTGTTCTCCTTCATCTCTCTCTTCACTCTTCTCATCGTCCTCTCCAAAACCACGCCTTACACTCTTTCTTTGTCCTCGTCATCTACCCCAAGCTCTAGCAACCAAATCCGCCCTCGCCTCAAAATCTATGTTGCCGACCTTCCCAGATCATTCAACTACGGCCTTCTCGAACAGTACTGGTCCCTCTCAGCGCCAGACTCCCGGATCAACGCCGACCCCGATGCAGAACTACGCGCTTCTCTCGCCGCCTCTCGCCGCAATGGCCCACTGCCCTATCCGGAGAACCCGCTGATAAAGCAGTACAGCGCGGAGTATTGGCTGCTCGGCGATCTCGAGACGCCGGCGAGATCGAGGGCGGTTTCATCAGTTGTCGAGCGGGTGTACGATTGGAGAAATGCTGATGCGGTATTCGTGCCTTTCTTCGCGACGCTGAGTGCGGAGATGGAGCTCGGGTGGGGGAGGAAGGGCGGATTTCTCAAGAAGGAAGGGAATGGGGATTATAGGAGGCAGAGGGATGTTGTCGATCGGATTAGGAGCTCCGATGCATGGAAAAGATCCGGTGGTCGGGATCACGTGTTCGTTCTCACAGGTATTTGTCTGTTTCATCTTGCTGGTTTAATTTGAGATGTTCCCTTTATTCAGAAATTTGGGGTTATTTAGCATAAATCTGTTAGCTTACTTCGGATGATTGAAGTTGATTCCCCCTGCTTATCATTTTATCTCTGTCCTTGTTTTCTTTAACATATTTCTTGGTGTTTGATCTTGTATTTTTTCCTTTTTTTCAGGTCTGACGATTTATTTATCAGCTTATATATTAGCTTCTAGATTGCTAGATTATTTAAAAAACTTGAAACATTCTTTGACAGACCCAGTGGCAATGTGGCATGTTAGAGCAGAGATTTCTCCAGCTGTGCTTCTAACTGTTGATTTTGGTGGCTGGTACAAGCTCGATGCGAAGAACTCACAGAGTAACACTTCGCATATGATACAGCACACCCAAGTGTCATTGCTCAAGGATGTAATTGTGCCTTACGCTCATCTCCTCCCGAGATTGCACTCCCTGGAAGATCAACCTCGTAGTATTCTTCTTTATTTTAAAGGGGCCAAGCACAGGCATCGGGTTGGTATTTTTTCTTTTATACTATGTTGGCATATGGTTCTTTTTAATACTTCAATAAATGAAGGATTACTTCAACTTGGAGACTTGGTGTTATTGTTCTCTTTTACATTAGGGCATGCCATTGTTTGCTCGCTGCATTTGCAATCATTTCTTTGTGTATGACAGATTTGAACACTTATGATTACATCATCAATAAACAATGCCATATTTATTGGATATTAATACTTATTTAACATTTTTGGCATGGCCTTCTACAATCAAGTGAATAGGGATTCTAGAAATATTAGACTGAGCCATGCTTGCATCACTAAACCTTGTTCTATAAAAGATTTTATCATGCTTTTTATTATACCAAGGATAAAGTGATGCATATGTATGGTAGGTTTAAGTATTGTGATCTTTTTAATAGAAGAATAGAGTTATGGATTAGAATATAAGTTTTAGAGTTAAGATTGCATGGTTAAAATAGACAAGTATCATGTGATAGGAGAATGTCATCTTAGAATATAAGTTTTAGAGTTAACATTGCATGGTTAAAATAGACAAGTATCATTTGATAGGAGAATGCATCAAGTTTAGAAGGTAAATATTAGAAAATTGTGATTGGATTGTTATTTTTCATGGATCTGAAGTGTTGGATCATAAAAAGTTATTGATAGCAAAGTTGGGTTTGTGCGCTAAAATATATAATGGTTAAATAAGGAATGATTGCATTAATGGGATGGTTGAGTGGTATGCATTGAAAATATGGTTGTTGACAATAGACTTGGATGACATGAACATGTACAACTGAGGGTAGAAAACACAGTCATTTGATGGGTGGATAAAATTAGTGTAGAATAACTAGGATGAAAAGAGATTGACCCAATAGAAGTTGTTAAAATTATGTGTGAATAACAGGTTTAACACCTCATTCAACACTCATGTGAATAAACTATTTCTTTTTGCATGATATCATTAACTGTTGCTTGTTATGCTTAGATAAATTTCTATGCTATCTACTCCACGTTGTTGGAGAAATGCCAACAGCAAATAACATGTGATAAGATGCTTCTTCATGCTTCTGATTTTTAATAGCTTCCCAATCGGTTGATTAGTTTCTGAAATTGAAAAAAAAAAAAACCACATCTCCTTATTACTTTGCTCTCCAATGTATTTAATAGTTTCCCATTTGATGCATATATGTTTGACCCTTTTTTTGTTCCCAGGGTGGATTGGTTCGTGAGAAATTATGGGATGTTCTGCTTAATGAGCGTGATGTAGTTATGGAGGAAGGTTTTCCAAATGCCACAGGCCGGGAACAATCAATAAAAGGAATGCGGAGCTCAGAGTTCTGTTTACATCCAGCAGGAGACACGCCAACCTCTTGTCGTCTTTTCGATGCTATTTTAAGCCTCTGTATACCCGTCATTGTTAGCGACAATATTGAGCTCCCGTTTGAAGGAATGGTGGATTACTCTAATTTTGCAATTTTTGTTTCAGTTAATAATGCTTTGCAGCCTGGTTGGCTAGCTGGTTATTTAAGGAACTTTTCGAAATATCAAAAGGATGGTTTTCGAAGGAACATTTCTAGTGTGCAACATATCTTTGAGTATGATAATGGTAGTCCTGGTGGTATTGGACCCGTTTCTTCAGATGGTGCTGTTAACAATATATGGAGGAAGGTCTATCAGAAGCTGCCAATGATCAATGAAGCAATAATACGTGAAAAGAGGAAACCTGATGGTGTATCAATTCCTCTTCGATGTCATTGCATGTAACTGATTTGCTTCTTGGAACCAGAAGACACTTTTTGAGTAGGTGCAAACTCCAAAGACAAGAGAAGTAAAAAAAAAAAGAGCAGAAAATTTTATTCCCTTCCCATGATTACCGCAGTCTTGGGCTATTTAAAGCCTTTCATGAACCGGTTTAATCGGTTCAATTTCAGGATTAGACCTGCTGGGGCATTACACGTTTAAAATTAATAAAATCAAGCTGATTCGACCTGGTTCAAGCTCTCTGTTTGATTAAAAACTGCAGGATCAGTTTAATGTTTTTGTGGACCGGCGGCTTTCTGAAATTCTGGACTGCAGGTTGCTATGTTCTGCTGAACCGGCAGTGAATGTGCTGCTGTCTGATTGATTTCGGCTGGCTGCTTTGCAGGTTGTCTAGTTATTTCTATTCAGTGCAATCTTGATATTGAAATGTGAAAATTATTGTTTCCTGCTATTTCTTAATGCACCTTTACATATTTAATAATTTTCTAAAGATTATGCAGATAATTGTTCAAAATTTGAATGGCAAAACGAGTTTCAGATTTAAGTATGAATGTTCTCAAGGTGCCACTAGTTTTGATATATTTTCTTTATATTTTGATTAATTTACAATTTATAAGCTTGTTTGTTTGCTTGGAGTTAGCAAATTTAGTAGAATGGTGAAGGTAATCCAGCCAAGCTGATTGGTCGAGGAAGGTTCCTTAAAAATGTGTTATATCTATATTAAGATTTAAGATATAGAATTCATATTTTTTAAATACAATTTTTTTTCCTTATGTTTCCTTGCAAATGTCTCAACTTTTTCTTGACATATTCTATATTTTCTGTAATGGTTATGCAAATTCTTGATCAGGACATCATAATCAAATTTTTTCATGCTTCACCTGTCCTTATGACAAAACTATCTACCGTGTCAATACTATCCGGTACGTGTCACAACAATTGTTATTGTTACTATGTGTACCAAGAAAATTATTAGGCATTTAATTTTTCTTTTCGGAGAATTTCTCTCTCACGCGTTTATTTCTTTGTTAATGATTTCAGAGTTGCCTAGTATTTTTTATTTTCAAGTGAAACACGTTATACAATCTACAAAATTGACATTGGTGCAGGTAAATACATTGACTTCTATAGGTAATTTCTCATCAATGTTAGTTCGTGCTTAGTGCCTCAAATATTGGTCAAGCATATTGTCTTGGGTTTTTCTGATGGTTTTAATAACACTGAAGGAATTGAGAGATAAAATGAAAATAAATTAATTGAATGTATTATTTTTTAAAATGATTAGACTATATTATTTTAAGGAATATTTTTTTAAGAATGCATTTGTATTTGTGGAGTGTTAAGCATTGAAGTATAAATTTGATGTAGATAAAATTTAATATCAAAACATTAACAACAACTTTTTAAATTTTTATCAATTAAACCACCTCAGACCCACAAAATATATTTTTCATGCTTTTTATTTTTCCAAAAAAAAAAAAAGATTAGTAAGCAATTCGATATGGTACTATAATTAATATGTAATTTGGTGGCATCATACTACGCAGAAATTTTATGTATCGAAATTTGCTGATAACAACAAATATAAATTATTTATAGTTTGTTTGTACTTATATGATTAAATATTAGTAGTTCAAACTTCAAATCATGAAAGTTTTTTATCACAGTTAATGTGTTTAGCACTGTTAAATAAATTAATCCGTAGGTTGGAAGAAGCACTGAAGTTTCTATTTAATATTAGTCCTTTCATATAGCCCTTCTTCTAAGTGTTGTATTATCTATGTCTTAATAATGATTGGCTATTCATATGTTGATTTGAAGATAACTAATTAATAATGAAAAAAATATTTTGTTTTGAGGAAATGAGCATATACATGAAAATGTTAAAGTAGCTCTAGTGGAAGATAAGATTAGAGTCACCTTAGATGGTTTGGTCGGCCTTTCGATGACCCGGTTATGAAAGTAGATGTATTAGATTTGGCTTATGTTAAGAAAGATAGATGTATACCTAAAAATATTTGGTTAGAAAATATTAGAAATAATCTTTCTTTATTAAATTTAAATGAAAATTTGACTCTTAATAGGCCAGAAGGGAGAAAAGAAATTCATGTAGCCGACCTCACGTAGTAGGATAAAGACTTGATGTAGTTGTTTGTTGTTTTTGATATCCTTTGTTTGTTTGGGAATGTTTTTGTATGTTTATTTTTTAGGAAATGATCCTTGATCCCTTTAATCCTTGTTTAGAACTTAGGGAGTCATTTGAGATTTTGTAGAGGGTGTAGTGTGGCAGGTCAGGAGTGCTAAGGGGGTAGCAGGGAGAGGAATGCACTTTTAGTTTATGATACCATGGATTCTTTTATTTATTTAACCATTGCTTGTCACAAATCATGTTTTACCCTTACCTACATCATTGCTCCTGTAAAGCATGTTCATTTGCAATTGCTGCCCCTCACCTCGCACACAATAAATAAATTATATATATATATATATATATATATATATATATATATATATATATATATATATATATATATATATATATATATATATATATACACACACACACACAGAGAGAGAGAGAGAGGTAAACTGTAGCAATACCTGATAGTGAGCAATAATTTCGTATGTGCTGATTGAAAAATGGGCCAAGTTGAAACCTTGTAATAATGAGTTAGATCTCGAAAACATTTTATATCATGAATTCCGTTCTTATTGTAATCGATATAATAAGCATGTTTTATTGAAATTTTGAAATGAGCATGGAAACGAAAGCTATGAATTAATACACATGAATCATATGCCCAATGAACACCAATTTTTTAAATTTGCATCACGAACCCTTACTTTTTTAAAGGTTTTCATGCTTTTTATTATACAGAAGGCAAAATGATACATATATGTGGTAGGTTTAACTGTTTAAGTATTGTGAATCTATTTTATAGAAGAAAGGAATTCTAGATGAGAAAATAAGTTTTAGAGTTAAGATGGTATAGTTAAAATGAAGAAGTATTATGTGACGAGTGTGTCTTCGATTTCAAAAGGTAAATATTATGAAACTATGACTAGGATAGCTATATTGTATGGGTCCAAGGTATTGAGTCTTAAGAAGGCACTGATGGCAAAGTTGGGTCCAACATAAATATGAATGTTAAAATGGTTGCTAAAAAATAAAATGAGTAAATATGGAATGGGTACATTAATGGGATGGTTGAGTGGTATGTATCCAAATAAGGTAGTTCACAATAGACTTGGAGGACATGCATATGTACAATTGAGGGTAAAAAATGCACTTATTTAATGGGGGGATAAAATTAGTGTAGAATAAGTGGGGAGGAGAAGAGAGTGGCCTAATGTATCATTTGATAGAAGTTGCTAAAATTATTTGAGAATAACAGGTTTAGCCCTCTTAGCACCTCATTCAACACTCATATGAGAGAATAAAACTAAGGCTAATGATGATTATGACCCCCTATTTCCTGGCATGTTATCGTTGACTGCTGCTTGTCAGGCTTAGATATCTTTCTATGTTATATTCTCCACGTTGTTGGAGAATTGCCAACAGTAATAATATGTGATGAAATGCTTCTTCATAATTCTGATTTAATAGCTTTCTAATCGGTTGATTAGTTACTAAAAAGAAAAGAAATAAAAATGCAGCTTTCTTTAGGTAGTCGACAGTTAACATAAAATTTGTCAAATAATCATGACATGAATCTCTTTTCCGATGACCCGGTTAGGAAAGTTGAGGTATTAGATTTGTCTTATGTTAAGAAAGGTAGAGGTAGACCTAAAAAGGCTTGATTAGAAAATATTAGAAATGATCTTTCTTTATTAGATTTAAATAAAAATTTGACTTTTAACATGGCACAATGGCGAAAAAGGATTCATGTAGCCGACCCCACATAGTGGGATAAAAGCTTGATGTTGTTTTTGTTATCTTTATTACTCGCCAATGTATTTACTATTTTCCCATGCGATGCATATATCTTTCATTGTATTTAAGCATCTGTAGACCTGTCATTGCCAGTGACAATATCGAGCTCCCCTTTGAAGGAATGGTGGATTACACCGATTTCGCAATTTGTGTCTCAGTTTACAATGCTTTGCACCTGGTTGGCTAGCTGGTTATTTAAGGAACTTTACAAACTATCAGAAGGATCATTTTCGAACGAAAATGGCTAGTGTTCAACATATGTTTTGAGTATGATAATCGTAATCCTGGTGGTGTTGGACCTTTTTCTTCAGATGGTTCTATAAACAATATATTGATGAAGGACAATCAGAAGCTGCCTATGGTCAAAGTAGCAATAACACGTGAAAAGAGGAAACTTTAAGGTATGCCTACTCTTCTCCGATGAGATTGTATTCAACCCAGCTTATTTCTATTCAGTGCAATCTTGATATAGAACTGTGAAATTTATTGGTTTCCTGCTCTTTTTTAATGGACCTTTACATATTTAACAATTCTCCAAAGATTATGCAGATAATTGTTCAATATTTAAATGGGAAAACAAATATATCTCAGATTTTTAGTATGGATGTTGTCAAGGGGAGAAATTATTTTGTGCGGACGCTGGATGCAGCTCTACGTCCAGATGCCTCGATACCGAGCCGTGGTATAGGAAAAGGGTGACGTTGTGCATTTTGATTGGTCTCCAGACGGCGTTCGGTGTCCGCACATAATAATTTTTCCATCAAGGGGCCACTAGTTTCGATATATTCTTTATATTTGAATCATTTACAATCTATTAGCCTGTTTGTTTTCTTGGAGTTTGCAATGTCAATAGATTGCTGAAGGTAATCCAGACAAACTGATTGATCAAAGAAGGTATTTGCGTTAAAAATGTATTATATATACATTAGGATTTAAGATACAGAATCCGTATCCTAATAAATAAAAATTTTTTGTTTATATGTCCCCTGCAAATGTCTCACACCTTTTTCTGACATGTTCTATATTTTTTGTAAAGATCATTCAAATTCTTGATCAGAACATAATAATGGAATTTTTTCATGCTTCACTTGTCCTTACGACAATACTATCTACTGTGCCCATACAATCCGGTATGTGTCACAAAAATTTCAGTGTCAAATGCAGAAATCTCTCTTAAAAGAGCTCTGGATCACTAAGACATTCCATTAATATGTTCATAATTGTGATATGAGCAGAAAAATTGATGCTTTTTGAATTCTTTGTTAGCCTTCATGAATAATAATTTGGAAATTTCATTCAGACATAGTTTTGATACTGATCAAATACTATGGTTTCATTTGGAATAATTTTTATTTTATTTCTTAAAGTAATTTTATTATATAATTTTTTTCGAACTAGAAATTTTTTATACTAGGAGAAATAGGAAATGAAAGGAGAAATATGAAGTAAATTGAGGGAATGAAGTGATGAGTTTTTAACTGTTTGTTGAAGAGAGATTTTCACTTCTTCAAGGGGGAGGATGTGTTGTGATTTTAAGTAAGGGGTGTCAAAATGGGTAAATGGGTCGGGCGCAGATCCAACTTGAAATTAATTTGAATCAAACTCATTTAATGTGTAAAAAATATGAATTCGAATCCAACCCTCTATCAACCTGAATGATTTGAACCCGATTTGATAATCTATTTTGATTTAGAAATAATGATAATAAAAATTTTATCAATAAATTTTAAATTAATTAATAAAAAATAACACAATCATACCAACAAATAAAAAAATTAAAAAAAATAATAATAATTTAAACTAGTCATTTCGGGTCAATATCAAATTGGTTAACACGAGCTCAACACGATTAAAAAATGAGCCCGAATTTGGGACCCAAATTCGACCCATTTACAATTAAAATCCCAATTTTTTTTGTCGGGTGTAACTAGAGTTAATGGATCGGGTTATTTTTTTACACCCCTAATTTTTAGTTCCAATAAAATGATAAGTTTTGTTATATTGAAAAAATTTCTCATATGAAATCCCATAACAGAAGGAGAAAGAGAGTGAGAATGCCCGTCTTTTTTCTTATTGTAAGACACTTAGACCTAATGTTCACAATACGAGATTTCATTTCTCTCAGTCAGTTATATAAATAAAATAATTTTTTTGTTATTACATCCAACTTTTTATGCTGTTTAATATATCTACATTCTTTTGAACTTTAATGTGCAAGTGGATAAAAAAAAGGAAGGGTGTCACTCTAATTTGCTTTAGATCATCTAACTATGATCTTATTAGACTATTTTCTACATTTTAAAAATGGTATTAAATGTTGTTTAAATTTTAAATAATAATAATAATTATTTTTATCTAAATAGCATTTCACATTTCCAAAGAACTCTGACAAAAGATAGAATAATTATATGTACTTACAAGAACTTTTTTTTTATATAATAAATATTTATCCTTGAAAAAATCATCTAATAAAGCATAACCCACAGTGTCGGTAGGGATGTAAATGAGTCAAGCTAGTAGGGGCGGATTCAACATTTTTTTAATGTTGGGGCACAAATCATTGAAATAAATAAATAAAAATCTCAACCATTTTCATCCGGGCTTAGGACCAACGTTAATGATTTTACTTTTTTTTTTTTTTAAATCGTTAGTTTCATTATAAAAAAGATAAAAGTATATGATAAATAAAAAAACTTACATATTATTTATAAATTCTCTTGTTGAGTCTTCATTTTTTGAAATCTTTGTGCAATCACTTCATTGTCAATATTATTAAATATATTCTTCTCAATATAAGTAACCAATCATTCATCCATGAATCTCTCATACAATTGTGTAGACGATTCTTTATAATGCTTATTGCATAAAATGCTCGTTCGACTATTGCTATAACAATTGATAATATCATAGCAAACTTTATAAGTAAGAACACCAAATTATAAATAATTTTTTTTTTTGTTTTTTTGTTTTTGTTTTTTTTAATCCAAAAGAGATTTTTATAAAATAAAAAGGAAGAAAGAGTACAAACTGGTGTATGAAAACAAACCTACTCCTCCCAAAACAAAAAAAATAAAAGGGGAGAAGATATCAACGATGAAAGCATTTCATACACGGCTATAGATAGGGGAACAACCAAAAAGAAAGTAAAAGGACCCACTCAAGTGAGAAGGAGAGCCTCAACATTGGTTTGCAGTGGGTACAAGAAAGATAGAACCCAAGGTAAACCAATGGAGGAGGCAGCTCATTTGACCACTTGAGAGGACCAAGTCCCCACCTGTAAAATCTATAGAAGTCTTTTTCCTCTTCCTCGGAGTCGTGGCAACATGTCCAAGATGAAGAAGTTCCATGGAGAAAAGTGTATTTGATATCTTGGGCTGCTGCTTCCTAAGATTAAGTATCCGATCAGAAGTTTCTTCAAGTTGTTGAACCTTAGAGGCTATGAACTTAATAGAAGGTTGGGTTTCTTTAGGCATGGCAGCTTGTTCCTTCTTGGCCTTGCTCTTAGCTCTTCTGGTCACCACGTTCCAAGAGCCAAGAGCATGTTCCTCCTCAAGAGTGTCACGGTGCTGCTCCATGCTGGCACTATCCACCGGTAGGGGGGTCACTATTCGAGGGATGGTGTGTGAGAACTGAGCAGGTTCGTCTGTACGAACTGAACAAGTGCAAAAATCATCTGTAAGAAGCGTATGTATGAACTGAAGAAGTGCAATCTGGAGCCGATAGTACCGGTACGAAAATCAATTATCGTACATACGATCTGCGTCAAGAGGTGTTAGTACCGGTACAAAAATTAATTATTGTCTGTACGATCTGAGTCCAGAGGAGTTAGTCCCGGAACAAAAATCAAATATCATCCATACGATCAGCGTACAGAGGCGATCGTACCAGTACGAACGTAAAATATCGTCCGTACGAATGTGGTTTGAACGTAGTGCAGAGTCGATCGTCCCGGTACGATCGTAAATATTCGTCCGTACGATCTCCAAATATCTTTTTTTATATAAAGGACTGTTTGATCGTTTTGAGCAGAGAGAAAGGGCTGGAGAGAGAAAGAGAAGGAAAGAGGAAGGGAAGTCGTGTTTTGGGTGACTTCGATTCATTTTCGTCCATCGTCGCAGTTGAGAAAGTTGATCGACTCCAGGTAATGCACATTATGCCTATCTCAATTTTAAGAAATATGAATTTTGGCAAATATTCTGATTAAAATTTTATTTCTGTTAGCGAAAAACGGGTATATCTTTGCACTGGTAAAACTTTTACCACGTAACTTTTGGTATGTTCAAGAAATGATGATTTTACGCGTTTTGAGTATTTTCTGAAAATTTTTCACCGAGTATTCTGATTCCACTAGGTTTTTATCTAATAGAAAATTTTGGGATGTTGAAAAATATTGCTTCAGTACAATGAAAATTTTAAAATGATGCTTTACACGATCTCTGGTAATTTGATAAATTTTTGAAACTGTGACTTTTGATCTGTTAAATTTTCTGTTGTTTGTCATTATACAATCTGACGACATTTTGATATATGTCTGGTTTCTCTGAATCTGATATGATTTGAATGATGTTAGAAGGGAGTTATAAGGGATCGGAATCCTTTGATATTATGTCTATATCAGGAAAGGGAGGCATAAGGGGCCAGAATCCTTTGAGATTCTGTCTGGGTCTGGGAAAATAAAAATGTGATCTGATCTGAATAACTCTATATATATGATAAGTTCTGATGCTTTAAGCACAGAGGAAGGCATAAGGGGCCAGAATCATTTGAGATTCTATATGGGTCCGGGAAATCTGATCTGAACTCTGATTTGAAATGTGATCTGAAATGTGATTTGAACAATTCTGTGATATGAATTTGATTTAGTTCTTCTGTATCTATTATTTGATTCCGTATGATTATATGTTCTATACGAATATCAAAATTCTATTTGATTATCTTATTTCTGTACGATTGTCCAAATTCTTTGTGTATATCTGGATTTCTGATGAATATCTGAATTCTATTTGATTATATAATTTATGTATGGCTATCTGAATAAATTGATTCTAAAGCTTTTGTGAAGTATTTTGAAATGAGAGAATCTGGGAATTTAGATTGGCTAGTATGATCTTTCTGAGCTATTAGCTCACTGTGGTTTTCTTCATGATTTTCAGGTTCTGGAAAAGAGAAGGAAGTTTTAACTTAGCCGTTCAGGATCTGATATGAAGTTATAAGTAATTTTGTATTTTTAATTTTTATACAATTATGGCTAGTTTATTATTCAGTTATGTACTTTCTGTCTATAGCAATGCACTGTAATGTACATGATTATTTTGGTGAATAGAAAAAAAATTTTGTAGATGAGTTTTATGTATTCAGATTTAATAGTGCTCTGTGATTCAGTTTTATTTCAATGTATATTGGAAGAAAGTTCTGAAAGCAATTCCAAAACTAGATCCTGGGGTACATCCGTCGCGACTCAACTCGATGGGATCTGTCCCGGTCGGGTTGGGTCATGACAATTCGTGGTATCAGAGTAATAGTTTGGGAATTGAATCGTAAGACATAGATATATAAATTGATCTGTAAGTCTAGTGGAGTAGTTTCAGTATGTCTGGGTTTTTATTATTTTTGTTTTATGTGTATAATTGTGTATTATGTGTGATATGGATCTGCCAAACCAAGATATGACAGATGGGCAAAGTGCTAGTCAGGCAGCTCCTGTGAATAATTTTTCTCCAGTAGTTGGTTCAGATACAATTTCCTAGTTTGCTACATTAATAATCCAAATGATGGGTGATGCACAGAATAGAGTTTCTGTTGTCAGATCTGAGGATGTAGATAGACATCTACAAATATTTATGAGATTGAAGCCTCTGAGATTTGAGGGCGCTGTTGAGCCAAGAGCAGCAGAGGATTGGTTAAGGAGGCTGGAAAAGACATTTGACGGTATGCAATGTCCTCCTGATAGAAAGGTACCATTAACAATTTTTCTGTTGGATGGTGAAGCAGAATGCTGGTGGATGGGCTAGTAGGAGGAGAAATTTCAAGGTAAACTGAACTCTTTGATTACTTAGGAAGAGTTTTCTTAAGTGTTTAGAGCGTGATTTGTACTCCTTCTGCACGACAACAAATGCAGGAGACTTTTCTGATATTAGTTTAGGAGAATAAGACAGTTATGTAGTATGAGGCAGAGTTTACTGCTTTGACAAGATATGCTCCACAGTTGGTTAGTACTCATGCGGAGAAGTGTTATAGATTTTTGAGGGGATTATGAGATAGTTTAAGGCAATCCCTGGTAGCATTTCATATTTCTGATTTCTCTGAGCTTGTAGAGAGAGCTTGACTGATAGAGAATGATCTGATGGCTACTCAGCAGCGGTGGACTGCTAGTAGGAAGAGATTCAGTGGTGATACTTCAAGTAGTGGTTTTTCTAGGAAGAAGAATAGATTTTTACGTGGAGATTCTAAAAAGAAGTGGACAGTCAATAACTACTGCAGTTTCTGGTAGTGGCAGTGTGGCCAATTCAGGTTTAGTCAATAGGGCACCTGCGTGTCAGAATTATGGACGGCGACATTTTGGCCAATGTTACAAGATGACTGGTCAGTGTTTCAGATGTGGTCAGATGGGACATCAGATAGTAGAATGTCCACAAGTCAGATTTGACTGACAATCCAAGTCTAGATCAGAGAGCTTTGTCAGGCCAGCAGGAAGGCCGAGGAAAGTTCCTCCCCATAGTGTTTTTGAAGGATCCTCTAGTATAGTTGGTGGTTCGGGTTCAGTAGCAAGGAGACCACCTAGTGGTAATCAGAAAGAGCCTGGTAGTTCTGTAGCTCCGACTCCAGTTCAGCCACGTGTGTACAGTTTGAATCAGCAAAAGGCTCAAGATGCTCCAGATGTTGTGACAAGTACGGGTTACATTTCTGAACACCCTTGTCGTGTTTTGTTTGATTATGGAGCAAGTCATTCGTTTATTTTCGAGTGTCGTCTTGATGCAATACAACTAGCTTTAGTTACATTACCTATTTAACTTTCTGTTATTTTGCCGGTTGGAGATAATCTGATAGCCAAAAAATTTTGTTTATGTGAAATTAAAATTTCTGATAAGAAGTGGAAGTCTTGTTTGATTTTATTATCGATTTCTTCGTATGATATTGTTTTGTGTATGAATTGGCTGAGTCTGTATGAGGCTCAAATTAATTGTCTGAAGAAGCAAGTTACCTTGTTTGTGGACGGTGAAAGTTGTGTATTTCAAGGATTAAAATGTATTTTATCCTGCCTAATTTCTACTTTGAAAGTAAATAAATTATGAAAGAATGGTTGTATGGTATTTCTGGCATCAGTTCGGGATATGAATATAGATACGGGTTCTATTTCTGATATCCCGGTAGTACGAGATTTTTCTGATGTATTCCCTGAGGAGTTAGTCGGTTTGCCTCTGGATAAAGATGTTGAGTTCTGTATTGATGTATTTCCGGGTATGGCCCCGATATCTAAAGCTCCATATAGAATGTCACCGAAGGAACTTGTGGAGTTAAAGGTTCAACTTCAGGAGTTGGTTGGTAGATGATTTGTTCGTCCGAGTGTTTCTCTATGGGGAGCACCTGTACTATTTGTGAAGAAGAAGGTACAATATGTATGTGTATGGATTATAGAGAATTGAATAAAATTATAATCAAGAATAAGTATCCATTGCCACAGATTGATGATCTGTTTAATCAGTTTGCTGGATCTTCTGTATTCTCTAAGATTGATCTACAATTTCGTTACTATCAGGTGAATGTGAGAGAAGCTGATGTGATGAAAATAACTTTCAATACTCGGTAGGGACACTACTAGTTTTTGATCATGCCATTTGGAGTGACTAATGTCATAGCTGTTTTTTATGGATATGATGAACGGAGTGTTCAAAGATTATCTGGATCAGTTTGTGATTATCTTTATAGATGATATTTTGGTATATTCTGCTTCTGAAGAAGAGCATGCCATATATTTGAGAAGTGTATTAGAGACTCTGAGACAATATTAGTTGTATGCGAAATTCGCCAAATGTGAATTCTGGCTTAAGAGCATTTATTTTCTGGGGCATTTAGTGAGCGATGAAGGTATTTCTGTTGATCCCAAAAAAATCAAGCAATTGCTAATTGGCCAAGACCTATTACGGTGTTTGAGATACGCAGTTTCTTGAGTATGACCGGATATTATAGGAAGTTTGTGAAGAGATTTTTTCAGATTTCTGCACCTTTAACAATACTGACTTAGAAGTCGATAGCTTTTATTTGGACACTGGAGTGTGAAGCTAGTTTTCAGAGATTGAAAGATTGTTTAACTTCTATTCCAGTCTTAGCACTTCCCTCTGGTATAGAAGGATTTCAAGTATTCAGTGATGCTTCACTGAGAGGTTTGGGATGTGTTTTGATGCATCATGGTTGGGTAAAAGCTTACGCTTCGAGATAGTTGAAACTCCATGAAAGAAACTATCTGACGCATAATTTAGAATTAGTTGCTGTTGTATTTGCTTTGAAGATTTGACATAATTACTTGTATGGCGTCAGTGTGAGATTTTCACAGATCATCAGAGTTTGAAGTATATATTTACTTAGAATGATTTGAATTTGAGGCAAATAAGATGGCTTAAGTTAATTAAGGATTATGATTTGACTATTCAGTATCAACCTGATAAGACTAATGTGGTGGAAGATAGCTCAAGAAAAGAGTCGAACGAGCTTGAGCCGAAAACTGTTCGAACCTAGCTCGTTTAATGTGCAGGCAGCTCGAACTCGAGCTCGACTCGAGTCAAGAACTCGAGCTCAAGCTTGACACGTGTGTCTGAAACCCAAGCTCGTATTGAGCTCGTTAGCTCGAGCTCGACTCGAGCAAATGCTCGATTACAAGCTTGAATTAAAAAAATTAAATGAATTTTTTATATTAAAATGATATTTTAAATAATTTTTTTAATTTTTAACCATTAAAAAAACATATTATAAGTTTCTTAAAAAAATATTGTTATCTCTATAAAAATTATTTTAGAATATATAAAAAAGCACATGAAAACATGCATCAATATATTCCAACATTACTAGAATTGGAGATCGATAAAATTTCATTAAAAAATTACTAGAGAATGACTTAATTTATTCTCCATATATTCCAACAATAAAACAAATCATTGGCAGTCATTTCAATAGCATGTCTTTGCAATCTCACGATAGTGAATGACTTTGCAATCTTACGGTAAAGCTTGTGAAACAGTTAAGAAGTTGGAATTTTTAACATCACCATCATGACTTGTATTTTTCTCACATCAACACCAGCTATTTCACCAGCTTACGGGAGAGTGTTAGGGTTTTACTCCCACTGCCAGCTTCCCGGTTTTGTTCTCTCTCTTCTCCCTCCTCCGGCTCTTACCGGAGGTTTTTCCCCATTTTTTCTTCTGACTCTTCCATGGAGGCTCTCTCTGCCAAGGACTTTCCTCCGCTATTCTATGCAAGTGGGGTCCTTTTCCTCCGCGCCTGCTCGTATCTGGAAAAATATTGTTGTGGAATTGGACCCCTATCTAAGGATCTTCCGCTCTCTTTTCTTCCCCTGGAGCCTGAAATTATTCTGTTTGTCGGTGATAGGCTTGTTAAAGGGGCGGAAAACTGGAATCTGTGCTTGGTGGGCTACTCGATTGGAAGGAGGCCTTACTATGAAGCTCTTTTAGGAGCTATATGCAAAACCTGGACTTTAAAAGGTTCGATGCAACTATTATCTCTTTCCGATGGTTTTTTTCTTCTCCATTTTACCACGACGGAAGACTACGAAATGGCCTGGATTAAGGGGGTGTGGTTTTTCTTGGGTAGACCTTTTCTTCTTCAGAAGTGGTCGCCAAAATTTCATCCCAAGCGTGAAAACTTTACCTCCATCCCAATCTGGGTAAAAATACACTATCTTCCTTTGGTATGTTGGAACTCCGAAGGTATCTCTCGCATAGCCAGCAAGATTGGCATCCCGCTCGCTGTGGATGCCCTCAGAGCTCAGCGAACCCGCCTCACTTTTGCCCGAGTCTGTATCCAAGTTGACGCAGATGCTACTTACCCAAAAGAAATCCCGATATCTATTGAGGATGATGTTTTTAGTGTCAAAATTCAGTATGAATGGAAGCCATCACCCTACGAGCATTGCAAATCCCTGGTACACTCCACATCCTTTCGTTCAACAAAACCGGAGACTGCTCCTTTGACCGCTCCCACTGTCCCACCGACTTCTACCACTGCTCGTGGTCAAAGTAAGAGCAGAAGTCCTCAAGGTAGAAATGCTCCTTCCTCTTCTACCATTCCCCCTACTATAATCCCTTCTTCTATCGTTCTTTTTGGTCACCATTCCATAGCTCAGCCACCTTCTTCATCTACTCTAGAACCTCCCCTAGTTTAGAATAATCGTGTTTCATCAACCCCACAGCTTCCCCCGCATACCAACAGTCACAGCCTACATAAATTGCCACCTCTTCCTGACAATCCTCCTCATTCCACAATTCCTCTGGTGGAAACCCCAGCCTCCAATATCCTGAATCTAAATTCTCCACAGGGTGATACCTCATCATCTACCTCCACCTCCATACCAACCTTCAAATCTTCACCACCTAAAGTCCACTCCCCCAATAAATTTGATGCTTTGCATTTGTTAGTGGAAGAACAAGACAATTCGGCTGAATGTTCTAATCTGAATACATACCAAATAGCTCGGTTTAAAGAAAAAGACACAGCCCAAACTCAATCGGGTGAGCCTCTCAAAAACTATGGGGGTAGATTTAGCCAGATTTAGTCTAAATCCTAGCTAAATCTTGCAATCAAATATCCCTAAAGATCAAGAACTAAATAATTGAAGCAAAAGGCAGATCTGAAAAGAAGTCTTGAAACTCCTATTCTGAGCACATTAGAGAAGATCAAAAATATATTTATGAGAGAAAATAAAAATCTGAAACATATATCACAACTCAAACTGCATCATCTTCTTATCAAAACTCCAGCACACTTCTTAAACACAAAAAATCAAGAAAATAAAAACCTGAAATACGGTAGGAATAGAAAAACTTGATTCAAAGAAATAAAATCCATTTCATCCAATAAATCCGAAAACCAAACAGAACCTTGATAAGAATCTCACCTTCAAAAGATTAGGAACGAACACCACGTGGGCCTTGTTCTACAACAACGAGACGGTGACTCGAGCAACTCCCTAGATGCTGCTCACAGCCGACTCACACTCTCACAGTATCGGAGGAAGAATCAGAACTTCAGGAAAAAAAAGAGCACAAGCAAAACTTCTGGAAAAAAAATAGAAGAATGAAGAACAAATGAGCAATTGATAGGACTCCTAAAAAACATGCGGACCTAATCGGAGCAGCTGGTAGCTCGAGCACCGGAGGAACGAAGCCAAGAAGCGATGCCTTAGCTCACGAACGGGAAGGATGCCTCACACCGCAGCCGCACTCTATGTCTTACGATTTACGAACCAAGCAGTAGCAGACCGGCTTTCGTTAGGTATTTACTTAACCTACGGACGACGGACGTCCGGTTTAACTTTTCGCCCGGTCTGAAAATCCCGCAATCCCGCTCAGACTTAATTCTCAAACCGCTCGCTCAGCTTCAATTCGTAAATTTCAAATCGACGGCTTTTAAACGGGTCGGGTCGACGAGCGCTCGAGCCGAACAGAGCCTGACTCAAATTCGAGCTCTATAATACATTGAGCTCAAATTTCTGCTCGAGCTCGAGCTTGATACTCAATAAGCTCGACTCGTGAGCTCGTTAACGAGCCAAGCTCGAGTCAGCTCACAATTCGGCTTGACTCGTTTGCACCCCTAGTAACTGATACGAGATATGGAAAGACTGCGATTGGAGGTGATTTCTTCTACTGATGGGGATTTTGGTATAGTGACTCAGATGATCATTCAGCCATCTTTAAAAAAAAAAGATTCATGAATCTTTGAAATCATATGCATAATATTTGAAGTTGATTGATCGGATCAAATCTGATAAAAAATCTAAACTACGAGTTTCTGATTCTGGTATTATTTTTTTGTAAGAATAGACTTTGGGCTCCTATATCTGGAGATTTGAGAAAAGAAATTCTGCACAAAGCTCATTATTTAGGCTATAATATTCATCCAGAAAGTAGTAAAATGTACGGAGATATGAAAAGTTTATTTTGGCGGCCTGATTTGAAAAAGGACATAGCAGAGTTTGTTTTTAAATATGAAGTATGTCAATTAGTAAGACAGAGCATCAGCGACCGGGTGGTCATTTGCAGTCGTTACTCATTCCTGAGTGGAAATGGGAAGAGGTAACAATGTATTTTGCTATGTGTTTTCCTAGATCGAAGCAAGGACATAATACCATTTGGGTTGTTGTCGATCGATTAACAAAATTTGCTCATTTCTTCTGATTAGACAGACATATTCGGTGGAAAAGTTAGCACAGATTTATGTTAAAGAGATGTCAGATTACATGGTGTACCGAAAGTAATTGTGTCTGATCGGGATGGCAGGTTTACCTCTAGTCTATGGAGAGGTATTCAGCAAGGATTGGGTACGAAGTTGTATTTCAGTACAACTTTTCATCCGCAGACAAATGGACGGCCTGAAAGAACTATTCAAGTACTGGAAGATCTTCTGAGATTATGTGTTTTAGATTTTGGAGGTAGTTGAAAAGATCATATCCCACTGATAGAGTTTGCATATAATAATAATTATCAGTCAAGCATTAGTATGGCACCTTATGAAGCTTGTATGACAAAAAGTTTAGAACTCCTTTGACTTTGACAGAAGTGGGAGATAGATAAGTGATGAGTTCAACTTTTGTGAATGATACTATGACGAAGATCAATCTGATTAAAGAAAGATTAAAATATGCACAAGATAGACAGCATAAGTATTACAATCAGAAGCACAAATTGGTTGAATTTTAGGTTGGTGACTTTGTATATGTCAAAGTCAGTCCAATGAAAGGTGTTAGCAGGTTTGGAAGAGTAAGCAAGCTCAGTCCGAGGTATGTCGGACATATTCAAATCATTGAAAGAATTGATAATTCTGCTTACAGGTTATTATTGTCTGATTAGATGTCTGATGTACACAATGTGTTTCACGTATCATCTTTGAGAAAGTGGATATCTGATTCTAGAAAGAGAATGTATACTGACGATGTTGAGGTTCAGGGAAATCTACTGTACATAGAAGAGCATGAAAAGATTTTGGCATTTGATGTAAGAAAGTTAAGAAGTAAACATATCCCTATGATTAAAGTATAGTGGAAGTTCAGAACGGTCAGAGAGGCTACCTAGGAGAAAGAATCTGAGATGAGGTAGTGGTATCCAAGTCTATTCTGACTCAATTTGCTTGGGAAATTTTGAGGACAATATTTTTCTTAAGGTGGGTAGATTGTGAGAACCCTCGAATTTCAAGATTTTTGGTGCAGGTTCGTTTATACGAACTGAACAAGTGCAGAAATCTTCTGTACGAACTAAAGAAGTGCAATTCAGAGCCGATAGTATCGGTACGAAAATCAATTATCATCTGTACGATTTGCATCCATAGGTGTTAGTACCGATACGAAAATCAAATATCGTATGTACGATCAGTGTACAGAGGCGATCGTACTAGTACAAATGTAAAATATCGTTCGTACGAATGTGGTTTGAACGCAGTGCAGAGCCGATCGTCCCGGTACGATCGTAAATGTTCGTCTGTGCGATCTCAAAATATATATTTTTATATAAAGAACTATTTGATCGTTTTGAGCAGAGAGAAAGGGCTAGAGAGAGAAAGAGATGGAAAGAGGAAGAAAATCTGCGTTTTGGGCGACTTCGGTTCATTTTCGCCCGTCGTCGCAATTAAGAAAGTTGATCGACTCCAAGTAAGACATATTATGCCTATCTCAATTTTCAGAAATGTGAATTTTGACGAATATTCATATTAAAGTTTTATTTCCGTTAGCAAAAAATGGGTATATCTTTGCACTGGTAAAACTTTTACCGCTTAACTTTTGGTATGTTATAAAAATGATGATTTTACGCATTTTGAGTATTTTCTGGAAATTTTACACCAACAATTCTGAATTATGTGGGGTTTTATCGAATTGAAAATTTTCGGGATGTTAAAAAATATTGCTTCAGTACAATGAAAGTTTTGAAAAGATGTTTTACATGATCTCTGATATTTTGGTAAATTTCTAAATCTATGACTTTTGATCCGTTGAATTTTATGTTGTCTGTCGTTATACAATATGACGACATTTTGACATATGTCTGATTTCTCATAATCTGATATGATTTTATGTTTGATATGATTTGAATGATGTCAGAAGGGAGTTATAAAGGACTAGAATCATTTGAGATTCTGTTTGTGTCAGGGAAGGAAGGCATAAAGGGTCAGAATCCTTTGAGATTATGTCTAGGTCTGAGAAAATGAAAATGTGATCTGATTTGAATAACTCTATATATCTGATAAGTTCTGGTGCTTTAAGCACAAAGGGAGGCATAAGGGGCCAGAATCTTTTAAGATTTTGTCTGGGTTCGGGAAATCTGATTTGAACTCTAATTTGAAAAATGATATGAAATGTGATTTGAACGATTCTGTGATACGAATTTGATTTAGTTCTTATGTATCTGTTATTTGATTTCTTATGTATCTGTTATTTGATTCTGTATGATCATCTGATCTTTATGAATATCGGAATTCTGTTTGATTATCTAATTTATGTACGATTGTTTGAATTTTGTGTATATATATGAATTTTTTATGAATATCTGAATTCTGTCTGATTATATGATTTATGTATGACTATCTAAATAAACTATTTCTAAAGCTTGTGTGAAGTGTTTTGAAATGAGAGAATCTGGAATTTAGATCGGCTAGTGTGATCTTGCTGAGTTGTTAGCTCACTGCAATTTTCTTCATGATTTTCAAGTTCTGGGAAAGGGAAGGAAGTTTTGGACTAGCCGTTCATGATCTGATCTGAAGTTATAGGTATTTTTATACTTTTAATTTTTGTACAGTCATGATTAGTTTACTGTTCAGTTCTGTACTTTCTGTCTGTAGCAATGCAATATAATGTATATTATTATTTTGGTGAATGGAAAGAAATTTAGTGGATGAGTTTTCTGTATTCAGATTTAATAGTGCTCTGTGATTCAGTTTTATTTCAATGTATATCGGAAGAAAGTTCTAAAAGCAATTCCAAAATTAGATCCTGGGGTACATCCGTCGCGACTCAACTCAATGGGATCCGTCCCGGTCGGGTTGGGTTGTGACATGGTGAGAGGTGGAAGGGTCTTCAGCCGACTTGGGAGGCATGGGAGAAGTCGAAGAGTTGGTGTGCAACGGGACCTTCTGGGTGGTAGACTTGGTGGAGCAATTGCTACTAGTGTGGCCAATGAATCCATAAGAAAAACAAAAGTTTGATAGACTCTCATATTCTATTGTTTGGAAGAACCGACCATGCAAGCCATTAATCTATACCCCCGATAGTATTTTTTTGAGAGGCCAATCCTCACACATATTCTGGCATAAGAATATATTCCCCAAGAATTAGTATGTGAATCCATCCAAAGAGGATCCCCTAACATATTGACGAGGTGAGTAATATTCTGAACATCCCAGTACAAGAGAGGGAGTTGGGGTAATCTAATCCAAAATGGTGAATGCAGCCCATGAAGGGAGTTAGGAGATGAATTGGAAGTCCATTTATCAATACCAATGATGTTGCCAGCGATAATCCAAGATCCGCTCATAAGCACAGCATCTCTTGCCTCGATACTTTGAAAAATGCAAATGAAGGAATTTGGAGTTGTCGTGATAATTTGGAACTCTCCGAATTTATACCATCTACGCTTAAGCTCACTAAGGAGATAGGGAAAAGAGACTCTTCTTCCGATGATCTTTGTAACTAGAACATTCTCAATCCTAGCAATGTTCTATTGGACAGCTGCCACAACTGGTTCCATAGAGACCCCATCCTTAGCAAGGAAGATCTCTTCACTCAATTTGCCTAACGGAAACAATTGGACCTTGTTCCACGCAAATGGAGAAGAGGGCGTGCCCCTAGCAGCCCAGGGAAGATCACAAGAGGGATGTTGATGAAGCTGAAAAGCTTCCTGGGATGTTGGGGCATTTGCACAAACAAGTGGTGGGCATGATCCTGAAGATGGAATCGGGGTAGGAGGGGAATTATGTGGAGTCTCACACCTACAGCTAGGAGAACCATTTTCGACCACGGCTTCACTCGAGCCACTATGAAAATCATAAGCCTCCCTCAAATCCTGCATTGTGGAATCCTCTGATTTATCATGCTCACGAAATGTTTATCTCTGTTGTAAAACAAAACGTACATAATCAACACTTGCATTTAATTGTGAATGATTTGCGAATTTGAGCAAAAGGTTTTTCAAGTACAAATCTGATGCACCTATCTTGATTCATTAAATCTTCGCATTTGTCCTGCAATATTGTGTGCGCTATTCATATTTTTAACATGAATATGAAATATATCATTTTTTCCAATTTCTAGAACTCTGTGTCAAAATTGTCATTGCTAGTCTGCCCTCCAATTTGATGTCAATACAGATAATAGAACAAATAATAAGATGCATCCTTGGATATACTATATTCTAACAAAACTTTGTGATCATCAAACCATGCAAGATTAAATCTACGAAGTTTATCTTTAAGTTGTGTGCGCATAAATTCATGATCACGCGGTAGACACGGTCCTTTCAACTAATAATTTCTCTGAACACTATTCCTCTCGTTGAGATGATAATCCATTTTTTTTTTCAAGCCATGATCGGCAAGGTTATCAGCGAAATTTATTTCTACACAGCTTTGTTTATTTTGTATATTAATTTTTCCACCAAAAAATTTATGATCATCTCCGTCAACTTTTCTTTTGAAATACTTTTTCATATCAGTTTTCAATAAAAAGAACAATAATGATATGATCGTAAGATATATAACGTAAACGAGACAAATTGATATTACCCATTTTTTAAAGATTTTGGAATCTACTATTTTTAAAAGTTGAGTATGAAGTTTGAACACTTTTTTTTTTTTTGGGGGAAAATGAAGTTTGAACACTACAATACTATATGAATCTCTAATTTCATCAAAACAAAAGATGGAATATCATAAATTTACAATGTCTTTGAAACATGGCCTTTAACGTCATCAACTAAATGAACCTTAAGAACAAAGAATGTAATAAAAAATAAATTTAAACTGACTGCAAGAGTTTGCAGCCCTCATCTTATCAAAAAGTAGGGATGCAAACGAACCGAGCCGAGCCGAGTATGTGAGTGTTCATGTTTGTGTTCATTTAATATCAGCTTGTTCAAGTTTGGTTCATGTTTGTTCGAGCTTTAGCGTTTGTGTTCATGTTTGGTTCATTTAAATTAAGGAGTGTTCATGTTCGGTTAATGTTTAGTTCATGTTCGTTCGTTTAGTGTTTCACGAACATATTTAACGCTTTTTTTTAATTATCAAACAAACACGTTCATGAACATATCTATGAACAAACACATTTATAATAAAAGCAATTGTCTAACAAAGGTAATGATTATTTATATTTATTAATTCTATAGTCAAATATTAATTATTTTTATCGAGCTTATTCACGAGTTCAAAATCGAACACAAATCGAGCTTTTATTGAGCTTCTTATCGAGCTTAATGTCGAGCTTGTTCACGAACATAAATGAGCTGAACGCAATAGTGTTCAAGTTTGTTTATTTAAGAATCGAGTATTTAAAATATTGTTCAAGTTTGTTTGTTTAGTTAATTAAACGATCACAAACGAGCTTTAATCGAACCGAATAACAAGTAGCTCGTCGAACGTTTGGTTCGCTTGCAGACCTATCAAAAAGCATGTTAAAAAATACAAAAAGAAAAAAAAAACATAAAACTAAATATTTTTTCCTTTGAGGAATGAAGACCTGAATGCTTATTCGTCCAAAGAAGAAACCCTAGATGACCGGATCCGTTTGATTTGTTGGGCGAGCCAGTATATGCGGGCTGCCGAAATCATCAAAAAGTTCGCGAGATCAGCGAAAATTTGTGCAATTCATTAAAAAAACTTCGATTAAACATTTAGACTGAGAGAAAGTCGAGAAATAGAAAAATGCTAGCAAACCTGCCGACTACCACCGACCTGTCGTGAACTGCTGAAGGTGAAGGGTAGACGTTCGGCGTTCCAACGAGATTAGAAGAAAGGCTTTTTTTTTGAAGCCCAAACCGCTGAATTGTTGAATCCTCGCGCGTGAAACCCTTTTGACTTTCGCCCTTCTCCCGTTTCGCTTCCGCGAGTCCGCGACCTCCCTATTTGCTACGCGCCAAATTTGCTTAAATTTGTATTTCTAGAGGCTAAAGCCATAAATATAATTAATTAGGTGTTAATCCGTGCCCCCATTCTAAATCCACCGTTGCAAGCCGACTCAAATTTGGCTCGATAAATGTTCGTGAGCATAACTCAATAAACTAATAAGTTAAGTTTGAACCAACCTTGATGACTAGACTGATGAGCTCATGAGTCAGTTTTTTTTTTTTTTAATTTCAATTATAAAATGCACTTAAAATATCAATTATATAATACTACAACAACAACAACATCATCAAGTCTTTGTCCCACTACGTGTGGTCGGCTACATAAATCTTTTTTCTCCATTGTATCCTGTTAAATGTCAAATTATCTTTTAAATTTAATAAAGAAATATCATTTCTAATATTTTTCAATCAAATATTTTTAGGTTTACCTTTACCTTTCTTAACATAAGTCAAATCTAATATCTCTATTTTCCTGATTGGGTCATCGGAAGGCCGCTGTTTTATGTGACCAAACCATCTAAGGCGACTCTATCTAATTTTATCTTCCACTAGAAGTACTCCAACCTTTTCAAGCATAAGCTCATTTCGTATCCTATCTTTAAGGAAAAAGCCACTCATCCACCTCAGCATCCTCATCTCTACAACACTTAACTTGGTATTATGCTTCTCTTATAATGGTCAACATTTGGCACCATAAAGCATTCCAGGTCTCACAATCATCTTATAGAATTTTCCCTTAAGTTTGAGGGGGCCTTTTCTATCACACAACAAACCTGATGCATTCCTCCACTTCAACCATTCAACTTGAATTCTGTTGATAATATCTCCATCTATTTCACCATTGATTTGAACAATATATCTAAGATATCAAAAATGTGTACTCTTATTAATGACTTGATCGCCCAAAGTCATAATCCCCCCATTAGAATATAACTACTAAAATTCTATTATAATTTAAAATTTATTTAGAATATTTTAACTAAATTTTCTTCATAAATTTTTATTTTAAATCTCATGTGATTTAATATAGATTGAATACTTCTGTTATGGTAATTACATAAACATGAAGGTCAAGAAGAGTTTGTCCTCATACTTTCAATAATAGCAAAGTGAGTTTTTTTTCTATTAATCTTTCTTAATTTTGGTTAAGGACTAAATGCACGATTAAAAATTGTTTAATTTGATTCTTATCGATAAAATACATAAATAAATGAAAAAAATTAATTTCTATGTTCTTAAATAAATTTAAATATTTATAAGAATAAATTTCAAATCAGTTGAATTTATTTTGAGATAATATAGTATATGAATAATCAATTAAAATTTATATGACACTCATATTAAAATAAATTTAACAACTTCATAATTTATCTTAAGAAAAAAAAAATTATTTAAATGTTTTGTGTTACTTTTTTTTTTCAGAACTAATTCTAGAAGCTCTTTTTATGTCTAATTAGGGAACTTTTATTTGGTCCGGTGAACGTATGCAACTCTACGTTCGGCCGCCAGTAGAATCGCGCCACGCGTTTTCATTATTTATCGCACGTCCCGACAACCCGACCCGGAACAGACCCAAGATTGCTCCGTATTGCTAGGTATTGGTCGATTTTGCTCGGCAATAACCAATACCGAGCAAATACCTAGCAATACCGAGCAAATCCCTAGCAATACCGAGCAAATCCTGAGCAAATACTGAGTTGTACCGAGTTGTAAAAAAACTCGGTACAACTCGGTATTTGCATGGTATTGATCTTCACAGAGCAGTATTTCTCATTTTTGCAAAGCAATACCTAGCAAATACCGAGCAATACCGAGAAAATCGCGAACATAGCAATCTCGGGTTCCGCTCCGGGTCAAATCGTCGGGCCGCGCGGTAAAGAGTAAGAGCATGTGGCGACATGTTATTGGCGGCCGAACGTAGCTCTACGTCCGGTCAGATGACGTAATTATTGTTCCTAATTAGGTAGCCCAACTTAGGGGTGCAAACGAGTCGAGCCGACTTGTGAGCTGACTCGTTAACGAGCTCGCGAGTCGAGCTTATCGAGTATCGAGCTCGAGCAGAAATTTGAGCTCGGTGTATTATAGAGCTCGAGTTCGAGTCAGGCTCTGTTCGGCTCGAGCGCTTGTCTAGTCGACCCGTTTAAAAGCCGTCGATTTGAAATTTGCGAATTGAAGCTGAGCGAGCGGTTTGAGAATTAAGTCTGAGCCGGATTGCGGGATTTTCAGACCGGGCGAAAAGTTAAACCGGACGTCCATCGTCCGTAGGTTAAGTAAATACCTAACAAAAGCCGGTCTGCTACTGCTTGGTTCGTAAATCGTAAGACGTAGAGTGCGGCTGCGGCGTCAGGCATCCTTCCCGTTCGTGAGCTAGGGCATCGCTTCTTGGCTTCGTTCCACCGGTGCTCGAGCTACCAGCTGCTCCAATTAGGTCCGTATGTTTTTTAGGAGACATATCAATTGCTCATTTGTTCTTCAATCTTCTTTTTTTTTTCCTGAAGTTCTGCTTGTGCTCTTTTTTGTTTCCTGAAGTTCTGCTTCTTCCTCCGGTACTGTGAGAGTGTGAGTCGGCTGTGAGCAGCATCTAGGGAGTTGCTCGAGTCACCGTCTCGTTGTTGCAGAGCAAGGCCGACGTGGTGTTCGTTCCTAATCTTTTGAAGGTGAGATTCTTATCAAGGTTCTGTTTGGTTTTCAGATTAATTGGATGAAATGGATTTTGTTTCTTTGAATCAAGTTTTTCTATTCCTACCGTATTTCAGTTTTTTATTTTCTTGCTTTTTTGTGTTTAAGAACTGTGTGCTGGAGTTTTGATAAGAAGATGATGCAGTTTGAGTTGTGATATATGTTTCAGATTTTTATTTTCTCTCATGAATATATTTTTGAGCTTCTCTAATGTGCTCAGAATAGGAGTTTCAAGACTTCTTTTCAGATCTGCCTTTTGCTTCAATTATTTAGTTCTTGATCTTTAGGGGATATTTGATTGCAAGATTTAGCTAGGATTTAGACTAAATCTGGCTAAATCTACCCCCATAGTTTTTGAGAGGCTTACCCGATTGAGTTTGGGCTGTGTCTTTTTCTTTAACCCGAGCTATTTGGTCTGTATCCAGATTAGAACATTCAGCCGAATTGTATTGTTCTTCCTCTAACAAATGCAAAGCATCAAATTGATTGGGGGAGTGGACTTTAGGTGGTGAAGATTTGAAGGTTGGTATGGAGGTGGAGGTAGATGATGAGGTATCACCATGTGGATAATTTAGATTCAGGATATTGGAGGCTGGGGTTTCCACCAGAGGAATTGTGGAAGGAGGAGGATTGTCAGGAAGAGGTGGCAATTTATGTAGGCTGTGATTGTTGGTATGCGGGGGAAGCTGTGGGGTTGATGAAGCAGGATTATTCTGAACCAGGAGAGGTTCTAGAGTAGACGAAGAAGGTGGCTGAGCTATGGAATGGTGACCATAAAGAATGATAGAAGAAGGGATTATAGTAGGGGGAATGGTAGAAGAGGAAGGAGCATTTCTACCTTGAGGCCTTCTGCTCTTACTTTGACCATGAGCAGTGGTAGAAGTCGGTGGGACAGTGGGTGCGGTCAAAGGAGCAGTCTCCGGTTTTGTGGGACGAAAGGATGTGGAGTGTACCAGGGATTTGCAGTGCTCGTAGGGTGATGGCTTCCATTCATATTAAATTTTCAGACTAAAAACATCATCCTCAATAGATATCGGGATTTCTTCTGGGTAAGTAGCATCTACGTCAACTTGGATACAGACTCGAGCAAAAGTGAGGCGGGTTCGCTGAGCTGTGAGGGCATCCACAGCGAGTGGGATGCCA
This sequence comes from Dendrobium nobile, assembly GCA_022539455.1. Taxonomy (NCBI): domain Eukaryota; kingdom Viridiplantae; phylum Streptophyta; class Magnoliopsida; order Asparagales; family Orchidaceae; genus Dendrobium; species Dendrobium nobile. The sequence continues at coordinate 5,406,820 of CM039727.1, forward strand.
ATCTTGCTGGCTATGCGAGAGATACCTTCAGAGTTCCAGCAGACCAAAGGAAGATAGTGTATTTTTACCCAGTTTGGGATGGAGGTTAAGTTTTCACGCTTGGGACAAGATTTTGGCGACCACTTCTGAAGAAGAAAAGGTCTACCCAAGAAAAACCACACCTCCTTAATCCAGGCCTTTTCGTAGTCTTCCGTCGTGGTAAAATGGAGAAGAAAAAAACCATCGGAAAGAGATAATAGTTGCATCAAACCTTTTAAAGTCCATGTTTTGCGTATAGCTCCTAAAAGAGCTTCATAATAAGGTCTCCTTCCAATCGAGTAGCCCACCAAGCACAGATTCTAGTTTTCCGCCCCTTTAGCTAGCCTATCATCGACAAACAGAATAATTTCAGGCTCCAGGGGAAGAAAAGAGAGCGGAAGATCCTTAGATATGGGGTCCGATTCCACAACAATATTTTTCCAGATACGAGCATGCGCGGAGGAAGAGGACCCCACTGCATGCAAGGATAGCGGAGGAAAGTCCTTGGCAGAGAGAGCCTCCATGGAAGAGTCGGAAGAAAAAACGGGGAAAAATCTCTGGCAAGAGCCGGAGGAGGGAGAAGAGAGAGAACAAAACCGGGAAGCTGGCGGTGGGAGCAAAACCCTAACACTCTCCCGCAAGCTGGTGAAATAGCCGGTGTTGATGTGAGAAAAATACAAGTCATGATGGTGATGTTAAAAATTCCAACTTAACTGTTTCACAAGCTTTACCGTGAGATTGCAAAGTCATTCACTACCGTGAGATTGCAAAGTCATTCTATTGGAATGGCTGCCAATGATTTGTTTTATTGTTGGAATATATGGAGAATAAATTAAGTCATTCTCTAGTAATTTTTTAATGAAATTTTATCGATCTCCAATTCTAGTAATGTTGGAATATATTGATGTATGTTTTCATGTGCTTTTTTATATCTTCTAAAATAATTTTTTAGAGATAAGAATATTTTTTTAAGAAACTTATAATACGCTTTTCTAATGGATAAAAATTAAAGAAATTATTAAAAATATCATTTTTAATGTAAAAAAATCATTTAAATTTTTTAATTCGAGCTTTTAATCGAGCTTTTGCTCGAGTCGAGCTCGAGCTAACGAGCTCAATACGAGCTTGGGTTTCGGACACATGAGTCGAGCTCGAGTTCGAGACGCTTGCACATTAAACGAGCTAGGCTCGAACAATCTTCGGCTCGAGCTCAACTCGACTCGACTCGTTTGCACCTCTACCCCAACTACACAGGTGCATAAAGCTACAGGTAAATAATGAAGGAGGAAGAAGGAATAAGCAATTTGATCATCATCAAAAGAAGAGTATTTATAGAAAATAATGAGGGCTGTTTTGTAAATTCTCCAACTAACCTGCAGTTTATTAATAGGGTCATTTACATACATTTACATATATATTATTTTATAATATTTTATTTATATATTTAACATCTAAAATTTTAATATTACATATATATCACTCATATTTCACTTTTATGTCAAATATGAGTGGTAGGAATTAAATAAATGGGCAATGAAAATGAAATATGAGTGACATATTTGATATTACAATAATATAAATGATATATATATATATAATAATAAAATTTTAAATATTAAATATATAAATAAAATAATATAAAATAATATGTATGTAAATCTCCCTAATTAATATCAAAATAAGATAGACTTGGACAGCCGCCTACCATTCCAAAAAAAATCAATTCTTGCTTCCTCCAGCAAAAACACGGCAAATAAAAAAAAGGAACGGAAGAAAAATTATTTTGCCCTAGCGAACCAGCTCCTTTCCGCTCGTTCGCAAGATTGTCCCGCACAGCCGCGCTCAAGTAGATGGCGGAAGGTCTTATTTCGGCTGCCTCTTTCCCGTTTCTCTTCTCTCGCGAGTGCACGATCGACAAGCTGTCTTCGTCATCCACAGCATCGCCCGGCCAATTCGTATTTCGTAGGGAGACGCGGAGCGGCGGCGACCTTCCGTTGCAACTTGCAAAGTTTCTGCCATTTTAGTTGTAAGTGTTTTATTTTACAGTTTTTTTTGTTTATCTTTAACGATAATTTGAGCTATCTTGCTCATACTTCTTATTCGTCCAATCGGTCCTCGTTTTTTATTTACTATATGGAATGCTCTTTTGGGTTCTTAGTACTGCATAACGTGCAATATAATAGGTAATGCTTCCTATATGGTCTTATTTCATGGATTCCATTGCCATCTGATTCTTCTTTTTATTTTACTCTTGTTCTTGCTTCTTTTTTGTCTCCTTTTGAGAATGCCTTTTTTTTTTTGCTGTGTTTTAGTTGGAGGAATTATTATTCTCTTTTTTACATTGGCAAGAACTTGATTCTTTTTGGAATGGTAGGTGGCTGCTCAAGTCTATCTTGTTTTGATATTTATTACCTGCATGTTTAATTTTGTCAGTTCTTGTAACATAATTACATATCGCAAAGTGGAAGCAGCCCTGTGCATAAAAACTCAAGAGAGCAGCTAACAAAAAGTGTGAGAGTTTTTCCATTTGGTTGTTTTATAGGATACAACTCTTTTGATTTTGCAGCCACCGTGGTGTGAAACTCAAAGGAATTCTCAAACAATCTATCATTTCTAGCCCCTCAAATATAGTAGATAGAAGCAGAGGCTATCAGATAATAAAAAACTTTTCATTTTTTTGTCAACATTCAAATCTTCAATAAAAGAGAATGTTTGAGATAAAATTGGTTGCAAGGTAAAGCACCCAACCCAGGAATTAATTCTTTTAGGATAGCAAAAGTTAAGTCACATTTCAAAGAATAGGTGGGAGTGAATTTCAAGATGATGCCACAGGGATACCGCTTCGGGCTAGAGCATTTTGTAGTTTTTAAACTGTTTTTGAAGGTCAAGCAAGCGTAGACCAAGAATCCTAAAGCATAACGCTTGTGTCAGATATAATTGTGCCAGTTGATCCTAAGGTGGTCAGAGTAAAAATGCAAAAGGAGCTAACTTTGGGGTGTTCAATGCCCATCCAAAGACAGCCAATAGCCGAATGAGCAATTGCCACCGAACTGATTTCAAAATGAGGCCATCAGTAAAGAAATGAGGATGATACTATCAACTGAGAACAGTTAGTGAGATTGACACCCGGGGATTGAATTTCCAATAAATCCATAATAGATCTGCCATTGCACCATGGATCCCAAAGGAGGGAAGAAGCATTGTTAATATGAACTCTGAGAGTGAGGCAGTGTTTGATTTTGAAAGCAATAGTGTATAGGAATTTCTAGTAAACAAAGACATTTTTGGGCTGTCGATTCCAGAGGGAATGATATTTAGTTCTCCACCATTGAAATAAAATGCTTTCAGAATTAAGAAATCTCCAGATGAGAGAAGAACCTAAAGCATGATAAAGGGAACCGAAAGCATTATGTTTTCATTTTATTTTTAAAAATATTAGGCCATTTATATGAAAATTCTGCGCCCTATAAAATGAAAAAAAAAATTCCGCCCTTGCTCAGGATTGCGTTTTGCTGTTCATACTTGGAACTCGAAGGCTGAAGCTACTCCCCGCTCTCATCCTCTCTTTCAAGCTACCGCCCATGGCTGTAAGTTCGTTTGCCTTTTTTAGCTATGAAAAACTCATTTCCTTGCATCTTGGGCCATGTCTTCTTTTCAATTCAATAACCCGCACGTCTTTTTTTGCCAAGTTGGCCAAATTTGTGTCTTGAATATTGGTTGATGAATTATGTAGAATCAGATTGTTGATTTGGACGAGATGTCTAGTGCTAGAAATAGAGCGGGACTAGATAGAAAAGCTGGAAGGTTAAAGTTTATTTTATTTTATTTATGGGCTTTTTATTAGAACTCTCAAGGAGAGTTTGGACATTGGACGGTGATGCAGCTCAAACATCTCGTATTTAGGCTATAAAATTGTATGTTTCTCCTTGTTTTCATAAAGAAAAATTCTTTATTTGAATCATATGGTAGTGTATAGGTAGAATTAGGGCATAAATTTTTCAGCTAAATGTTAGATCAGAACATTAAATATTGGATTAAATCTTATCTTGCTATGCTACATAGATTTTCCTCCCATATATGAGGCAAGTATAGTAATTCATACCTATTTCTTTATAATGATTTGTAAGAAGTACTCATATACAATTATTGTATGCCTATTTTTAGTCATTTAGATGTGCAAAACTTGCGAACAAATTTGGAAATTCAAATGCAATCCCTGTTTATGACAGTAAGATAAATGCGAATTCTTTGAATTCAGTTGACAAAAATTTTCATAATAGTAATAAGAAGGAGGTTGTTCTTTCGGAGAATGTTGTGGAATGCAATGAATACATCGCTGACCCGATGATTGAGAAATTATCTGAAAAAATTGAAGATAATAGCAAGATGAGTAATCCGTGGAGTAATAAACCTTATATCAAATTGAATTTCAAAAGAGAGGAGGTTGTGCTCTCTAAAGATGGAAAAGCTGTCAGTTTAGATGAATCAGCTGAAGTTTTGAATGCTAAATGGTTAGAGCATTCATTGGTTGCTAAGGTTTTTGGAAAGGACATTTTGTCACATTTAGTTGCTTGGGAGTTGAGAAGACAATGGGCTCATTATGGACAATTTCATTTTACAACCTTAGGTATGGGTTGGTATTTGTGCTCCTTCAAAACATTGGAAGCTATGGAAGGAGTTTTATCAGGTGGGCCTTGGTTTGTTAATAACCACATTGTGGGAATGGAAAGGTGGTCAATGGAGTTTTCACCGAGCTCTATGAAAGGATTAACCTCTCCTATATGGATTAGAATGCCACAATTGCCTCTACATTGTTGGGATGAGAAAAATGTTGCTATGATAGCTTCTATGGTAGGTGATCCTTTAATGTTGGATGGGAACATGTTTCAATGGGGAAGGAGGGAGTTTGCTAGAGTTTGCGTTCGTATGGAGCTAGACAAACCTCTTCCCTTGGGGGTTTGGGTGGAAGGATTGGGAGGGAGATTCTTTAAAAAAAATTGAGTATGAGAGAATCTCATCGTTTTGTTATGATTGTGGCATAATTGGTCATGAAAAGAGCAAATGTATGAAGCCAATTATAGTGGAGAAGAGTAATTTGGATGCTTCTCATAATCAAGCCCAAAGCTATCTTCATAAGGTTCAAGAGAAGGAGATGATAGATAATTATGGACCTTGGGTCCATGTTAATTACAAATGAAATAAAAGGTTTAATAAAGAAGTAACCAAGGTGAGACAATTACAGTTGAAAGCTGATAGGAAATATCCCAGCAAAGCTAATTCTGTTCAAGATGAAGGAAATTTGAAGTCAAGGAATATAGAAACAGCAGGGATTAAGGCTTCCGAACAGCTTGTAATAGAAGGTGAAATTAATTTGGATGCAGAAAAATGTAATACTAACTCAGCAAAAGATGATATCTGCTTCAATCCGGAAGAAATCTTGGAGAAAGAACTCTCGGTTCAGATTTCAGCTGAGTTGAATCTGGAAAACAGCATAGCACCGGTTGAAGTATTAACTGGGAACAAATTCAATTTGCTGTCCCAGGTTTTTGCCGAAGAACTGGGTAGAATAGATGGTGAAGATTATGGAATGCTAGCCAAAGAGAGCAAGGTAGATCCAGAATCTCATTACTCGGTGATAGAAGAGAAGATTAAAGATTCTGGATTGGTTAATTCTGAAACGGTACAACTAGAAGATGGGGAAATTAATCCATATAATGAGCATGCTGGAAGGGGAGAAGATGTGCAAGCTTGTTCTTTAAGTTTAGAACAAGAAGTGGTAGACAAATATGAGCTATCAGAGAACAAAAAAAAAAGAATTTGAAATTCTGGATGGATTGCATAATTCTGTTACTCCTTTGACCAAGTTAAAAAAAAAGTGAAGAGTAAAAAAGCTGTGATAGAGGATGGTAAATTCTTTATTCCATCCAAGACAGGGATTCTGAAGAAAAATTTTAATAAAGATTTGAATGTGTTTGGTCCAATCAAAGGGAGTCTAAGAGGTAAGAAGATGAGTCTTGAGGATAGTGTTAGACACACTTCTTCATGAAAATGCTCATTGAATCGTCAGAAGGAATTCATGGCCTGATTGTGGATTGGATTAAGATGTTGAAGATTGTGAATAACACAATGGATGAAGAAGTGAAGATTCAAGTTTTCTTCTCAACAGATGATTATGATTTTCTATTATTTTTTTGTTATGTGTTTAGTTTTCCTGCTTTCTCTAGTTTTATTTTAAGCAATAGTTGGAATTTGTAAAGGGAATTAGATTAATGGAATCTAGGCATCTCTCTATTTTTTATTTTTTACCTAATTGGGAATTCTGGGATAGTAATCAACCTTATGAGTTGTTTAATCTTTGGTATCCCCTCCACCCCAATTGGTTTAAAATGACTAGTAGAGGATCCTATTTTCATTATGATTTTTCCTGTTTTCTGAAGTTCTATTTGCTTAAATTAAATCAAATAAAGGCTTCCTTTCTCTTTCAAAGGAATGCCATGTTTTTTTAGTTTGTAATAGTTTCTTTTTAATTCTATGCTATATGCATCTTTCAAAAAAAAGATGTGCAAAACTTGCAGAGAATGTTTGTTATCAAGTATGGAGTACGACACATGATTGATGATTCGTTGGCATGGTCGTAAAAGTTGAGAAAATCTCCCTCATTGCTTGCATTAGAAGCATGCATTTGCTTAAACATGATATTATTCAATCCAAATTAACATAAAAAGAAAGATAAATCACATAAGTATTCATTTTGTGTAGGTTAATGTTGTAGAATATTTTTTGTTCGGATCGGTTGCTTTACTGAAACCTTTCATATCTCAGTCTAAATCAATAATAAAGGGGACTACAACGACAAACATGAACTTATTCCAAATTTTTTATGTATGAAATTATAAAAATTTTGTTGAGTTTTGGAAGTTTGGAGATATTAATTTATGAAAGAATGAGAACATTAGATCATGACCCGTCTCAAATATCTAAATTTAGAAAACGATTTTGATTTTTGTCCATATTTATGCGGAGTACTAAGGGTTTGAAAGGCAGCTTTTTTATATTTTGACAGTTGAAGTGCTTCTATTTAGTTACAATTTTCTTGCTAATTTTTAAAAAATTCTTATGCTGTGAAACCATTTTTATAATCATATTTGCTAGAGTGTGGTAGCCTTGAAAAAATCATTGTCCTATTTTTTTTCAAAAGTGAAATAATCTATACCCACAATAGATTTAAAAAGATTAGATTTTTTTATAGTTCTACAGTTATTTTTACAAACAACTGCAACAATCCAAACATACCCAAAATCTCATTGGATTGTTATGCTAGTGTATAATTTTAACTATAGTTTTATGTTATCTGTTCAATACTTGAGAACTTGGATTGATTCTATTTACCCTTGTGATGTATATGGATTTTCCACTTAGACTTGATGATGTTAAGACGTGTTGGATTTGATTTTATGATAGATATTTGTGTTATTTTATCTCTTGATTGCTAGTAGATGAAATAAAATAGTAAGGTAAAAGCGATCCTCTATTGAAGAGGATGATCAATCTCTTCAAAACTCTCTAAACATTGCTAGGGCCCAAGAACACCAAAGAGCACTAAAAAATCAGCCACGAAAAAAGATGCCCTACAAATTGTTCACCTATATTGATGTAGGTGAACAGTCCGAATGCCAATATTGACGTCACACTGTTCACCTACCGAATTTTGGCGTGAGATTTGTAGTTCGAATGCAGCGAATGACGGATGGCATACGGTGGTATGTAGCTCGGTTTGAAATGGCCAAAGTAGGAAAATTGAAAATAAATTAAAGATGCGTAGAGAACAAAGGTATTTGGTGAATTGTCATATTGATGTTACGAGAGACTATATATTAACAAACATAAATGAAGGACTATATACTTGATGAATTGAGTTAAGTTAAATGCTATTTTGCTCAAAAAAATTTACGTAATTTTAACAAAACTAACATGTGATCCTAATTTCCTAGTTTTAAAATTTTATTAAAAAAAATTAATTATTTTTATCGTATTCAAATTATAGTCAGGCTTAGTTAATTATATATTTATTTTTGTTGCGGACTAGAATATACGCGGCAATAGAGTTAAAAAACTTCTGTCTCAGTGTTGTACGAATATCTAGCACACAAACAGAGGATAAATATCAACATCAGTATTTTTACGTGGAAAATCCTAAAAGGGGAAAAACCACGGGACCACGTCCAGTTGAAAGAGTTCAACTAGTGTTTGCTTGAAGTACAAGAGGCTGACTCGTCCTTAAAATTTAGGACGATCATATTACAATGAATCTCTTCAGGATTTCAGGATTGAAAATCAGTTACAACGTCGAGCAGAGTTCCGGCGTCACTTGGAGATTGGGTGGAATTTTGGCATCCTTCAGATGTCGGGTAGAATTTTGGCGTCGTTTGGAAATGGAGCGGAATTCCGTCGTCGAGCAGTACTCCGAAGTCTTTCGGAAGTCCGACAGAGGGCAGAACTCCGGCGGTGGTCGAGGATGAGTTCTTCCCTCGTATCCTTCTCTTATTCTTCTCTTCTTTTTGATTGGGTCCCCTCTCATGAGAAATAAGGGGTCTATTTATAAATTTCTGGAATGGCATGACTAGTAAATAGGTGAGAGATTAGTCGCAAAGGTGGAGTGGTTCGAATGGACTACCGATATTGAATCCTTTGATCGTGGACCATTCGTCAGACATTTGAAGGTCTAAATGATGTCAGAATTCGACGATCTTGGGCTCGTTGGATTCATCTCATCGAGCCGCTCGATTCAACTATAAGCACATTAAGTTCGGAGACCGTTTGGTAACTCAAATTGTGGTACGAACTTTTCAATAGCACTTCGGGTCCTTCATTTGGGCTCGGATTGAGTCGAATTTGGTGTCGTTGAGTTCGTATTTCCGAGACGCTTAGTTTAACTATAAGTTCACTGAAATCAGAGTTCAGGCGATCCCGAATTTAATTTTTGAAGCTTGCGGCTCGATTTTGCCTCGAGATTCGTGCCTGATCAAGATAATTTTTCAATGATATATCAATTTTTAATAATTTAAACACAACCATATTATTAAGCATAGATTATTATAGATTTTAATTAAACTTGATATAATTCATTAATATTATTTAACACATTTTAAGTTCAATTATTATTCATATATCCTATTATTTATTTCATAATTTTATCATCTAAATTTTGAATGTACATTGATATAAAAATATAGAAAAAGTAATCAAATAAATTATTAGGTTATCATAAAATGATCGTTTTAACTATCAAATCTTAACAAATTATTTTTTAAATAACAAATAAATATATTGACAAACATAAATAAAGGAATGAATAAATATTTAAATTTATTTATTTATATTTAATTTGTATGTTGATTTTTTATTAAAATTTATTTAATATGTACATCATATTATATTATTACAGAAAAAATGGTACAAAAAACAATAAAACAATAAGAGCAGATGGCCTTAGATGCCCTCATTCCCAACAGAGTAACAGTAATCATTAGAAGAAAGCATACATATTTATGGAGCACGAAACCGTTCACTCTGGCAAGGCTAAGGTCGCGGGCTCGCGGAAGTCAAAGGGGCGAAGGGCGGAAGTCTGAAGTGTTTGACGCGTAAGGATTCAGCAGTTCAGACGAAAAGCTCTCTTCTAATCTCGTTGGAAAGCCGAAAGCCTACCCTTCACCTTCAGCGGCTTACCTGCGGCTTGCGACGGGTCGGCGACAGTCGGCAGGTATGCTAGCATTTTTCTAACTCTCGGCTTTTCCGGCTTTCTCTCCGTTTAAATGTTTAATCCATTTTTTTTAATGACTTGCACAAATTTTCGCTTATTTCAAACACTTTTTGCTGATTTCGGCAGCCCGCAGCTACTGGCTCTCGCTACAAATCAAACGGATCCGATCATCCAGGGTTTCTTCTTTGGACGGGAGGTGAGTTTTCAGCTTTTTCATTCCTCAAAGAAATATTATTTAGTTTTGTTTCTTTTTTATTGTTATAATTATTCTAGCTATGTCATTTTGTTTGTTTGCAAGAACTGCAAACCATTTTTCCCTGTTTGCTTCTCAAATTAAAACTCTAAGAAGAGTAGTCTAGTAGTTTTACAGAAAAAAAAAAAACAGAAAATTAAAAAAAATGTGAGCTTCGACAAATTTACGGGTAAAAAACTTAGTGACGCATTATAATCGTTTTAGCTCCAATGAAATAGTTAGTAAGAGGATGAACTAATATATTTTATTGTTAAGGATGAACAAACTGATTTGAAATTTCTGGATTAAGTATCTTAGGGGCACAGAGATGCACGAGCACGATTAGAAAACCTTACGAGCCAGCAGTCGAGCACTACGAGCGGTGCCGGCAACTGTTCGAGCGGGACGTAGAGCACGAGAACACCTTCGGTTTCTAGACGGAGAGAAGACGAAAAACACCCGTCGGACCTGGGAGACCAAATACACGACCTTAGGGCAGACATTTGAGGTAATTACCTAATAAATCTTTTTGGGAAATATTCCAGTCAATTCGGTTTAATGATAGTTGAGTGATTAAATACACGCATTATAGCTTCCAGTCAATTCGGTTTAATGCCTATGTTCCAAAATAGATATGAGGACAAATAGCAGCAGCTGTTAACTAGTTAGTTAATTAACTGCATATAGACACTAATGATAGTTGAGTGATTAAAATCTAGCGCTAATTTTGGTGGCATGTCTGAATGAACATGAATGAAAACTATGCTCGCACGTTGATTTTTCACCTTCGTGGCTTCAATCTTCAAGGACAGTTGTTGGACAAGGAAAGTTGGGAGCCGGGATTGGAGAGCTGCCTGCGATTCAGGAAGTCACGCATGAACAGGATCGTCTAGGGAAAAAGGGAAGAATATAAGATATAGTATTTTGGTATACCAGAATATGAATCATCCAAATGTTATATATAGCATTTTAATTTGGATCTGAAAGCTCCTTTCAGCTTTTCAGCCTCGTATCATTTCTTACTCTTTGACTGCGCCAAAAAAGGCTTGGAAGACGGTGCAAGGAACTGGAAGCATGAAATCAAGCTAAACCTGCTTGACGTTGATATATAATCTACTTTGAAGACCAATGAATTTCCATTACAGCCTTTTAACGTAAAATGTTTATTTCAGTTTTGGCTTCGTGTGAGACGACTTTTTTATTGCTTCTTAAAATGGAGTTTTAATATAAAAAATAAAGTATTCACGTAACCCTTTTGAGGCCTTGCATTTAATTATTTCTAATATAATTGCCTTTCATTAATTATTAACTATTTTATTACAGCATTTCCATACCAGCTAGAGGATTCATTCAATAATTTTCATTAATCATGCAACTATTAATAGGGTATTCATTCAACTCCAATCATGTAATGCTCGATGTGCCTTGTCGACTATGAAGATGAGGAGGAAGGGGAGGATAAGGCATATTAAGGCTTTTACCGTATTGTGGTCATTTATTTCATGCAATATGTGTGGATCAATGGTTGCGGTAATCTCCAACTTGTCCGATGTGTCGGTCATTGGTGATCAATGGTGCCGCTCCGATGCCTTTAGCTGGATCGAGTACAAACCTTGGAAGCCTAAGCTCCTTCTTTGGCTGCTGGATCGAGTACAAACCTTGGAAGCCTAAGCACTTCATCTGTTCAATCTGTTCAGGTCCATTTAATTATAAATTATATATGTTTCAGGTTTCTTGTTTTTTAACAAAGTCTATCGAGATATTTCAAAAAGTCTCACCAACCAACATCTATAAAGGGAAATTTTTGAAAAAAAATAAATAAATGAGGCATTTACCGGACTGTGGACATTTATTTCATGCCATACGCGTGGGATACTTGATTGTGGGAACATCCAACTTATCCGATGTGTCGATCGACAGTATTGAAAATTTTGCAGCTCTAATAGATCAATGTCTCCCACCAAAATTACTCTTATTTCTTGCAGTATTAGAAATTTGTAAATGTTATATTTTTGTTCGAATGATTTTGTGTTGATACAAATATACCTATATAAAGGTAATAAAATAAAACAATAATGGAAATATACTAAAATAGAATATCCTCAATAATGAGGATATATTACATGAACAAATATGATAAATTTTTTACTATAAATATTATATGACAATAAATAATTCTAATTACTTCCTATTTGGTCAAGTATAAAAAAAGAAAGTTTATTGCCAATGCTAATGGTTATGATAGATAAACTATGCTAATATTTTATCTTTATTGTTTAATATTAGGTTTCGTTTGGGATGATTTTTTTATTGCTTCTTAAAATAGAGTTTTAGGATAATTGCTTCTTAAAATAGTTTTAGTACAAAAATAAAACTTTTTAGTATTGATTCTTATAATGGAATTTGAGTAAAAAATTTGTTTTAAAAGCAATAAAAAATTCATCCCAATCAAAGCCTTAATCTCTAATTTTAACTCTTAAACTTTCTCAATCCCTTGAAATTTGAGACATGAACATGTAACTACAATGAGAAAGAAAGCAGATCATAGCAGAAGATAAAATTTGATAAAATATGATGCCACACTCTAAGGAAAATTGTTAGGTTCGGACATTATATGTAGAGATACATCCGCACTCCAATAAAATATTTACACATTGAGTGTACATGTGGATACTTTATAAATTAAATGTGTCCGTGTAATTTTAAGCCAAACACATTAAAAGCGTAGGTAAAACACACGTAAAGTGCATGTAAAGCGCAATAAAAAAATAGTCAAAACAGAGTCAAAGCGCAGTTGAAAATCAAAGTCAAAGTGCGGTCAAGAAGCACAGTCAAAGTGCAGTAAAAAAGCGAAGTCAAAGCGTAGGCCACATGTTAAATTTTAATTGGATATCCAGACCTATTTCTAGGTCCGATGTCCGGACCTAATAATTTTCCACACTCTGAATCGGGCCTAACTTCGCCAAAGCCATGTGTCAGGATCCACAGATGGCCTCAACCAATTGCTACTCAATATACCTTGACGATTGATGATGAGAGATATGAGGATAATCCATTGAGGCTTTTAGCAAATTGTGGGTATGTATTTCATGCTATATGTGTGGATCAATAGCTGCGACAACATCCAAGTTCTCCGATGTGTCAATTGTGGATGATGCTTGGATGAAATTTCGCTTGAAATTGAACAAATACTATTCTACTATTTGAAAGTATATCATATTTAATCTCTAATTTTAGCTCTTAAACTTTCTATCCCCTGAAATATGAGAGATGAATATGTAACTTCAAAGAGAAAGAAAACATATCATAGTTGAAGATAAAGTATGATATATTTTCACATAATTTTCATTATATGTTGAGAATATGATGGACAATCACAAATATTTTTACCTATAAAATTTATTTTTTAGCAATATTAGTTGAGATTTAAATCAATATTCTCTAATCTGCATACTAAATTCGCCGCTGGAACTTAGTCAATTATGCAAAGCTTAGTAATTAATTAAGCCATAATTAGAAGCCAAAGATAAATTAATTAGATGCCGTGCTTCACTTGCCCTGTATACTTTCATTCTTACAAAGTTGATAAGATGGAATCATACTTTTAAAAAAAGGAACCAGATAACATCATACCCCTACTTCGATCTTAGAAAAATATAGCAAAATCCATCATCATCTTTCCCATTTTCACTCCGAAATAGATAATGACTGTAGAAGATCATCCGATTGTTGATGCTCTACCTTCACTAATTGACATACCTCATATTTTGAAATAAATTCCACTTTGTCTTTTACTCCAAGCACTAAAATATACAATTCAAATCTTCGTACATCTTGATACTTTCTAGATGAATAATATACCTAAATAGTGAGCCTAATGCAGAATCTCATATTTCAGATCTTTAAAAAGTGGAACCCATAGTTTATCCTTGTAAAAAATAATGTCATAATAAAAAACTCGTAGTTCAAATTTCTTACTAGACATGATCAAGTCAATCAACTTTGGATACTCTGTATCTGGCTTATATGATTCATGAATCTTTTCTTGCAAAGAATGCTGAATGATCATCTGAGCCAATATACTATAATCCTAATGGGTAGAAAAAATCACCTCAAACTGTAATCGCTCCATATCTCATATTAAATACTCTCATAAGAGAGTTGTATATAAGTTAATTCAAAAGATTTCTTACTCTTGCTCAGAGCGTTTACCACCACATTAATCTTATCAGGCGGATACTAAATATTCATATTATAATCTTTGATAAACTCAAGCCATCTCCTTTGCCTCAGGTTTAGATCCTTCTGAGTGAATGTATATTTCAAACTCTAATAATCAGTGGAAATCTCACACCTAACATCATAAAAATATTGTCTCCAGACCTTCAAAGTAAAAACTGCATTAGAAAGTTCCAAATCATGTGTCAGATAATTTCTCTCATGTGACTTTATTTATTTGGAAGCATAAGTTAAAACTCAACAGTGTCCATTAGAACGCACCCAAACCTCTAAGTGAAGCATCACTATATAGTATATACATGAAAGCCTTACGTACTAGAAGAAAGAGTTAAAATTAGACCAAAAGCTAAACAATCATTCAATCTTTGAAAACATGCCTCACAGTCTAGTGTCTATGCAAAAGTTACTAACTTATGAGTCTAAATATGGGAAGATTATTTCACAAATTTCTTATAATATCCAGTTATGCCTAAGAGAACCTAGGGCGCACGGACGGGTCAAATTATCGCATCCGGTCACCTGACATGCGCTTTTGCTGTAGACAGAGAGATATCCGAACGGATCTCTCTGTCAGGTGACCGGATGAAATAATTTGCCCACGGACGGAGTCTCGAGCAAAAGGAATCGGGCGGAAATGCCAAAAACAACCTTTAGGGAAATTTTAGCTGCTGAAGAGGTAATTTACTAAAAAAAACCCATGCTTTAATACATATTTTAATTTTTTTAGGGGGGCAATTGACCCCCCTGGACTGGGCGTGGTTCCGCCCCTTGAAAGAGAGTAATAATGCCCATATTTTTTCTTATGGTTAGCCCTAATGTTCACAGTATGATATTTCATTTCTCTAAGCCAGTTATATAAATAAAATAATATTTTTGCTATTACATCTAACTTTGTATGATGTTTAATATATGTACGTTCTTTTGAACTTTAATGTGTATGTGGATAAAAAAATGGAAGGGTGTCACTCTAATTTGCTTTAGATCATCTAACTATGATCTTATTAGACTATTTTCTACATTTTAAAAATGGTATTAAATGTCGTTTAAATTTTAAATAATAATAATTATTTTTTATCTAAATAGCATTTCGCATTTCCAAAGAACTCTGACAAAAGATAGAATAATTATATGTACTTACAAGAACTTTTTTTTATATAATAAATATTTAAACTTGAAAAAAACATCTAATAAAGTTATAACCCACAGTGTAGGTAGGGGTGTAAGTGAGTCAAGCCAGTAGGGGCGGAACCATGCTTGATTCATTAAATCTTCGCATTTGTCCTGCAATATTGTGTGCACTATTCATATTTTTAACATGAATATGAAATATATCATATTTTCCAATTTCTAAAACTCTTTGTGTCAAAATTATCATCGTTAGCCTGCCCTTCAATTTGAGGTCAATACAGATAATAAAACAAATAATAAGATGCATCCTTGGATATACTATATTCTAACAAAACTTTGTGATCTACGAAATTTATCTTTAAGTTGTGTGCGCATGAATTCATGATCATACGGTCGACATGGTCATTTCAACTAATAATGTCTCTGAACACTATTTCTCTCGATGGGATGATAATCCATTTTTTTTTCAAGCCATGATCGGCAAGGTTATCAGCAAAATTTATTTCTACACGGCTTTGTTTATTTTGTATATTAATTTTTCCATCAAAAAATTTCTAATCATCTCCTTCAACTTTTCTTTTGAAATACTTTTCTAATATCAATTTTGAATAAAAAGATCAATAATGATTTGATGTAAGATATATAACATACACGAGACAGATTGATATTACCCATTTTTTAAAGATTTTGGGATCTACTATTTTTAAAAGTTGAGTATGAAGTTTGAACCAGGGGCAGAACCACGCCCAGTCCAAGGGGGGTCAATTGCCCCTCTAAAAAAATTAAAATATGTATTAAAGATTGGATTTTTTAGTAAATTGCCTCTTCAGCATGTAAAAAATTTTCCCAAAGGTTGTTTTTGGCATTTCCGCCCGATTTCTTTTGCTCGAGACTCCGTCCGTGCGCCCTATGTTTTCTTCTCTCAGCTCGACGCTAGAATCCCGTCGGTCGTCGTGAGCTCATCAATCGGCATCGCTGCTCGTGATTTTTCTCTGCGCTCATCAATCGCTTGCTCACTCGGATTTGGAGGAGGCGAGAACTTCATTTTTCTTCGGCATCTCTGCGCTCAGCCGCTCACGCTCTGCAGTCTCCGGTAAGTCCAGCTGCTCCCTTTTTATTATCATAAAATTACCCATAAGCCATAGAATGGTAAAAGACATAAGCCCTAAGGCACGCGCAGCTTGATCTCCCTTGCAACTTTCCTCTGAGCTTTAGCACTGATCTTGATTTGTAGAGAGAATAGCTAGGGAATTTAACATAAGTAGTAACAGAAAACTACTGCAAAAGCCCTAATTAGCATTTACCTGACTTCTTTTGATGATAATTCCTGCTTCGGTTAGAAATTTGGGGAGAAATCTCACATTCTGATAGCAGAAGTATTCATTGTTAGCAGAGAATCATGCAGTAGACAGCATTTGAAAATTTTGAGATTTTTCTGAAGCTTGAAAATGAGAACATCGCCAGAAACATTGTTTGCAGACAATCCATGAACTCCAAGTTGAGTTATATGCCAATATTTCAACATGAACTTTTTGTTTAGTTGATTTCGAGTGAATATGACTTGTTCAAAATGTGATTCAAGCTGATTCAATATATTTATATGCATATTTGTAGTTAAACAGCAAACTTTGAACACTTTTTTTTTTTGGGAAAATGAAGTTTGAACACTACAATAACTATATTAATCTCTAATTTCATCAAAACAAAAGATGGAATATCATAAATTCACAATTTCTTTGAAACAAGGCCTTTACCGTCATCAACTAAATGAACCTTAAGAACAAAGAAAAATCCTGAATGTAATAAAAAATATATTTAAACTGACTGCAAGAGTTTGCAGCCCTCATCATATCAAAAAGCATGTTAAAAAATACAAAAAGAAAAAAAAAATAGAACTAAATATTTTTTCCTTTGAGGAAATGAAGACCTGAAAGCTTATTCGTCCAAAGAAGAAACCCTAGATGACCGGATCCGTTTGATTTGTTGGGCGAGCCAGTATCTACGGGCTGCCGAAATCATCAAAAAGTTCACGAGATCAGCGAAAATTTGTGCAATTCATTAAAAAAACTTTGATTAAACATTTAGACTAATAGAAAGCTGGAAAAGCAGAGAGATAGAAAAATGCTAGCAAACCTGCTACGTGTGGTTGCCTACATGAATCTTTTTTCTCCATTGTGTTCTGTTAAATGTCAAATTCTCTTTTAAATTTAATAAAACAAGATCATTTCTAATATTTTTCAACCAAATATTATTAGGTCTACATCTACCTTTCTTAACATAAGTCAAATCTAATATCTCTACTTTCTTAATTGGGTCATAGGTAGGCCGCCGTTTTATGTGACCAAACCACTAAATCATCCACTAGAACTACTCCAACCTTTTCACGTATAAGCTCATTTCGTATCCTATCTTTAAGGAAAAAGCCACTCATCCATGTCAGCATCCTCATCTCTACAACACTTAACTTAGTATTATGCTTCTCTTATAATGGTCAACATTCGACACCATAAAGCATTGCAGGTCTCACAATCATCTTATAGAATTTTCCCTTAAGTTTGAGGGAGACTTTTCTATCACACAACAAACCTGATGCATTCCTCCACTTCAACCATTTAACTTGAATTCTGCTGATAATATCTCCATCTATTTCACCATCACTTTGAACAATATATCTAAGATATAAAAAATGTGTACTTTTATTAATGACTTGATCGCCCAAAGTCATAATCCCCTCACTAGATTTATAACTACTAAAATTCTATCATAATTTAAAATTTATTTAGAATATTTTAACTAAATTTTCTTCATAAATTTTTAATTTAAATCTCATGTGATTTAATATAGATTGAATAATTCTGTTTTGGTAATTTCATAAACATGAAGGTCAAGAAGAGTTTGTCATCATACTTTCAATAATAGCAAAGTGAGTTTTTTTTTCTATTAATCTTTCTTAATTTTGGTTAAGGACTAATTGCATGATTAAAAATTGTTTAATTTGATTCTTATCGATAAAATACATAAATAAATGAAAAAAATTAATTTCTATGTTAGTAAATAAATTTAAATATTTATAAGAATAAATTTCAAATCAGTTGAATTTATTTTGAGATAATATAGTATATGAATAATCAATTAAAATTTATATGACACTCATATTAAAATAAATTTAACAACTTCATAATTTATCTTAAGAAAAAAAAATTATTTAAATGTTTTGTGTTACTTTTTTTTTTCAGAACTAATTCTAGAATCTGTTTTTTATGTCTAATTAGGTAGCCGAACTTAGGGGGGGGGGCAAACGAGTCAAGCCGACTCGTGAGCTGACTCGAGCGTTAACGAGTCGAGCTTATCGAGTATCGAGCTCGAGCTCGAGCAGAAATTTGAGCTCGGTCTATTATAGAGCTCGAGTTCGAGTCAGGCTCTCTTCGGCTCGAGCGCTCGTCGAGCCGACCCGTTTAAAAGCCGTCGATTTGAAATTTGCGAATTGAAGCTGAGCGGGCGGTTTGAGAATTAAGTCTGAGCGGGATTGCGGGATTTTCAGACCGGGCGAAAAGTTAAACCGGACGTCCGTCGTCCATAGGTTTAGTAAATACCTAACGAAAGCCGGTCTGCTACTGCTTGGTATCGTAAATCGTAAGATGTAGAGTGCGGCTGCGGCGTGAGGCATCCTTTCCGTTCGTGAGCTAGGGCATCGCTTCTTGGCTTCGTTCCTTTGGTGCTCGAGCTACCAGCTGCTCCGATTAGGTCCGTATGTTTTTTAGGAGTCCTATCAATTGCTTATTTGTTCTTCAATCTTCTTTTTTTTTTTTCCTGAAGTTTTGCTTGTGCTCTTTTTTTCCTGAAGTTCTGCTTCTTCTCCGGTACTGTGAGAGTGTGAGTCGGCTGTGAGCAGCATCTAGGGAGTTGCTCGAGTCACCGTCTCGTTGTTGCAGAACAAGGCCCACGTGGTGTTCGTTCCTAATCTTTTGAAGGTGAGATTCTTATCAAGGTTTTGTTTGGTTTTCGGATTAATTGGATGAAATGGATTTTGTTTCTTTGAATCAAGTTTTTCTATTCCCACCGTATTTCAGTTTTTTATTTTCTTGCTTTTTTGTGTTTAAGAAGTGTGTGCTTGTGTTTTGATAAGAAGATGATGCAGTTTGAGTCGTGATATATGTTTCAGATTTTTATTTTCTCTCATGAATATATTTTTGAGCTTCTCTAATGTACTCAGAATATGAGTTTCAAGGCTTCTTTTCAGATCTACCTTTTGCTTCAATTATTTAGTTCTTGATCTTTAGGGGATATTTGATTGCAAGATTTAGCTAGGATTTAGACTAAATCTGGCTAAATCTACCCCCATAGTTTTTGAGAGGCTTACCCGATTGAGTTTGGGCTGTGTCTTTTTCTTTAACCCGAGCTATTTGGTCTGTATCCAGATTAGAACATTCAGCCGAATTGTCTTGTTCTTCCTCTAACAAATGCAAAGCAGCAAATTGATTGGGGGAGTGGACTTTAGGTGGTAAAGATTTGAAGGTTGGTATGGAGGTGGAGGTAGATGATGAGGTATCACCCTGTGGAGAATTTAGATTCGGGATATTGGAGGCTGGGGTTTCCACCAGAGGAATTGTGGAAGGAGGAGGATTGTCAGGAAGAGGTGGCATTTTATGTAGGCTGTGACTGTTGGTATGCAGGGGAAGATGTGGGATTAATGAAACAGGATTATTCTAAACCAAGGGAGGTTCCAAAGTAGACGAAGAAGGTGGCTGAGCTATGGATTGGTGACCTGAAAGAATGATAGAAGAAGGGATTATAGTAGGGGGAATGGAAGAAGAGGAAGGAGCATTTCTATCTTGAGGCCTTCTGCTTTTACTTTGACCACGAGCAGTGGTAGAAGTCGGTGGGACTGTGGGAGCGATCAAAGGAGCAGTCTCCAGTTTTGTGGGACGAAAGGATGTGGAGTGTACCAGGGATTTGCAATGCTCGCAGGGTGATGACTTCCAATCATATTGAATTTTGAGACTAAAAACATCATCCGCAATAGATATCGGGATTTCTTTTGGGTAAGTAGCATATGCGTCAACTTGGATACAGACTCGGGCAAAAGTTAGGCGGGTTCGTTGAACTGTGAGGGCATCCACAGCGAGTGGGATGCCAATCTTGCTGGCTATGCGAGAGATACCTTTGGAGTTCTAGCAGACCAAAGGAAGATAGTGTATTTTTACCCAGATTGGAATGGAGGTAAAGTTTTCATGCTTGGGACGAAATTTTGACGACCACTTCTGAAGAAGAAAAGGTCTATCCAAGAAAAACCACACCCCCTTAAACCAGGTCATTTCATAGTCTTCTGTCATGGTAAAACGAAGAAGAAAAAAACCATCGGAAAGAGATAATAGTTGCATTGAACCTTTTAAAGTCCAGGTTTTGCGTATAGCTCCTAAAAGAGCTTCATAGTAAGGCATCCTTCCAATCGAGTAGCCCACCAAGCACAGATTCTAATTTTCCGCCCCTTTAACAAGCCTATCACCTGCAAACGGAATAATTTCAGGCTCCAGGGGAAGAAAAGAGAGCGGAAGATCCTTAGATATGGGGTCCGATTCCACAACAATATTTTTCCAGATACGAGCAGGCATGGAGGAAGAGGACCCCCTTGCATGCAAGGATAGCGGAGGACAGTCCTTGGTTGAGAGAGCCTCCATGGAAGAGTCAGAAGAAAAAATGAGGAAAAACCTCCGGCAAGAGCCGGAGGAGGAGGGAGAAGAGAGAGAACAAAACCGGGAAGCTGGCGGCGGGAGCAAAACCCTAACACTCTCCCACAAGCTGGTGAAATAACTGGTGTTGATGTGAAAAAAATACAAGTCATGATGGTGATGCTAAAATTTCCAACTTCTTAACTGTTTCTCAAGCTTTACCGTGAGATTGCAAAGTCAGTCACTATCGTGAGATTACAAAGTCGTGCTATTGGAATGGCTGCCAATGATTTGTTTTATTGTTGGAATATATGGATTATGGAGAATAAATTAAGTCATTCTCTAGTTAATTTTTAATGAAATTTTATCGATCTCCAATTCTAGTAATGTTGGAATATATTGATGTATGTTCTCATGTGCTTTTTTATATCTTCTAAAATAATTTTTGTAGAGATAACAATATTTTTTTAAGAAACTTATAATACGACTTTTTTAATGGGTAAAAATAAAAAAAATTATTAAAAATAACATTTTTAATGTAAAAAATCATTTAAATTTTTTAATTCGAGCTTGTAATCAAGCTTTTGCTCGAGTCGAGCTCGAGCTGACTAATCGAGCTCGAGCTAATAAGCTCAATATGAGCTTGGGTTTCGGACACACGAGTCGAGCTCGAGCTCGAGTTCGAGCCGCCTGCACATTAATCGAGCTAGGCTCGAACAGTCTTCGGCTCGAGCTCGACTCAACTCGTTTGCACCCCTAGCCCAACTACGCATGTGCATAAAGCTACAAGTAAATAATGATGGAGGAAGAAGGAATAAGCAATTTGATCATCATCATAAGAAGAGTATTTATAGAAAATAATGAGGGCTGTTTTGTAAATTCTCCAACTAACATGCAGTTTATTAATAGGGGCATTTACATATATATTATTTTATAATATTATATTTATATATTTAACATCTAAAACTTTAATATTACATATATATATATATATAATAATAATAATAATAATAATAATAATAATAATAATAATAATAATAATAAAATTTTAGATATTAGATATATAAATAAAATAATATGTATGTAAATCTTAGGGGTGTCGATTTTTGACGCGACCCGAAACATGACCTGAACTCGACCCGAAAAAATCCGGGTTCGGGTCAACTCGAACCCGAAACGGGTCGGGTTCTGGTTGAACAAATCAACCAGTTTTAAAAATCAGGTCGGGTTCGGGTTGACCCAGCAACCCAAAATTAACCTAAAAGTGACATGAAAACTCATATTTGACCCGAAAACACGAGATTGACTCGTTTTTGACCTAATTTTGACCCAAAAATCGAATATTGACCCCATTTTGACCCGAAAATTAGCAATTTTAGGTCAACTTCGGGTCATTGTGTCTGATCGGGTTGACCCGGACCCGAATTGACACCCCTAAGTTTGAGAATTCAGGTAATAAATATCAAAACAAGATAGACTTGGGCAGCCACCTACCATTTCAAAAAGAATCAAAACCAATGTAAAAAAGGGAATAATAATTCCTCCAACTAAAACACAGCAAAAAACAAGGCATTCTCAAAAGGAGACAAAAAAGAAGCAAGAACAAGAGTAAAATAAAAAGAAGAATCAGATGGCAATGGAATCCATGAAATAAGATCATATAGGAAGCATTACCTATTATATTGCACGTTATGCAGTACTAAGAACCCAAAAGAGCATTCCATATAGTAAATAAAAAACGAGGACCGATTGGACGAATAAGAAGTATGAGCAAGATAGCTCAAATTATCGTTAAAGATAAAAAAAAAAACTGTAAAATAAAACACTTACAATTAAAATGGCAGAAACTTTGCAAGTTGCAACGGAAGGTCGCCGCCGCTCCGCGTCTCCCTACGAAATACGAATTGGCCGGGCAATGCTGTGGATGACAAAGGCAGCTTGTCGATCGTGCACTCGCGAGAGAAGAGAAACGGGAAAGAGGCAGCCGAAATAAGACCTGACATGCTATTGGAATTACCGTGAGATTGCAAAGTCATTCACTTTCGTGAGATTGCAAAGTCATGCTATTGGAATGGCTGCCAATGATTTGTTTTATTGTTGGAATATATGGAGAATAAATTAAGTCATTCTCTAGTAAATTTTTAATGAAATTTTATCGATCTCCAATTCTAGTAATGTTGGAATATATTGATGTATGTTCTCATGTGCTTTTTTATATCTTCTAAAATAATTTTTGTAGAGATAACAAAATTTTTTCAAGAAACTTATATACGCTTTTTTAATGGGTAAAAATAAAAAAAATTATTAAAAATATCATTTTTAATGTAAAAAATCATTTAAATTTTTAATTCGAGCTTGTAATCGAGCTTTTGCTCGAGTCGAGCTCGAGCTGACTAATCTAGCTCGAGCTAATAAGCTCAATATGAGCTTGGGTTTCGGACACACGAGTCGAGCTCGAGCTCGATCTCTTTACTCGAGTCAAGCTCGAGCTCGAGTCAAGCTCGAGCTCGAGTTCGAGCCGCCTGCACATTGAACGAGCTAGGCTCGAACCTGACCCGTTTTTAAAAATGGGTCGGGTTCGGGTTGACCCAAATAGTGCTGGGTCAGTTTCGGGTTCGACCCGAACCCGACCCGCTGACCCGAATTGACACCCCTAGTAAATCTCCCTAATGAATATCAGAATAAGATAGACTTGGACAGCCGCCTACCATTCCAAAAAACAAATCAATTCTTGCTTCCTCCAATAAAAACACGGCAAATAAAAAAAGGAACGGAAGAAAAATTATTTTGCCCTAGCGAACCAGCTCCTTTGCGCTCGTTCGCAAGATTGTCCCGCACAGCCGCGCTTAAGTAGAAGGCGAAAGGTCTTATTTCGGCTGCCTCTTTCCCGTTTCTCTTCTCTCGCGAGTGCACGATCGACAAGCTGCCTTTGTCATCCACAGCATCGCCCGGCCAATTCGTATTTCGTAGGGAGACGCGGAGCGGCGGCGACCTTCCGTTGCAACTTGCAAAGTTTTTGCCATTTTAGTTGTAAGTGTTTTATTTTTCATTTTTTTTGTTTATCTTTAACGATAATTTGAGCTATCTTGCTCATACTTCTTATTCGTCCAATCGGTCCTCGTTTTTTATTTACTATATGGAATGCTCTTTTGGGTTCTTAGTACTGCATAACGTGCAATATAATAGGTAATGCTTCCTATATGATCTTATTTCATGGATTCCATTGCCATCTGATTCTTCTTTTTATTTTACTCTTGTTCTTGCTTCTTTTTTGTCTCCTTTTGAGAATGCCTTGTTTTTTGCTGTGTTTTAGTTGGAGGAATTATTATTCCCTTTTTTACATTGGTTTTGATTCTTTTTGGAATGGTAGGTGGCTGCCCAAGTCTATCTTGTTTTGATATTTATTACCTGCATGTTTAATTTTGTCAGTTCTTGTAACATAATTACATATCGCAAAGTGGAAGCAGCCCTGTGCAGAAAAACTCAAGAGAGCAGCTAACGAAAAATGTGAGAGTTTTTCCATTTGGTTGTTTTATAGGATACAACTCTTTTGATTTTCCAGCCACCGTGGTGTGAAGCTGAAAGGAATTCTCAAACAATCTATCATTTCTAGCCCTCCAAATATAGTAGATAGAAGCACAAGCTATAATAAAAACTTTTCATTTTTTTTGTCAACATTCAAATCTTCAATAAAAGAGAATGTTTGAGATAAAATTGGTTGTAAGGTAAAGCATCCAACCCAGGAATTAATTCTTTTAGGATAGCAAAAGTCTAGTCACATTTCAAAGAATAGGTGGGAGTGAATTTCAAGATGATGCCACAGGGATACCGCTTCGGGCTAGAGCATTTTGTAGTTTTTAACCTGTTTTTGAAGGTCAAGCAAGCGTAGACCAAGAATCCTAAATCATAATGCTTGTGTCAGATATAATTGTGCCAGTTGATCGTAAAATGCAAAGTAAAAGAGCTAACGTTGGGGTGTTCAATGCCCATCCAAAGACAGCCAATAGCCGAATGAGCAATTGCCACCGAACTGATTTCAAAATGAGGCCATCAGTAAAGAAATAAGGATGATTCCATGCCCCATTATGGATGATACGATCAACTGAGAACAGTTAGTGAGATTGACACCCGGGGATTGAATTTCCAATAAATCCATAATAGACCTGCCCTTGCACCATGGATCTCAAAGGAGGGAAAATGCATTGTTAATATGAACTCTGAGAGTGAGGCAGTGTTTGATTTTGGAAGCAATAGTGTAAAGGAATTTCTAGTAAACAGAGACATTTTTTGGCTGTCGATTCCAGAGGGAATGATATTTAGTTCTCCACCATTGAAATAAAATGCTTTCAGAATTAAGAAATCTCCAGATGAGAGAAGAACCTAAAGCATGATAAAGGGAACCGAATGCATTATGTTTTCATTTTATTTTTAAAAATATTAGGCCATTTATATGAAAAATTTTCGCCCTGTAAAATGAAAAACAAGTTCCGCCCTTGCTCAGGATTGCGTTTTGCTGTTCATACTTGGAACTCGAAGGCTGAAGCTACTCCCAGCTCCCATCCTCTCTTTCAAGCTACCGCCCGTGGCTGTAAGTTCGTTTGCCTTTTTTTGCTTTGAAAAACTCATTTCCTTGCATCTTGGGCCATGTCTTCTTTTCAATTCAATAACCCGCACGCCTTTTTTTGCCAAGTTGGCCAAATTTCTGTCTTGAATCTTGGTTGATGAATGATGTAGAGTCAGATTGTTGATTTGCACGAGATGTCTAGTGCTAGAAATAGAGCGGGACTAGATAGAAAAATTGGAAGGTTATAAGTTTCTATTTAAATTTTATTTATGGGCTTTTTATTAGAACTCGCAAGGAGAGTTTGGACATTGGACGGTGATGCATCTCAAACATCTAGTATTTAGGCTATAAAATTGTATGTTTCTCCTTGTCTTCATAAAGAAAAATTCTTTATTTGAATCATATGGCAGTGTATAGGTAGAATTAGGGCATAAATTTTTCAGCTAAATGTTAGATCAGAACATTAAAGATTGGATTAAATCTTATCTTTCTATGCTACTGTGGGCTCCGAAAATTCGGCCCCGGCCTCCACTCGCTTTTCTTATTCGGCGAGGGAGTTTTAACGAACTAGTTCCGAGGTAAATTTTGGAAGGCAGATGGGTTTGTAGATAAGACACTACCCAGAGATTTCGCCCTCATTTTGGTGAGGACTTTATGATCTGAGTTCTGGTTTCCTATAGGCGCAAGCCCCTATAGTTAATTACCCCTCTCAATCATGAGAGAGAACTTTCGATTAAGGCTAGTCGTCAATCAGATACGTAGAATATACGTGTTATCTGGCATATAGTAGCAGCAATGAATTTGGATTTTGAAATATTTGGAAGTTTGGATGTTTGGGTTTGGATTTGGGAATTTGGGAAGTTTGGATATTTGGAAAGATTTAATATTTAAAATAGAAATTTCACCATCTTTCACTTAAAGCGGATGGTGGGGGAATGGATGATGGACCCGATCAAGATCCCATGGTTCCGTCGTCCCGGGCCATCATGGTCCCTGGTCTACTTAGTCAGAGGAGGTAGTCGACCCAACCTGACAGAAGGATCCTTGTCGGCAGCCATGGGTTGCTTCGTCCAAGGGTACCTTGTAGACCGGGGGTGAATGTTTGTCTAAGGGGACAATTTGAATCCACCTTAGCTGACAGAGGGCTTTGTGCCCTATCGATCATATCCTATTGATTCATATCTCAAGGATTTAACGTCATTAAGGAGCGTATTGGCTCTGGCCATAACCGCTGTCTGTGGTGCCATTTGGCGGCAAAACCACTCGGTTCAGAGGGCCCCGGGTCATAACCGTTTACCTGCGGTGCCATTTGGCGGCAAAACCGCCGGTTAGAGGACACGTACCACGTCCTTACTGACAGAAGACTTTTTGAGAATGGATCCTAGTAATATTTTCGACTAGACATTTGGCTCTATGTGAGCTGAAGTAAATTTTGATTGTCCACCTCGGCAAACTGTTGCGGAGGGCGGATAATTTTTGCTTTAAGTTTTTGATGGATTTGTTTCTTTTTAAAATATTTTTATGATTTTTGGGATATTTTTGGAATTTTTGGATTTTTGAGATTTTTTGTGGAGTTTTTGGGTATCTGGGTGAGATTTTGAGAAATATTTGCGAAACCCCTCCGGTTGAGATAATCATTCAACACGGCCATCATCGGGGTGTTCGGGGTCACTTCTCTTTTATTGATTGAACCCTGTCAACTCTGTCGGGCTGTCGACAGAGGATCGAGTTTCGTAGGCTTTGTACCCTTGAAAGTGAATTCTTTTTGATTTTAGGCATTGAAGGCCTAATATGAATGTATTAAAATAAATATTCTGGTCGCCACGGCCACATATTTATTTGTTGTTTCGAACCTTGTCGACTCCTATTAATCTGTATAGGGGGATCGGGTTCGAGCCTGAATTCACTTGTCAACCCGCGCAGCATCCCTAGACGTCACGTGTGTACCAATAACACGCTCGCCGGGGCCCATGCGGATTTTATAATTGTTTTTACCCCTTTTAGTGTACCTATGTGTATACAAATTATAGTGCACGTGCAGGGGTACTCTTGGAATAGAAGCCTTCTGTTTGCTTGTAAGAATGTTGCAGATCCGGTGGCGTAGCAGCTTCTGGATAGAATTGTTCGCTGCTTCGTACAGGTAGACTGTCGTGCACTATTTGTTGATTTTTGTAGGCGGGTCATAGTGCACTAACTAATCTCCTGCCTTGTGCTCATAGATGTTGATATCTGTTATAATCCTTTTGTATTCACTTATAGACTGTATGTATAATAGGTCTCCTACAGTAGCTCGTAGAAGCTCGCCATTATTATGGTCCTCCAGCCTTTGTTATGACCTTCAAAATTTATTTGTAACTTGATATTAGTTGTTGGTTGAACCACATTCTTCGGCGATCTCTTCATGTGTTTTGATTTGCAAGTCGTTACATGTCGTTTGTCATTGCTTGTAGTCGAAAGACATTTGATGTTGGTTGTAAGGAGATTACTGCTTTTGCATCTCATCCGCCATTGTTATGTACAAGTAGACTAGTGTGCTTGGCACGAACCTTCGTTAATGCTTACAAGTAGATGTAGTAGGGGTCACTACATATGCTACATTCGTCGCATGTCTTTCCTTATATTATTCATGAATATCCTCCTCCTTGAAATTATTGCTACTTTGCCAGTATGATAGGGATGAATATTATTCATGAGTACATTGGAGATCTCATGCCACTATTCGTAGTAGAATTGGGTTCATGTCTTGATTGTTGCTAGTGGATGAAAGAATTTTTTTTATCCAATATATGTCATTGTGTGATTGTAATCAAGTGGTATGCAAGAATTTGTTTATCACTGTTCATTTGATCATTGCATATAATTAGGTCATGTTGATTGTTGTAAGTCTTTCATTGTCATAAAAGGATGACTCAAATCTTGTATGGTGAGTTTGCTCCTCAAATCAAGCTCATCTTGAATTCAAATTCCTTATAACGTGTTCACCTTGATTATACTCAAATTTAAATTGAGTTTGCATTTGTTGTAATATCTAGATTTGAATTCAAGTTCAATATGAGTTCAAGTTCTATGAAAGCTCAAATCAAGTCTGAGTGTGGTCCTTGTTGTCCTTGTAGAGTTAAGCCCGAGTTCAAATCGGGTTCACTTGAGTTCAGATTCTTAGTTCTTTGCTGTTGCTCGAGTACAAGTGTAAGTCCTTGTTCAAATGGTTCAAGTCAAGTCTTTGTAGCCTCTTGAGTTCAATCAAATTCAAGTCTTATGACTTCACATTTATTTGAGTTCAAGTATATTTAGTTCTTTTGATTTGAATTCTGAGCAAAGTCCCAAGTCCTTGATTGTCCAATGTCTCCAAATTTTGCTTTCTTTGAGTTCAAAAAGGTCCGAGTGTAGTAACTTTTCACCCGAAATTTCGGCAGCCTTCCGGCGTCTCTCCCGTTTAGGGGAAAACTACGGAAAACTGGGCCTATCCCACCACGCTAAGAAAAGCGTGTATGGTAGATGTCCTCTTTCGAGGACACCGCGGCCGTGTATATTTGATCCCCCACCACGCTAAGAAAAGCGTGTATGGGTATTTTGAAAACATTTTGCAAGAAAATCATTTTTTTCATAGTATTTTGTAAGAAAGCAGTTATTTCCCCGCGAGCGGGTACTTATGGGTATCCCCGCTTCGTCGTGCGTATCGCACCGGGATCCCTTCCCACCACGCTAAGAAAAGCGTGTATAGGCGGGGTTTCCAAGGCGATACGAACATCAAAGAGGGATTTCAAGTGATCACCCGATTCGTTGAGAGCACCGCGACTAACTTCCTCCCACCACGCTAAGAAAAGCGTGTATAGGTGGTCGTTTCGTCTCGTCGCAAACATCGAAAATGGGTTCTCGGAGTTTTAGGGTTAGAGAGTTATACCTTAGCGGGGTCGACGATGTTGGCACGAGGATCGAAGGAGAGGGAGGTACTTTTTTATTATTATTATTATTTATTATGATTTATATTAATTATGATAATAATTAAATAATTATCAATGATAATTAATCGCTAATTATTAATTAATTATAATTAATAAGTTAATTATAATCATAATTAATTAGTAATTAATTATAATTAATCAGAATTAATTATAATCAATTAAATAATTATAATTGTAATTAATTATTAATTATTAATTAATTTACAATTATATAA
The DNA here is from genome assembly GCA_022539455.1 of Dendrobium nobile. Taxonomy (NCBI): domain Eukaryota; kingdom Viridiplantae; phylum Streptophyta; class Magnoliopsida; order Asparagales; family Orchidaceae; genus Dendrobium; species Dendrobium nobile. The sequence goes on from CM039727.1 coordinate 5,436,607, forward strand.
TTAATTATTATTATAATTAAATAATTATCAAATATAATTAATAAATATTATAATAAATAACATAAAATAATAATAATATTATAAAATAAAATAAAATAAAGATCCTCACCCTCTCTTCCTCTCTGGTTCGGTCGGGGCCAAGCCGAAGAAGCGCGTGTAAGGGGAGAAAGTTACCTTCAGCTAGCGAGCTCCTGTTGGTGCTTCCGATAAAAAATGTCGTAACTTCCGAAACAACAGGGAGGGAACGACGTCGTGCTGAGGGCGTTCGGCCAGAGGAGGTAGAGGGGAAGGAGCAGTCGGTCGGAGAGGGGGAATCGGGCAGAGGAGGAGATCGACGGGGTCTCGGCTTGGAGTGGAGGTATGTAGGAGTTTTCTCTCTCTCTCTCTCTCTCTCTCTCTCTCTCGATCGGTTGCGAATAGAGCAGGGACGGGAGGAGCTCGGCCGGAGCAAGGGAGGAGTTCAGGAGCTTGGAGGGATTCGGTAGATGGGAGAGGGTCGTGGGAGGCGTCGGGTTTGCTGTGTGGAGCCGGACAGAAGGAGAGGTATCGGGAGTGAGGGAGGAGTTACGGGATCGGAAGTGGGGAGAGTGTCGAGAGCAGCCGATGGAAGTCTCTCCCTCTTCGTTTTATAGACGCGAAGATGGAGCACGGTCGAGGCGAGATCGCTGGTTTTGAGCAGGATTTGCGCCAGGTTTGCAGGGAAGTGATGCGAACGGCGCCGAATCGACGCGATCTCGGCATGATTCAAGGATCCGATGGATTCAAGGTATGTATGATGGATTTTTTGGTTTTCTCTCTTTTTTTTTTTTTTCTCTTTTGGGTTTGATCCAGAGGTCAACAGCTACATAGGTTTTCCTCCCAGATATGAGGCAAGTATAGTAATTCTTACCTATTTCTTTATAATGATTTGTAAGAAGTACTCATATACAATTATTGTATGCCTATTTTTAGTCATTTAGATATGCAAAAATTGCAGAGAATGTTTGCTATCAAGTATGAAGTACGACACATGATTGATGATTCGTTGGCATGGTCATAAAAGTTGAGAAAATCTCCCTCCTTGCTTGCATTAGAAGCATGCATTTGTTTAAACTTGATATTATTCAATCCAAAATAAGATAAAAAGAAAGATAAATCACATAAGTGTTCATTTTGTGTAGGTTAATGTTGTAGAATATCTTTTGTTCGGATCGGTTGCTTTACTGAAACCTTTCATATCTCAGTCTAAATCAATAATAAAGGGGGACTAGAATGACAAACATGAACTTATTCCAAAATTTTGATGTATCAAATTATAAAAATTTCATTGGAGTTTTTGATGTTTGGAGATATTAATTTATGAAAGAATGAGAACATTAGATCATGACCTGTCTCAAATATCTAAATTTAGAAAATGATTTTGATTTTTGTTCATATTTATGCGGAGTACTAAGGGTTTGCAAGGCAACTTTTTTATATTTTGACAGTTGAAGTGCTTCTATTTAGTTACAATTTTCTTGCTAATTTTTAAAAAATTCTTATGCTGTAAAACAATTTTATAATCATATTTGCTAGAGTGTGGTAGCCTTAAAAAATCAGTCCTATTTTTTTTTTTCAAAAGTGAAATAATCTATAATACCCACAATAGATTTAAAAATATCAAATTTTTTTATAGTTCTACATTTAATTTTACAAACAATTGCAATAATCCAAACAAACCCAAAATCTCATTGGATTGTTATGCTATTGTATAATTTTAACTATGGTTTTATGTTATCTGTTAAATACTTGAGAACTTTTAAGGATTGATTCCATTTACCCTTGTGATGCATATGGATTTTCCACTTAGACTTGATGATGTTAAGACGTGTTGGATTTGATTTTATGATAGATATTTATATTATTTTATCTCTTGATTGCTAGTAGATGAAAGAAAATAGTAAGGTAAAATCGATCCTCTATTCAAGAGGAGGATCAAAACTCTCTAGATGTTGCTAGGGCCTAAGAACACCAAAGAGCACTCAAAAATCAACCACCAAAAAAGATGCCCTAACCCTAATACAACTAGCCCTAATACAAATTGTTCACCTATATTGGCGTAGGTGAACAGTCCAAACATCAATATTGACATCACACTGTTCACCTATCGAATTTTGGCATGAGATTTGTAGTTCGAATGCACCGATTGGCGGATGTCATATGGTGGTATGCAACTCGGTTTGAGATGGTCTAAATAGGAAAAGTGAAAATAAATTAAAGCTGCGTAGAGAACAAAGGTATTAGGTGAATTGTCATATTGATGTTATGAGAGACTATATATTGACAGACATAAATGAAGGGCGATATACTTGATGAATAGAATTAAGTTAAATGCTATTTTGCTAAAAAAAATTAATTAATTTTAACAAAACTAACATGTTATCCTAATTTCCTAATTTTAAAATTTTATTAAAAATGTAATTATTTTTTATCGTATTCAAATTATAGTCAGGCTTAGCTAATTATATATTTATTTTTAATAATTTAAAACACAACCATATTATTAAGCATAGATTATTATATATTTTAATTAAACTTGATATAATTCATTAATATTATTTAAGACATTTTAAGTTCAATTATTATTCATATATCCTATTATTTATTTCATAATTTTATCATCTAAATTTTGAATGTACATTGATATAAAAATATAGAAAAAGTAATCAAATAAATTATTTGGTTATCATAAAATGATCATGTTAACCATCAATTCTTAACAAATTATTGTTTAAATAACAAATAAATATATTGACAAACATAAATGAAGGAATGAATAAATATTTAAATTTATTTATTTATATTGAATTTATATGTTGATTTTTTATTAAAATTTATTTAATATTCATATTATATTATTTTAGAAAAGATGATATAAAAAACAGTAAAATAATCAGAGCAGCTGGCCTTAGATGCCCTCATTCCCAACAGAGTAAACAGTAAGTATTAGAGGAAAGCATACACATTTAAACATAATTAATGGAGCACGAAACCGTTCACTCTGAGTGGTTTTGCTGCTATTTAAACATATTTATTTTTGCGGCTATTTCTTACTTGGCATAGGCTATAAGATTGTGCGGTCACCATGAAATTCAAATGTTTATTATTTCTGGAAATCCTTAAGCTTGGAAGAATGAAAATGCAAAATTATGTTTGTTAAAATCCAATGGGCAACTCTTTATGCTGACCGCTATGGTCCATCCAAGCTTAGTTGCTGGATTTCAAATGACCTTTGTTTGGAGGTTCTGGATTAATTAGGAGCATAGTGCAAAATTTCTGTGTTAGAAAGGCATAATTCTATTATAATTTTTGGTATTTATTTTTTTATATATTGAATTTGTCCATTCTAAAAAATGGTTGGATTCGCTCCTGACATGGGCAAGGGCTTGGTAGGAACTAGTGAGCCTAACAACTACTGTAAAGTAGCATGATGATGGGGTAACAAAGATTCTAACCGATGGATTTTTTGTTTATTGGGAAATGTTGAGTGAAATGAATGTAAATAATAAAATTTAGGTATTAGATATATAAATTTTAATATTTTTGATACTTTGTATGTAAATCCGCTTTAAATAATTAGTTAAAAATATGTTAGGGTTATATATATAAACAAAAGGGAAAAAAATCATAGTAAGCAAAAATTTTTATCTTGCATGAGAGCTCACAAGCAAGGGTATCGATGGGACTAGGCGATGCTAAAAGATATTGAAAAACCTAATGATGATGAGATATTGCAAAGCGCATGGACGAGGGGATCAAGCCATTAATGGGTCCAAGCAGTCTATCTCGCTAGTGAGCTCCCAAGCAAGGACATCAACAAGTCAATTGAAGAATTGAGTTCGATGATTGCTGATCTCTTTATTGATGATTATGCTTTTTATTGTTAGTTCCTTTTTTCCTCAGTTCGGCTGTTTTTTGTCCCGATCTGGGTTGATGTAATTCTGTTTTGTTTTTGTTTCTGTTTTGGTCCTGTTTGTGCTCCTCCCTGGTTTTTGTTTGGGTAGGACTCCTTTTGTAATCTTTTTGCTGCAATATATGGGCTAAGCCCAAAAATTTAGCAAAAACAAAGATGTTATACCTAATAAAATTTAGATATTGAAATCATAATATTTTAGATGCTATACATGGAAATTCCCTTTTATTTAAATAACTATAATAAAAATTTGCTTTGGAAATCTGCTTCGGAAATCAAAATACTAGTTTATAAGCGAATAATATTATCACCAATCATTTTTCAGAAATCTGCTTCAGAAAATCACCCGAGAAAACTGGTATTACCTTTTGATTCCTGAATCTGAAAACATTACAACTCATAAGGAGAAGAATATTACCCGCCAATCCGCCGTCCCCGTCGCAAGCCGTCAATCCACGGTGAAGAAGAAAGCAGCGACGCCGATGATGATGAGGATAGCAGTTGTGTTTCTTTTCCCCTCTCAAACCTGCTTCGGATGCAGGTAATTTTTAGATATTGAAATCATAATATTTTAGATGCTATACTTGGAAATTCCCTTTTAACCAAAGAGCTGATGATCCCATTCATATTAAGCTGGATAGAGTGCTTGTTAATTCGGCTTGGCTTGAGCTATTACCACCTCCTTTTATAAAGTGGAAGCCCCTTCCTGCTCGGACCACTCTCCCTTGCTGCTCCTTCAGGACAATCCTTCTAGAGCTTTTACAAGGTTTCAATTTAAGAATTATTTGCTTAATATGAATGATTTTTGGGATGACTTAATCTTTGTTTTTGCCTCTCAGTGTAGTGGAAGCCCCATTTCCACTCTTTACTCTAAGCTGCACAGTTTAAAGCATTTTATTAAGAAGAAGAAATGGTCAAATGCCTCTTTCCTTTCTAGTAAGATTAAGGAGCTCCAAGGTTCTCAAAATCTTTGTTATGCTCAGATCCAAGATAACCCAATGGACCATAGCTTAACTGTGACCTTGAAAAATATCAATTGCTCTCTTGCCTCTCTTCAATAGGCTTGGAGCTTGGGTGATCCAACGTGCAAAGGCTAATTGGTTAGTTAGGCGAGAGGGTGATTTGGGTTTTCTTTATGCAATAATTAAATCCAGAAACTCTTATAGCCATATCAAGAAACTCCATACTGATGAGGGGCTCTTCTCCACCCATGATGAGGTGGCTAAAGCTGCTATTCATTATTTTCAAAAGCTTTATAACCCCCCCCCCCCCCCCCCCCCCCCCCCCCCCCCCCCCCCCCCCCCCCCCCCCCCAAATATCGCTCCCCTTACCGTGCCGGTCTCTGATAAAGAAATCTATGATGCTGTTATGGCTGGCTCCTCTTCTAAGGCTCTTGGGCCTGATGGGTTTTCTTTTGAGTTTTATAAATCCACTTGGGACATTATTGGTGGACAAGTTAGTAAAGCCATTAAGTTTTTCTTTAACACTGGTGTTCCTAAAAATGCTAAAACTACTGGCATAGCCTTGATTCCCAAGGGATCCCATGATGCTAGTATCTCTTATTATCGTCCTCTCTCTCTTTGCAATGTATTTAATAAGATTATTGCCAAAATTATCTCTAACAGGATGAAGGAGGTCATGTTGTTTATTATTCATAAGAGCCAAGCTGGTTTTATTAAGCAAAGAATCTTTACTAATAATACTACTTTGGCCGATGATATTCTTAGTGATTTTAATTCTATGGCTAGGGAAAAATTTTTCTGTGCCAAGTTGAACATTCGAAAAGCTTTTGTTGTTCACTCCGGCTTAAGGGTTAATAATGCCAAATGCTCTATTATGTTTTCCCTTAATACCCCTCTAACTGCTGATATTATCTCCTTGCTTGGCTTTTCTCTCTCTGAGAATATTATTACCTATCTTGGCCTACCCATATCTACAAAAAAACTTAAGAATACTCACTTCCAACCACTTCTGAGTAAGCTTGTTACTCTACTTGCTGGTTGGAAAGTAAAATTTTTGTCTTTTGCAGTTATGATTCAATTTCTTAAGTTCACCATAATCAACACCCTCGCTTACTGGATTCGAGGATCTATATACCGAAATCGATTTTTAAGCTTATTGACAAGTTAAATTCTAAGTTTCTTTTCCATGGTTCTACTTTGGAAAAGAAACTGCACCTTGTGGCTTGGAGGAACACCTGTCTTCCTAAGTGTTCTGGTGGTCTTGGTCTGCCTTCTATTGAGTCTCTACAATTTGCTGTTGGAGTATCTTATCTATGGAGGTTTTTTAATTCTGAGTCTCTAGTGGCTGACTGGTTTAGAGCCAAATTTACTTCCCCTTGGAAACCTATTCATGCTAAAGGCTCTAAATTCTGGAAGCATATTTCATTTATTGCTAGTGAGATTAAGGGGGCCATTACTTTTCAGATTTCTTCTCATAACAGTAAACTTTCTATGTTCTGGATCCATGGTGTGCTGGTTTTGCGGTTTCTGATTTTGCTCAGCATGAAGATATTAATGACTCTAAGGTTATGAAGTATATTTCTGGTGGGGTTTCGGATATTCCTTCCCAGTTTGGTCCATCTCTGCTAAATCGTATCACATCGGTTCAAATACTGCAACATCCCCTTGCGGTTTTATCCTGGACTGGGACTGCCAAACCGTGCTTTAAGACCTTTTACTTGCATTATTACGCTGGTTATGAAAAAGTTTCTTGGTTTAAATTTGTGTGGCACCGTCGTTTTGCTTTAAGATATTCGGCTTATGTGTGGTTGGCCCTTTTAGGTGGTTTAAAAACGGATGATATTTTGGCTAAAAGAAATATTTTCATTCAGCCGGTTTGTCCTCTGTGCAGGGTGGCGGATGAAATCATCTCACATTGCTTTTTTGAATGTGCTTATACGTTTTTGGTTCTCACTTCTCTTCTTCCTCTCCTCCAAAATTTTTTGCTTCCTCCTACTATGCTTCAGGTTTTTGATTTTATTGAGGGGAATATGCAGCTTCAGAAGTATGAGAAGAATTTTTGTTATTTTGTGGTTTGCTGTTCTGTTTATTATCTTTGGAGGGATCGAAATGTTATACGATTTACTGGTTCTAATGTTTCTGTTAATGCTTCGGCTAGGAAGATCATTCATGCCATCTCTGCTAAGGCCGTTAATTGGAAAAATATTGAATTGCTCCAAGCTGTTTTTCCTTCTTGCTTTAAGAGCTGCTGAATTTTTGTGGATCCTCAAGTCTATCTGCTTGGCTATTATTTTTGAGAGGGTGTGCTTACCCTCTACTACCAGAAGATGATGTGTGGAACTAACAATACAGGGTTGCCTCGTTTGGTCTCTTCCTTTGGACGGCCAGCTTTGATCAATTGGGCTGCTCTTATGTTGGTGAATTTTATTGGTATTCTTTGGTGGCAACCAGGAGTCTTCGTTTTCCCTTGGATGGCCTGGTTCGGGTTCTAATTTCTGCTTGAGGTATTGGGCGCTATCTGATCTTTCTCGCAAACAAGGAAGAAGGGAAATTTGGCATTGCTGATCTCTTCATTGTTGGTTATGCTTTTTATTGTTAGTTCCTTTCTTCGTGAGTTCGGCTGTTTTTTGCGTGTTTTTATTTCTGTTTTGGTCTTGTTTCTGCTCCTCCCAAGTTTTTGTTTAGGACTCCTTTTGTAATCTTTTTGCTGCAATATACGGGCTAAGCCCCAAAAATTTCCAAAAAAAAAAGATGTTATACCTAATAAAATTTAGATATTGAAATCATAATATTTTAGATGCTATACTTGGAAATTCCCTTTTATTTAAATAACTATAATAAAAATTTGATTATTTTTAATAAAAAGTCATGCTATCTAAAAAGACTGAAGACAGACGGAAGGGTATGATAGTTGTTTTACAGAAAATTAAAAAAAAATGTGAGCTTGTACAAAAATGTGATGTGACACATAACAGTTTCCAATTAAATATATTTATTGTCACCTAATTATGATTAAATGCAATTTTTAGGATTATTTTGGGTAATAAAATTACTGCCGCTCTCTTTTAGTGGCCTAGTGGGACAGAAGGCGGACAGACATAAAAAGGACAGCACATCAAGAAACCTGCATCCGAAGCAGGTTTGAGAGGGGAAAAGAAACGCGGCTACTTTCCTCTTCATCGTCGGCGTTGCTGCTTTCTTCTTCACCGTGGATTGACGGCTTGCAACGGGGACGGCGGATTGGCGGGTAATATTCTTCTCTGAGTTCTAATGTTTTCAGATTCAGGAATCAAAAGGTAATACCCGTTATCTCGGGTGATTTTCTGAAGCAGATTTCTGAAAAATGAGTGGTGATAATATTCTTCGCTTATACACTAGTATTCCGATTTCCGAAGCAGATTTCTGATATTTTTTTTTGATGTTTTCTCTAAAGGAAGAATTTCATAAACCAAATCCTTGCATATTTTTTTTTTCTTTAATTTTTATGCTTTTACTTTTGTTTGTTAAGATAAATGTAATATATGAGATTCTGAATAATATATTGTAATGATTCTGTGAGAAAACTGCAATCAGAGATTTTTTTTTTTCTGATTTTTTTGCTACTTCTTTGTTAAGGTAAATGTAACAATTTTCCTTACTTTTAAATATATATATATATATATTATATATGTATATATATATATATATTTATATATATATATGTATATATATATATATATATATATATATATATATATATATGTATATATATATATATATATATATATATATATATATATATTAAAAAATAACTTCCCATAAATATATTCTTTTGAAGTAACTTCCCATAGGAAATTCATGATCACGCCATTGTAAATTTATTTTCCAATTTTTGGAAGCAGTTCTATTAACTTTACTATCATATTAATAGTTAAAACAAGTTTAATTGCTTCATAGTTTTTCTGTTTTTTCTTGTTAAGCCAATTTTTGTTTTGTTAAGCAATTTCTTATAATTGTTAATGTTGTAATTTTTGCATTCAGGAACATTTCCACAAGCGAAGGATTGCAAGTGCTCTACTTCTTTGTTACCTCTGTAATAGTTGACAGGTAATTTTATTAGTTATTTATCTTTTAACTAGCATATATTCTTTTTTATTTGCTACAAACATAAAGTTTTTAATCTAGTTTTAATTAAAATTAGATATGGAAAGATATTTTAAAATAAAATTTGAAAGAGATGATCATGAAATTTTATGTGAGGAAAATAATATACAAATTCAACAAAGCTATGTAGAAATAAATTTTATTGATATCCCTGCCAATTCTGCATTGAGAAAAAAAATTATTGATTATCATTCTAATGAGAGGGATAGTGTTCAGAGACATTACTTGCTGAAAGGACCGTGTCAACCGCGTGATCATGACTTCCCACGCACAAAAATTGGAGATAAATTTCATAGATTTAATGATGTATGATTTGATGAACACAAAGCTTGATTAGAATATAGTATAAGCGCAGATGCATCTTATTGTTTATTTTGTCATCCGTTCCAGTAAATCAAACTTCTCATCCGTTGTTTTTCCTATTTGAGATCTTATATAAAGTGGTATAAGACATCCATGCAAAGCAACATAATCATTAAAATCCTTATGAGATCGCTTGTGTAGAGGTAAAACTCGAGCCTTATCTTTCTCAGCAGGTTTCTAAATAACTCTGTGAATATTGTATCAAAACATTAGGAACACTTCACAATTTTTATTACAACCCTTATATACCTCTGTTTAAATTTTGAAACCATTTAGCTCATTATATCTGGTGTATAAGATCAAATATTATCCTAGGCCCTAGGGTTTTCGGTGTATATGCAAGGAAGAGAAAATCACGGTTGTTCTTTTAATCTATTTTATTTGGACGGTCAAGATTTTGTCTTCTTCGTTGCCCGTTTGACCACACGGATCAGCCAGAACCGTGGGATCAATGATAGCCGTCGGATCCATTCTGTACGCGATAGGTAGATAGGACCGCTTAAAGCGCGGCGCTTAGGGGTGTCAATTCAGGTAAGCGGGCTGGACTCGACCCGGCATAAACATGTCGACATTAACCCAATTCGGTTTTACAAACGGGTCGAGATAGTCAACTTGGATCTGCGGACTCGATCCGTGTGTGTTATCGGGCCGAGCCGGCCCGACTCGCGAGGGAGGGACGGCGGCAGTCTTCGGCTCGACGGCTCGACGGCGGGATGGAAACAATCAGGCGGGTTCGGGATGGCGATAGAAAGAAATCCGGCATCTGGTAGGCCGACAACGGATGAGCGACATCTCATGCGGGTTCGTGATGACGGCAGTTCGACAGCTCAAGCAAGACGGCGACACGAACCTGAGGCTTGAGCGACGCGACGCAACCCTGATGCTTAAGCGACGCTATTGACACGACCCTTAGTGGCTGAGCGACACGACCGAGTGACACGATCGAGTCACACGAGATTACAAACGGGTCAATTTGGGTCAACCCGTGGGTTTCCTGGTCAGGTAAATTTAAAACTTAAAATATCTAGCTCCATTTTTTTAATTTGATTTTAGGATAATGACCAATTTACTTATTAACAAGTAATATGGCCTTACAACTGCATGGTTTGAAATTTCTAAAGATCTACCCGCATGAATTTATTTTTACAGCTTACTGCTATTTCTTGCTTGACATAGGCTATAAGATTGTACAGTCACCATGAAATTCAAATGTTTTTTATTTCTGGAAATCCTCAAGTTCGGAAGAATGAAAATGCAAAATTATGTTTGTTAAAATCCAATGGGCAACTCTTTATGCAGACCGCTATAGTCCATCGACTCCATCCAAGCTTAGTTGCTGCAGTTCAAATGACCTTGGTTTGGAGGTTCTGCATTAATTAGGAGCATAGTGCAAAATTTCTGTATTAGAAAGGCATAATTCTATTATAATTTTTGGTATTTACTTTTTTATATAGTGAATGTCCATCTTAAAAAAAAATTGGATCTGTCCCTGACGACGGCAAAAACTTGGTAGGAACTAGTGATTCTAACTACTGCTGCAAAGTAGCATGGTGAGGGGGTAACAAAGATTCTAACGGATGGATTTTTTATTTATCGGGAAATGTTGAGTGTAATGAATGTGAATAATAAAATTTAGGTGTTAAACATAAATTTTAATATTTTTGATGCAATATATGTAAATCGGCCTTAAATAAATAGTAAAAAATATGTTAGAATTATGCATATAGAAAAAAGGACTAGTTAGTGAGCTCTCAAGCAAGGACATCAACAAGTCGAGCAGTGAGGTCGATGAGATGGGATACCTAATAAAATTTAAAAATTGAAATCATAATATTCTAGATGCTATATCCCCTTTTATTTATATAACTATAATTAAAATTTGATTTTTTTTTTAAGTAGTTATGCTACCCAAAGAGAGTAGAATTATAAAAAAGACTGAAAATAGAAAGCCGTCTCTTCACTGTCAATTCACCTGGAACGCATTGACATTGATATGACAGTAGAGAGTAGATAATAATCCCACATTTCAAGTTAAATATAGCATTGGATTTCGAATATGTTACTAATGTTATAGTTCATTATTTATTTAAAACTTTGAGCGAATGATTCTATATAGTAGTATATTTACTTGATTAGGACGATCAGCTATAATATATAACATATTATTTAAGAAGTATTGGGGTTATAAAAAATCACAATTTTTATCAAGCATAAATTTTAACATAAAATATGAGACAATATAATTCAAAATTGGTGGGCCAACAAATTCCAAGATCTGAACATGGAGAGCTTAAAACAAGCGGGAAACCTTCTCAAAAAATTTGTGTTCGCTAGGAGCTGATATGGGCTACTGAAATTTTTTTAACACTAATCCATCAACATCTCTGCTTAGAATGACCCTTATTTCTTGAAGTATTAGAAACTGTCCATGTTCTTTAGCACATGTTTTCAAAATGAAAAGAAACAAGAAAGCTTAATTTATAGTATATATATTGAGATATCTTATTATGATATATTTATTAAGCACGATACAGTTGCTCTTTAGCAAATGCTTTCAAACTATCAATAATGTGTAACAAAGATTAAATAGGAAGTTCATAGTGCCCCCTAAGTTCCAGAAAATAGCACCTACCCTATAATAAGTGCAAATTAGGTTTACCACATGACGAAGATGAAAAGAACCAGTCACACATGTATTATAATAATATATTCTACATCTCATCATATCCATTTCAATATCCAGTCACTGCTTTGTATAGTTGTATACTAAATGAACGAGTGTGAAGAAATTATATTTAGTTCATTATTGAATGAAATTAGTACATATCTAAATTTGATAATCACAAGCCCTCATAGTTAATTTCCCCTCTTTTTTTTTTTAATATTTTCCTCTCCTACTTCGTAGGAGAGCATTCTCAATTAAGGATGAATCACTTAGCATAGCTTTAGAATTTTGGGTTTTAGTCTCGTTTGTGGGGGGAATGATGACGAACTGTTCAAAATTCAGGGGAAATTGGTAATTTGCTCCTAATTTTATTTATTTGCACCCATCGACCTATCTTTACTCATTTTATTTATTTGCACCCACTGACCTATCTTCAATTCTTCACGCAATCGATAAACCACGAACCCAGGGTTTCGTTTCGTTCGCTCTTGGATCCTCTCAGCTCTGCTGCCACGCCGTTTGAAGCTCGAAGTTCGAACAATCGAAGCTCGAAAACTCCTCATCTTACCTTTTTCCAAGTAAACTCTTTTTTTTTTTAAATAAATTTCTTGACATTTTCATTTAAGGGCTTTTTATTAGAACTCACAAGGAGAATTTGGGCATTGGGAGGTGATGCATCTCAAACATCTAGTATTTAGGCTATAAAATTGTATGTTTCCCCCTTGTTTTCATAAAGAAAAAATCTTTATTTGAATCATATGGCAGTTTATAGGTTGAATTATTGCATGATTTTTTCAGCTAAATGTTAGATCATAACATTAAAGATTGGATTAAATCTTATCTTGCTATGCTACATAGATTTTCCACCCAAACATGAGTCAAGTATATAAATTCATACCTATTTCTTTATAATGTTTTGTAAGAAGTACTCAGATACTATTATTGTATGCCTGTTTTTAGTCATTTAGATGTGCAAAAGTTGCAGAGAATGTTTGTTATCAAGTATGGAGTTCGACACATGATTTGTTGGCTTGGTCATAAAAGTTGAGAATATCTCCCCCTTGCTTGCATTCGAAGCATGCATTTGCTTAAACTTGAGATTATTCACTCCAGATTATGATAAAAAGAAAGATAAATCACATAAGTGTTCATTTTGTGTAGGTTAATGTTGTAGAATATCTTTTGTTCGGATCCGTTGCTTTAATGAAATCTTTCATATCTCAGTCTAAATCAATAATGAAAGGGGACTAGAATGACAAACATGAACTTCCCAAAATTTTGATGTATCAGTTTGAAGATTAATTTATGGAAGAATGAGAACATTTGATCATGGCCCGTCTCAAATATCTAAATTTAGGAAACGACTTTGAATTTTGTTCATATTTATGCGGAGTACTAAGGATTTGCAAGGCAACTTTTTTATATTTTGACGGTTGAAGTGCTTTTATTTAGTTATAACTTTCTTGCTAATTTTTAAAAAATTCTTATGCTGTGAAACAATTTTTATAATCACATTTGCTAGAGTGTGGTAGCCTTAAAAAAGTCCGTCCTATTTTTTTTTTCAAAAGGGAAATAATCTATAATACCCACAATAGATTTAAAAAGTTTAGATTTTTTTATAATTTTACAATTATTTTTACAAACAACTGCAATAATCCAAACAACCCCGAAATCTCATTGGATTATTATGCTATGGTTTTATGTTATTTGTTAAATACTTGAGAACTTTAAGGATTGATTCCATTTTACCCTTGTGATGTATATGGATTTTCTACTTAGACGTGATGATGTTAAGACGTGTTGGATTTTATTTTATGATAGATATTTCTGTTATTTTATCTCTTGATTGCTAGTTGATGAAAGAAAATAGTAAGATAAAAGCGATCCTCTATTCGAGAGGAGGATCAATCTCTTCAAAAGTCTCTAGACGTTGCTAGGGCCCAAGAACACCAAAAAGCACTAAAAAATCAGCCACCAAAAAAGATGCCCTAACCCTAATACAAATTAATCACCTAAATTGATATAGGTGAGCAGTCCAAATGCCAATATTGACGTCGTACTGTTCACATACCAAATTTTGGCTTGAGATTTGGAGTTCAAATGCAACGAATGGCGGATGACATATGGTGGTATGCAGCTCGTTTTGAGATGGTCTAAATAATAGAAAAGTGAAAATAAATTAAAGCTGCGTAGAGAACAAAGGTTTTTGGTGAATTGTCATATTGATGTTACGAGAGACTATATATTGACAAACATAAATGGACTATATACTTGATGAATTGATTTAAGTTAAATGCTATTTTGCTCAAAATTTTTACTTAATTTTAACAAAACTAACATGTTATCCTAATTTCCTAATTTTAAAATTTCATTAAAAAAATTAATTATTTTTTATCGTATTCAAATTATAGTCAGCCTTAGCTAATTATATATTTATTTTCAATAATTTAAACACAACCATGTTATTAAGCATAGATTATTATATATTTTAATTAAACTTGATATAATTCATTAATATTATTTAACACATTTTAAGTTCTATTATTATTCATATATCCTATTATTTATTTCGTAATTTTATCATCTAAATTTTGAATGTACATTGATATAAAAATATAGAAAAAGTAATCAAATAAATTATTAGGTTATCATAAAATGATCATTTTAACTATCAATTCTTAACAAATTATTGTTTAAATAACAAATAAATATATTGACAAACATAAATGAAGGAATGAATAAATATTTAAATTTATTTATTTATATTTAATTTATATGTTGATTTTTATTAAATTTTATTTAATATGTACATCATATTATATTATTACAGAAAAGATGGTATAAAAAACAATAAAACAATCAGAGCAGATGGCCTTAGATGCCCTCATTCCCAACAGAGTAACAGTAACCATTAGAAGAAAGCATGCATATTTATGGAGCACGAAATCGTTCACTCTGACAAGGCAGCTGGAACCCTTTTTTTTTGGGAAATTTTGGGGCCTAAGCCCATATCATTGATGTAAAAAAGATTACAGAATTATAGAAAAGAGCAAATGCGAACACAAAAAAAAACCGCAATTGGGCAAAACTATCAGCCTAAGCTGCTAAAGAAGAGAAAAGCCAAAAATTAAAGATGCAGAATACAAAAATTCTAAGGACTCAGTAAGCAATCAGCATTAAGACCACCGAGGCTACCAAAAAATTCAGACGGAATGTCGAGCTCCCCTGGTTGCCAAGAGAAGGAGAGAACCGAGACCGTCCAAGGGGAGAAGAAGAAGATTGCAATCATCATTGTCCTTCAAAAACCCAACCAGCCCATGGTTGCCAAAACTGACCATCCATGGACAACAGCATACCTTCCACAACAAAAAGGAAAGATCAAGTGAACATTAACTGTTGCGTGAGGAAGCATTTCTTCTTGAAAGTCTTAAGAAAAACAGCCTTTTTGATCTTAGAAGTGATGGTAGTAAGGCAATCAATGTTGTTCCCAAACAGTCTGTCATTGCGGGCTCTCCAAGTATAGTAAACAATAGCAGATATTAATAAGAAACCAAAGTTTTTCCTATTAACATCAGTTTCCCGAACATCCAGATCATTAAAAATTTGCCAAAGGTTTGGACGGAGCAGCATAGAGTTCATTCTGGGCAGGAAATACTTCAGAATATTGAATGTAAAGTTACATTCAAAAAGCAAATGGTTTTTAGTTTCCCTTTCTGCCTTACAAAAAACACAGAGGGGAGTGACAGAAATTCGCCTAACAGCTAAAGCATCAGCTGTCTTAAGTCCATTCTTGAAAGCAAACCAAGAAAAAATAGCAAACCGCAAAGAGTAGTGTTTATGCCAAACAAATTTGTACCAGGGAACCTCCTCAAACTCAACATAAAACTGTTTGACAAAGTTGCGGAAAGAAGGTTTAGCATGTTTAGTCCAAAAACATTCTTGAGTAGTGCTGCAAATAGTAACAGTTTTGATAATATTAGCTAAAGGAGCAGGAAGGTTAGGAGGAAGGTTCCAGTTATTGGAATTGATAAAATTGCTGACTTCCAATTTGGCATTAGGGATAGGAAAATCCCAATTTCCTTGTTTAAGTCTCTCAGCAACCGACATCCCCAAACACCAAGGATCCCAATAAAAGGAAAGATGACTGGAAGTAATAATTTTGAAGTTGAGAGAGTGCTGCAGAGATTTAGCCACATCACAAAGAGCTTTCCAGTAGATAGAGCATTTAGAATTACCAAAATTCCAAAAAGAGCCATATTTAGCTTTCTACCCGTTGTTTAAAAGGCTATTGGAATTGTAAAACCTCCAAATCACATTACAGCCAAAACCATAGAAAAGAGAGTCAATAGAATGGATCCCAAGGCCACCATGAATGTAGGGTTTGCAAGTGTCTTTCCAAGAAATCATGTGTAACCCTCTTTTATGAATGTCCCCATAGAATAAAAACCTTGAGCAAAGGCTTTTAATGGTTTTAGCACAAGTTTTAGGAATGACAGCCCCCCGAACCCAGTAAGCCAAAATGTTGTTGATTGTGTATTTGAGGTATTGCAGCCTACCAGCAATAGTGAGGGATTTGGCCTTCCAGCCCTCTAAACAACCCGAAATTCGATCTAAGAGAGGCTGAAAGTCGCAGTTTTTCAATCTCTTGTTGTAGATTGGTATGCCCAGGTATTTAACAGGTTCAGAGGAGATAGGGATATTCAGAACATTGCAAAAATTCTCAACATCATTGCCATTCTTAGATAAAAGAAATCTGCTTTTGTTACTATTCACCTGTAAACCCGATATGCAAGCAAACGTTTCAAGAATGTTGTTAAGACAGTGAGCATTGTCTAAAGTCGCCTTAGCAAAAACCAACAGATCATCAGCGTAAAGAAGATAAGAGATAGAAAGGTCCCCAGCCTTCATACCCTGAAAAGAATTCTGGCTAATGGCCTCCTCAAAGCAAGATGAAAGGCAGTCCATGACAATGCAAAAGAGGTAGGGGGATAGGGGGCAGCCTTGTCTAAGGCCTGGTGTAGAGTTAAAATAACCCTCAAGAGCCCCATTGATCAGAATAGAGAAGTGAACCTCTGAAATGCACCCCATAATCCAAGATACAAAGACATCAGGAAAGCCTTTAGCAATCATACTATTCCTCAAGAAACTCCTAGAGACCGTATCAAAAGCCTTATGGATGTCATACTTAGCACAAAAAAATTGATTTTTATGGGAAGAGTTGAAATCTTTGAGTAGTTCAGCCGCTAGCAAAGTATTATTAGAGATAATTCTGTCCATGATAAAACCAGCCTGAGTAGGGTGGATAATAAAAGGCATAACATCTCTCAATCTATTAGCTAAGATCTTAGCAATAATTTTATAGAAGGTGTTGCAAAGAGAGATGGGCCTATAGTCGGCAATGTCTTGAGCATGAGGTCTTTTTGGGATCAGAGCAATAGCAGTAGCCTTGGCATGATTAGGCATAGTGTCAGTAGAGAAAAATGCTAAAACCGCCTGATAGAGTTGAGTACCGATGGTGTTCCAAGAGGACTTATAAAACTCGAAAGTGTAGTCGTCAGGCCCAGGAGCTGAACAATTGGGGGAGGAGAAGACCACAAATTTAATCTCATCAACAGAGATGGGGGAGATTAATTGTGGTATAAGGTTGGAAGGAACTTTAAGGTGGACGGGGGCAGTCCAGATGGAGGAGTTAGAGGGAAGGGTGGTGTTGTAAATCTTCTTAAAATGATTGACAATAGCAGTGTTGATAGCAGCAGCATCAGTAAACTCTCCTTCTGAAGTGGTAATACTTTTGATCAAATTGGAGTTATGTCTAATATTAATCCTAGAGTAGAGGAACTTCAAATCATCCTCCCCATTAGACATCCACTTAGCCTTGGCCCTTTGGATAATCCATCCCGACTAGGGGTGCAAGTGAGTCGAGCCGGCTCACGAGCCGGCTCGAGCTCGACTCGTTTATAGGCTCGCGAGCCGAGCTTATCGAGCTCACGAGTCGAGCTCGAGCTCGAGTTCGAGCTCGTTTGGTAAACGAGCTCGAGCTTGAGCCAGCTCGGCTCGTGAGCTCGCGAGCCGGCTCGAATAATTATTAAATATAAATATTAAAAAAAAAAACAAAATGTTATGCAAATCAGGATTTGAACTATGCATTAAACTTAATTTTTTATGTTATTTCTCAAATCCTGTGTATATTAAATTTCCATCTCCCTCTCTCTCTCTCTCATTCTCTCTGATAGATAGTGACCGGTGAGTGCTCCAAAGTCCAAAGTCTGATCGGTGAGTGCTCCAAAGTCCAAAGTCAATAAATGATGATGTAAAGTATTTTAGCAGCTAAAAAATAAATGCATATTATTATTCATTTAGCTCTCTCTCTCTCTCTCTCTCGTTTTACAAGGCAGCGTGAGGCTCAAAGCCTCGAACTCGATGAACCAGAAGAGAAATCACGAATGAAGCAGCCGCTCGACGAGCTGCTCGACTCGACTCGTTTTGTGAGACGAGTCGAGCTCGAGCTCGTTTTTCAAGCTCGACTCGAGCTCGAGCTCGATATTTGACAGTCGAGCTCGACTCGAACACCCCCTGGCTCGAGCTCGACTCGACTCGTTTGCACCCCTAATCCCGACCAATCAGAGTTCTTCTCAGCAAGTTGGTGATTAATCTCCTTAAGAGCAAGATTAAGTTGCAGATCTTGAGGAAAAGCCTGAATTTGACCCATTAAATAAGATTGACTTCTAGAGAGATCAACAATTTCCTTTTGAAGATGGTTAGAGGAAACCCAATTCATGGATTTAATGTTGATCTTAAGGGTTTTCAACTTTTGCAAGAAGGCATGGATCGGGCTGCTGTGAAATCTTTTGGAAAACACCTGGATGAGAGAATCCCAGAACTCTGGCTTAGACAACCAGTAGTTCTTGAAGAGGAACCGATGCTTTTGGTGCAGAGATTGGTCATATTGTAAGATAATAGGGTAATGGTCCGAAATTTGAGGATTATCCACCAAATAAAAAGAGTTTCGGTAAGTATTAAGCCATATGTCATTAACAAGCTGATGCGATCCGCCTCTCGTCAGCAGAGGGAGGGATGGCGAACCGCGGGCAAGCGGAAGCGACCGGGGGGGGGGGGGGGGGGATGCCGCGCCAGTCGGCCAGCCAAAGGGGAACGCGGAACGCGACGGAGCGGGCTGGACGGTTTGGCCTTGAGCGGAACCGGTCCAATCCTGGACCGGTTTGGCTTGGGTCTGCCCTGAGCTGGGCGGTTCATTTTGGGCAGCCCACTAGTTGGTTTTGTTGGTCTTTTGGCTTGCTATAAGTAAGGAATAGGGGGGAGATTTCTAAGGTTATGCAAGATTTGAGTTTTCTCTTAGCTTCCTTAGTTTCTTTCTCTTGTTTTTCTAGGATTTGTAGTGGGAGACCTTGTCCTTCTCCTTCTCGAAGTGGACAAATTGTATCTTGTTTTTCCTTGGATTTTGAATGCAAAGGTTTTGGTTCTTCATCTCATCCCTCTTGTGTTGATTTTTTTCCTTGATTTGGAGGAGAAATCTTTTCTTTGAAGGAGCATTAGGGCAAACCCAAACTTGGGAACCCTAGGGCGTATCAAGTTGGTATTAGAGCTCTCGATCTTAGTTTTGGAGGGGGAGATGAGCCAATTGAAGGAGGAAGTGGGAGAGAAGCTTTCGTCGTTGGAAGGAAAATTCTCATCCCTAGAGGAGAGATTTGAGGGAATGGAAGAGATGATCCGTAAATTGGTAGACGCCCAAGTTGCTCATTCAAATCCGAAGGAAAAGGGGAAATCGCCGATGTCAAACCCTAACCCTAATTTCTCAATTAGGGAAGATGGAGCAAGCCAACCGAGGGAAGCCATGCAAGCACCACCTCACATCTCGCGCCAAGAGCCTTGGTCAAGGGAAGGGTGGGAGGCATCCAGCGTGGGTGGTGCACCGTGGGAGGGGGCCGCGGGCCAAGGGGGGGGGAGCAGTACGTGACCCTGACGGTCCGTATGGAGGGTGGACGATGAGGCCGGGAGGAGTGCAAGAGATTGTTCGCACCAACTGGGAGCCACTAGGAGGATGGCCGAGAGGTCCAGGAGGACCGCCGGAGTTGGGCCGAGCCACAGGAGAGGTTGGGGGTGATTGGCCGAGACAACCGGGAGGCACACACGAGGAGGGCCGAGCCCCTTGGGAGCCACCAAGAAGGGGGGTGCAGACCCCGTATCCAGGGAAGTGGAGGGGAAGACCTCAGTGGGAGGGATTTCAGCATGGGCCATGGGAAGATGGGAGGAATCCTCCTCGGACAGATACACGGATGAGGAAGTTGAAGGTCCCCGTATTCGAAGGGGAAGATGCGTACGGATGGATCTACCGGGTGGAGCGATATTTCGCCGTTAACGGCGTCACGGAGGAGGAAAAGCTGATGGCCGTCCCGATTTGCTTGGAGGGGAAATCATTGGCTTGGTTCCAATGGATTGAGGGGCGACAACCTATACGGAGTTGGGAAGAGTTCAAGGACCTACTACTGCACAGGTTCAGAGCGTCCAGTGAGGGCACCCATTATGAACAGTTCATGTCTCTTGTTCAGGAAGGCACAGTAGCAGAGTACCGGGAACGCTTTGAGCTTCTATCGGGACGATTGAGGGGGATGCCCGATGACGCCATGGAGGGGAATTTCATGAAAGGTTGAAACCCTACATCAGAGCCGACATCAGGGTGGTCAACCCACGAGGGATAGTGGGAATTATGGAGACAGCTCAGCTTGTTGAGGACCAGCAGAAGGCGGATCAGACACGGAAATCAGGGGGATCTCACCCCACTTATTGCTCTCCACTCATGCTCGAAGGACCTAAGGTAACTGCCACTACTCATCCAGAGGAGGTAAAACAGGAGAAAACCACCACTGTGGTGAACCTAGGAGGGTTCAAGAGACTGACTGACTTTGAATTGAAGGAGAAGAGGGTCAAGGGCCTCTGTTACCGTTGCGACGAGAAATTTGCACCTGGGCATAGGTGTAAAGAGAAGACCCTGCACGTGATAGTGGTGGGGGATTCAGATGAGGACACAGCTGAAGGGGCAACAAGGGAAAAGCTATGTGAGGTAGAGCATCCTCACCTAGATATGATAGAAGTCAGTCTGAATTCGATGGAAGGTTTACCATTCCATCCCACTATGAAGATGGAGGGGGAAATTGAAGAGTGCAAGGTGAGAGTTTTGTTTGACAGTGGAGCCACTCACAACTCCTTGGCCTATCGAGTGACGGAACAGTTGGGTCTTGAGGTGATAGCAAGCAAAGAGGTAGAGGTGACCATATGCACAGGACAGAAGGCCCGTATTTATGGGAAATGCAAGGGAGTCACTATTATCTTGCAAGGGGAGGTAGTTACTCAAGATTTTTTACTGATTGATCTGGAAAATACCGACGTCATCTTGGGTATGCAGTGGCTTCAGTCCTTAGGAGACATGGAGGTCAACTGGGAGAAGTTGTTGATTAAATACAAGAGTAATGGTCGGAGGGTGGCACTACAGGGTGACCCTAGCCTTTGTGGGTTTCCGACCACCGAGGAATCTACATTCTTTAACCTTGAGGACAAGGTTAATTTTAAAGGAGGGAGTATTGATGCGATCCGCCTCCCGTCAGTAGAGGGAGGGACGGCGAACCGCGGGCGAGCGGAAGCGGCGTGGGGGGGATGCCGCGCCAGTCGGCCAGCCGAAGGGGAACGCGGAACGCGACGGAGCGGGCTGGACGGTTAGGCCTTGAGCGGAACCGGTCCAATCATGGACCGGTTTGGCTTGGGTCTGCCCTGAGCTGGGCGGTTCATTTTGGGCAGCCCACTAGTGGGTTTGTTGGTCTTTTGGCTTGCTATAAGTAAGGAATATGGGGGAGATTTCTAGGGTTATGCAAGATTTGAGTTTTCTCTTAGCCTCCTTAGTTTCTTTCTCTTGTTTTTCTAGGGTTTGTAGTGGGAGACCTTGTCCTTCTCGAAGTGGACAAATTGTATCTTGTTTTCCCTTGGATTTTGAATGCAAAGGTTTTGGTTCTTCATCTCATCTCTCTTGTGTTGATTTTTTTCCTTGATTTGGAGGAGAAATCTTTTCTTTGAAGGAGCATTAGGGCAAACCCAAACTTGGGAACCCTAGGGCGTATCACAAGCATCCTGTCAAGCTTAATGTGGATAGGATTTTCAGCCCTTTGGTTATACCAAGTGAAATAATGCCCTACATAAGATAAATCGTGAACAACAATATTGAAAATCAAACTATTAAAATCAGAAGTTTTGATATTGCCAAGAGCAGAACCGCCATCTTTCTCATGGGGGGACCTGCAGCAGTTAAAGTCCCCCAAAATAACCCAAGGCATAGAGATATCCACAGCAATATCGGACATATCCTTCCAAAGTCTCTGTCTCTCATCACTAGAATTAGAAGCATATACCATAGAGACGCAATAAACTTCAGAATTTCCCCTAAAAACCGTGCCATGAATCAGCTGACTGGAAGTAAAAGAAGGCTTAAAACTCACATTCAGGGAGTTCCACTTAATCCAGATTCTACCAGGATTAGAAAAAGCGAAGTTGTCGTAGGACCCTTCAGTGGGAAAAACAGAATGTGAGGTGGTGAAGGGCTTTGCGGAGTGTTATTAGAAATCCTCGTTTCCAACAGAAAAAGAAGATCAAGATCGAATTTAGAGATTAAATTCTTGCGGCAAAGAGCTTTGTCCGGGCTATTAAACCCGCGAGTATTCCAGGACGCAAAAAGAGGAGGCGGCCTGGTCATTGGGACTTTGAAGTTGAGGAGTTGGCCTTTTTGGCTGATTTTGCTCTTGTGGATTTGGGTTTGTTGCTTGTAGAGGTTTGCACATTTGAGTGCTGTTTATCCTTGTTGGTGTTGGTGTTTAGTAATTTTGAAGGATCAGGAGGTTTTCCCCCAAGTTCTGTGCCGGAGGTAGAAGTTGGCAGCTGGTCTAGGTCCTCAGAGGCAGCTGGAACCCACACGCTACTATAAATGACTATTCACCTAAAACCTTTGTTCTCTACGCTGCTTTAATTTATTTTCACTTTCCGGATTTAGCTAAGGTCGCGGACTCGCGGAAGCCAAAGGGGCGAAGGGCGGAAGTGTTTGACGCGCAAGGATTCAGCAGTTCAGTGGTTCAGACGAAAAGCTTTCTTATAATCTCGTTGGAAAGCCGGAAGCCTACTTTTCACCTTCAGCAGCTTTCGGCGGCTTGCGACGGGTTGGCGGCAGTCGGCATGTATGCTAGCATTTTTGGATCTCTCGGCTTTTCCGGCTTTCTCTCCGTTTAAATGTTTAATCCATTTTTTTTTTAATGACTTGCACAAATTTTCGCTGATTTCAGACACTTTTTGCTGATTTCGGCAGCCCGCAGCTACTCGCTCTCCCAACAAATCAAACCGATCCGATCATCCAGGGTTTCTTCTTTGGACGGGAGGTGAGTTTTCAGCTTTTTCATTCCTCAAAGAAATATTATTTAGTTTTGTTTCTTTTTTATTGTTATAATTATTTTAGCTATGCCATTTTGTTTGTTTGCAAG
Source organism: Dendrobium nobile (assembly GCA_022539455.1). Classification (NCBI taxonomy): domain Eukaryota; kingdom Viridiplantae; phylum Streptophyta; class Magnoliopsida; order Asparagales; family Orchidaceae; genus Dendrobium; species Dendrobium nobile. The sequence goes on from CM039727.1 coordinate 5,460,202, forward strand.
AACTGCAAACCATTTTACCCTGTTTGCTTCTCAAATAAAAACCCTAAGAAGAGTCGTCTAGTAGTTTTACAGAAAATTAAAAAAAATGTGAGCTTCGACAAATTTACGGTAAAAAACTGAGTAGTGACGCATTATAATCGTTTTAGCTCCAGTGAAATAGTTAGTAAGAGGATGAACTAATATATTTTATTGTTAAGGATGAACAAACTGATTTGAAATTTCTGGATTAAGTATCTTAGGGGCACAGAGATGCACGAGCACGATTAAAAAATCTTACGAGTTTAGGACACCAGCAGTCAAGCACTATGAGCGGCGCCGGCAGCTGTTCGAGCGGGACGTAGAGCACGAGAACACCTTCGGTTTCTAGACGGAGAGAAGACGAAAAACACCCGTCGGACCTGGGAGACCAAATACACGACCTTAGGGCAGACGTTTGAGGTAATTACCTAATAAATCTTTTGGGAAATATTCCAGTCAATTCGGTTTAATGATAGTTGAGTGATTAAATACACGCATTATAGCTTCCAGTCATTTCGGTTTAATGCCTATGTTCCAAAAAAGATATAAGGACAAATAGCAGCGGCTGTTAACTAATTTGTTAATTAACTGCATATAGACACTAATGATAGTTGAGTGATTAAAGTCTTGCGCTAATTTTGGTGGCATGTCTGAATGAACATGAATGAAAACTATACTCGCACGTTGATTTTTCACCTTCGTGGCTTCAATCTTCAAGGACAGTTGTTGGACAAGGAAAGTTGGGAGCCGGGAGGGGAGAGCTGCTTGCGATTCAGGAAGTCACGCATGAACAGGATCGTCTAGGGAAAAAGGGAAGAATATAAGATATAGTATTTTGGTATAGCAGAATATGAATCATCCAAATGTTATCTATAGCATTTTAATTTGGATCTGAAAGCTCCTTTCAGCTTTCCAGCTGTGTATCTTTTATTGCTCTTCAACTGCGCCAAAAACGGCATGGAAGACGGTGCAAGGAACTGGAAGCATGAAATCAACCTAAACCTGCTTGACGTTGATATATAATCTACTTTGAAGACCAATGAATTTCCATTACAGCCTTTTAACGTAAAATGCTTATTTTGGCTTTGTTTGGCTTCGTGTGGGACGACTTTTTTATTGCTTCTTAAAACAGAGTTTTAGTACAAACAATGAAGTATTCACGTAACCCTTTTGAGGCCTTGCATTTAATTATTTCTAATATAATTGCCTTTCATTAATTATTAACTATTTTATTACAGCATTTCCATACCAGCTAGAGTATTCATTCAATAATTTTCATTAATCAAGCAACTATTAATGAAAAAAATTTCAGCCTGCGTCTTCTTCGCTTCCGTGGCCGTGCTTTCAGGTTTGTGAGTCTCTATCTCTCTCTCTCTCTCCCTCTCCCTCTCCCCTAGCTGTTAATATTACAGGACAGTTCATAACTGCCTGTGATTAATTATTAACTATTTTATTACAGCATTTCCATACCAGCTAGAGTATTCATTCAATTCCAATCATGTAATGCTCAAAATGCCATGTCCACTATGAAGATGAGTAGGAGGGGGGAGGGTGAGGCATATTAAGGCTTTTATCAGATTATGGGCATTTATTTCATGCCATGTGTGTGGATCCATGGTTGTGGTAACCTCCAACTTGTCCGGTGTGTCGGTCGTCAATTAGCCTTGTCGACTATGATGATGAGGAAGGAGGGGATAAGCCATCGAGGCTTTTATCGGATTGCGGACATTTATTTCATGCCATATGTGTGGATACATGGCTGTCACAACATCCAACTTTTCTAATGTGTCAATCGTCGGTGATGAATGGTGCCACGCCTATGCCTTTAGCTAATGAGATTCTGGTTGAAATTGAATAGGCATAAATGTATATATGCTACTATTCTACTATTGACTCTTTGTCTCTTTAGCCCTGTTTGATTGGGGTGTTGTTAATGTATAATTTTTCTCAAAAATTGTTATTTAATTGAGTTGTTGTTGATGCATAAATTTGTTTGAGTTTCAACAAATGTTGTTTGAATATTGGAGTTTGATCTTCTGTGTGAAACAAAATTTCTTCCAGCGATGTGATTGATGGTCATCCGTGATAAATATTGTATTTATTTCAAGCTCAAGATCCGATTTATTTTTCATTGCTTTTATATGTATATATTAAAAGTTGTTTTAGAAACAGTAACAAATTTGTCTCATTCAAAGTCTTAATTGACTAACGAAAATTGAATAAGACACATCCTAGTGATCAACGAGCGCAAAATGGTTGGCATGGTTTACAATGAAGATGTTGTGTGAACAGTTGTAAGTGGCACAAAAAAAAATTTCAGCCTGTCTTCTTCGCTTTCGCGGCCGTGCTCTTAGGTTAGTGAGTCTCTCTCTCTCTCTCCCCATAGTTGTTAATACTACAGGACAGTTCATAACTGCATTGCATTAATTATTAACTATTTTATTACAGCATTTTCATACCAGTTAGAGTATTCTTTCAACTCCAATCATGTAATGCTCGATATGCCTTGTCGACTATGAAGATGAGGAGGAAGGGGAGGATAAAGCATATTAAGGGTAAAAAGGAAGGGGAGGATAAAGCATATTAAGGCTTTTACCAGATTGTGGGCATTTATTTCATGACATGTGTGTGGATCCATGGTTGCGATAACCTCCAACTTGTCCGATGTGTCGGTCATTGGTGATGAATGGTGCCGCGCCGATGCCTTTAGTTGGATCGAGTACAAACCTTGGAAGCCTAAGCTCCTTCTTTGTCTGCTGGTATCAAGTTTGCACTTCAATCTGTTCTTGAGTTTGGATAAACAGCTTACTTGTGGAGAGCAGACGGTAAAAACACATCATGTTGCTTGTTTTTTAACAAAGTCTATCAAGGGATATTTTAAGAAATCATCAACCTCTCAAGTCTCACCTACTAACATCTATAAAGGGAAATTTTTGAAAAAAATAAATAAATGAGGCTTTTAATGGAGTGCGGACATTTATTTCATGCCATATGTGTGCGATACCTGATTTTGGCAACATCCAACTTATCCAATGTGTCGATCGTCGGTATTGAAAATTCTGTAGTTCTACTAGATCAATTTCTTCCACCAAAATTATCCTTATTTCTTGCGGCATTAGAAATTCTATGAAGTTGTATTTTTGTTCGAATGATTTTGTACTAATACAAATATGCCTATATAAAGACAAATGAAAAAAATAATAATGGAAATGCAATAAAATAGAATATACTCAATAATGAAGATATATTACATGAATAAATATGATAAATTTTTTACTATAAATATTATATGACAATGAATCATTCTAATTACTTCCTATTTTGTCAAGTATTAAAAAAGAAAGCTTATTGTCAATGCCAATGTTTATGATGGATAATCTATGCTAATAACCTTTACTGTTTAATTTTAGGCTTTGTTTGGGATGATTTTTTATTTCTTCTTAAAATAGAGTTTTAGGATAATTACTTCTTAAAACAGAGTTTTAGTACAAAAAAAAAAAGATTTAGTATCGATTTTTAAAACGGAACTTCAGCAAAATTCATTTTAAAAAGCAAGAAAAAATTCATCCCAATCGAAGCCTTAATCTCTAATTTTAACTCTTAAACTTTCTCAATCCCTTGAAATATGAGACATGAATATGTAAATCGTAGCAGAAGATAAATTATGATTTAATATGATGCAACATTCTAGGAAAAATTATTAGGTTCGGACACCAGATGTAGAGATACGTTAGGACTCCAATAAAATATTTACACGTAGAGTGTTACACGTGGAAACTTTATAAATTAAATGTGCCCGTCTAATTTTAAACCAAGCACATTAAAAGCGTAGGTAAAACACATGTAAAGTACAGGTAAAGCACAGCAAAAAAAAAGTCAAAGCATAGTCAAAGCGCAGTCGAAAAGCATAGTAAAAGCGTATTAAAAGCGCAGTCAAAATGCAGTAAAAAACACAGTCAAAGTGCAGACCACATGTTAAATTTTAATTGAATATCTAGACCTATTTCTAGGTCTAACGTCCGGACCTAATAATTTTTCACACTCTGGACTTGGCCTAAATTCGCCAAAGCCATGTGTCAGGATCCACATATAGCCTCAACCAATTGCTACTCAATATACCTTGACGGCTGATGATGAGAGATATAAGGATAATCCATTGAGGCGTTTACCAGATTGTGGGTATGTATTTCATGCTATATGTGTGGATCAATAGCGACGACAACATCCAACTTCTCGGATGTGTCAATTGTGAATGATGCTTGGATGAGATTCCGCTTGAAATTGAACAACTACTATTCTACTATTTGAAAGTATATCATATTTAATCTCTAATTTTAGCTCTTAAACATTCTCTATTCCCTGAAATATGAGAGATGAATATGTAACTTCAAAGAGAAAGAAAACATATCATAGTAGAAGATAAAATATGATATATTTTCACATATTTTTCATCATATGTTGAGAATATGATGGACAATCACAAATATTTTTACTTATAAAATTTATTTTTTTAGCAATATTAGTTGAGATTTAAATCAATATTCTCCAATCTGCATACTAAATTCGTCGCTGGAACTTAGTCAATTCTGCAAAGCTTGGTAATTAATTAAGCCATAATTAGAAGCTAAAGATAAATTAATTAGATTTTGTGCTTCACTTGCCCTGTATACTTTCATTAAAGTTGATAAGATGGAACCATACTTAAAAAAAGGAACCAGATAACATCATGCCCCTACTTCAATCTTAGAAAAATATAGCAAAATCCATCATCATCATTCCCATTTTCACTCCGAAATAGATAATGGAAGTAGAAGATCATCCGATCGTTGATGCTCTTCCTTCACTAATTGACATGCCTCATTTTTTGAAATAAACTCCACTTTATCTTTTAATCCAAGCAGTAAAATATACAATTCAAATCTTCGTACATCTTGATACTTTCAAGATGAATAATATAACCTAAATAGTGAGCCTAATGCAGAATCTCTTATTTCAGATCCTTAAAAAGAGGAACCCACAATCTGTCCTTGTAAAAAATAATGTCATAAAACGGCGCAACCACGCCCCGCTGCCGCGCGAGTCGAGATAGACCCTGCCTTGCTGCCTCGCCGCGCGACCCCGCGCGTCCCCGCTGCCGCCGTGCCGCGCGACCCCGCTGCTGCCGTGCCGCGCGACCCCGCTGCCGCCGTGCCGCACGATCAGGACCCCGGGAGAGCGCGATCCCGACCCTGCGTGAGCGCGACCTTGCCCCGCTCTGCTCTCGACCATGCTCCGCTCCGCGCGCGACCGCGCTCCCTGGTCGGGTCGGGTTAACCCGGCAACCCGCCGGGTCGGGTCCGGGTTCGCATTTCCGACCCGTTTACCTAACCGGGTCGGGTTAGGGTCGATTCGTTTGAACCCGGGTCAGTTCTGGGTCCAACCCGAACCCGAAACCGACCCCGCGGCAATGGGGCAGGCGGGCAGGCGGCAACGGGGCAGTGGTCGAGCTCAACTGCGCAGCAGAGGGGCGGGCGGTCGACTGCGCGACGCAGGGTTGACGCGAGGCCGGAAGCCGGGTTTATGTGTTATTCCGGGTTAAATCGGGTCATTCCCTGGTTTCCGGGTCAACTCGAACTCGACCCGGTTTTGCAAACTGGTCGATTTTTCAGACCCGAACCCGACCCGCTTCAGGTTCGGGTCAACCCAAACCCGAAATTTTTGGGTCGGGTTCAAGTTGGCTTTTCGGGTTGGATCCAATATTGACAGCTCTAGTCTCATGCATCTGCTATCTTGCTGAAGGTGATACAAATAAGGATCTAAACTTATTTGAGAACTCCCCCAACTAATCATAGAATTTAATCTCCCCTAAAATTTTTCCTCTTACTGGCCATCCACCAGCGCTCATCCTCCTTATATAACATAATGATTGCTAATGATACATCTCTCTCAGGAGGACATTGCATATTTTCAAATGTCTTCTCCAGCCTCCTCAACCAGTCCTCTACTGCCTTGGGCTCAATAGCACCCTTGAACCTCGGAGACTTTAATCATAGAAATATTTGTATATGTTTATATACCTCATTAGATCTTATATCAAGAACCTTGATATGTGTCTTACCAATCATTTGAGCTATCAGACTAGTAAAACACATTAAAATTGGCTATCGGAGCTGTACTATGTACAAGAGCTTCCTAACTTGTACTCCATCCATCAATTATATCTAGGTTTGGCGAATCCAAAATCACACAAAATATATAATTAAACATATATGCACATGAAACAAATAATAATAAACACCCATATAGACTTAAAATTGCCCCACTTCCAAAACTATTGCTTTAATACTATAAAAATTTGTCACAACCCAACCCAACCAGTACATATCCTATCATATTGAGCTATGATAAGTAAATCCAAAGATATAGGTTTGGAATGCTTTAAATTTTATTTCAATATTTATTTTAAATAAATTACAAACTACAGAGCTACTAAAATATTCAAAGTAGTACTATAAGCAAAATCATCCACCATATTTCTTTTAATTCATAAAAATATATAAATTATAGTACATTGCTATAAATAGAAGCTACAAAAGTGAATAATAAACTAGTTATGACTATACCAAAATTAAAATAGAGACGTACCTATAAATTTAGATCTAATCCTAAATTGTTAATAAACAAGCTCATTCCCTTTCACAGATCATAAAAATCAGAAACAAAACTATAGTGAGTTAAAACAGCTTACAGGCCACACAAATCGATCCAAAATTTTAATTTTTTTATTAACCATTTTTTAATATTTAAAAATAATTAAATGTAATATAATAAATAATTTGAGCAGTTTATCTATTATTACATGTATAATTTTAACATATATGCACATTTTTCATCATATTATAATAGTTAAAGTGTAATTAAGCATGTACAAGAATTGCAAAGTTTTTAATAATGGTAGGCAACAAAAATTCCTACTAAGCAAAAATGTACATTTTCAACAAATAATCAAATTGTCAATGTTATTTTAGTAGATTTTTATGAATTATCCACAAAAATATATGCTATTTTCAGACTTTAATTGAATTATAATATTATTTTTTGGCATCCAAATAACTTTCTATTCAATAAAAATTACATAAATTCTAAAACCCCGGTTGTAAAATTTTTAAAAAATATTCAAAATATTCATAATCTTTATCTCTATAATATATAAAAGTTACACGGTGAAATATTTACTCGTGCAAAATTATCCCAACTTTTTAGTAACAAAAATAAAACTTTAATAAAAAAATTCTATAAAAATTACATATTTTAAAAATTAATATAAACATAGTGTGACCTACCTTGAGACAAATAAATTTAAATTTTCTAACTGGACTAACATGCAAAAATAGCTTTAAGACCTCCAAAACCAAACTTTTCATTTATCTCTCCTATCTTTTTCTCTTTTTTCCCCTTACATGTTCTCATGCAAAGCTTTTATTAAATTATATAATAGTGGATTAGGATATTCTAATAAAATATTAAATAAGTATTCTAATTATTTAATTTTAAACAAAAAATTCATCTAAATTCTTTTATATCCTCAAATATGAAAATCCAAAATTTTTACAAAAATATTCATAAATTAGCTAAGCATGTCCAAAACCCTCTCGTAAAATCAATTTACATGCACCTAACAGTCCCAACTTCTCATTTTTACTGACAAGAACTAATTTCTTAAAGAAATATACTAGTGTCCAAAAATTATGAAAAAAATTAGTGAAACTAAAATATAACAATATTTATGATATGATGAAGATAGTTTGTGATTTAAACTTATAATAACTCCTAAATAATTTTTATATAAACCAAGACATAGCAATCTCATCTCAAATCATTTCTCTCAATTTATCCCTTTATTTAACTTATTTTTAAAGCAGACATTAGAACTTGAAGATTGTTATATAATATGCAATAAATAATATATCTACTTGAAATTTCAAATAAGAAAATTGGAACATAGCCATTACAACAACCATATGCATTAGGAACCACACCACCCAACTTATTCTATGCTATCAATTTGGAGGATGAAACCAAATGCAATTCATAAATATTGCAAAATCTGAAATACTGGAAAGCAACTCTAAAAGATTGATGTGAAAATAAGTCTTAAATAAAAAGAAAATCATTCAAGCAACATTTATCATCATAAAATATAAATAAATAAAAAAGGATTATTTTATTGAAATTGTCCTTGTTTAATTTTCTACATTTTTTAACTTTCTTTTATCTTTGTTGCTTTATATTTGTCAGCTTGTTAAAGTTCTTTCTATTTTCTTGGAGAATCAAATTTATTTTTATTAACCATATTATCATTTGTTATATTCTTTTTTAGCTGTATATCAAGGCATTAAAAGAAATGACCTACTTCGATCCAAGCTATGTCACAGCCATGGCAACTGTCGTCCTCTTCCTTATCATTTTCATCGGCATCAACTTATACTTGTTTTTCCGTCGTTCCACCGCTCCCCCTATGCTTGAGCTCACACTCGGGACCTGGTCTAACTATGCAGAAGCCATGCGTCAGGATCCGCGGGCAGCCTCCAGTGACTGCTGCTCAATTTGCTTTTCTGACTATGATAAGGAGGAGGAGGGGGATGATGATCCAGTGAGGCTTCTACCTGATTGTGGGCATGTATTTCATGTCAGATGTGTGGATACATGGCTACAACAACATCGAACTTGTCCGGTGTGTCGGTCATCAGTGATGCACGGATGAGATTATGCTTGAAATTGGACAACTATTATTCTACTATGTATTTGACTCTCTTTGTGACTCTTTGGCCTTGTTTAATATGGTTGTTGTTGATGTATAAATTTGTTTAAAAGCATTTGTATAGGAAATAGCATTTAAAAAAATGGTGTATGAATATTGGAGTTTAATCTTATTTGTGGAATGAAAACAAAGTATTGCTGCATATAAATCAAATGTGAAGTCTATTTAGTAAATTAGTAAAATGAATGTGCTTGATCCAAAGACTGCATTGGAAATGGTAATCACCCCCGGATTCTGGCTGCTGAGCGGGGAAATAGTCACTACATCTGTATTTCCAGTGTTGAGCTGAAAGAGGATGAGACCTTGTGGAAAGACAAAGACATCTCTCTCATTAGAACTTTTATTACGTCCTCTGACTTGTGATATCTCGTTCCCTTACTGTTCCTATCTGGATTGGATTTTCCTCCCAGGATCGACCGGGACGATGGTGAGATCGTCCAGGCCGATCAATTGAAGTTTTGCTCAGTACAGCTCGGTATAAACTCAGTACAGATTTTGCTCCTGGATCATCCAGGCCGATTTTGGATCGGCCGGGGACGATCAGTAACGACAAAAATCCCGAGAACAAGGGTTTTTATTGTCCAAGGAAAATTAATTATCGTCCTTAGAAATCATCCTGGACGATGTGAATTTGTTCACATCGGCCTGGACGATGTGGCGATCGGCCGGGCCGATCTGTTGAGTTTATATGAAAAATCAGCTCGATTCGAGGACAGAGAAAATCATTTTATAAAATATCTGATTTTGAAGAGAGAGAAAGAGAAAGGAAAAGAGAAGGAAAAGCTTGGTTTCGGAGGCCGCGGAGCGTTTTTCGTCCGTCGCTGCTGTTGGGATAATTGAAGATCTCGCGGTAAGGACTCCGAATCCTATTTCTATTTTCAAAGATGTTGTGTTTTGATCGATTCGTGCGCTGATTTGTATTTTCGTAGTCGAATTTTGGGCATGATTTCGTATTGACACAACTTTCACCGCACAACTTTTAGAATGTTATAGATACGAATATTCTACACGATTTGAGTATTTTCTACGAAGATTTTACCGGTCGGAATTGATTCTACGCGATTTTAATTGAATAGAAAAATATCATGACGTGATTTGATTTGGATTCAGTAGAAGAATAGTCTTATATTGTTGTCGTGAACATTCTATTGTAATTTGGTGAATTGTGATTTTGTAGGATTTTTGTATAAATTTGATAGACTGCCGTTACTCTGCCCGATTTTCGTACGATTTCTGATTTGTCTGAAATTGATAGATTGAATTGATATGTATATGAATATTGATATGATTGCTTTAATATTGACTATTGAATTGATTATTGATCGATTATTGATACTGGAACACAAGTGGAACCTGGTTGAACGTTGGTTGGAGATTGAATTGACCTGTACAGGATTGTGGGCCGACGGGCTTTCCTTTAAACATTGATTATGGATATATGGATGGGAGTCATAAGGAGTTCTTATAGATATGCCGACGGGCGGCCGACGGGCAATAGAGTGACGACTCTTTTTATTGAAACCAACGTATGGATATCTACAACAGCAATATGGATTCTACAACAGCAACATAGCCAGTTGATTGTACTTGTCCAGTGTTATTGTATTGAATGCATGTTTATTGTATTGACATACGGATCGACTGCTTTATCGATTTCTGCTTTATTGATTGGATTGATGGATTTTCTTTTACTGTACGGTTTCATTGATTGATCGATGAGCATTGAGCATGGACATTATTGAGCATTGATATGGATTATGGATGTATATAGATATTGTATAGATTCATTGCTATGGACATGGATATTATAGATTCATTGACATTATTGCTTATGGATTTATTGATGTTGCCTATAGATGCATTGATACTATTATTTTTGTATTATATTGACTTGCTGCATGGATTTATTGATGGGATAGATTGAGATTTATCGAATTGCTTTCCGATCGATCTTATTGACTAGATAGTATTGATTAGATAGATTGATTTGACGCGATTGATTTGACTGATTGACGGATTCTTCTGAGCATTGACGTATTGATTTATTGAGTTTGATTTATCGATTCTTCTATCACCGCATCGACTACTGATCTTATCGACTATTGATTTCCGTACTGCATTGACTACTGAATGGATTTCCGTATTGCATAGATTCATCGACCATTGACTGTTATGGATTTGATTTACTGACATGCATATTGATAGCATTGCCGTGCTTTGATTCCAGTTATAGGTATTAGATGACCTGCTGGGCTTTGTAAAGCTCATTATATGTGGTTGATATTTTCAGGTCAGGGCAAGGGAGCAGGAGATAGAGATTGATCCGGATCTACAGGTTTTAGTTCTTTTGATGATTTTGATTCTTTTGTACTCAGGACATGATAGATTGTAGTACTGGTGATTATAGAATAGTTCCTGAGTATTATATATGATGTTTTGAGATATGAATCGAATTGTACATTGATGTTTTAAATTTATAGACTTTTTATAGACTGTGATAGATTGGATATTGTAGATGACTCTGGTAAATGGTCGGTTTGATTGACATTCTTTCCAAGTTAGATCTTGGGGCGTCACATGACCGGACGCAGAGCTACGTTCGGCCGCGAATAACATGTCGTCACGTGCTCTTACTCTTTACCGTGCGGCCAGACGACTTGACCCGGACCGGAACCCGGGATTGCTATGTTCGCGTATTGCTAGGTATTACTCAGTATTTGCTCGGTATTACTAGGTATTGCTTGGCAATAACGAGAAATACCGCTCTGTGAAGAACAATACTAAGCAAATACTTAGAAATACCAAGTTTTTTAGAAAAACTCGGTATTTCTATGTATTTGCTCGATATTGCTCGGTATTGGTTATTGCCGAGTAAAATCGACCAATACCTAGCAATACCTAGTAAAATCGAGACCAATACCGAGCAAATACTTAGAAATACCGAGTTGTACCGAGTTTTTCTAGAAATACCGAGCAATCCTGGGTCCGTTTCGGGTCGGGTTGTCGGGGCGCGCGATAAATAGTGAACGCGTGGCGCGATTCTATTGACGGCCGAACGTAGAGCTACGTCCTATGACCAGACCAAATAAAAGTTCCTCTCATTAAGAACCTTTGTGAAGAGCTTGTTGTCCGGGTTATTGGATGACATGAACCCAACAGCAAGAATTACCTGTATCACCAGAAGTATCTCGCTGGCCCTCGGATAAGTGTGAGGAGGGATGAGGCCAAAAGGCGCGAGCAAGTGAGATGCCGAGTCTGTTCAATCCCAGGCGTCACCTTCGATCCCAACTGGTTTGATGTGCTGCCGGGTTGGCTTAAGCCCGTAAAGAGGAAATCGTTCTCGTTCACCAAGTTGGGGTCCTTGCAGACGAACCCATTCACAAATACTGCAAGATCATTATTTATTTACATAAGCATATATATATATATATATATGTATGTTCTGCATTGCAAATGATGAATAAATGAATGAATGCATGAGAGACATATATATAGATCGTACTGTTTGATGTATTGTCTGCAACGCAAGAGTCTTGAAGTTGAGTGGGATCAGTGGCTATTGCAAGCGAGGAAGCCAAAGCAAGCAAACCAAGAAAGAGCTGGAGGCCATGAGACAGCCATTTTCCTTAATTTATAAATATATGGCTGATCTCTCTCTTTCTCTCTTATATCAAGCTTTACCTTGCTTGTGGTTAATTTCCTTTGGGGTGTATAGGGATTATATATAATGTGTTATCTTAAGAGATCGGTTATTAATGCTTGGAGTTGGAGTTAATCCCATGTTTACAAATCATTGAAACTGTTATGGGAAAAACAAGTCTTAAATTCACTTCTCCTCATGCATGAGATATATACAATTAACTTAAAGAGTAGCGAAATGGTCTTCAACTACTTGCAAATTAATCTTGGTAGCCGGTAATTAATGACCAAATCAGCTAAGAACTTCATGAACGTTTGCATGCTACGAGGTATTTGTTATTGTGACTACTTTTTCCATTTTAAATTGTTAAATACTAGCCTCGATCACTTACTATGTAGAAAATTGACCATAATGCCTACTGATATTGTGATTATTTGCATTCTTACAATGATTGTTATATCATTGTAAATTGTTGCAGCAATTGCATTATTTGAGCCTAAAGGAAGTATGTTCATGCATTTCTTTACACCTTATTTAATAGGCTCGATCGCTTACATGCACAAACTGCATTGCCAGCTTCTTAATTAATTTCTTCTGCCATAAGAACTCGTTCAAATTTTAAAACATTACCGTAAGAGTGCTTTATTCTAATGAAAAGTAAATAAGTTCAGCTTCCCATCTTACTAAGTAGATTAGATACAAAGTAATTTTGATTCCAAAGTTATTCAACAAGACAACCTAGCTCTGATAGCAAGAATAAGATGCATTAGAGACGAAAAATAATATCAATGCCCCCAAATTACTGTCAAATAATCGAAAAAATTATTGGAAGCATACTTGAATCTATTGAAAATGCAAAATTGAGGTTTTGAGTTTTTCGATCTTCCATGTTTGAAGCAGCGTTCTCCAACAAAGCGAGAGACCCCTTATTTTCATTCAAAATGGAAAATGAGAAAATGAGAACTTAACCACTTAACTGAAGATTAGTGCATTTATTTTATTTTAGCTCTTAATTAAAATAAAATAATATATTAGATCTCTACATAATATTTAATTCCATACAAAATTAAATGATATGTCATATTCGCCAAACAATAATTTAATTTCTTAAATAGATCACACATTTAATTGGCTTAATTTTTAGATAGCTACTAATATAATGCTTGATTTATATAACTCATATATATCAGCTCACATATAAAAATTTCTAAATAGCGGGTGCTATTTATAAAGCAATTTTTTAGTACTAAAATTTCTATTTTAAAAAAAATTTGTAACAAAAAGATGTTTTAGAAAACAATATGAAAGTTATCTTAAATAAAATCTAAATTTAAAAATTCTTACATTTGACTTACTCTACGCTATTAATAGTCAGAACAAAACAACCCATTGGAAAATTTGAAATTAATGTCTGACAAACTATACTGAAACTTTGAAATAATTAAATACCATTTAAAATTTATAAAAAAGTAAGTATAATAATTTATCTATAGATAAATTAGAATTAGAATGTTAAATAAAATTATAGAATAATTTCTACAGCTATAATAAGCATATTTTAAACAAAAAAAAATTTTTAATTACCTCTATCCATAAAATTAAAGACTAACCGGCACGCATAATCTGTTAACATACAAAGAAAAGAAACTTCCCGTATATAAGCAAGTCTGCTTATATGGCTTGCAGCATATGGCTACAACCTCTCTGCACTGCTAACCGTCTGCTCCCTCTGATACTTACAACCAACTTTATACTTTACTCTATTATATATTTGTATGCAAAGGAGATATCAATACAGAGAATGAAATGAAGAAGCTTCATCACCGAAATATAATATCTCCTGCTTCTCTGTTTTTCTAACTTTGTTTTACAGGAATCTTCATGGTATCAGAGCTTCATTAGGTGCCATCGCAACAGCTGCTCAATGCTATGGCTGACAGTCAGGTTTCCTCAACACCTCAGGCCGCTCCAACTGCAGCTGTTGCAGTCGATTTCTCCATCCCTGCACCTTTAAAGTTCATCATCTCCAATATAAAGCATATTGTAAACATTCAGCTCAATAGGGACAATCATGCCATATGGAAACTTCAGGTTCTCCAAATCTTCTCTGCTAATGGGTTTGAAAGCTTCATCACAAGTACAGAAAAGCTCATCTCCTCCTCTGCTGGCGATATAACTCCCAATCCAAAATATCAAATCTGGCAGCTAACTGACCTCCACTATATCGCCAAGCATTTTACCATATGTTCTAACCTTGCAAACTACTTATGAGATTTGGGAAACACTTAAAAATGACTCCAACTAACAAATCGTTCAAGAGTTATCCAACTCAAGAACGAATTGTATCGCATTGAGATGAAGGATCTATCTGTTAATCAATATCTGGCTCAAGTAAAATCTCTAGTGGACAATATCGCAGTAGCAAGGTCAAAGATAGATCCAGAGGATATCATTTTACATACTTTGAATGGGCTGTCATCATCCTACAATGCATTCAAAATCGCAATCCACACCAGACCCTCCAGCATCCCATTGGACGAACTTTATTCACTGTTGCTAAGTGAAGGGATTAATATATAGAATGATCAATCCAAAGAAGCCGCTGCTCCTCATGATTATGCTGCACTAGCTGCATTCAAAAATCCGACCACCAATCGATATCCCTCAGCAGACCAAACCAAAGCGAATCGCGGCAGATTCCCAGGAAATTGAGCTTCATCTCAGAGATCCCTCTCTAACCCAGGTCGTCCACCACGTAACTTCAACAGAGACGCTGCCGCTCCTCGAGTGACTTGTCAAATATGCAACAAACCTGGTCACTCAGCTGCACAATGCTGGCACCGCACCAATCTTCAATACACGCCGACGATGCCATCTCCTCAGCGCAGTTTCTTCACAACACAGCAACCCAGTTCTCCATCGGATTGGTATTTGGATTTAGGAGCTACTTTACATCTTACCTCAGACCCACTCCAACTTCAATACTCACATCCATACACTGGGAGCAACAGCATCTCCATCGCCAATGGCTCTTCCCTTTCGATCCAATCCATTGGACAAGGACTTCTTCCCCTACCCAACACCCCATGTAAGCTACTACTACAAAAACTCTTGCATGTTCCATCCCTTACTCACAACCTATTATCTATCTATTCACAAACTTACAACTGTTCCATATGTTTTGACAAATTTGGATTCGCCATAAAGGACAATCAAAACAATCAAATTATCCTTAAAGGTCGAAGCCGCGATGGTCTCTACACCATTCCTGCTCAACCACATTCAGCTTTGCACACATCTCAGTTATCTACCTCCACATGGCATGCGCGTTTGGGACATCCACACCTCCAGCTGCTACAGCAATTAGCCAGAAAATACCCACTTTATGAATTTCAAGCACTACTTCTTTCTTTGCAACTCTTGTAATGTGATTAAAAGCCATAAATTACCTTTCAAGTTTAATGAAAAGAAAACTTCAACTCCGTTTGCCATTGTTTATTCAGATGTGTGTGGTCCTTCACCCATTTCTTCTTTAAATGGCTACTACTATTATGTTGTCTTCATAGATGATCACACTCAATTTTCTTGGTTATACCCAATGCATACAAAAGCTGAAACTTTTCTAAAATTTCAACATTTTCTACGTTTTATACAAACTCAATTTAATACCACAATAAAAACATTCCAATCCGATGGAGGTGGCGAATACCAATCCACAAATTTCAAAACTTTTCTCTCACACCATGGCATTCATCATCAAATGAGCTGTCCCTATATGCTCGAGCAAAATGACATTGCCGAAAGAAAACACCGTCATCTTATAGAAACTACTCGCACACTGCTCCATGCAGCTCACTTGCCTCTCAAGTTTTGGATTGAAGCACTTCTTACGGAAAACTACCTTATCAATCGACTTCCATCCAAAACTCTTCATTTCGACAATCCTTATCACCTCCTACACAAACAAGAACATTCCTACGCACACCTTAAAACCTTTGGTTGTCTATGCTATCCGTGGCTTCGACCACTCTCTCCTTCCAAACTACATTCACGATTAGCACAATGCCTCTTCGTTGGATACTCCACCACTTATAAAGGCTATCGCTGCTTCAATCTTCAAACAGGAAAAATACATATCTCAAGACATGTAATTTTTCATGAAGACGCTTTCTCATACATGAACAGCAATCCATCAGTTACCACTCCTCAATCTACATCTCACACGTCTCCCCTTCCTCTAATATCGATCTCCACAATATCACCTGCTACTCTCAATTCCAACACTCCAATTCCTACATCAAACATCACACAGCCACATTCTTTACAAACCTCTGCTCCCACCTCTTCCAATCACTCTATCAATCCATCCCCTTCCAACTCCCATTCTCATATTCCGTCCACTAACAATGTTCCCCCACCAATCCATAATACACCCCAACCTCATCATCTCATACAATATCGGAAATTAGCAGGATGTCTACAGTATCAGACCATAACAAGATCGGACATTGCTTAGATCGTCTTCAAGTTTTAGATGGTGATTTATCAAAAAATAATGTTAAGCGTAGTAAAAGCAAACCCAAAAAGAAATTATTTTTCTTTTTGGAGTCTTTCTGTTTTGGTTTGTTGGTTTATCTTGATTTTCGTTCTTTGGCGTCATCATTATTGGATTAGGATAATGATGAAGCAAGTTTCCTGCAAGCCCCTTGGACAGTCATGGCTTAGTTGGCAACCTAGATGGTTCTGTGATCTTTTGGCTATTTTCTTTTTCCCTCCTTGGATGGTCCCAAGCTTGGAAACCAAGGGCGGTCTGAGTCCTATTGGCTGGGGGATTTCTAATTTAATTTCGTTTAGACTGCTTGGCCCGATTGATTATTGTACTTTTTTTATGTAATTTTCATCTATGTGACCATTAGTTGGTCTTATGGTGTATTGTTTTTACTCATTTGAAAAAAAGGTGTTATAGCTTGAATAGCTATTAGATGAATTTTTCAGGGATAAATATTTATTGTTAAAAAAAAAAGTTCTTGTAAGTACATATTATTATTCTATCTTTTGTCAGAGTTCTATGGAAATGTGAAATGCTATTTAGATAAAAAAATTATTATTATTATTTAAAATTTAGGCAACATTTAATATCATTTTTAAAATGTTGAAAATAGTCGAATAAGATCATACTTAATGATCTAAAGCAAAATAGAGTGACACCCTTCCATTTTTTTTATCCGCTTATACATTAAAGTTCAAAATTATGTAGATATATTAAACATCATGAAAAGTTAGATGTAATAACACAAATATTTTTTTATTTATATAACTGGCTAATAGATTTTTTTTTTTTTTTTTATAAAACCCACATTAGGGGTTTATGTGTTAAAATAAAAATGGAATTATAAGTCATTATGGGTCTGTTATTTGACTTATAATGATGGTTTTATATTAAGTTTACATGGTTTTAATTGACTTATAATGATGGTTTTATTCGAGCTCTAGTCGGCCTTTTCGTTATAACTCATTTAATTTCTATTAAAATTTTCAAAATTATTCTGATGCAATCAATCCATTAGATTGATACACCAAGTTCTTATAAAAAGTTTGGTAGCAGTTGATAAAAGTATTTCAACTCCACTACCATTGCATTCCAGCTGACAGATCGTCAACCTCTGCTCTGCCGCTTGACAGAGCTTGCTGCCACTTCCTTTGCACTGTAGCAACCCTTTTTACTCTATGTAACTATCTAGGATATTTTAATCATTGTGTTTTCTACTTGCACCTGTGTATATATACATCTGATTGTGCTACAATAAAATTTAATACAAAAGACTTACTTTCTCCTCTCTATGATTACTGCTCTTCCTATGCTTGTCTTGCTTATCGGAATGATTGGTGAAGCTCAATCAATCGCCTTTAACAGTAACAATAGGATCGGGCGCCTAAAATAGACACAGGATGGTAATGAGAACACCCACTGCTCTGATCACGAGTACAAAGCACTGGAACACAATCACAAAGCAAGTTATGTCAATAATGAATATGATATAGAGCACATGAAGAAGCATCTTGCAGGTAATAACAACCAAAGAAGCCAAAAAAATAAAGCTGCTAGCAATGCTATCTTCCTCGGCCTTGCTGAGAAGACCTAGGGCACGAGAAAGACAAGGCAAAAGAATGAGTATCGCGAGAAGGAGAGTGGAGAGGCATCAGTACCTGCTAGAGTAAAGAAGAGGCGACGGGTCGTCGGAGAAGCTTTCACGCGAGAAAAAGAACCGGCTGGCAGAGATCGGGGTGACATTTTGACGGGAACGGAGCGGTAAAGCTGAGGTGTTGATGGCAAGGTTTAATAATAGGGTAAATTTTAGAAGGGAGCATTATTTGCTAAAATTATATTAAGGAGTGCATTTAAAAAATATGTAAAAAGAAGCAAGGTCATGGGGAGAGAGAATGAGAAAGATAGATAGAGACATATAAAGAGGTGGAGAGAGAAAAGGGGGAGAGAGAGGGGCATCGAATGATCCAGATATGACAAAATAAGAGAGAAGAAGAGGAGATGGGGGTATTTTTTATACTATAATATAAATATTATTTTTAATTTTGATAATTTAATTTATTAAATAATTATTTATAAAACTTTTTAATTATAAATAAATAAGTATAAAAAAATAGTATTTAAAATTATTTTTTCAGGCCATTTAATATAGATGTAATGAAAATGAAAATAATATTTCATTACAATTTAAATCTCTTTTTTTGAAAATTTTGTTACAATATAATTTTATAAGTTTTTGTAATAAATTAAATTAGTAATATTAACAATTCATTAAAATATATTTTATTAATTTATTAATATTAAAAATAATATTTTATTATATTTTTAATGTAATCAATAAAAAGACCCAAAAAGCCACCGTTGATCATACAGATGAAAGGACCACCAAGGTTGTCAAAGCATGGACATCTAGAGTGGCATGCAGTAAACCTGCCACATCATTGTCCAAAAAGGCACAAACATAGCCCAAAGGCTTCCCAACAGATTGGCAGTATCCAACTGCTAGGCAAAACACAAAATACCCCACCAAAGATATCCACAACAAGCCAGCTAGAAACATGAAAACCACAAAAAATACCATTACTTCTGATTAGATTTACGCTTGCGACATTTTCCACCCCCAATAAAAAAGGCCTTCATTCTCAACAATGCAGTTTACACTCAAGTTGTACATCGCATTAGACTCATCGTCGTGTTCCTCCAACTCCTCCCCGCAAAGTGAAGAGCATGATCTATTAAGCCAGTCAGAATGGTCCACACTAGTATCATTCAAATTCAATGCCAAATGAGTTTTCAAATCTTCATTGGATATAATAGAAACCGGGACATCAACCATTGACACCAATCCTTCAATGGCAGGAGAAACACCAACACCAACCTCATGACCACCTAAATTAATATTATAAACATACAATTTCTATGAGCCATGTTCAACAACATCCACATCCATAGATTTTTGGGGAATTGACACCTCGGTCCCAAACGAGACCCCATTATAAGAATCAGGCAAATCTGACAAGGGAATCACATTACCATAAGTGGGAGACTAAAGGGAAACGATTTTAAAATTAGTCATACAAGCTTCCGACCTTATCTCCTCAATACCACCCTCAACGTTAACAAAAGACAAAACCATAGGCAACGAGTGAACAGCTTTATTCCCAACATATATACCATCAACCCCTGCCCCAAAATGACAGTTGAAGGATCTCCAGCATCAATCCTAACTGAATCGAGCTGCACTTCCGCCTCGGCCATGACAACCCATAAACCAAAAACACCTCCATTGCCCCCAGCAATGAACCCATCATCAGCAGACGAAACCAAAAATCAATCTCATTATCATTATCATTATCATTCCCATCAGGCTAACCAGGAATAGACTTACGATTAGGAACAATTAAAGGAATTGAGGACTGGGTGCGACACTCACCCTTAATTTTTTTTAAAGTTAAATGCCAAAACATCATTATGTCTACTTTCTTCTAATTTAACTTCTTCAGAATAGCCAAATGATTTGACTACTTTGTTCATTTTTTAATTTTTTTTAATGCACCTTCTACAAATTTTAACAAATAATATGTTGCCTTCTAAAATTACCCTTAATAATATACATAATTCTCTTCTAACATACGAGCCCAGCAAACAGGAAATGTTATATAACATGAGAAAATTTTGGTGAATGTATTTCTCATTCTCTGAAGACCAGTTTTACTGTTGCAAGTTGAAAAAGAGCCTTCCCTTCTCTCTTTATCGGAAACAGCTTTTAAACCTCTAAGATTTGAGATAATTTTCTTATTATTTTTTTATAGTAATTTTTTAGCATAAAATTTTTTGAACTAAAATTTTTGTATTAAAAAATTATTTAAAAAAAAACAAATTGTCCTAAATTAAATCAAATTATTTGAGTCAGTGAGAATATGTCATTAAATTTGACATATTCCCTAGTGTGCATAGAGAGAGTCAGAGAGAAGAGAGGTGAGAGAGAGATGCTTGAAGACCAACTAGCCATTTAAGTACTATGTGTATCAATCTAATGGATACATTAATTATATTTACATCAATCCTCTGAACCTGAAAACTTTTTTTTTTTTTTTACGAGGAAATACTGTCTTTAGGCCAATGAAAATCCTGGTCGACCTAGCATGCAACCCACACCAATTTACACGGGCCAACACTTAAGGCTTTCACTGCTTGCCAAAAAATTCGAATCAGGGACCTAGGCTTTACCAGCCGGCTCTTCACCACCTGGACAATCAGTGATGGGTCTGAACCTGAAAATCTAAATGCCAAAATGTCATTACGTCTGCTTTCTTCTAATGGTTACTGTTACTCTATTGGGAAAGAGGGCATCTACAGCCACCTACTCTGTTTTTTTCAACTCATTTCCATCTCAATATAATTAATTAATCTTTCGTTGCTTACAATGACTGCATTACCAATATAGGCAGAATCTGGTGGGCTGACAGTGATGCCCTTTAAAAATGACGGTATAAAATCTCAGGTTATCTTCGCAATCTTCTCTAATTATCTTTCCCCATTTTAAATGAAATTTTCATCCCTATTACATCTATATTAGTAATTTAATTTAAATTTTCATTCTAATAAAATTTTGATTAAAAATATAATAAAATATTATTTGTAACATCAATAATTGAATAAAATATATTTTAATGAATTTTCAATATTACTAATTTAATTTATTACAAAAAACTTTTAAAATTTTATTCTAATAAAATTTTGATAAAAATAGATTAAAAATGTAATGAAATATTATTTTCATTCTATTATTTATCTATATACTTATTTATTTTAATTTAATTTTTTTATAAATAATTATTTAATAAATTAAATTATCAATATTTATATTATATCATATAAAAAATACTTAAATACCCCCATCTCTCTCCTCTGTCTTATTCTGTCAGATCAGGACCATTCGGTAGCCCTCTCCTCTCCCCCTTTTCTCCGTCCGCCTCTACATATCTTTCTCTCACTCTCTCTCATTCTCTCTCCCCATGGTCGATTGATTGAGCTTCACCGATCATTCCGATAAGCAAGACAAGCAGAGGAAGAACAGTAATAACAGAGAGGATCAAGTAAGTTTTATGATAGATATTTGTGTTATTTTATGTCTTTAGAATTCTATTATTTTGTTATGGTTATTCTAGCTTATGCCATTATGTTTGTTTGCAAGTTTTTAGTAGTTTGTTAGTAATTTTTTAGTAGTTATTTCACCTCTAAACAAGGGAAATCTAAGTCCTGTGAGATATTTTATGGTATATATAAGATTCTTTACTAATTCCTGAGTAGGTAAATCCTTCTGGTTGCCAAACAGCTACTAAGCTTTTATTTTCTTCTTCCACAAATTTAGACATCTTTCCCTCTCCTCGGAAAGAACTGCAAACCATTTTTCCCTGTTTGCTTCTCAAATTAAAACCCTAAGAAGTGTGGTTTTGTAGTTTTACAGAAAATTAAAAAAAATGTGAGCTTCTAAAAAAAATTACGGTAAAGAAAAAAAAAGTGAGGATTAGTTACTTATAATGGTAGTTGAGAATGAGTGATTAAAGTCTGGCACAATTGAATTGAGGTCTTCTCTATTTTTTGACGATTGGTAATATTTCATGGAGAAAAATAAAGAACCACTACAAAGTCTCATTGTATTCAGGCTCAACAACTGCAAAAGCTAGGCGGAATAGTCCATTGTTCGCATTCATATTGACTGCAGTGAGTAGAATTCCCCTATATTTACCAAGGAGAAATGTGTCATCAAGGCTTAGAACAGGCCTAATATACCTCCAAACAATAATTGATCATCCAAAAGCTCATAAAATTCTTTGAAATTGATGTGTGATGTTAGAGGTTAATTCAGTACATTGTACTTGGCATAGCAGAGGCAACAACTTCCATAAACAAATTCATTGTCCTATAGGACTCCTAACAACTTCCAAATACAGCTTTAATGACCTTCCTCCTAGCAGTTCATGCCTTCATGTTAGTAACTGTCACATTGAATTTAGCTTCGATACGACCAATAATTTCTCTGGATTTTTAAGCTCATCTATTCTCTAAAAGCCGATACAATGAATGAGCTGATAAATATATAAGTGCATTTCCTATGACCTCTGGATAGAATTGGAGTCCAACATGTGTGATCATTTCCTAATTTGGAAATCTTCCACGCCCCTTCTAGACATTTACTTGAACAAGCATGCTAATGCCATAAACATGATTTATAAGGGGTGACATGGTGTACACAAGATATTGTCAACTTCTGCATATTTGATGCTAAAATTAAATATTCCACATTATTCAATATTGACCAGCCACAAAATGCAAACCATAGGTCTTTCTTAGTTGCAAACCACATTCCTTCCACTAACTCCCGTGGAATATGCAATTCTTCGCCTATTCTATTACTTCTGCTAACATCATCAAAGCCAATCTCTGCATCCCACTCTTGACTAGTACGACGTATGCGAGCAAAGTTATTATTAAAAATCATTTGTTCTTCTTTATTTTTAGACCTTAGACAATTGTCTATTATCAGATTTTTCATTGTAGAATAATCTACTGTGTCAGGAAAAACTGCATCAGATGAATATTCTTTTATATTATCATCACGCTCGTCATCAAAATCGCTACTTATTGTCTAATAGCCTTCAACAACTATTGGCATATGACACCCAACACATTCCTCTTCATCAATATTATGCCAAAATGATTGTGTTGATGGTGCCGCAATATTTATATCAACTTCATCTCTCATGAACCTATTAAACATACTATCACTCAGCATTATAATTATGACATATAAAACATAAATAAAATTTGTGGAACAATTACTGCATATGCTCATTGACTTCTGAAATTTCAAAATGACTTATTCGGCGTCCTTTAGGAATATCAAGTAAGTTATAAGACCGCGTCATACGGACGTTTCTATTTTCAATGTCCGGCGTTTCAACTTGAACATACAAGTTAAGTGCTTCACTAGATGCTTTCTCTAATAAACCTTCACATGCTTCTTATCATCAACTTTTGGTGCAACAAAATCATTTCCAATGGGATAACGACATATCAAATTTACTTTGGTGTTTAATATATCATATTTACATGCCCTTAATACTCGTAACTTTAGCTGATCTACACTTCTATTTCTCAGGACTTTTATTGGATGAGTTTGGCCTTCGTTATACATAGGTGAAAACTGCTCATTCACACTCAATTGCCCATTATGCACTAGCATAATCGAAGCCAAATTTTAAATCATCTCTTTTATTACAAAACTGAGACTACAAGTAACATCACCCAAAAAACTATTCAATTTATATAAAAAAAAATTATCAAATATAATCCATAATAAAATTAAAGTAAACATAGTCAATTAAAGTATCTCCTAATTCCACTACAATATATGCAAATCCAAACTAATTATGCATTTTTTCAAGTTAATAATAAAAAATTTTACACTACATTTTACATATAGGGCATTGCTTTAAGCTGTCCGATTGCATACATGATGAATCTGACAGCTAGCTTCAATCCTACAGTTCTGTATGATTTGTGCGTTCGAACGGGCATCAGAGACGATGAAATCTAAAAGGACTATCATGATTTTGTCTTCCTTGCGTACACACCGAAAACCCTAAGAACATATTTGATCTTATACACCCGATATAATGAGCTAAATGGTTTCAAAATTTAAGCAGAGGTAGATTAGGGTTAGAATAAAAAAGGTGAAGTATTCCTAAGGTTTATGATGCAATAGTCGTAGAGTTATTTAAAAACCCATGGGGTTCGAGTTTTACCTCTACATAAGCAATCTCAAAAGGATTTTAATGATTATTTTGCTTCGTGTGGAGGTCCTTTACCACTTTGAAGAGGATTTCAAACTTTGGAAATAAACGGATGAGAAGTTTGACTTACTAGAACGAACAATCTCTCAGTTACCACCTCCTCAAACTGATGGTAGCTTCCAAACAACGGTAAATCATCTGTGAAATCTGTAGGAGACTATAGGGAAGCAAATAGATACTAAAAAAGTGTAGAGACCTGCTAAGGTGTGGATGAATTCAGAATTAGAGTTTAAAGAAGTTTAGCTTAATTCATATGCTAGAGCTACCGGGAATGGCTATGATTAATTAGGGATATTTTTGGGATGCTCGAAAGCTAGCTCAGGCCGTTAGGTAGTAGAGGGACAAGCTGGGCAGAGGGAAAATGACTTGGTGTTATTTTCGAGCATGGAGGGGACCACTTGCTGGATGGGCTGAACAAGGGGCTGCTTTGGGTCGAGTGAGAGTCCAACTATGTTCTAGAAGGGTTTAAGTGAGCTGGGTGGGTTTGAGTTCAACAAGGGAGGTTGGATTGGGTATTTTGACTACTATGAGGTGTTTTGGGATTTGCCATGACTGGTTTGACCATTCAATGGATCTAAATTTACGAGGTGGAGTCCAAGGAGTCCATATTTGCTGCTAAAGGCAATGGTCAAAGGTTTGAAAGGTTAGAATTGATATATAAATGAGTGTGGGTTCTTAGTTAGGTTCCTTCACCTTCTAATCCACAATAATCTAGGATTTATCTTAGACTTAAAGAAAATTCAAATTAGTGAGATCTTCTGATTCAACATTTAATGTAGGTTCAAAAAGTTCAGTTATTGATTTGGATTTTCCCATTGGATCGAGAAAATGTCTGGAAAATTGGATTGGTGCAGTCGTGTACCCTCTGCACTTTGTTGCCGGCGGTGTCCTTTCGGAGGTCCACACAATGTTAGTATTTCAAATCGTTTGTTCTTCTGCATTTCTAGACCTTAGACAACTGTCTATAATCAAGTTTTGTATAGCATAATAATCTATTGTGTCAGGAAAAACTGCATCAGATGAATATTCTTTTATATTATCATCAAGCTCATCTTCTTAATCACTATTCATTGTCTCATAGCCTTCGACAACTATTGGCATATGACACCCAACACCTTCCTCTTCATCAATGTTATGCCAAGATGATTGTGTTGATGGTGCTGCAATATTTATATCAACTTCATCTCTCATGAACTTATTGAACATACTATCACTCAGCATTATATAATTATGACATATAAAACATAAATAAAAATTGTGGAACACTTGTTGCATATGCTCATTGACTTCTGAAATTTCAAAATGACTTATTCGACGTCCTTTAGGAATATCAAGTAAGTTATATGACTGCGTCATACAGAAGTTTCTATTTTCAACATCCATCACCTCAGTGTCCGACGTTTGAACTTAAACATAAAGATAATGCTTCATTAGATGCTTTCTCTAATAATCCTTCACATGCTTCTTATCATCAACATTTGTTGCAACAAAATCATTTCCAATGAGATAACGATATATCAAATTTACTTTCGTGTTTAACAGATCATATTTACATGCTCTTAAGAATCATACCTTCAGTTGATCTACACTTCTATTTCTCAGGACTTTTATTGGACGAGTCTGACCTTCGCTATATATAGGTGAAAACTGCTCATTCACACTCAATTGCCCATTATGCACGAGCATAATAGAAGCCAAATTTTAAATCATCTATTTTATTGCGAAACCGCGACTACAAGTAACACACCCAAACAATAATTCAAATTATAAATATAAAAATTAAAAAATTACCATATATAATCCATAATAAAATTAAAGTTAACATAGTCGATAAAAATTTCTTTCCACTACAATATACGCAGATCCAAACTAATCATGCATTTTTTCAAATTAATAATAAAAAATTTTACACTACATTCTACATATTAAAATTATATTTAAAATAATTTATAAAAAATGTATACAAACAATAATGTACACTACTGTTTACATTCAAAAAATAAAAACTAGATAAAAAATTTTTAAATTTAAAATGAACTAATGAACGAGAAAAAAAATACACTCACAAATAAATCCACAAGACACTTGCTCTCGCACACCGGAAAGCAAAAGAACTCGAGCATATTTCAAACCTACCCAACCCTTCTAGAAACTCCCTGGTTGAACTCAAATCTACCCAGCTAAATTAAACCCTTCTAGAACCTCCCTGGACCCCAGCCCGACGCAAAGAAACCCCTCCATGCTCTAAAACGACACCAACATGCTACCTAATGGCCTGGGCTAGCTTTCGAGCATCCTAATAAAAATAGCCCTGATTGATCTTATCCGTTCACCCCTCACATCCCACCATCTCTCCAGACCTTTTTAAGTATCCATTTGCTTCCCTATATTCTTCTGCACATTTCCCAGACTATTTACCGTTGTTTGGAAGCTGCCGCCGGCGAGAGGAGGAGGCGACCGAGAGATCATCCGTTCCAGTAAATCGAACTTCTCATCCGTTTGTTTTTCCGAGTTTGAGATCTTATACAAAGTGATAGAGGACCTCCATACGAAGCAAAAGAATCATTAAAATCCTTCTGAGATCGCTTGTGCAGAGGTAAAACTCGAGCCCTTGGTTTCTAAGTACGTTTCTAAATAACTCTGTGAATATTGCATCAAAAGCATTAGGAACTCTTCAAAAATTTTATTACAGTCTTTTTATACTTCTGTTTAAATTTTGAAACCATTTTGCTCATTATATCGGGTGTTTAAGAGAAAATAATGCTCATTATATCGGGTGTTTAAGAGAAAATCACGACTGTCGTTTTAATCTATTTGATTTGGACGGTCGAGATTTCGTCTTCTCCGATGCCCGTTCGTCCACACGGATCAGCCAGAACCGCGGGTGACCAATGATAACCGTGGGATTCATCCTGTACGTGATCGGAAGATCGGACGGCTTAGAGTAATGCCATGTGATTTAGGGGTGTCAATTCGGTTCTATGGGTAGGATTCGGGCATCTCATTCGGGTAGGTAATGGCTCGACGGCTCTAAACTGGGAAGTGACAAAACAGATATGAGAACAAATAGGCGCAGCTGACAACTAATTAATCAATTAACTGAATACAGGCACTAATGGTTGGCGTGTTCGTTCGAATCTATTTCCCATTTAAGCCTTCTCTTCACTGTCAATCCACCTGGAACGCATTGACGTTAAATACAGGCACTAATGGTTGGCGTGTTACTAAAATTAAACTTTATTTTTTGTTTATTGGGAAATGTTGGGTGTCGTGAACCTAAATAATAAAATTTAGGTATTAGATATATAAATTTTGCAAAGCACATGGCGACTAATAGTCGCAGCTGACAACTAATTAATCAATTAACTGAATACAGTCAATAATGGTTGGCGTGTTCGTTCGAATCTATTTCCCATTTAGGCCGTCTCTTCATTGTCAATCCAACGAGTTTTTCAGAGCAAAAAAAAAACGCATCTGAGAGTAGCTTCGGCCTTCGAGTTCCAAGAATGAACAAAAAAAAAGGTAATTATGAGAGAGTTAAAGGCCGAGAGATGAGAAGCGATCAGTGAAGCCTGCGACAAGACTTAAAGGCAAGAGAGATTACCTATGTGAAGAGAGGATGAGAGCTGGGACTCGGCAGTAGCTTCAGCCTTCGAATTCAAACCGTCGCCCATTAGCTTCGGCGGTTGTGTTGCGTGCATAAATAAAAAAAAAAGAGAAAATAAATAAAATATAATAAGTTTTTTACATTTTTTTTTTAAATATAGTTTATTATTTCGTTTTTGTTTGGAAAATGTAAAACTGATTTTAAAACATAAAAATGATTTTCATTTTCTCAGAAAATATTATTTTAAATCATTTACTTACTCATATTTAAATTATATTCGTATTAAGCCCTATTTACTTATTTTCGTTATAAACCTGCTCCTATTAAAAATCTTGCCTTTTGACAGCAGGATTTATGCCGGATTTGAGCAGAATTCCAGCAAAATGGGTGTGATCCATTAATGGAGTGATAAACTTCTTGGCCAACCGGAAGGACCACATTCCTGCTAGAAACAAATAAGAGGGGGGCAGTTTCGGTATTTTACACCCCTACCTAAATAAATGTTTTTTTGCCCTTATCTTTGGCATTGCCCAGCCCCGCTTTATTCATCTATTCACGCACGCAACACAGTTGCTGAAGCCACGAGGCGAGGGTTCGAAGTCGAAGGCTGAAGCTACTCCCCAGTCCCGGCTCTCATCCTCTCTTCAGGAAGGTAATCTCTCTTGCCTTTAGTCTTGCCGCAGGCTTCACTGATCGCTTCTCACCTCTCGGCCTTAAAGGCTTTGTTTGTTTGAGCGTTTCTTTGCTTTTGCCCTTTGGAAACGGAGGAATTTTTTTTTTTTTGTTTGGTTCGTCAAATCATGTTCTCAATAACTCATTTTTTTCATTTTTCTGTAGTTTTGAGAAAACTTTTTATATATGGTTCCGTTAGAAAACTCCAGTTTCTGAACTAATTTTTTTTAAAACTGTCTTTTACAAAAAAAAAAAAAAAAACAAACGAAGCCTGAAAGTTTTTGGTGCTTGTACCGTTTTAAAATGACAAATTCATTTCTTTTTTAATGTTTGGCTCTTCAAATCACGTTCCCAAAAACTCTATTTTTTCATTTTTCTGATTTTTTGAAAAAGCTTTTTTTATATGCTTCTCTGTTAGGAAATTCCATTTTCTGAACCACTGTTTCTTAAAATTGCCTTTTACAAAAGTACCAATAAACCAAACGAAGCCTAACTCTCTCACAATTGCCTTTTACAAAAGTACCAATAAACCAAACGAAGCCTAACTCTCTCAGAATTGCCTTTTTTGTTCATTCTTAGAACTCGAAGGCCGAAGCTACTCTCGGATCTCATCCTCTCTTTCTGGTTGCTGCGAAAAACTCGTTTTCTTGCATCTTGGGCCATGTCTTCTTTTCAATTCAATAAGTTGCATGCCTTTTTTGCCAAGTTGGCCAAATTTCTGTCTTGAATATTGGTTGATGAATTATGTAGAATCAGATTGTTGATATGGACTAGATGTCTAGTGCTAGAAATAGAGCGGGACTGGATAGAAAATCTGTAAGGTTAAAATTTTTTTTTTTCTTAAATTTTATTTATGGGCGTTTTATTAGAACTCGCAAGGATGATTTGGACATTGGATGGTGATGCAGCTCAAACATCTAGTATTTAGGCTATAAAATTATGTTCCCCCCTTGTTTTCATAAATTTTTTTTTTTATTTGAATCATATGGCAGTGTATAGGTTGAATTAGGGCATGGTTTTTTTCTACTGAATGTTAGAGATTATTAAAGATTGGATTAAAGTTTTTCTTGTTATGCTGCATAGATTTTCCACCCAGACATAAGGCAAGTATAGAAATTCATATCTATTTCATTATAATGTTTTGTAAGAAGTACTCATATACAATTATTTTATGCCTATTTTTAGTCATTTAGATGTGCAAAAGTTGCAGAGAATCTTTGTTATCAAATAAGGAGTATGATGCATGATTCATTGGCATGGTCGTAAAAGTTGAGAAAATCTCCCTCCTTGCTTGCATTTGAAGCATGCATTTGCTTAAAATTGAGATTATTCACTCCAGATTACTGTACGATAAAAAGGAAGATAAATCACATAAGAGTTCATTTTGTGTATGTTAATGTTGGAGAATAATATCTTTTGTTCGGATCCATTGCTTTACTGAAACCTTTCATATCAGTCTAAATCCATAATAAAGGGGGACTAGAATGACAAACATGAACTTCTAAATTTTATATGTATGATATTATAAAAATTTCGTTGGAACTTTTGAAGTTTGGAGATGTTAATTTATGAAATTTTCATTAGGAATAATGAGAATGAGAATATTAGATCATGACCCATCTCAAATATCTAAAATTAGGAAATAACTTTGATTTTTGTCCATATTTATGCAGAGTGCTAAGGGTTTGCAAGTCAACTTTTTTATATTTTTGAGAGTTGAAGTGCTTATATTAGTTACAACTTTCTTGCTAATTTTTAAAAAATTCTTAAGCTGTGAAGCAATTTTTATAATCATATTTGCTAGAGTGTGATAGCCTTAAAAAAGTCATTGTCCTGTTTTTTTTTTCAAAAGGGAAATAATCTATAATACCCACAATAGATTTAAAAAGATTAGATCATTTTATTGTTCTACAGCTATTTTTACAGCAACTCAAGAATCTAAATAGACTCGAAATCACATTTGATTGTTATGTTAGTGTATAGTTTTAACTATGGTTTTATGTTATTTGTTAAATACTTGAGAACTTTAGTGATGATTCCATTTTACCCTTGTGATGTATATGGATTTTCCACTTAGACCTGATGATGTTAAGACGTATTGGATTTGATTTTATGATAGATATTTGTGTTATTTTATCTCTTGATTGCTAATTGATGAAATAAAATAGTAAGATAAAAGCGATCCTCTATTCGAGAGGAGGATTAATCTCTTCAACTCTCTAGACGTTGTTAGGGCCCAAGAACACCAAAGAGCACTAAAAAATCAGCCACCAAAAAAGATGCCCTAGCCCTTATACAAATTAATCACCTAAATTGATGTAGGTGAGCAGTCCAAATGTCAATATTGACATCGCACTGTTCACATGTAGAATTTTGGCGTGAGATTTGGAGTTCGAATACAACAAATGGCTCGTGGCGTATGATGGTATGCAGCTCGATTTGAGATGGTATAAATAGGGAAAGTGAGAAAATAAATTAAAGCTGCGTAGAGAACAAAGGTATTAGGTGAATTATCATACTGATGTTATGAGAGACTATATAGTGAAAAACATAAATGAAGGATATATACTTGATGAATAGAGTTAAGTCAAATGCTATTTTGCTAAAAAAAATTTTACTCTGGCAAGGCAGCTGCAACCCACACGCCACTGTAAATGACTATTCACCTAAAACCTTTGTTCTCTACGCTGCTTTAATTTATTTTCACTTTCCCTATTTAGCTAAGGTCGCGGACTCGCGGAAGTCAAAGGGACGAAGGGCGGAAGTCGGAAGTGTTTGAATCGCAAGGATTCAGCAGTTCAGTGGTTTAGGCGAAATGCTTTCTTCTAATCTCGTTGGAACGCCGAAAGCCTGCCCTTCACCTTCAGCGGCTCACGGCGGCTTGCGACGGGTCGGCGACAGTCGGCATGCATGCTAACATTTTTCTATCTCTCCGCTTTTCCGGCTTTTTCTCCGTTTAAATGTTTAATCCATTGTTTTTAAAGACTTGCACAAATTTTCGCTGATTTCAGACACTTTTTGTTGATTTCGGCAGCCCGCAGATACTGGCTCTCCCAACAAATCAAACGGATACGGTCATCCAGGGTTTCTTCTTTGGACGGGAGGTGAGTTTTCAGCTTTTTCATTCCTCAATGGAAATAATATTTAGTTTTGTTTCTTTGTTTTGTTATGATTATTCTAGCTTTTGCCATTATGTTTGTTTGCAAGTTTTTAGTAGTTTGTTAGTAGTTATTTCACCTTTAAATAAGGGAAATCTAAGTCCTGTAAGATAATTTATGGTAAATATAAGATTCTTATTATAATATTATTTACTAAATTAAATCCTGGTTGCCAAACAGCCCCTAAGCTTTTATTTTCTTCTTCCACAAATTTAGACTTCTTTCCCTCTCCTCGGAAATAACTGCAAACCATTTTTCCCTGTTTGCTTCTCAAATTAAAACCCTAAGAAGTGTAGTTTAGTAGTTTTACAGAAAAAAAAAAGCGAGCTTCGTCAAATTTACAGTAAAATTAAAACTGGGAAGTGATGCATAACAGCTTCTAGTCAATTCGGTTTAATGCCTATGTTCCAAAACGGATATAAGAACAAATACCAGTGGCTGCTTACTAACTAATTAATTAACTGCATATAGGCACTAATGATAGTTGAGTGATTAAAGTCCAGCAGTAATTATGGAGGCGTGCTGGTCCGAATCTATTTTCCCATTTAAGGCTAATATCTCATTTTAATTGTGACTAACAGCTAACAATTCCCTAAACAATGTGATTAAAAGCCGTCTCTCTCCTTAGCTCTTTATTCTAATAATAAAGAGAATTTCATTTTTTTAAAATTGGGCCACTTGGGAAAGCATGGGTCCGCCCCTTATTTAATCTCAGGCGTTAAAAATAGAAAATGATAATTAGAATAAATCGATTGTACCTTGACAATTGTCATGACATGATTTATGCAGATAATTCATATCTTTGCTTCTACAATTCTAGCCTTTGTCAATGGCTATGTATGCGATGCAGGATGGAATTAGTATTTGTCCATTTATTGGATGATTGGGGCATTCTTTTGGCTTATATGTGTCCTTCGATCAAGCATGAGTGAAGTTCTAGGACACCGATCAATGGGTTGTCACGGAGCAGGGAAATAAGTTGGGGGGTTTCTTTCGTCTTGTTATCAGCGTGACGTCTTACTTTACGCGTACACCCAAACAAAATCGTCTAGGCCGGGCATGACTGATTCACTTAAGTTGTTGGAGTATGACGAACTCGTTGGTATACTCGGTCAGGAATGAACATGAATGAAGACTATGCTCGCTCGTTGATTTTTCACCTTCGTGGCTTCAATCTTCAAGGACAGTTGTTTGACAAGGAAGAGGGAGCCGGGAGGGGAGAGCTACTTGCGATTCAGGAATTCACGCATGAATAGGATCGGCTAGGGAAAAAGGGAAGAATATGAGATTTAGTGGGTGATGCGGAGCATCGTTGCTTGGCGTCTTCTAGAAGAGCCACTTACCTTCAATACACACCAATTCTTTTATAGTGTTGAAGCTCCACTATCTTTATGCTATATTTAGTATCTTAATACTTTTTATACCTTTTACTTGTTTAGCTTTTATAAGTATAGCTGAAAGGAAGTAGCATATACTCAACGGAACCTTGTAGAGAGGCATCTTCTTGGTTTTATTATCAATACAAAAATACGTTTTCTGGTTTCGTTTCTTGTTTTTCCTCTGTTTCTCCTTCTTGCAGGTTTGTCTACACCATAAATTGGTATCAGAGCTACAATCCAAGATGGCGGAGGGAAGCAAAAGGGTGGCCACCAGTGAAGAACACAGCCTTGAAGCCCTATGGGCGGAGCACGCCAGTTTGGCGAGACAAACCGAAGCTCTCTCAGCAGATTTCAACCGTTTTTTCGGTGAGATTCGGCGTGAGCTACGATAGATTAATGCCCGTCTGGATAGGAACCAAATCGCCTGGACAGAGCTACCGGCAACCATACTGGCACCGACTGCAAGACTTGGGTTTAGAGCAGATATAGAGCGCGAACGACTGATTCAAGACACATCGGGTTCTGAAGGAGAGCTGGATCGATTCAATGCTCTGGAAGTGTCGGATTCAGACAATGAGACGGTAGTAATTGGCAGGTGACGTCCGACTGAGCGAGATTGACATCACGATGACTTTCGAGTCAAATTAGATATACCGTTCTTTGATGGAAAACTTCATATTGAAGATTATTTGGATTGGGAGAGGGCTATTGAAACATTTTTTGAGTACATGGAGATTGATCCAGAAAAACAAGTATGGTATGTGGCGTGCAGGCAAAAGGGTGGCGCTAGTGCGTGGTGGTAACAAGTTATCCAGTCTCGGAGGCCAGAAGGCAAGGGAGTAGTTCGGAGTTGGTTTAGAATGAAGCAATTGTTACGGGGCCATTTTTTGCCAATTGATTACGAGCAAATGTTATATGTGCAATATCAACACTGCTCTCAGGGCTTGAGGATCGTGAATGACTACACAGAGGAGTTTTATAGGCTCAATGCTCGGAATAATTTGAACGAATTAGCTAATCAAATTATAACAAGATATATTGGGGGCTTGAAAGATGCAATCCAAGATAAGCTAGAACTAAATGCGATCTGGTCACTCTTGCAAGCAGTTAGTTATGCTCTTAAAGCCGAAATGCAACTGAGCCGTTATAATCACAGCAGATCGAGCCAGCGTGGATTTGAGATTTCCACTGAAAACAACAAACATCCATCTCAAGCTGCGGCCAACTCTTCCAAACAACTGACCACGCCACCTTCAGGCTTCAGCAAGTCAACCCACTATTGCTGGCCAAAGGGTAAATGAACAAAAGACGTATCCGAAGGGCAAGCTTCCACTGAAGGGAATCCCTATGCCAAGCCTTCTAAAATTAAATGCTTTAGATGTTTCCAGTTTGGACAT
Organism: Dendrobium nobile; assembly: GCA_022539455.1. Taxonomy (NCBI): domain Eukaryota; kingdom Viridiplantae; phylum Streptophyta; class Magnoliopsida; order Asparagales; family Orchidaceae; genus Dendrobium; species Dendrobium nobile. Next base: position 5,495,278 of record CM039727.1, read on the forward strand.
AAATCCAATGAATGTCCGACCCGTCCTCAATTACAAATGGTGGATGCCGAAGCCGAAGAAGAAGCCGATGCAACTATTGGTGGCCAAGAAGATGAATTATAGGACATTGCAGGAGATAAGGGAGAGCCTCTAATTTGTGTTTTACAAAAACTGTTGATAGCTTCACAGCAGCTGACTCATTCCCAACGAAATGCCTTGTTTAAAACAAAATGCACCATTCTCGGCAAGGTCTATGATTTGCTATTCGACAGTGGGTGCACATAAAACGTCATCTCCCGTGCTGTGGTTCAAGCTTTGCAGCTAAAGACAACAAGGAATCCGACTCCATACAAGATAAGTTGAGTAAAATGCGGAATGGAGATCTCAGTGACGGACATGTGCAGAGTAACATTTTCAATTGGGCGACATTATGTAAGTGAAATGCTGTGTGATGTAGTGGAGATGGACATTTATCACTTAATCTTGGGAAGACCTTGGCAGTTCGATGTAGGAGCTATTTATGATGGCCGAATTGATACATACTCCTTTGATTGGAAAGGAAAAAAGGCTAAGGTTGCTACCCTACTCGCCGGACTGAGATCTAGCCTCACCAAAACCGAAAACAGCTCTGTTTGCTGTTTCTGAAACAACATTTCTGAATGCTTGGTGAGAGTCATCTTGCATTATGGCATTACTTATACATAATCAAGTTCTATAGCAGAAGTGGATTCCTTGCCAAATGAAATTAGCTCATTACTTAAGCAATATGAAGATGTTTGCCCAACGGACCTACCAGCCGAGCTACCCCCAATGCGAACTATCCAGCATCAAATTGAGCTGACACCTGGAGCTTCGCTTCCTAATTTACCTCATTACAAGATGAGCCCCAATGAGCATAAGATATTTCAACAAATTATAGATGAACTCATGGAAAAGCAACTAATCCAACCAAGTTTGAGCCCTTGCGCCTTACCAGCATTATTGGTGCCCAAAAAAGATGGTAGTTGGAGAATGTGTATGGATAGCAGGTCCATAAATAAAATTACAGTAAAATTTCGATTTCTTATGCCGCGGATGGAGGACATGCTGGACAAGCTTGCCGGAGCTAATATCTTTTCTAAATTAGACTTGCGCAGTGGATATCACCAAATAAGGATACGTCTCGGAGACGAGTGGAAGACGGCTTTCAAGACTCGTCATCGATTGTATGAGTGAAAAATCATGCCGTTTGGATTATGCAATGCGCAAGTAACTTTCATGCGACTGTTGAATGAAGTGTTAAAACCATTTCTTAATAAGTGTTGTGTTGTGTATTTTGATGACATACTAGTGTATAGCACCACCGAGGATGAGCACCTACAACACCTAGCAAATCTATTTGAAACATTGAGACAGAACAAGCTTTTCCTGAACACTCACAAATGTGTATTTGCAACAAAGCAAGTCTCGTTCCTCGGCGGCCGGAGTTAGTGTAGATCCAAAAAAGGTAGCTGTTATAGTTGAATGGTTGACGCCCAAATCTCTGTTTGACATTCGTAGTTTTCACGGACTGGCTAATTTTTACAGACGCTTCATTAAAAGTTTTAGTATTATTATGGTTCCCATCTCAGATATATTAAAATTAGCCAAATTCACCTGGTCCGTTTAGCAGTAGAAGAGTTTTGAAGCTACCAAGGTCGCATTATCCACAGCTCCCATTTTGGCTTTACCGGACTTTGATAAACCGTTTACAGTGGATATAGATGCCTCAACCGTGGGGATCGGCCCGTCTTGTCTCAAGATACCAAACCTGTGGAATTTTTTAGCGAGAAATTGTGCCCATCCAGACAGAGGTGGACTGTATATGAGCAGGAACTTTATGATGTTATTTGAGCATTAAAACAATAGGAGCATTATTTGTTACATCAGGATTTTGTTCTTTGTAGTGATCACAAAGCTCTCCAATATATCAATGCACAAAAGAACATAAATAGAATGCATGCTCGTTGGATCATATTTTTACAGAAATTCACTTTTGTGTTAAAACATAAAAGTGACACACAAAATCGTGTTGCCGACGCCTTGAACAGCTGAGCTGCTCTCATTACTCAATTGCAAATTGAATTCTCTGGACTAGAATGTCTATAGGATTTATACCATGAGGATGAATACTTCCAAGACTATTGGACCAAGTGCTTAAACCAAGAACAAGTGGCTGACTACTCTATTAGGCATGGCTACTTATTTAAAGGAAATCTTCTTTGCATTCCTAACTCTTCCTGGAGGCAACAGATTATCAAAGAATCTCATGCAGGCGGACTGGTAGGCCACCTTGGCAGAGATAACACTATTAACCAGCTACAACAGAGGTTTTATTGGCCCCATCTAAGAAGAGATGTCACCAAATTTGTGGAAAGATGCTCCATTTGTCAAATGTTCAAAGTAACAGGACAAAACACTGGATTGTATCAGCCATTACCTGTTTCGAAAACGATCTGGGAGGATTTAAGCTTGGATTTTATATTGGGATTACCTCGGACGCAATGTGGTAATGATTCTATAATGGTAGTTGTGGATCGATTTTCTAAAATGACACATTTTGTTGCCTGCAAGAAGACGTTTGATGCCCTCAATATCGCAAAACTTTTTTTGAAGTTGTTCGTTTGCACAGTATTCCTAGAAGCCTTACTTCGGATCGTGATGTCAAATTCATTAGCCATTTCTGGAGGGAACTTTGGAAACGCTTACACACTCAAATTCAATTGAGCTTATCCTATCACCCTCCAACCGACGAGCAAACGGAAGTAGTCAACCGAACACTTGTTTATCTACTTCGTTGCCTAAGTTCAAGACCACCCGAAGAGTTGGGATGACATTCTCGGGCAGACAGAATTCGCTGTCAACTCGATGCCAAATCGCTCGACCGGTATGTGCCCTTTTAGTATTGTCTACACTAAAATGCCAAACACTGTGCTTGATGTTACAGTGCTCCCAAAATGCAAAAGCAAAGCTGCAGCCCAACTAGCCGACCATTATACGGAGTTCTTATCTGATATTAGAGCAAAACTATTGCAGTCCAATGAACAATACAAAGCAGCAGCAGACAAACACCGGCGGGAGAAGCTATTCAAACCGGGTGATTTAGTTCTTGTTCAAATGCGCAAGGAGCGCCTACCTACCGGCAGCTACTCCAAGTTAAGCAAAAGGAAATGGGGTCCTTTTCCAATTACTAAAAAGATCAATGACGATGCTTATGTTGTTGATCTACTAGCTTAGTTTAATACCTCTCACACATTTAATGTGAATGATCTCTATACTTACATTACCCCTGATGATAGCACCACTCACATTGATTCAACTGATCTAGAACTTTTTTCACGGTGGGGGCGTATGATGCGGAGCATCGTTGCTTAGCGTCTTATGGAAGAGCAACTTTTACCTTCAATACACACCAATTCTTTTATAGTGTTGAAGCTCCACTATCTTATTGCTATATTTAGTATCTTAATACTTTTTATACCTTTTACTTGTTTAGCTTTTATAAGTATAGCTAAAAGGAAGTAGCATATACTCAACGGAACCCTATAGAGAGGCATCTTCTTGGTTTTATTATCAATACAGAAATACCTTTTCTAGTTTCGTTTCTTGTTTTTCCAGTGTTTCTTCTTCTTGCAGGTTCGTCTACACCAGTGGGGCAAATTACTAAAGTAGGTGCGGGGATATTTTAATAATTTTCACTTCTACACCTCATATTCTACCTTTTGTCGACAAATTTCTCATTTTATATAAAAAAAAGATAACGATGATTGATAGCATGCAGTTACCAACAAAAGTATATCTAATACATTCAATTAATTTAGTTCAACTTGTAATGATTTACTTTGAAATATTTGTAAATATTACGTCATAATTTTATTTATCTAAATTCTACATGTATACCAGAATTTGATTCATCCAAATGTTATCTATAGCATTTTAATTTGGATCTGAAAGCTCCTTTCAGCTTTTCAGCCTCGTATCATTTCTTACTCTTTAACTGCATTAAAAAAGGCATGGAAGATGGTGCAAAGAACTGGAAGCATCAAATCAACCTAAACCTGCTTGACGTTGATATATATAATCTACTTTGAAGACCAATGAATTTCCATTACAGCCTTTTAACGTAAATGGTTTATTTCGGCTTTGTTTGGCTTCGCATGGGACTGCTTTTTTTATTGCTTTTTAAAACGGAATTTTAGTAGAAATAATAAAGTACTCACGTAAGCCTTTTGAAGCCTTCCATTTAATTATTTCTAATATAATTGCCTTTCATTAATTATTAACTATTTTATTACAGCATTTTCATACCAGCTAGAGTATTCATTCAACTCCAATCATGTAATGCTCAATATGCCTTGTCGACTATGATGATGAGGAGGAAGGGAAGGATATATAAGACATATTAAGGCTTTTTTACCGGATTGTGGGCATTTATTTCATGCCATGTGGGTGGATCAATGGTTGCGATAACCTCCAACTTGTCCGATGTGTCGGTCATTGGTGATGAATGGTGCCGCACCGATGCCTTCAGCTGGATCGAGTACAAACCTTGGAAGCCTAAGCTCCTTTGGCTGCTGGTATCAAGTTTGCACTTCAATCTGTTCTTGAGTTTGTATAAACAGCTTACTTGTGGAGAGCAGACGGTAAATTTTAAGAAATCATCAACCTCTCAAGTCTCACCTACCAACATCTATAAAGGGAAATTTTTGAAAAAAATAAATAAATGAGGCTTTTAATGGAGTGCGGACATTTATTTCATGCCATATGCCATATGTGTGGGATACCTGATTTTGGCAACATCCAACTTATCCAATGTGTCGATCGTCGGTATTAAAAATTCTGTAGTTCTACTAGATCAATTTCTACCACCAAAATTATCCTTATTTCTTGCGGTACTAGAAATTCTATAAAGTTATATTTTTGTTCGAATGATTTTGTACTAATACAAATATGCTTATATAAAAGCAAATGAAAATAATAATAATGGAAATGCAATAAAATAGAATATACTCAATAATGAAGATATATTACATGAATAAATATGATAATTTTTTTACTATAAATATTATATGACAATGAATTATTCTAATTACTTCCTATTTTGTCAAGTATTAAAAAAGAAAGTTAATTGTCAATGCTAATGTTTATGAAAGATAAACTATGCTAATATTTTATCTTTATTGTTTAATATTAGGTTTTGTTTGGAACGATTTTTTTTATTGCTTCTTAAAATATAATTTTAGGATAATTGCTTCTTAAAATAGTTTTAGTACAAAAATAAAAAAAAAATTTACTATTGATTCTTAAAACGGAATTTGAGTAAAAAATTTGTTTTAAAAGCAATAACAATTCGTACCAATTGAAGCCTTAATCTTTAATTTTAACTCTTACAAACTTTCTCAATCTCTTGAAATATGAGTCATGAATATGTAACTACAAAGAGAAAGAAAGTAAATCATAGCAAAAGATAAATTATGATATAATATGATGCAACATTCTAGGGAAAAGTATTAGGTTCGGAAACCAGACGTAGAGATATGTCCGGACTCCAATAAAATATTTACACGTATGTGGAGTGTACACGTGGATACTTTATAAATTAAATGTGTCCGCATAATTTTAAATCAAGCACATTAAAAGCGCAGGTAAAACACACGTAAAGTGCATGTAAAGCACAGTCAAAGCGTAATCAAAGTGCAATTGAAAAGCATAGTCAAAGTGCAGTCAAAGCACAGCCCAAGTATAAATTTTAATTGGATATCCAAACCTATTTCTAGGTCCGATGTCCGGACCTAATAATTTTCCACACTCTGGACCTTGGCCTCTTCGCCAAAGCCATGTGTCAGGATCCACAGATGACCTCAACCAAATGCTGCTCAATGTACCTTGACGACTGATGATGAGAGATATGAGGATAATCCATTGAGGCTTTTGCCAGATTGTGGGTATGTATTTCATGCTATATGTGTGGATCAATAGCGGCGACAACATCCAACTTCTCCGACGTGTCAATTGTGAATGATGCTTGGATGAGATTCCGCTTGAAATTGAACAACTACTATTCTACTATATCATATTTAATCTCTAATTTTAGCTCTTAAACATTATCTATCCGCCGAAATATGAGAGATGAATATGTAACTTCAAAGAGAAAGAAAACATATCATAGTAGAAGATAAAGTATGATATATTTTCACATATTTTTCATCATATGTTGAGAATATGATGGACAATCACAAATATTTTTACTTATAAAATTTATTTTTTTAGCAATATTAGTTGATATTTAAATCAATATTCTCCAATATGCATACGAAATTCGCTGCTGGAACTTAGTCAATTCTGCAAAGCTTGGTAATTAATTAAGCCATAATTAGAAGCAAAAGATAAATTAATTAGATTTTGTGCTTCACTTGCCCAGTATACTTTCAATAAAGTTGACAAGATGGAACCTTACTTAAAAAAAGAACCAGATAACATCATGCCCCTACTTCAATCTTAGAAAAATATAGCAAAATCCATCATCATCTATCCCATTTTCACTCTGAAATAGATAATGATTGTAGAAGATCATCCGATCGTTGATGCTTTACCTTCACTAATTGACAGGCCTCATATGTTTAAATAAACTCCACTTTGTCTTTTAATCCAAGCACTAAAATATACAATTCAAATATTCGTACACCTGGATACTTTGTAGATGAATAATATAACCTAAATAGTGAGCCTAATGCATAATCTCATATTTCAGATTTTTAAAAAGTGGGACCCACAGTCTATCCTTCTAAAAAATAATGCCATAATCTAAAACTAGTAATTCAGATTTCTTACTATATATGTTCAAGTCAATCAACTTTGGATACTATGTATCTGGCTTATATGATTCATGAATCTTTTCTTGCAAAGAAGGCTGAATGATCATTTGAGCCAATATACTATAATCCCAATGAGTAGAAAAAATCACCTCCAACTGTAATCGCTCCATATCTCATATTAAATACTCTCAGAAGTGAGTTGTATATAAGATAATTCAAAAGATTTATTGCTCAGAGCGCCTACCACCACATTAGTCTTATCAGGCGGATACTAAATATTCATATTATAATCTTTGATAAACTCAAGCCATTTCCTTCGCCTCAGGTTTAATTAGATCCTCCTGAGTGAATATATATTTCATACTCTAATAATCAGTGAAAATCTCATACCTAACATCATAAAAATATTGTCTCTAGGCCTTCAAAGTAAAAACTGCAGTAGAAAGTTCCAAATCATGTGCCAGATAATTTCTCTCATGTGACTTCATTTATTTGGAAGCATAAGTTAAAACTCGACAGTGTTCATTAGAACGCACCCAAACCTCTAAGTGAAACATCACTGTATACATGAAAGCCTTATGTACCAGAAGAAAGAGCCAAAACTAGAGCAAAAGCTAAACAATCATTCAATCTTTGAAAACTTGCCTTACACTCTAGTGTCTATGCAAAAGCTACTAACTTATGAGTCTATCTCACTAGAGATATATAAATATGAGAAAATTATTTCACAAATTTCTTATAATATCCTGTTATGCCTAAGAAACTACATACCTCAAACATAGCAGTAGGCCTCGATCAATCAGTGACTACATGAACTTTTTGAGGATCTATAAAAATAATAGCACTACTCATGAAAATTTTTTGGCATATAATTGCTGATGCCTTAAAGTCTCCAAAATAATCCTTAAATGCTTGACATGATCTTCATTAGAAGTAAAATATACATAAATATCATCGATTAAAAATTCTCTGAACACATTATTCATTAGATCCATAAAGATAGCTGGAGTAGCAATCATCTTAAATGGCATAACCAAAAACTCCTAGTGTTTATACCTCGTACTAAAATCAATCTTCATCATATCAACCTGTGTCACCTTCACCTGATAGTATCCAGAATGCAAACCAATCTTAAAAAATATAGAAGATCCAACAAGCTAATCAAATAGATCATTGATCCATGATAGAGGATATTTATTCTTGATAGTGACTTTTGCATGTTCAACTAACTGTATTAAATACATATATGCTTCAAACTATCCTTTTTCTTCACAAACAAAATAAGTACTCCCCCACGGAGACACACTAAGATAAACAAATCCACTATTAAATAACTCTTGAAGCTGAACCTTCAACTCCTGAAGCCTCTTAAGTGTCATTCTATATGGAGCTTTAAAATTTTGAGTTGTACCATGAAATACGTTAATACAAAATTCAATGTCTATATCAGGAGGCAAACTGACTAACTCCTCAGGAAACACGTCTAAAAAATTTTGTACTATCAGAACATCATAAAGAAAAATAGAATCAATAATCATATCCTAGACTAATGCCAAAAATATCATATAAACCATCTTCCAAAATCAATTTACTTCCATAGTAGAAATGAAACAAGACAAAACATCTCTAACTCTCTGAAAAACATAAATCTCACAACTAAAAAATAACTTCAAGCAATTAATTTGAGCCTCATACTAAGTCAACCAGTCCATATCCAAAATAACATTAAATTGCAGAAATGAGTAATAAAATAAAATTATACCTCCACTTTATATCAAAAATCACAAGAACACATAAATAAATCTTACTAGTTATCATACCATCTCTAATCAATATGGTAATAAAAAAGACAATACAAAAATTTGAAGATAAGTTTAGTGAAATGAAGAAATGCTCAAAAATAAATGAATGGATGGCTCTATAATTGAATAAAATATGATATGAATCCTTATAAATGTAAGTTGTACCGGTAACCACATCAGGAGCATCATGAGCCTCATGCTAAGTCAAGCTATACACATGTGGTTGAATTAGATTTGGTGTAACAATACTACTAGACTCTCTCTGACCATTGTCAAAAGGTTTACCTATTACTTAACTAAAACCATTTCTTATACCCGTAGCACTCTAAACAAATGTATAAAGTGGAACTATCCTCGGCTTCACTGTTGGTCTAACAGAACTCTCAAATCTTTGCTCAAGTCATCAGCCAAATCCTACATGTAGACACTCTGTCATCCTATATCCAACATATCCATATCTAAAATACTAGCTAGTCATCCTGTATCACTAATCAAAATGGCGTCTGCCATAACTCTAGCACATAAGTGCCCCACTAACTAAATGTTAAAAACTAGCAACACTGCCCCTACTCAAAGCTTCTATATATACAAATTATCCACTGTTAGAAGTCTCACCACTAAACCTCTTCCTACTAGTAGTCCATCGCTACTGAGTAGCCATCATATTGTTCTCTATCAGACGAGCTGTCACGACCCGACCCGAGACGAGACGGATCCCGCCCGCGCCGGATCGCGACGGAGAGAGAATAGCTAACCAGGATCTGGCTTTGGATTAGGTTACTGAACTGATCTTCCAAATTCTTAACTCAACAGAAGCGCACAGAATAACAGAGCTACTAAAAAACATCAAATGCAGCGGAACAAAACATCTATCTTTTCATTTCCTCAAAATAATCATCTACAGAACAATACATGGCTTTCAACAGAAAGAAAGACAGAACAGGAAAGCCATGACTGTACAAAAAATCAAAAGTACAAAAGTACCTAATCTGATCAGACTCTGAAACCTAGTCCTGAACTTCCTTGCCCTTCCCAGAACCTGAAAACCACCAGAAAGCAAGGGTGAGCTCAACAGCTCAGCAAAGCAACAAACCACCAATCTAAATTCTCAGAAAACAAAACCAAACTTATCAGACAGAAATCAGATCAGAAGTCGGAACAGAATCGGAAATCAAAACTTATACGGACAGATATCAAAGCAGAAATAGAATCGTACAGATCAGATCACAGAACAGAATAAACTCAGCAGAGTCGGAATTATACAGATCATATCGAAACGGAACCAAATCGTATCAGAATCACATATCCGATCAGATATCAGATATTTAATATAGTTAAGTGTGCCCCCGGCACCAGAATAATAGCTGAGTAATTAATAGCTAAACTAAACTAAACAGAATCACTACGGATTCTAACCCTTATGTCTCCCTTGTGCTCACGGCACCTGAAATTCGCTGAATAATTAATAGCTAAGCTAAATGTGCTCACGGCACCTGAATAATAGAATTCACGGATCCGGAATATAACAGATATTTCTCCAACTTGAGCTCTTCTAAATTTCCCGTTTCACTAACTGAATCTCATAGGATCCAGGCCCCTTATAGCTCCCTTTTTATAGCTTATACACATAGCATTTCAATTCAGAAGAAATCCGGACAATTCAGAAATTACACAAAAATCGGGCAGCACAACGGCAGTATACGGAATTTACACAAAAATTCCTGCAAAGAAAATTTACCGAATTCGCACAGAATACAGATATCAACATTTCAGAACCTTTATTCTACTGCACAGATAAATTCCAATTTCACAGAAAAATCCGGTCGACTAAAAACACAGTCGAATCAAAAATACCCGGACAAAAATCTTCAGAAAATAACCAAAATGTGCACACTCGGCACGTCAACAATATACAGAAAGTTACGCGGTAAAAACTGAACCGATCAAAAGATACGGACGAAAATCGCTAACGGAAACAAAATCCGGACAGAATATACCGCCAAACACGACGGAACTGAAAATTGAGAAAGGTAGAATGTGCCTTACCTCGTGCACAGCAATTTCCTCAACAGCCACTTCGGACGAAAACAGCTCCGCGTCGTCCGAAAATCCACTTTTCCACTTTTTCCTTCGTTTTTCTCTCTCCTCAGCTTTTTCTCTCTCTTCAAAATATCTCATTTCTATATATATCCAGACTGATCGTCCCGGACGATCGAGCTTCGTACCGGACGATCCATGAAGAGAGGAATTTCGTCCAGACGAAAAATGACATATCGTCCCTGGCGAAGGGTTCACGGGAGAAATTTCGTCCAGACGATCCTGATTTCGTCCAGACGAACCATACAGCCAAAACTGATTTTCTGCACAACCTGTACCGATCGTCCCGGACGATCCAACTTCGTCCCGGACGAACCTGGAGCAAAAACTGATATTACAATCTCCCCAACTTAAAAAAAAATGTCGTCCTCGACATTATCCAGTCCAAACTCATTCAAAACAAGTACGGGTACGACCGTCTCATATCAGACTCCTTCTCCCAAGTTGCTTCCCGTGCAGTCCGGTGCTTCCACTGGACTTTAACCATCGGAATCTCTTTATTTCTTAGTTTTCTGATGTCGTATGCCAAAATCAACTCTGGCTCTTCCTTGTACGCCAGATTCTCCTGAATCTCCACCTCATCAGCTGACAACTTCTTCCCAGAGTCTGAAACCCACTTCCTCAGAGTGGATACGTGAAACACATTATGCACATCAGGCATAGATTCAGAAAGCAATAACTTATAAGCAGCTTTTCCAATTCTTTCCAAAATCTCAAATGGTCCAACATACCTTGGACTAAGCTTGCTTACCTGACCAAATCTGCTCACACCTTTCATCGGGCTGACTTGGTCAATCGATCTACAATCACCCAAATGGCATCATGTCCTTGTCTAGTTCGAGGAAAACCCATCGCAAAATCCATCGTTACCTCCTCCCATTTCCACTCAGGGATAGGCAATGACTGCAACAGTCCACCTTGTCGCTGATGCTCTGCCTTCACCAACTGACAGGCTTCGCATCTCGACACAAACTCTGCCACATCCTTCTTCATCCCAGGCCACCAAAACAAAAGCTTCATGTCAGCGTACATCTTACCACTGCCTGGATGAACAGTGTAGCCAGAAAGATGAGATTCGTACAGAATCTCCTGCCTCAAGTCTCCAGACACAGGTACCCACAACCTGTTCTTACAGAAAATAACACCAGAATCAGAAATTCGAAGTTCAGGAGTCTTACCAGATCCAATCTGAGCTATCAACTTCGAATAATCAGAATCTGACTTCTGGGCTTCTTGAATCCGTGCTTCCAAAGAAGACTGAATACTCATCTGAGCCAACTCCAAATCATTGGAGGAAACCACCTCCAACTGCAATCTCTCCAAATCACGAACCAGAAAGTCATCACAGGTAAGCTGAATACCTGAGAATCCAGAAGACTTCCTGCTCAGAGCGTCCGCTACCACATTCGCCTTCCCTGGCTGATACTGAATAGTCAAATCGTAGTCCTTGATCAACTCGAGCCACCTCCTCTGTCTCAGATTCAGATCCTTCTGAGTAAAAATGTACTTCAGGCTCTTATGATCAGTAAAGATCTCACATCTGACGCCATACAGGTAATGACGCCAAATCTTCAAAGCAAAAACAACTGCAGCTAACTCCAGATCATGCGTCGGGTAATTCTTCTCATGTGGTTTTAACTGTCTCGAAGCATAAGCAATTACCTGACCATGCTGCATCAGAACACAACCCAATCCTTTCAGTGAAGCATCACTGAACACCTGAAAACCCTCCGTACCTGACGGAAGTGCCAACACTGGAGCTGAAGTCAAACACTCCTTCAATCTCTGAAAACTAGCTTCACACTCCGGTGTCCAAACAAAAGGAACTGACTTCTGAGTCAGTCTCGTCAGAGGAGTCGAAACCTGTGAAAATCCTTTCACAAACTTCCTATAATATCCGGCCATACCCAAGAAACTACGTACCTCAAATACCGTAGTCGGCCTTGGCCAATCAGCAACAGCCTGAATCTTCTGGGGATCTACAGAAATGCCTTCTCCGCTAATCACATGCCCCAGAAATGAAATACTCTTCAGCCAGAATTCACACTTGGAGAACTTGGCATACAGCTGATGCCTCCTCAAAGTCTCCAACACAATCCTCAAATGTCTGGCATGCTCATCCTCAGATGCAGAATATACCAGAATATCGTCAATGAAGACGATCACAAACTGATCCAAATACTCCCTGAATACTCGGTTCATCAGATCCATGAAAATCGCAGGTGCATTGGTTACCCCAAAAGGCATAACCAAAAACTCGTAGTGCCCGTACCGAGTACTGAAAGCAGTCTTCACCACATCAGCTTCCTTCACCTTCACCTGATAATATCCGGATCTCAAATCAATCTTCGAAAATACCGAAGATCCGGAAAGCTGATCAAACAAGTCGTCTATCCGAGGCAAAGGATACTTGTTCTTGATCGTGACCTTGTTCAAATCTCTGTAATCAATACACATACGGAGTGTACCGTCCTTCTTCTTCACAAACAGAACAGGTGCTCCCCAGGGCGAAACACTAGGACGTACAAACCCTCTGTCAACCAACTCCTGAAGCTGAACTTTCAACTCAGAAAGTTCTTTCGGTGCCATCCTGTACGGAGCTTTCGATATAGGAGCTGTACCCGGAAAAACATCGATAGAGAACTCCACATCTCTATCCGGAGGTAAACCAACCAACTCCTCAGGAAAAACATCGGCAAACTCCCGTACCACAGGGATCTCAGAAACAGAACCAACCTCCAGGTTCAGATCCCGCACCGAAGCCAAAAATACCGGACATCCCTTCTTCCACATCCTGCTCACCTCCAACGCAGAAACCAGACTGGAGAGAACACCTCGTAATCCCTGAAATACAACTCTCTCTCCAGCCACAAGCAAACTCACTTGCTTCTTCAGACAGTCTATCTGGGCCTCATACTGACTCAACCAATCCATGCCCAGAATCACATCATACGAAGAAATCGGCAATCGAATCAAACTCGATTTCCACTTCTTGCCAGAAATCTCGATCTCACACAAACAAAACTGTCGAGCAATCAATGGATTCCCGGCCGGTAAAATCACAGACAAAGAAACCGGTAAAACCATCGAATCCAAATGTAAAATCTCAAAACAATGCTCGGACAGAAAAGAATGACTCGCTCCAGAGTCAAACAAAACACGACAGGGCTGATCAGAAATGTAAACCGTACCTGTCACAACATCCGGAGCATCACGAGCCTCCTGCTGACTCAAACTGTAAACTCGTGGCTGAACTGGAGCAGGAGCTGAAGCAACAGAACTACTCTGCTCCCTCTGAATCGTAGGTGGTCTCCGTGGTGCAGAACTAGAACCACCACCTCTACCAGCAAATTCCTCAGGGCGTGGAGGAACAGTCCTCGGTCTTCCTGCTGCTGAACCGGCAGGTCTGACAAAGCCCTCAGATCGGAACTCAGAACGCTGATCAAATCCCATCTGCGGACATTCTGCAATCCGATGTCCCGGCTGACCACATCTGAAACAAAGACCAGCCATCCTGTAGCACTGGCCAAAGTGTCGCCGTCCACAACTCTGGCACACAGGTGCCGTACTGACAGATCCAGAACTAGTCGTACTGGTAGCAGTACCAGACGATCCTCCGCTCTTCCTGGAATCTCCAGATCCAGATCCAGGAACAAATCTCCTCTTCCCAGAGGAACCACTGCCAGATGTATCTCCTCCAAACCTCTTCCTACTCGCAGTCCACCGCTGCTGAGTAGTCGTCATGTCATTCTCAATCAGACGAGCTCGCTCCACAAGCTCAGAGAAATCAGTAATCCGGAACGGTATCAGAGGCTGCCTCAAAGTGTCTCGTAATCCCCTCAGAAATCTGTAGCACCTCTCAGCAGACGTGCTAACCAGCTGCGGAGCGTACCTGGCTAATGCAGTAAACTCAGCCTCGTACTGCATCACCGTCTTGCTCCCCTGAACAAGCCTCAGAAAACTCTCCTGCATCTGCTGTCGTGCAGAAGGGGGAACAAACCAGTCTCTGAATACCTCAGTGAACTCCTCCCAAGTAATCAAAGAGTTCAGTCTGCCCTGAAATCTGGCTGCTTGCTGGCCATCCCACCAGTGCTCAGCCTCTCCGTCCAACAGAAAAACTGCTAATGGTACCTTCCTGTCTGCAGGACACTGCATCCCGTCAAAAGTCTTCTCCAATCTCCTCAGCCACTCCTCGGCTGCTCTGGGCTCAACAGCGCCCTCAAACCTCGGAGGCTTCAACCTCAAAAATAACTGCAGGTGTCGATCAATGTCCTCAGATCTAACAGTCGAAGCTCTGCTCTGAGTCTCGCTCATCATCTGAGCAACAAGTGAAGCAAACTGTGAAAGCGTATCAGCACCGACCACTGGGGCTGTACTCCCCACTGGTGCTGCCTGATCGTCACTCTGACCGTCTGTCATGTCTGGGTCTGGCTGATCCATACAGAAAAATCCAGAAAATCCGGAAAACTATCACAAAACAACACAAAATAACACAATAAAAAGTCAAACGACCCAAAACTACCTCCCAGACAGACTCACTGATCACTTCCTATAGCTCTGTTTTACAATCCAACCTGTTTCCAAAACCAGTGCTCTGATACCAAAAAGGCTTGTCACGACCCGACCCGAGACGAGACGGATCCCGCCCGCGCCGGATCGCGACGGAGAGAGAATAGCTAACCAGGATCTGGCTTTGGATTAGGTTACTGAACTGATCTTCCAAATTCTTAACTCAACAGAAGCGCACAGAATAACAGAGCTACTAAAAAACATCAAATGCAGCGGAACAAAACATCTATCTTTTCATTTCCTCAAAATAATCATCTACAGAACAATACATGGCTTTCAACAGAAAGAAAGACAGAACAGGAAAGCCATGACTGTACAAAAAATCAAAAGTACAAAAGTACCTAATCTGATCAGACTCTGAAACCTAGTCCTGAACTTCCTTGCCCTTCCCAGAACCTGAAAACCACCAGAAAGCAAGGGTGAGCTCAACAGCTCAGCAAAGCAACAAACCACCAATCTAAATTCTCAGAAAACAAAACCAAACTTATCAGACAGAAATCAGATCAGAAGTCGGAACAGAATCGGAAATCAAAACTTATACGGACAGATATCAAAGCAGAAATAGAATCGTACAGATCAGATCACAGAACAGAATAAACTCAGCAGAGTCGGAATTATACAGATCATATCGAAACGGAACCAAATCGTATCAGAATCACATATCCGATCAGATATCAGATATTTAATATAGTTAAGTGTGCCCCCGGCACCAGAATAATAGCTGAGTAATTAATAGCTAAACTAAACTAAACAGAATCACTACGGATTCTAACCCTTATGTCTCCCTTGTGCTCACGGCACCTGAAATTCGCTGAATAATTAATAGCTAAGCTAAATGTGCTCACGGCACCTGAATAATAGAATTCACGGATCCGGAATATAACAGATATTTCTCCAACTTGAGCTCTTCTAAATTTCCCGTTTCACTAACTGAATCTCATAGGATCCAGGCCCCTTATAGCTCCCTTTTTATAGCTTATACACATAGCATTTCAATTCAGAAGAAATCCGGACAATTCAGAAATTACACAAAAATCGGGCAGCACAACGGCAGTATACGGAATTTACACAAAAATTCCTGCAAAGAAAATTTACCGAATTCGCACAGAATACAGATATCAACATTTCAGAACCTTTATTCTACTGCACAGATAAATTCCAATTTCACAGAAAAATCCGGTCGACTAAAAACACAGTCGAATCAAAAATACCCGGACGAAAATCTTCAGAAAATAACCAAAATGTGCACACTCGGCACGTCAACAATATACAGAAAGTTACGCGGTAAAAACTGAACCGATCAAAAGATACGGACGAAAATCGCTAACGGAAACAAAATCCGGACAGAATATACCGCCAAACACGACGGAACTGAAAATTGAGAAAGGTAGAATGTGCCTTACCTCGTGCACAGCAATTTCCTCAACAGCCACTTCGGACGAAAACAGCTCCGCGTCGTCCGAAAATCCACTTTTCCACTTTTTCCTTCGTTTTTCTCTCTCCTCAGCTTTTTCTCTCTCTTCAAAATATCTCATTTCTATATATATCCAGACTGATCGTCCCGGACGATCGAGCTTCGTACCGGACGATCCATGAAGAGAGGAATTTCGTCCAGACGAAAAATGACATATCGTCCCTGGCGAAGGGTTCACGGGAGAAATTTCGTCCAGACGATCCTGATTTCGTCCAGACGAACCATACAGCCAAAACTGATTTTCTGCACAACCTGTACCGATCGTCCCGGACGATCCAACTTCGTCCCGGACGAACCTGGAGCAAAAACTGATATTACACGAGCTCTCTCCAAAAGCTCAAAAAATTAGAAATATGAAATAGCACTAGAGGCTATCTCAAAGTCCTCTAAGAAACATGTAGTACTTCTCAACGGGAGTGTCAATCAATTATGAAGCATATATAGCCAAAATGGTGAACTCAGGCTTGTATGCATCATAATCTTGCTATTTTAAACCAATCTTAAAAAAGTCTCATGCATCTGCTATCTTGCTTAAGGTGATGCAAACCAGGATCTAAACTTATTTGAGAACTCCCCCCAACTAATCATAGAATTTAATCTCCCCTAAATTTTTTCCTCTTACTGGCCATCCACCTGCGCTTATCCTCCTTATATAACATAAAGATTGCTAATGATACATCCCTCTTAGGAGGATATTGCATATCTTCACATGTCTTCTCCAACCTCCAACCAGTCCTACATTGCCTTGGGCTCAATAGTACCCTCGAACCTCGGAGGCTTCAATCATAGAAATATTTGTAGATATTTATATACCTCATTAGATCTTATATCAGGAACCTTTATATGCGTCTTACCCATCATTTGAGCTATCAGACTAGTAAAACACACATTAAAATTGACTACCGGAGTTGTACTATGTACAAGAGCTACCTGACTTGTACTCCATCAATCAATTATATCTAGGTCTCGCGAATCCATAATCACAAAGAATATATAATTAAACATATAAGCACATGAAACAAATAATAATAAACATCCATATATACTTAAAATTACCCCACTTGACTTACAAATAAATTTCTAAAGCTCTGTTTTATAATTCATTCCAAAACTATTGCTTTAATACTATAAAAATTTATCACAACCCAATCCAACCAGTACATATCCTATCGTATTGAGCTGTGACAAGTAAATCCCAAGATATAGGTTTGGAATGATTTAGATTTTCTTTCAATATTTATTTTAAATAAATTACAAATTACAGAGCTACTAAAATATTCAAAGTAGTAGTATAAGAAAACTCATCAACCAGGTTTCTTTTAATTCATAAAAATATATAAATTGTAGTACATTGATATAAATAGAAGCTACAAAATTGAATAATAAACTAGTTATGACTATACAAAAATTAAAATAGAGACATGCCTATAAATTTAGATATAATCTTAAATTGTTAATAAAAAAGCTCATTCCCTTTCCCAGATCATAAAAATCAGAAACAAAACTATAGTGAGTTAAAACAGCTTAGCAGGCCACACAAATCGATCCAAAATTTTAAATTTTTTTATTAACCATTTTTTAATATTTAAAAATAATTAAATGTAGTATAATAAATAATTTGAGCACTTTATCTATTATAACATGTATAATTTTAACATATATGCACATTTTTCATCATATTATAATAGTTAAAGTGTAATTAAGCATGTACATGAATTGCATAGTTTTTTATAATGGTAGGCAACATAAATTCCTACTAAGCAAAAATGTACATTTTCAACAAATAATGAAATTGTCAATGTTATTTTAGTAGATTTTTATGAATTAACCACAAAAATATACGCTATTTTAAGACTTTAATTGAATTATAATATTATTTTTCGGCATCCAAATAACTTTCTATTCAATAAAAATTACATAAATTCTAAAACCCCGGTTGTAAAATTTTTAAAAAATATTCATAATCTTAATCTCTATAATATATAAAAGTTACAAGGTGAAATATTTACTCATGCAATATTTTTCCCATTTTTTAGTAACAAAAATAAAATTTTAATAAAAAAATTCAATAAAAATTACATATTTTTAAAAATTAAGATAAATATAGTGTGAACTTCCTTGAGACAAACAAATTTAAATTTTCTAACTGGATTTACATGCAAAAATAGCATTAAGACCTCCAAAACCAAACTTTTTCTTTATCTCATATCTTTTTCTCTTTTTTCCCCTTAGTTGTTCTCACGCAAAGCTTTTATTAAATTATATAATAGTGGATTAGGATATTATAATAAAATATTAAATAAATATTCTAATTATTTAATTTTAAACATAAAATTTATCTAAATTCTTTTATATCCTCAAATATGGAAATCTAAAATTTTTACAAAAATATTCATAAATTAGCTAAGCATGTCCAAAATCCTCTAGTAAAATAAATTTACAAACATACACATAACAGTCCCAACTTCTCTTTTTTATTGATAAGAGCTAATTTCTTAAAGAAATATACTAGCGTCCAAAAAATATGAAAAAAATTAGTGAAACTAAAATATAACAATATTTAAGCTATGATAAAGATAGTATGTGATTTGAACTTATAATAACTCATACATAATTTTTTTATTGTTATAAGTAAAAATAACTATTTTTTAAAAAAAAATTAAGGGTTGTCACATTCTACCTACCTTAAAAAAAACCATCATCGACATTTTTAGACCAAAGTAAGTCAGATTAAAATTTAGCCATTGTTTATAAACTGCTTTGGAATTTAATTAACAATAGTTGTCTAGTATCCCTTTATTTAAATTATTTTTAAAGAAGACATTAGAACATTTAGATTACAAAATTCATCAAAAAAAGAACTTAAAGATTGTTATATAATATGCAATGAATAATACATCTAGTTGAAATGAAATAAGAAAATTGGAACATAGCCATTACAACAACCATATGCATTAGGAACCACACCACCCAAACTGATTCTATACTATCAATTTGGAGGATGAAACCAAATGCAATTCATAAATATTGCAAAATCTTAAATACTGAAAGCAATTCTAAAAGATTGATATGAAAATAAGTCTTAAATAAAAAGATAATCATTCAAGCAACATTGATCATCATAAACTATAAATAAATTAAAAGGGATTATTTTATTGAAATTGTCCTTGTTTAATTTTCTACATTTTTTAATTTTCTTTTATCTTTGTTGCTTTATATTTGTCAGCTTGTTAAAGTTCTTTCTATTTTCTTGGAGAATCAAATTTATTTTTATTAACCATATTATCATTTGTTATATTCTTTTTTCAGTGGTATATCAAGGCATTAAAAGAAATGACCTACTTCGATCCAAGCTATGTCACAGCCATGGCAACTGTCGTCCTCTTCCTTATCATTTTCATCGGCGTCAACTTATACTTGTTTTTCCGTCGTTCCACTGCTCCCCCTATGCTTGAGCTCACACTCAGGACTTGGTCTAACTATGTAGAAGCCATGCGTCAGGATCCGCGGGCAGCCTCTAGTGACTGCTGCTCAATTTGCCTTTTTGACTATGATAAGGAGGAGGAGGGGGAGGATGATCCAGTGAGGCTTCTACCTGATTGTGGGCATGTATTTCATGTCAGATGTGTGGATACATGGCTACAACAACATCGAACTTGTCCGGTGTGTCGGTCATCAGTGATGCACAGATGAGATTATGCTTGAAATTGGACAACTATTATTCTACTATGTATTTGACTCTCTTTGTGACTCTTTGGCCTTGTTTAATATGGTTGTAGTTGATGTATAAATTTGTTTAAAAGCATTTGTATAGAAAATAGCATTTAAAAAAATGATGTATGAATATTGGAGTTTAATCTTATTTGTGGAATGAAAACAAAGTATTGCTGCATATAAATCAAATGTGAAGTCTATTTAGTAAACTAGTAAAATGCTTGATATTTCAGTCTTTATGAATATTATATATAATTTATACATAATAAATAGACCTATAAACTTATATTATTTTTCATAAACAATAAAGAATGTATGAAAAGTAAAAAGTGTGTTAATGTGCAACGCAAGGGGTCCTAATCGATTGAATGTATGATAATAAAAGTTAATAAGAGAAGAAGAATTGGAGCATGAATTATCCTCAATTTTTTTCATTCGAGTTTGGAACATTTTCTATAAATTTGAGAGGCTTAAGAATAAAATAAAAATTGTGCATAAAATAAATAATTGTAGTGAATTAAAATTAATAATTAATAGTCGATATTAATAAAAGATAAATTAAACTCTAAGTGAAGCAATTTTTTAAATTTTCGATCATTATAAGAGATTTAACCCTAAGCTCTAAATAAAAAGCCGAAGTGAAGCTATTTTTCAAAACTTCAACAAGAAATTCAGATCTTTGGCCAGCTGAAAAATACAATGAAAATCAATTCCAAGCAAAATCACATCATTTTGCAAACAGTATATGCTTATTAAAATGTTGCAATGACCTTTTAGGATCAAGGATTATATTTTAATCAAAGATTAAAATCTGTGTTCAGTACTTATATATATCTGTATATTTAGTTATTGAGATTTTGATTGGAGGTAGAGTTCACCGAACTACAAGTCTAAATTATTAGGTGCTGACGCCGAATGTCATTCGGAGACCAATCGGAATGGGCCACGTCACCTATGTGCTTGGTACCGCTCGTTACCGTACTGCGTCTCGGTACCACTGATATAGCGCATTCTGATTAGTCTCCGGAGGATGTTTTGCATCAAGTCCTTGCACGGAATAATTTATGTGCGACATAAATTATTTGTTCTTGTTTGATTCTTGCAGCTGATTTTTTAGATTGATATATGTGCAGGAATCCATTTTTTAGTTCTGCTTGAAGTGAGTCCTGTTTACTGCGGTTTAAATATTGAGCAAGAAATAATTTGTTCGGCTAGTGCTAGTTTACTGACACGACAAGCTAGCAATTGCTTTTGAAAAATATCGCCTAATCATTAAATATACTTGTTGATCTTTCAAACATGAAGCGAACAAAGAGGCGGCCATGCAAGCAATTAATAATCTGCAAATAACACATAAAAACAGAATATATTTAAGTAAATTTAACACATAGAAGTACATTACTGTAGAACACTAAACAAGCTGCTCGTTAAAATAGCTGACAACACCGTCATAATATATGCCGAATAATAATAATAAATTGAAGGCAAGCCATTAAGCACACAAAGATCGATCCCTAGCTATTGTTCGTCCAGAACTTGGCCTGAAGTATTTCCACGGTCTTCTGATCAAGCTGGAAAGCCTTTTCTAAAATATAGGGAGAGATAGGCGGCTTTGATCCAAAGACTGCATTGGCAATAGTAATCACTCCCGGATTCTGGCTGCTGAGCCCGGAAATAGACACTGCATTTGTATTTCCAATGTTGAGCTGAAAGTGGATGAGACCTTGCGGGAAGACAAAGACATCTCCCTCATTAAGAACCTTTGTGAAGAGCTTGTTGTCGGGGTTATTGGATGCCACGAAGCCAACGGCAAGAGTGCCCTGTATCACCACAAGTATCTCGCTGGCCCTCGGGTGAGTGTGAGGAGGGATAAGGCCATAAGGCGCAAAGTCTATGCGAGCAAGTGAGATGCCGAGTGTGTTCAATCCCGGGAGTTGCGTAACAAAAACAGGCGTTACCTTCGATCCCAACTGGTTTGCTGTGTTGCCGGGTTGGTTCAAGCCCGTGAAGAGGAAGTCGTTCTCGTTCACCAAGTTGGGGTCCTTGCAGACGAACCCATTCACAAATACTGCAAGATCATTATTACATAAGCATATATATGTATGTTCTGCATTGCAAATGATGAATAAATGAATGAATGCATGAGAGACATATATATAGATCGTACCGTTTGACGTGTTGTCTGCAACGCAGAAGTCTTGAAGTTGTGTCGGATCAGTGGCTATTGCAAGCGAGGAGGCCAAAGCAAGCAAACCAAGAAAGAGCTGGAGGTCATGAGACATAGCCATTTTCCTTAATTTGTAAATATATGGCTGATCTCTCTCTCTCTCTTTCTCTCTTATATCAAACTATACCTTGCTTGTGGTGAATTTCCTTTAGGGTGTATAGGAATATATATAATTTGCTATCTAGAGAGATCGGCAATGCTTGGAACTTTCATGGGAAGAACAAGTCTTAAATTCACTTCTCCTCATGAGATACAATGAACTTCAAGAGTAGCGAAATGGTCTCCAACTACTTGCAGATTAATCATGGTAGCTGGTAATTAATGACCAAATCAGCTAAGAACTTCATGAACGTTTGCATGTTAGGAGGTATTTGTTATTGAAAGCAATTAATGTTTGGTGTTGATTTCCTCTTTTGATTACTTTTCCATTTAAACTTGTTAAATACTAGCCTTACTTACCACGTAGAAAATTGACCATAATGCCTATTAATATTTTAGTTTATCGGTTCTGATGGAGAGGTTAGATTATTTGCGTTCTCACAATGATTGCTATTTCATTGTAAATTGTTGCAGCAATTGCATTATTTGAGCCTAAAGGAAGTATGTTCATGCATTTCCTTACACCTTAATTAATAGGCTCGCTCACATCAACAAACTGTATTGCCAGCTTCGTAATTAATTGGTTCTGCCATAAGAACTTGTTCAAATTTTGAGATCTTACCGTAAGAGTGGTTTCTTATGTTGTCTTCTTTGAGCGTACAACAACTCATCTTTATTATTTGTGATCCTATTCACAACATTTTTGCTTATTCTAATGAGAAGTAAATAAGCTCAGCTTCCCATCTTACTAAGCAGATTAGATACAAACTAATTTTGATTCCAAAGTTATACAACATGACAACCAGGCTCTGATGCCATGTATAAAATATATTGAAGATAAAAAATAATTTCAACGCCCCAAAATTACATGTCAAATCATCGAGAAAATTCTTGGAAGCATACTTGAATCCATTGAAAATGTAGAAATGGGGTTTTGACGTTTTCGATCTTTAACGTTTGAAACGGCGTTCTCCAAGAAAGCAAGAGACCTCTTATTTTAATTCAAGATGAAAAATGAGTAAAATGAGAACTTAACTACTTATGCTGGGGGCCATGACCTTATTTATACTTTAGTGCATTTATTTTATTATAGCTTTTTTTTTTTATATAAAACCCGCATAAGGGACTTACACGTTAATATAATAAAAATATTATAAGTCCTTAATGGATCAATAACCCACTAAAAATATATCATTTGAAATAAAACCTGTGAGCCTTTGATCCAATCAAATGCAAAACACAAATAAATGAAAAGAAAGCAAACAAAGAAGACAAAACCAGAAGGAGAATCACACAAAGGAAGTAACAGGAAGAAGTAACTGCCAACACCTCAGTCCAACCAACACAACAATCCAAACAAAGCAGCCCAGAAGATCAGCAAGAGCTCCCACCAAAAACAGCCATACTAGCCTTGAGGAAGCCTGCAAAAGGAAGAATCAAACCGAACAAAGCCAAAATAACGACCACCAAACTAAGAGAGAATCATCACAGAACACCCCAAGCTCACAAAAGATGAGGAGAGGGGGTATAAGAAAATCCATAGAAACAAAACCAAAACATCTGGCCAAAAACAAACGAGCCAAAAGGCCAACCAACTAGCAGCTTCCAAACCACCACAGAAGCCTTTTCTTAGAAAAGGTTTATTTTAGCTCTTCATTAAAATAAAATAATATATTTGATCAATACATAATATTTAATTTCATACAAAATTAAATAAGATGTCACATAAGTCAAATAATAATTTAATTTCTTAAGTATATAATGCTTTTAATTGACTTAATTTTAAATAGCTACTAATATAATGCTTGATATAAATTTTATTAAATAAAAGGTAAGGATTATAGTGACCAGATGTAAAAACAAAGGAAATAAATAGCCAAAGGATCTAAGAAGTCAAAATAAGAAAAGAGGGGGACTCAGGATGGAGGCCCCCAGCATCAGCTTAGTAGCCAAGCACGGACTATCCATATGTATAAGTAATCGAACGCCAACCAACCAATGACGAGGTACCCAAGTTGCCAGCCAGCTTAGCCACAGAGGGGAAGCAGGAGCCTCCTCATCATTGTCCATTCCACTATCAAAAACCACTACAATATTGTTAAGAGCCAAATTTGAAACCAAACAACAATGACAGCCAAAACAAAGCCACCCAACACGCTTCAAAAAGCAGCAACCAGAAACCCAAAAGGAAAAAGTCATAAACGTTATTTCCTTCTTCTCCTATTAACTCTACCTCCCCTCTTCCTCCCAAAAGATCGAACAAGGATTTCATCCTCACTCACATAAAAGGTCCTCATCCTCCACACTAGAAGGAGAAGCCTCTAGAGTTAACCAATCAGTAGGATGCAGAACATGTTGTTTTCCACTCATAGCCATATGATCACGCATTTTATCATCAGCAACACAGAAATAGGAACATTGACAATGTTAGCATTGTTGACCAAGCCAACACCAGCATGATTAACTGAAGTAATGTCCACTTCCAAATTAACCGAAGAGCAACCAACCTGAGAACCAGGGGACAAATCCTTAAAGGAGCTAGAGGAATCAGATTGCTCAACAGCCATTAAAGATTCAACATTTTTAGTCAAAACGCATGGGGCATTACCCACATCACTTAAACAGGGAAAGAATTAACTTCACAACCCAACAAACCACCATCACTAGCACATCCCCGAACGCCATGCTCAACAACAGCCAGAGCACAATATATATATATATATATATATATATCATGTAGGTTCCAGATCCAAGTGGTAGTATCAGGACCCTTAGCTATTGTTCTTGAGAAATGGCCGGGTCTGGCCCATTCCTCGAAAGACGTTTTTATAGGATTTCTGTCTACAACAATTTTCACTTCGGGTTCCGGCGAACGAATAATCATTAAGTCCTCCTCTTTCCGGACAACACATACAAAGAGACCCGCCAACAGTCAATTCTTTAGTGAACTTCTGAAAGAAACAGCGAAAAAGACGGTCGATTGAATGCGCATCGAGGAGGTAGGGGTCACTTGGGCCCCAATTTCCAACGGCAGCCGCTCCCCCAAACTGGTATATATGAGCCGATCGACATATAGAAATTTCCCAAAAGCTGGTGCTATTCAAAGGCAAAGGCAGGTGGCGATGGCTCTAGTGGGCAGGGATGGAGGGGGGCAACACATGAGGAAACTCACATGCAATGTATCTAGAATTCTTCAAAATCAAACAAATTCAAAATTAGTTAAAAATGAATTAAGTCAAAAATTCTAACTACCTCAAAAAAACTACACATAATCCGCTTTTCTCATAATCCAACAACTAAGGCTTCATTTGGAACAACTTTTTTATTATTTTCTAAAGCTATTTTTAGTACACAAATTTATAGTTCAAAAAAATTTTGTACTAAAAAGATGCTTTAGAATGCATTATAAAAAATGTCTTAAATGAAGTCTAAATTTTAAAATTCTTACATTTGACTTACTCTACCCTACTAATAGTCAGAACAAAACAACTCATTGGAAAATTTGAAATTAATGTCCGTCAAACTATACTGAAACATTTAACAAAATTATCATTTCCCTTTTTAATATGATTTAAAGATTTTTCCTTCAAGCAACTAGCAGAACCATTAATTTCAAACTTATTGCCAAGGAGATTTTATTCTAAAAGATACATTATGAATGGCTTGAACATTCGCACACTCTCTCATGACGAACATAAAAAAAGATATAAAATTATAATATAATTTAAATAATAAAATTTTAAGCCAAAACTATCCAATACATAATTAAATGTCAATTAAAATTTATAAAAAAATAAGTATAATAATTTATCTATGGATAAATTAGAATTAGAATGCTAATTAAAATTATATAATAATTTATACGGATATAATAAGCATAGTTTAAACAAAAAAAAATTTAATTACTTCTATCTTTAAAATTAAAGACTAACAGGCACGCATAATCAACATAAATAATCTATCTTTGGATTAATTTTACATGATTAAGATTAATTACTTTGTTTAAGGCAAGTATTTGGACGTTTAATTCTTGGTTTAGGTGAGGTTGTTATTAATCTAACTTTCCTAATATAAAGATCGTAGTTGGTCACTAAAGCCAGAGTATTAATATTAATTAATCAGTAAATACCAATTCAAGACCTCGTGCTGCTTTGAAACTGCTATATAATTAATTACTCAAATAGGATACTGACTTAATTAAAAAATTGGAAAAAAATGTGAAAGTAAATTTCAAATCAAAATAACAAAAACATAATAATGAAATTATTATAAATTAATTTTTTTGGATGAAGGATAATTAAAAAGAGATTGCAATTCTTAATCACCTGTTAAACTTATTTGTTTAGACAGTGCCTAATTTGAAAATATAGATTAAAGCAGGGATTTTTTTTTCTTTTTAAACAGATGTAAGATATAATTAAGAACTAATTAGTACGAATTTTTTAATCTAATTTCTCTTTATTTTCTTATGAGAGCTTGGTATTACAGACTCTACATTAAATGTTTTGATTGAGACGACTTTCTTACTATTTTTTAAAGTAGATTTCTAGCATCAAATTTTTTAGTTTTTAAGAATCAAATCAAACAATTTTTAATCATGCATTTAGTCCTTAACTAAATTAAGAAAGGTTAAAAAAAAAAAAAAAAACTCACTTTGCTGTCATTGAAACTGTGAGAACAAAATCTTCTTGACCTTCATGTTTCTGTAATTGCCATAACAGAATTATTCAATCCATATTAAATCACATGAGATTTTATTATTTTAAATAAAAATTTATGAAGAAAATTTAGGTCAAATAATCTGATTAAATTTTAAATTATGATAGATTTTAAGACTTTTAAATTTAGGGTTTAAAATATGTTCTCACAATTTTATTTTTCTAATAGGCAATGGTATGGAAGATTTTTAGATGATTGATTGTTTACTTATTTATATTGAGAAAGATATATTTAATAGCATTGATAATGAATTGATTGTACACAGTTTTACAATGCTGGGGAACCCAAACCCAAGTAGTGGGAGAACCCCTACAAGGCTACAATCCCCCAACGAGCTTAACAAATAGAATTGATCGCTTGCATTTTTCAGCTATCACTTAAGAACAAAGAGAACTAACAAGCTCGATTGTATTTTTTGACTATCACCTCTGATGACTACCACTAGAAACCACCACCACTATCCCCAGGCTTCTACATGTATTTAATGTTGTTATTGGGGTTTAACTTTTAACAGTTCGCTCCTGAATATCTAATTTATGGGAAATAAAATATTTATTCTCAAATAATCTCATACTCTCCAACTAAGAGGAAATGAGGATCTTTATACTTCCAGTTATATATTGGATTATCTAATTGGGCCAAATCCTTAATTTTTTACTTTCCGAATTTTCGGCCTCCTACAAATTATTTTATTTAAGTGCTAAATTTTTGATAAAAATTAAGACAAAAAAACACATGATAATAACACACTTTTTCTAACGCGTAACAACTGATTTGATCGTTAATTAATTACTGGCTACCATGACTAATTAACAACTACATTAAAACCATTTAAACATAACTGAATATGTATCTAATAAGAAGCAGGTAAATTTAAGACTTGCTCTTCCCATGACAGATTCAATGACTTGTAAACTTGGAATTAACTCTATCTCGAAGCATTGTGGATCTCTCTAGCTAGCACCCTATATATACTGCCATACAACCCATAAGCAATTCACAAAGCAAGGACTTGTTAGTTAAGCCAGTTAACAGAGTGAGAAAGAGAGAGAGAGAGAACACAAAGAGAGAGATATGGCTAAGTCTCATCATGACCTCCAGCTTTTTCTTGGTCTGCTTGCTTTGGCCTCCTCGCTTGCAATAGCCACCGATCCCACACAACTCCAAGACTTTTGTGTTGCAGACAACACATCAAACAGTAGGATCTATATACATTTCTCTCATGCATTCATTCACAATTTCTTATTAGTTGATTAAACTTTTTTAAAATTTTCATCATTTACAAAGCAGAAGAAGCAAATGCTTATGTAAACATATATATGTAATGATCTTGCAGTATTTGTGAATGGGTTCGCCTGCAAGGACCCCAACTTGGTGAACGAGAACGACTTCCTCTTCACAGGCTTAAACCAACCCGGCAACACAGCAAATCAGTTGGGATCAAAGGTGACGCCTGTTTTTGTTACCCAACTCCCAGGATTGAACACACTCGGCATCTCACTTGCTCGCATAGACTTTGCGCCTTACGGTCTCAACCCTCCTCACACTCACCCGAGGGCCAGCGAGATACTTGTGGTGATACAGGGCACTCTTGCCGTTGGCTTCGTGGCATCCAATAACCCCGACAACAAGCTCTTCACAAAGGTTCTTAATGAGGGAGATGTCTTTGTCTTTCCGCAAGGTCTCATCCACTTTCAGCTCAATACTGGAAATACAAATGCAGTGGCTATCTCCGGGCTCAGCAGCCAGAATCCGGGAGTGATTACTATTGCCAATGCAGTCTTTGGATCAAATCCGCCTATCTCTCCCTATATTTTAGAGAAGGCTTTCCAGCTTGATCAGAAGACGGTGGATATACTTCAGGCCAAGTTCTGGATGAACAATAACTAGAGGTCGATCACTGGGTTCTTGCTTGCCTTCTATATACCACACAGTTGTCAGCTTTTTTAACAAGAATACAGTTTCTGCAATCTTATATATGTAATGATGTGCTTCTAAGTGTGTTGATTTTACTTAAATAATTTGTGTTTTTTATGTGATATTTGAAGCTAAGTGCATGAATGATCATCTCTTTGTTAGTTTCATGTTTGAAAAATTAATAAATATTTTTTATTAAGACGAGAAGTTCCCTCTATTACCTTAAAATTTTTAGCATGGAATAAGTTATTAGATGCTAGCTATTAGGCTTGTTTTAGACAGCTTTCTTACTACTTCTTTATACAACTTTTTAGTACAAAAATTTAAACATTTATACTAAAAAATTGCTTTAAAAAGCACTAAAAAAACCATCACAAATGAAGTCTTAGAATATATAAATACTCTTCTTATGATGATCATCAAATTGCTTATTCTTTCTTCCTTATAGCTTTATGCACCTATGTAGTTTGGCTACCTAATTAGTCATAAAAACAGCTTCTTGAATTATTTTTGAAAAAAAAGTAACAGAAAACATTAAAATAAAATTTTTCTTTATTAAGATAAATTAAAAATTTGTTAAATTTATTTTAATATGAGTGCACTATAAAATTTAATTGATTATTCATATATTATATTATCTTAAAATAAATTCAACTGATTTGAAATTTATTCTTATAAATATTTAAATTCATTTAAGAACACAGAAATTAAATTTTGCCATTTATATATTTATTTTATTAATAAGAATCAAATTAAACAATTTTTAATCATGCATTTAGTCCTTAACAAAATTAAGAAAGATTAACAGAAAAAAAAACTCACTGCTGTTATTGAAAGTGTGAGGACAAACTCTTCTTGATCGACCTTCATGTTTTTGTAATTGCTACAACAGAATTATTCAATCAATAATAAATCACATGAGATTTTAAATAAAAAGTTATGAAGAAAATTTATGTATGATTATTGGTATGATTGTGTTATTTTTTATTAATTAATCTAAAATTTATTATTAAAAAATTTATTATTATTTTTAAAATCAAAATGAATTATCTGGTCGGGTTCAAATCATTTAGGTTGGTAGAGTGGGTTGAGTTCAAGTTCATATTTTTGACACATTAAATGTGTGATTCGAATCAATTTCAAGTCAGATCTGAATCCAACCCATTGATCAATTTTAACACCCCTATTTAAAATCAAGACGTCCACCACCCCATTGATCAATTTGAATTATATTTATTTTTTTGTGTCATCTTTTAATGAGAGCTTTGATTGAGAACTTATTTGATAGTATCTTATTTTTTTCTTTATTCACAAGTCATTAAAGAGCCATTAGTTCATCAACAGTTATTGTCTCTAAATCTTTAGCTTCCTCAATAGCTACTACAATATGCTCAAATTTATCATTTACTGAACATAGAATTTTTTCTATCACTCAAATAGCTTCTAATTTTTATCCATACTATCGCAGTTGATTGACGATAGTCAAGACTTTTGTGAAATAGTCCCCCACATTTTCTGCTTCCTTCATTTGAAGTGCCTTAAATTCAGTTCAGAGAGTTTGAAGTCGGATTTTCTTTATCTTGTCTATGCCTTTATATGCAACTTGAAGTATCTCACATACTTGCTTTGAGATAGATACATTTGCCACTTTCTCAAAGTTTGCCTCATCTAGTGCTTGATAAATGAAAATGAGCATTTTTTTTATCATTCTTTCTACTTTCTGTCAACAGCTCCTTTCGGACTTTCGATAACTACTTCATTTTGATGCTTGACATAACCTTTTTCAACTATCTCCCAAATATCTTGCGAACCAAATAATGTCTTCATTTGAAGACTCCAATTCTCGTAATTCTCCTTTATGAGACCAGACATTTATAGATTCATACTACTTACTATCGAATTTGGCTATTATATCACTTGTTAGAGATAAATTGTTTGTAAGAGTGGAAGAGAATATGACAAAAGAAAAAGAAATTCTTTTAGATTTCATTCTCTTACATCAAAATGACAAGGCTAAAGGTCTTTTTATATCCGTACAAAGACCATTCTAGAAACACCATCTAGAAATTTTCATAATAAAAGTTCAACTAACAACTACCAAAAATTATTTCAAATTCTAGAGATTTCTTTCCTACATTAATTTCCTAGAGACAAAAAAAAAAATTCTTGCTAATTAATTTTAATCCTCTCTCGCCTTTCGTCCTCCTCGATCAAACGAAGCTGCTCCTCATCTTCTTTCCTAGCAATCTGAGAACTCCTCCTTTCCTCCCTTTCAATTTGACTAAAATCAGCTTCCATGTCCTTGTCATCACCATCCGCATTTGCATATTTGCTAGGATTATACCGGAACATATTTCTGATCATTTGGATAGCATCAGCATCAGCATCATCATCTTCATCTGATCTTCTTCTAACAGGCTTCTTTTTTACAGACTCGTCACGAATATTTCGTGATGAAATTGGCTTGGGCGGCAGAGATGTTGAGGAAGGAACCTTGGATGTCACAGGTAAAGGTTTAGGCACTAAATATTTGCGGCTTATTTACTGCAATACGCAGTGTATACTTAATAAATATGCAGAGCATAGGCAGAACTTAAGCATATAATGAGCAGTATCCGGACGCGTCTCTAGGTGCGGTGTCCACACCTAATAATTTTCCCCTATTTTGTGTATGTATTTGTTATAATGTTATTTTTTAAAAATTAAATAATTAGTATGTTATTATGTTTATTTGTTATTCTGAGATACAAAATCTTTTCCACTAATACTATGTTTATTATTATAAAGAAAAAATTCATATCAAAATCAATAATAAAATCTCTTCAAAATGTTTAATTACATCAAATGAAAATCTCCAAAAATATTATTAATATTGTAGCCTACAAAATGGATTAAATTATCAGTATTCTCTTGAGAGGATCTTATTAAAAACGTAAAGGAGGTATCTTAGATAAAAGAATCATTTATTTGGAGATATATGTTTCATATGAAATAAATTTTTACTATTTTCTGAAGCAATTTTTTAGTAGAAAATTTTCTATTTTAAAAAATTTTATACTAAAAAATTATTTTAAAAAATAGTAAAAAAATTATTCCGAATGAAACCATAGTATTTGATTAGTATCAAAATTATGTCTGAATGAAACTTCCAAATTATTATTCATGATTGCTAAAAAAGAATTCAAAAACCCTCATTTTTTCTACTCATATTAGGGCTGTCAATATTTGACACGACATGAAAATCCGACCCGAAAAATCTGGGTTGGACCCGACCCGTTTGAAAAATGGGTCGGGTTCGGGATCGCAGATTCGACCTATTTGAAAAAACGGGTCGGTTCGGGTTGACCCGGCGGGTCAACCCGAAAACCCATTTAATTTAAAAAATCTCGCGCTGCCCGCTGCCCCGGACCTGCTGGCGAAGCTGACCCCCCTGCCCGCGCTGCCGCGCCTGCCAGCACCGGCACCACACGCGCACTCGCCCGTTGGCGCACTGCCGCACCCGCGCTTGCCCGCTGGAGCACCGCCGCACCCGCTTCGCCCGCGCCCGCGCGCACACCCGCTTCGCCTGCTTTGTTCGCGCACCCAGCTGGTCTCGTGTCGGGTAGGGTCAACCCGGCAACCCACCGGGACGGGTCAGGGTTCAGATTTCCGACCCGTTTATCTACCCGGGTCGGGTTAGGGTCGACCCGTTTGCACCCATGTCAGTTCGGGTTCGACCCGAACCCGACCCGTGACATGAAATTGACACCCCTAACTCATATCACAATTATGAACATTTTAATGGAATGTCGTAGTGATCCAAAGCTATTTTTAGATAGTGCATCGCTAAGGCGAAATATTTACTCACTCTACCGTCACGAATCTTTCAGCCCGCAACAATTATAAATGGTATAAAGTTGTGATGACACAATAAAGTTATTAGAAGAAAAAAAATCAGGGAAGAAAATGCAAAGGAAGCTCAAGTTCAACGTACTGGATGTTCTTTTGGTTTTGAAAACAAAAATTACATGCTAATTGTATTGAGGCTAAGCTCATGATGTTTTGTTTTCAAAGTTAGCAAGCAAATTGTGGATATATAGGTTGAAATTTTAGATTTAATTTTATATCAAATAAATAAAAACATCCAATAAAAAAACATTCTTATAGTCAGCTCAATTTGTATTTTTATTGATAAAAATTCTCAAATAGTTCAAAATAATTTATGAGCACTGATGTATAATCCAAAAATTATCTTGATCGGGCACAAATCTCGAAATAAAATCAAGTTGAAAACTTCATAAATTAAATTTGGGATCATCCGAACTCTGATTTCAGCAAACTTACAATCAAACTAAACGTCTCAAAAATACAAATCCAACGACACAAATTCAACTCAATTCAAGCCAAAATGGGTCCAAATCAAGGGCCCAAAGCACTATTGAAAAGTTTGAACAACAATTTAGTTTAAAAAACTGTTTCCAAATGTGACATGCTTATAATCGAATTGAGCGTCTCGACGAGACGAATCCAACGAGCCCAAGATCATAGAATTTCGATATCAATAAGACATTCAACTGCCCAACAAACAGTCCACGATCAAGGGATTCAATATTGTCCGTCCATCCAAACCACTCCCCATTTACCCTTGATCTTCCTCCTATTTACAGGTCATGCCACTCTAGGAAATCGATAAATAGACACATCCTTCCTCTTGAAAAGGGACTTTTAAGCCAAAGGAAATAAGAGAGAGATCAGATATCGCTCTTGCCTCCTTGCCAACTCGACCATCACCTGGAGTTCCGCTAGACCACCACATGACACTCAGAGTTCCGCTGGACCACCACCTAACGCCGGAGTTCCATTGAACCA
The DNA here is from genome assembly GCA_022539455.1 of Dendrobium nobile. Taxonomy (NCBI): domain Eukaryota; kingdom Viridiplantae; phylum Streptophyta; class Magnoliopsida; order Asparagales; family Orchidaceae; genus Dendrobium; species Dendrobium nobile. Next base: position 5,529,556 of record CM039727.1, read on the forward strand.
CCACCTGACACTGAATTTCTATAGGACCACCAAGTGACGTCGGACTTTCATCACTGTTTGTTATCAGACTGCAACCATACGGTTGCATTTATAATCTGATTGCCTCCAGGGATGAGTCAACCCACTGTAATATACTCGAATTTTAGTAAAATCATTTTCAACTGGGTCAGGCTCCATGGTTTTTCCCCTTTTTTAGGATTTTCCATGTAAAAAAGTCTTATGTTTTTTGTGTGTGAGTTGAATATCCATACAATGATAAGACGTAGAATTATAACTCCATCGCCACATATATTCAATCCCGCAACAAATACTCCCATTTCATCATTCAATTCCTTCAGTGTTATTAAAACCACAAAACAGACCTAAATATATAAACTCATGAAATTAGATATCTTACAACCGAAAACTTCTAATAAATAATTAAATTAAAACTTATAATTATAAGATTTTTGTTTTATTTGGGATAGCTTTCTTATTGCTTTCGAAAATAATTTTCTATTACAAAAATTTTTAAAACTAAAAAATTCTTTGCTAAAACTCTGCTTTAAAAAATAATAAGAAAGCTCTCCCAAACAAAACCTTTAATATAGAGTCTGTAATACCAAGCTCTGATGAAAAAATATAGAGAAATTAGATAAAAAAATTCGTTCTTAATTATATCTCACATCTATTTAATAAGAGAAAAAAAAAAAAAACCGTGCCTTAATCTATATTTTCAAATATGCCACTGTCTAAACAAATAAGTTTAACAGGTGATTAAGACTTGTAATTAAGACTTGTAATCTTTTTTTAATTACCCTTCAGCCATAAAAATTAGTTTATACTAATTTAATTATCGTATTTTTTCTATTTTGTTTTGAAATTTTCTTTCACATTTTTTTCCAATTTTTTTAATTCAGTCAATATCCTGTTTGAGTAATTAATTACATTGCAGTTTCAATGCAGCATGAGGTCTTAAATAGGTATTTACTACACAACTCATCTTGGTCTGTTGGGTGAGAGCTTAGGCTTCCAACTAAGAGGTTTAGGATTCGAGTCTTTGTGTATGCGTTGCGTGTGAGTTTGCCGTAAATGGCCTAAATGTCCAAAAAAATGGTATTTACTGATTAATTAATATTAATACTTTGACTTTTTTGACCAACTACTTTTTTATATTAGGAAAGTTAGATTAATAACAACTTCACCTAAACCAAGAATAGTCCAAATACTTGCCTTAAAACAAAATAATTAATCTTTCCCACTTCCATCTGTGTATATATTTTGATCTCTATTTCTCGTATCTGTATTTGTCTAATGCACTAGCCAGGTAATTAGTGATTTTTTAACTAAAAAGAGTAAAAAGATAGCTAAGGTAGTGGTGATTAAAACAGAAATAGGATGATGGAAAGCTGGATTATGTAAGATGGGTCCAGTTCATATGATGCACCGCATCAATGACCAACTACTCTTTATGGAAAGTTAGATTAATATATAAAAACCTCACCTAAAACAAGAATTGTCCAAATACTTGCCTTAAACAAAGTAATTAATCTTAATTAATCATGTATAATTGATGCATCATCAAAAAATTATCTTGATCGGGCATGAATCTCGAGACAAAATCAAGTTGGATCACTACCTGACGTAGGAGTTTTGCCGAACCACCGCATGACGCCAGACTTCCGTCAGGACCACGACCTGACGCCGGAGTTCTACCGGACCACCGCCTAACGCTGGACTTCCGCTAAACCACCGCCTGACGCCAGACTTCTATCGAACTTTTGGCAGACCATTGCTCGCTGGACTTCCGTTAGGACCATCGCTCGACACCGGAGTTCTGCCATACCACCGCTTGATGCAGGAGTTCCGCTAGACCACCGCTTAACGCTGGACTTCAGTTAGGACCACCGCCTAATGCCAGACTTCCTACGGACCACCGCATGACACCGGAGTTCCACTATACCACCGCTTAACGCTGAAGTTCTACCAAACCGTCGCTGGACCACCGATTGAGGCCAAAACTTTCACCAGACCACCGACAGTAGTCAGAGTTTCGCCAAACCACCGAATAACTCCCGAACTTCCGTTGGACCACCGCCTTACGACTGCGGTCTTTCTGACCCCTGTCTCTTATCGACTACAGTCCTTCTGATCTCTGTTGCCTACTACGATTTTTCCGATCTCCATAGCTAGATAACGGTCTTTCTGACCCCTATCTCCTTCTAATTATGGTTCTTCCGACCTCCGTCGTTTGATAATTAACAGTCTTTCTAACCCCTATCTCCTTCCGACTACGGTCCTTCTGACCTATGTCGCCTATTATGGTCCTTCCGACCTCCATCAGTAGATTATGGTCTTTCTGACCCATGTCTCCTGCCGACTATAATTCTTCTGACATTTGTCGCCTACTATAGTCCTTGCGACCTCTATCGCCATATGACGATTTTTCTGATCCTTGTCTCTTTCCGACCTCCATCGGTAGATAATGGTCTTTCCGACAGTTGTAATCGACTGCAAATAATAGTGAATTCATTCAAACTGGGTCAGATCCCGTGATTTTTCCCCATTTTTTGGGTTTCCATGTAAAAACTCTAGTATCTCTTATGAATGTTATACCCTATCTTTATCTGCTTGTGTGTTTGATTTTCGAACGAAGCTAAGACATTAAATTTTATAATTCTCTACTGCCACTAATATTTCAGGACGCAACAATAATTAATCCAAAGATAGCTTATTTATGTTGATTATGCGTGCTAGTTAGTCTTTTTATGGATAGAGGTTATTAAAATTTGTTTTGTTTAAAATATGCTTATTATAGCTGTATAAATTATTCTATAATTTTAATTAATATTCTAATTCTTATTTATCCATAGATAAATTATTATGTTTATTTTCTTATAAATTTTGATTGATATTTAATTATGTATTGGATAGTTTTGGCTTAAAAATTATTATTTAAATTATATTACAATTTTATATATATATATTTTTCTCATCATGAGAGAGTGTGCGAATGTTCAAGCCATTCATATTGTATCTTTTAGAATAAAATCTCCTTGGCAATTAGTTTGAAATTAATAGTTCTTCTAGTTGCTGGAAGGAAAAATTTTAAAATCTTATTAAAAAGGGAAATGATAAATTTGTTAAAAGGAATATGAAACCACGGACCTCCAGTCCAAGCCATGTCATAGTCTTCAGGGGAAGAGAATTTTAACAAAAAGAAGCCATCATCAAGAGTAAGGAGGGAGAGCTCTCCTTTTAGCTTCCACGTTCTTTTGATAATCGACAGCAAAGCTTCATAGAAGGGCCTTTTGCCAATAGAGTAGCCAACTAAAGAGAGAGACCAGTCCGGAGCACCAGCATCAAACTGAGATTTTGTGAAGTGAGCAGTGAAGTTTTTTGTGGGATGGTGAGCTAGGGAATTAGAGAAATCCTGAGAGACAGGGGTTTGGGAAGAAAGAAGAAGCTCCAATGGAGAAGATCCTTGGAAAGGGGAACCAAAGAGGAGGAGTTGGGGAGAGGAGGGAAGGCGGTGGCGGAGGAGGACATCCTGAAGAGGAGTCCTCCTCAGGGCGGCGGGAAGAGGAAAGAGCGCGAAAAGAAATTCTCGACACCTTCAACAAATCTGCCAACAAAAAATTTTTCTGTGCCAAATTTGATATTCACAAGGCTTTTGATTCTGTTTCCAGAAACTTTATTCTTAGTCGGATGCTTGCTAAAGGTTTCCCTACTACTTTCATATCCTGGATGAAAGCCTGTATTACTGATATTCATTTCTCTATTGCCATTAACAGTTCTCTTGAAGGTTTTTTTGGTTCCTCTAATGGTTTGAGACAGGGATGCCCATTATCCCCTTATTTGTTTACTGTTGCCATGGACGGTCTCTCCTCCTGTTTTGAGGAGACTAAAGCTAACCGGGAGCTTGATGGTATCTCTGTGGGTAATTTCAACATTACTCATCTGTTATATGCTGACGATTTACTTGTTTTTTCCAAGGCTGATTTATCTCAGGCGGCTACTCTCCTGAAAATTCTGAAATGTTTTTAGGATTCTTCTGGACTGAAAGTTAACCCCATAAAAAGTTCGATTCTTTTTTCTAAAAATTGTCCTCTGGGCGATGATATTTGTGAATTTCTCAACATTAAGCAAACTACTAGGCCCCTCAAATATCTCGGGCTCCCAATCTATTTTAAGAAGCTTACTTTTGCAGACTTTAGCCCCCTAATTCAAAGAATTTCTCTTGCTTTAGAGGGCTGGAGGGCTAAAACTCTCTCTTTTGGGGGCAAATCTCAATTCCTAAGATACACGATCTTAAAGACTATTGCTTACTGGATAAGGGGTAGCATTATGCCTAAGCGTTGTTTCCATGTTTTAAACAAATTTTGTTCTAGATTTCTTTTTTCTCGTGACACTACTATTAAGAAGCTTAGGCTAATTGCTTGGAAAGATACTTGTATTCCTAAAACTATGGGGGGGCTTGGGATTCCGTCTCTGGATTCTCTTGCTCACAGCTTCAGTTGCTCTACTATTCTGAGATTTCTAAATGACAATAATCCACTGTTTACCTGCTGGCGTAACCTCTATAGTTCTCTCTGGTTAACTACACCGAAACGTTGTTCTTATTACTGGAAGAACCTCTGTTTGACTGCCCAGATTTCTAAGCATTGCTGGCAGTTTAGGATCCTCCCTAACTGTCATCACTCTCTTCTTTGGGATCCCTAGTGTTTTGGTAAGTCACTTATGGAGTTAGTGGACCACACTACTGATTTATCTTGGATGGAACCTTACTATTGTGAGACTGTTTCTCACATTTTGCTTGATGGTAAGTGGAACTTTCCTAATTACTGGCCCTCTTACCTTGTGAGACAAATCTCGTTGGTGCCTATGTGGAACATTGGTTTGAGTTGTTTTTGGTATACTGCTGAGAAAGGTTCCAACTAGCTGTTTAGGCAAGAATATTTTAAATGTTTCCCGGTTGTGAGTTGGCACCGCTTTATCTGGCACAAACGCTCTACCATTTGTTTCTCTACTTTTGGTTGGCTTGCTGTGAGAAATGGATTAAAAACTACAGATCTTTTACTAAAACGGGGCATTTCTGTTAACCCAAGCTGCTCCTTTTGCTTGGACTGTAGAGAATGTCACATTCACCTCTTCTTTGAATGTGACTTCTCTTTTGGTATTTTGAATTATCTTGTTCCTCACACCCAAACTTTGCTGCTTCGTCCTAACCTGTTTCAGGTTTATGATCTCATTGAGGATATTGCGGATAATTCTGACAGTTTAAACTTCTATTCCCTGCTTATCAACATTGCAATTTATTACATTTGGCAGGCTCGTAATGACAGAGTTTTTGGGAATCTCATTGAATGCCATACCACTGTTATCAGGAAAATCAAAAAGGCGGCCTTAGCAAAGTTGGAGAAATGGAACAACAGACATCTTGTTTCTCACCTTTTAGATTAATTGGGTCTGCTGCTGGTTTATTTTCAGGAGGGTGGTTCATCTTGGTTGTCTCTGCTGGGCTTTTTGGTTGGCATCGGCTTCTTTTTGCTCCCTGGCTGATCGCCAGGATGGTCGTTCTGGCAACCAAGAGGATTGGTTTTTGCTATTTCAGACAATTTTGCAGGACAATGATGATTGCTGTAGTCTCGCCCCTTGGAGGGTCTCATTGGCAACCAGGGGCTTTTCTTCTGACCATGACGACGTTCCTGTCCCTTACGATTAATGCTACAGCTTATACCTGAGTCCTGATCAATTTTGTATACCACAATTTTGTTCTGGTTTTCTCGGGTGGTATAGGTTTTCTTTTATATTTGTATTGCATTTGTTTCCTTTTCCACCAGCCTTTTTTCCTTTGGCTGGTTTTTAGTTTGTACTTGTGATTTACTTATTAATAGATGGGCTTAGGCCCCAAAATTTCCCCAAAAAAAAAAAAAAAAGAAAGCACTCTTACGGTAGGTTTTTAAAATTTGAACAAGTTCTTATGGCAGAATCAATTAATCAGGAAGCTGACAATGCAGTTTGTTGATGTAAGCGAGCCTATTAATATTCAAACACCATGTTTTTAAATGCTATTTTCTATACAAATGCTTTTAAACAAATTTATACATCAACAACAAACATATTAAACAAGGCCGAAGAGTCGCAAAGAGAGTCAAATATATAGTAGAATAATAGTTGTTCAATTTCAAGCATAATCTCATCCATGGATCACCCGCGATCGACACACCGGACAAGTTGGATGTTGCAGTAGCCATGTATCCACACATCTGACATGAAATACATGCCCACAAATGGGTAGAATCCTCACTAGATTATCCTCCCCCTCCTCCTCCACATCGTAGTCAACAAGGCAAATTGAGCAGCAGTCACTGGAGGCTGCCCGCGGATCCTGACCTGTGGCTTCTGCATAGTTAGACCAAGTCCCGAGTGTGAGCTCAGTGGAACGATGGAAAAACAAGTATAAGATGACGCCGATGAAAATGATAACGAAGATGATGACGATTGCCATGGCCGTGACATAGCTTGGATCAATGTAGCTCATTTCTTTTAATGCCTTGATATACTGTTGCTAAAAAAAACAAAAAAAATGATTATATGATTAAAATAAATAAATTTGATACTCCAGAAAAATAGAAAGAACTTCAACAAGCTGATAAATATAAAGCAACAAAGATAAAAGAAAATTAAAAAATGTAGAAAATTAAACAAGGACAATTTTAATAAAATAATCCTTTTTAATTTATTTATAGTTTATGATGATCAAAGTTGCTTGAATGATTTTCTTTTTCTTTAAGACTTATTTTCATATCAATCTTTTAGAATTGCTTTCCAGTATTTCAGATTTTGCAATATTTATGAATTGCATTTGGTTTCATCCTCCAAATTGATAACATAGAATAAGTTGGGTGGTGTGGTTCCTAATGCATATGGTTGTTGTAATGGCTATGTTCCAATTTTCTTATTTGAAATTTCAAGTAGATATATTATTTATTGCATATTATATAACAATCTTCAAGTTCTAATGTCTGCTTTAAAAATAAGTTAAATAAAGGGATAAATTGAGAGAAATGATTTGAGATGAGATTGCTATGTCTTGGTTTATATAAAAATTATTTAGGAGTTATTATAAGTTTAAATCACAAACTATCTTCATCATAGCATAAATATTGTTATATTTTAGTTTCACTAATTTTTTTTCATAATTTTTGGACACTAGTATATTTCTTTAAGAAATTAGTTCTTGTCAGTAAAAATGAGAAGTTCGGACTGTTAGGTGTATGTAAATTGATTTTACGAGAGGGTTTTGGACATGTGCTTAGCTAATTTATGAATATTTTTGTAAAAATTTTGGATTTTCATATTTGAGGATATAAAAGAATTTAGATGAATTTTTTGTTTAAAATTAAATAATTAGAATACTTATTTAATATTTTATTAGAATATCCTAATCCACTATTATATAATTTAATAAAAGCTTTGCATGAGAACATGTAAGGGGAAAAAAGAGAAAAAGATAGGAGAGATAAATGAAAAGTTTGGTTTTGGATCGAGGTCTTAAAGCTATTTTTGCCTGTTAGTCCAGTTAGAAAATTTAAATTTATTTGTCTCAAGGTAGGTCACACTATGTTTATATTAATTTTTAAAATATGTAATTTTTATAGAATTTTTTTATTAAAATTTTATTTTTGTTACTAAAAAATTGTGATAATTTTGCACGAGTAAATATTTCACCGTGTAACTTTTATATATTATAGAGATTAAGATTATGAATATTTTGAATATTTTTTAAAAAATTTACAACCGGGGTTTAAGAATTTATGTAATTTTTATTGAATAGAAAGTTATTTGGATGCCGAAAAATAATATTATAATTCAATTAAAGTCTGAAAATTGCGTATATTTATGTGGATAATTCATAAAAATCTACTAAAATAACATTGACAATTTGATTATTTGTTGAAAATTTACATTTTTGCTTAGTAGGAATTTATGTTGCCTACCATTATAAAAAACTAAGCAATTCATGTACATGCTTAATTACACTTTAACTATTATAATATGATGAAAAATGTGCATATATGTTAAAATTATACATGTTATAATAGATAAAGTGCTCAAATTATTTATTATAATGCATTTAATTATTTTTAAATATTAAAAAATGGTTAATAAAAAATTTTAAAATTTTGGATCGATTTGTGTGGCCTGCTAAGCTGTTTTAACTCACTATAGTTTTGTTTCTGATTTTTATGATCTGGGAAAGGGAATGAGCTTTTTTATTAACAATTTAGGATTATATCTAAATTTATAGGTATGTCTCTATTTTAATTTTTGTATAGTCATAACTAGTTTATTATTCAGTTTTGTAGCTTCTATTTATAGCCATGTACTATAATTTATATATTTTTATGAATTAAAAGAAATATGGTGGATGATTTTGCTTATAGTACTACTTTGAATATTTTAGTAGCTCTGTAGTTTGTAATTTATTTAAAATAAATATTGAAATAAAATTTAAAGCATTCCAAACCTATATCTTTGGATTTACTTGTCATAGCTCAATACGATAGGATATGTACTGGTTGGGTTGGGTTGTGACAAATTTTTATAGTATTAAAGCAATAGTTTTGGAAGGAATTATAAAATAGGGCTTTAGAAATTTATTTGTAAGTCAAGTGGGGTATTTTTAAGTCTATATGGGTGTTTATTATTATTTGTTTCATGTGCATATATGTTTAATTATATATTTTGTGTGATTTTGGATTCACCAAATCTAGATATAATTGATGGATGGAGTACAAGTTAGGCAGCTCTTGTACATAGTACAGCTCCGATAGCCAATTTTAATATGTGTTTTACTAGTCTGATAGCTCAAATGATGGGTAAGACATATATCAAGGTTCTTGATATAAGATCTAATGCGGTATATAAACATCTACAAATATTTCTATGATTGAAGTCTCTGAGGTTCAAGGGTGCTATTGAGCCCAAGGCAGTAGAGGACTGGTTGAGGAGGCTGGAGAAGACATTTGAAGGTATGCAATGTCCTCCTGAGAGAGATGTATCATTAGCAATCTTTATGTTATATAAGGAGGATGAGCGCTGGTGGATGGCCAGTAAGACGAAAAATTTTAGGGGAGATTAAATTCTATGATTAGTTGGGGGAGTTAATAAGTTTAGATTCTTATTTGTATCACCTTCAGCAAGATAGCAGATGCATGAGACTAGAGCTGTCAAAATTGGACCCAACCCGAAAAGCTGACCTTAACCCGACCCAAAATTTTTGGGTTTGGGTTGACCCAAATCCGAAGCGGGTCGGGTTCGAGTTTGAAAAATCGACTAGTTTGCAAAACCGGGTCGAGTTCGAGTTGACCAGGAAACCAGGGAATGACCCGATTTGACCCAGAATAACACATAAACCCGGCTTCCGGCCCCGCGTCAACCCTGCGTCGCGCAGTCGAGCGCGCCCCGCCCTGTGTCGCGCAGTTGACCGTCTGCCCCGCTGCCGCGCAGTTGAGCGCGACCACTGCCCCGTTGCCGCGAGGTTGGGGTCGGGTTCGAGTCGGACCCGGAACTGACTCGGGTTCAAACGGGTCAACCCTAACCCGACCCGGTTAGGTAAACGGGTCGGAAATGCTAACTCGGACCCGACCTTGCGGGTTGCCGGGTTGACCCGACCCGACCCGGGAGCGGGGTCGCGCGCAGAGCGGAGCATGGTGCGAGCAGAGCGGGGCAAGGTCGCGCTCGCCCGGGGTCCTGATCGTGCGGCACGGCGGCAGCGGGGACGCGCGAGGTCGCGCGGCGCGGCAGCAAGGCAGGGTCTCGACTCGCCCGAGGCATGGTCGTGCCGCAGCGGGGCGTGGTCGCGCCGTTTTATGACATTATTTCTTACAAGGACAGACTGTGGGTTCCTCTTTTTAAAGATCTGAAATATGAGATTCTGCATTAGGCTCACTATTTAGGTTATATTATTCATCTCTAAAGTATCAAGATGTACGAAGATTTGAATTTTATATTTTAGTGCTTGGATTAAAAGACAAATTGGAGTTTATTTCAAAAAATGAGGCATGTCAATTAATGAAGGTAGAGCATCAACGATCGGATGATCTTCTAAAGTCATTATCTATTTCGGAGTGAAAATGGGAAAGATTGAAGTAGGGGCATAATGTTATCTGGTTCCTTTTTTTAAGTATGGTTCCATCTTATCAACTTTAATGAAAGTAAACAGGGCAAGTGAAGCACAAAATCTAATTAATTTATCTTTAGCTTCTAATTATGGCTTAATTAATTACCAAGCTTTGCAGAATTGATTAAATTCCAGCGGCGAATTTAGTATGCATATTGGAGAATATTGATTTAAATGTCAACTAATATTGTTAAAATATTTGTGATTGTCCATCATATTCTCAACATATGATGAAAAATATGTGAAAACATATCATACTTTATGTTCTACTATGATATGTTTTCTTTCTCTTTGAAGTTACATATTCATCTCTCATATTTCGGGGGATAGAGAATGTTTAAGAGCTAAAATTAGAGATTAAATATGATATACTTTCAAATAGTAGAATAGTAGTTGTTCAATTTCAAGCGGAATCTCATCCAAGCATCATTCACAATTGACACATCGGAGAAGTTGGATGTTGTCGTCGCTATTGATCCACACATATAGCATGAAATACATACACACAATCTGGTAAAAGCCTCAATGGATTATCCTCATATTTCTCATCATCAGTCGTCAAGGTATATTGAGTAGCAATTGGTTGAGGCCATATGTGGATCCTGACACATGGCTTTGGCGAATTTAGGCCAGGTCCAGAGTGTGAAAAATTATTAGGTCTGGATATCGGACCTAGAAATAGGTCTGGATATCCAATTAAAATTTAACACGTGGTCTGCACTTTGACTGTGCTTTTTTACTGCATTTTGACTGCGCTTTTAATACGCTTTTATTGTGCTTTTCGACTGCGCTTTGACTATGATTTGACTTTTTTTCTGTGCTTTACCTGTACTTCACATACGTTTTACCTACGCTTTTAATGTGCTTGGTTTAAAATTATACGGAAACATTTAATTTATAAAGTATCCACATATACACTCCACGTATAAATATTTTATTGGAGTTCGTACGTATCTCTACGTCTGGTGTCCGAACCTAATAATTTTTCCTAGAATGTTGCATCATATTAAATCATAATTTATCTTCTGCTATGATTTACTTTCTCTCTCTTTGTAGTTACATATTCATGTCTCATATTTCAAGGGATTGAGAAAGTCTAAGAGTTAAAATTAGAGATTAAGGCTTCGATTGGGATGAATTTTTTCTTGCTTTTTAAAATAAATTTTTGCTGAAATTCCATTTTAAGAATCAATACTAAAAAAAATATTATTTTTGTACTAAAACTCTATTTTAAGAAGCAATTATCCTAAAACTCTATTTTAAGAAGAAATAAAAAATCATCCCAAACAAAGCCTAAAATTAAACAGTAAAGGTTATTAGCATAGTTTATCTATCATAAACATTAACATTGACAATTAACTTTCTTTTTTAATACTTCACAAAATATGAAGTAATTAGAATAATTCATTGTCATATAATATTTATAGTAAAAAAATTATCATATTTATTCATGTAATATATCTTCATTATTGAGTATATTCTATTTTATTGCATTTCCATTATTATTTTTTTCATTTGCTTTTATATAAGCATATTTGTATTAGTACAAAATCATTCGAACAAAAATATAACTTTATAGAATTTCTAGTACCGCAAGAAATAAGGATAATTTTGGTGGTAGAAATTGATCTAGTAGAACTACAGAATTTTTAATACCGACGATCGACACATTGGATAAGTTGGATGTTGCCAAAATCAGGTATCCCACACATATGGCATATGGCATGAAATAAATGTCCGCACTCCATTAAAAGCCTCATTTATTTATTTTTTTCAAAAATTTCCCTTTATAGATGTTGGTAGGTGAGACTTGAGAGGTTGATGATTTCTTAAAATTTACCGTCTGCTCTCCACAAGTAAGCTGTTTATACAAACTCAAGAACAGATTGAAGTGCAAACTTGATACCAGCAGCCAAAGGGGCTTAGGCTTCCAAGGTTTGTACTCGATCCAGCTGAAGGCATCGGTGCGGCACCATTCATCACCAATGACCGACACATCGGACAAGTTGGAGGTTATCGCAACCATTGATCCACCCACATGGCATGAAATAATGCCCACAATCCGGTAAAAAAGCCTTAATATGTCTTATATATCCTCCCCTTCCTCCTCATCATCATAGTCGACTAGGCATATCGAGCATTACATGATTGGAGTTGAATGAATACTCTAGCTGGTATGGAAATGCTGTAATAAAATAGTTAATAATTAATGAAAGGCAATTATATTAGAAATAATTAAATGGAAGGCTTCAAAAGGGTTACGTGAATACTTTATTATTTCTACTAAAACTCCGTTTTAAAAAGCAATAAAAAAAAACAGTCCCATGCGAAGCCAAACAAAGCCAAAATAAACCATTTACGTTAAAAGGCTGTAATGGAAATTCATTGGTCTTCAAAGTAGATTATATATCAACGTCAAGCAGGTTTAGGTTGATTTGATGCTTCGAGTTCCTTGCACCATCTTCCATGCCTTTTTTAATGCAGTTAAAGAGTAAGAAATGATACGAGGCTGAAAAGCTGAATGGAGCTTTCAGATCCAAATTAAAATGCTATAGATAACATTTGGATGATTCATATTCTGGTATAAATAACATAATGACGTTATATTTGAAAATATTCCAAAGTAAATCATTACAACTTGAACTAAATTAATTGAATGTATTAGATATACTTTTGTTGGCTAACTTCATGCTATCAATCATCGTTATCTTCTTTTTTTTTTTTTCATATAAAATGAGAAATTTGTTGACAAAAGGTAGAATATGAGGTGTAGAAGTGAAAATTATTAAAATATCCCCGCACCTACTTTAGTAATTTGCCCCATTGGTGTAGACGAACCTGCAAGAAGGAGAAACAGAGGAAAAACAAGAAACGAAACTAGAAAAGGTATTTCTGTATTGATAATAAAACCAAGAAGATGCCTCTCTACAGGGTTCCGTTGAGTATATGCTCTTCCTTTTAGCTATACTTATAAAAGCTAAACAAGTAAAAGGTATAAAAAGTATTAAGATACTAAATATAGCAATAAGATAGTGGAGCTTCAACACTATAAAGGAATTGGTGCGTATTGAAGGTAAGTTGGTCTTCCAGAAGACGCTAAGCAACGATGCTCCGCATCAAACACCCCCACCGTGAAAAAGTTCTGGATCAGTTGAATCAATGTGAGTGGTGCTATCATCAGGGGGTATGTAAGTATAGAGATCATTCACATTAAATGTGTGAGAGGTATTAAACTCAACTAGTAGATCAATAACATAAACATTGTCATTGATCTTTTTAGTAATTGGAAAAGGACCCCATTTCCTTTTGCTTAACTTGGAGTAGCTGCCGGTAGGTAGGCGCTCCTTGCGCATTTGAACAAGAACTAAATCACCCGGTTTGAATAGCTTCTCCCGCCGGTGTTTGTCTGCTGCTGCTTTGTATTGTTCATTGGTTTGCAATAGTTTTGCTCTAATATCAGATAAGAACTCCGTATAATGGTCGGCTAGTTGGGATGCAGCTTTGCTTTTGCATTTTGGGAGCACTGCAACATCAAGCACAGTGTTTGGCATTTTAGTGTAGACAATACTAAAAGGGCACATACCGGTCGAACGATTTGGCATCGAGTTGAAAGCAAATTCCGTCTGCCCGAGAATGTCATCCCAGCTCTTCGGGTGGTCTTGAACTTAAGCAACGAAGTAGATTACCAAGTGTTCGGTTGACTACTTCCGTTTGCCCGTCGGTTTGAGGGTGATAGGATAAGCTCAATTGAATTTGAGTGTGTAAGCGTTTCCAAAGTTCCCTCCAGAAATGGCTAATGAATTTGACATCACGATCCGAAGTAAGGCTTCTAGGAATACCGTGCAAACGAACAACTTCAAAAAAAGTTTTGTGATATTGAGGGCATCGAACGTCTTCTTGCAGGTAACAAAATGTGTCATTTTAGAAAATCGATCCACAACTACCATTATAGAATCATTACCACATTGCGTCCGAGGTAATCCCAATATAAAATCCAAGCTTAAATCCTCCCAGATCGTTTTCGAAACAGGTAATGGCTGATACAATCCAGTGTTTTGTCCTGTTACTTTGTACATTTGACAAATGGAGCATCTTTCCACAAATTTGGTGACATCTCTTCTTAGATGGGGCCAATAAAACCTCTGTTGTAGCTGGTTAATAGTGTTATCTCTGCCAAGGTAGCCTACCAGTCCGCCTGCATGAGATTCTTTGATAATCTACTGCCTCCAGGAAGAGTTAGGAATGCAAAGAAGATTTCCTTTAAATAAGTAGCCATGCCTAATAGAGTAGTCAGCCACTTGTTCTTGGTTTAAGCACTTGGTCCAATAGTCTTGGAAGTATTCATCCTCATGGTATAAATCCTATAGACATTCTAGTCCAGAGAATTCAATTTGCAATTGAGTAATGAGAGCAGCCCGGCGACTCAAGGCGTCGGCAACACGATTTTGTGTGTCACTTTTATGTTTTAACACAAAAGTGAATTTCTGTAAAAATATGATCCAACGAGCATGCATTCTATTTATGTTCTTTTGTGCATTGATATATTGGAGAGCTTTGTGATCACTACAAAGAACAAAATCCTAATGTAACAAATAATGCTCCCATTGTTTTAATGCTCAAATAACATCATAAAGTTCCTGCTCATATACAGTCCACCTCTGTCTGGATGGGCACAATTTCTTGCTAAAAAATTCCACAGGTTTGGTATCTTGAGACAAGACGGCGCCGATCCCCACGGTTGAGGCATCTATATCCACTGTAAACGGTTTATCAAAGTCCGGTAAAGCCAAAACGGGAGCTGTGGATAATGCGACCTTGGTAGCATCAAAACTCTTCTACTGCTAAACGGACCAGGTGAATTTGGCTAATTTTAATATATCTGAGATGGGAGCCATAATAATACTAAAACTTTTAATGAAGCATCTGTAAAAATTAGCCAGTCCGTGAAAACTACGAATGTCAAACAGAGATTTGAGCGTCAACCATTCAACTATAGCAGCTACCTTTTTTGGATCTACACTAACTCCGGCCGCCGAGGAACGAGACTTGCTTTGTTGCACATTTGTGAGTGTTCAGGAAAAGCTAGTTCTGTCTCAATGTTTCAAATAGATTTGCTAGGTGTTGTAGGTGCTCATCCTCGGTGGTGCTATACACTAGTATGTCATCAAAATACACAACACAACACTTATTGAGAAATGGTTTTAACACTTCATTCAACAGTCGCATGAAAGTTACTTGCGCATTGCATAATCCAAACGGCATGACTTTTCACTCATATAATCGATGACGAGTCTTGAAAGTCGTCTTCCACTCGTCTCCGGGACGTATCCTTATTTGGTGATATCCACTACGCAAGTCTAATTTAGAAAAGATATTAGCTCCGGCAAGCTTGTCCAGCATGTCCTCCATCCGCGGCATAAGAAATCGGAATTTTACTGTAATTTTATTTATGGACCTGCTATCCATACACATTCTCCAGTTACCATCTTTTTTGGGCACCAATAATGCTGGTAAGGCGCAAGGGCTCAAACTTGGTTGGATTAGTTGCTTTCCATGAGTTCATCTATAATTTGTTGAAATATCTTATGCTCATTGGGGCTCATCTTGTAATGAGGTAAATTAGGAAGCGAAGCTCCAGGTGTCAGCTCAATTTGATGCTGGATAGTTCGCATTGGGGGTAGCTTGGCTGGTAGGTCCGTTGGGCAAACATCTTCATATTGCTTAAGTAATGAGCTAATTTCATTTGGCAAGGAATCCACTTCTGCTACAGAACTTGATTCTTGTATAAGTAATGCCATAATGCAAGATGACTCTCACCAAGCATTCAGAAATGCTGTTCCAGAAACAGCAAACAGAGCTGTTTTCGATTTTGG
The DNA here is from genome assembly GCA_022539455.1 of Dendrobium nobile. Classification (NCBI taxonomy): domain Eukaryota; kingdom Viridiplantae; phylum Streptophyta; class Magnoliopsida; order Asparagales; family Orchidaceae; genus Dendrobium; species Dendrobium nobile. Next base: position 5,545,597 of record CM039727.1, read on the forward strand.
TGAGGCTAGCTCCCGGTCCGGCGAGTAGGGTAGCAACCTTAGCCTTTTTCCTTTCCAATCAAAGGAGTATGTATTAGTTCGGCCATCATAAATAGCTCCTACATCGAACTGCCAAGGTCTTCCCAAGATTAAGTGACAAATGTCCATCTCCACTACATCACACAGTATTTCACTTACATAATGTCGCCCAATTGAAAATGTTACTCTGCACATGTCCGTCACTGAGATCTCCATTCCGCATTTTACCCAACTTATCTTGTATGGAGTCGGATTCCTTGTTGTCTTTAGCTGCAAAGCTTGAACCATAGCACGGGAGATGACGTTTTATGTGCACCCACTGTCGAATAGAAAATCATAGACCTTGCCGAGAATGGTGCATTTTGTTTTAAACAAGGCATTTCGTTGGGAATGAGTCAGCTGCTGCGGAGCTATCAACAGTTTTTGTAAAACACAAATTAGAGGCTCTCCCTTATCTCCTGCAATGTCCTATAATTCATCTTCTTGGCCACCAATAGTTGCATCGGCTTCTTCTTCGGCTTCGGCATCCACCATTTGTAATTGAGGACGGGTCGGACATTCATTGGATTTATGTCCAAACTGGAAACATCTAAAGCATTTAATTTTAGATGGCTTGGCATAGGGATTTCCTTCAGTGGTAGCTTGCCCTTCGGATACGTCTTTTGTTCATTTACCCTTTGGCCAGCAATAGTGGGTTGACTTGCTGAAGCCTGAAGGTGGCGTGGTCAGCTGTTTGGAAGAGTTGGCCGCAGCTTGAGATGACTGTTTGTTGTTTTCAGTGGAAATCTCAAATCCACGCCGGCTCGATCTGCTGTGTTTATAACGGCTCAGTTGCATTTAGTTCTAACTTATCTTGCGAGAGTGACCAGATCGCATTTAGTTCTAGCTTATCTTGGATTGCATCTTTCAAGCCCCCAATATATCTTGTTATAATTTGATTAGCTGATTCGTTCAAATTATTCCGAGCATTGAGCCTATAAAACTCCTCTGTGTAGTCATTCACGATCCTCAAACCCTGAGAGCAGTGTTGATATTGCACATATAACATTTGCTCGTAATCAATTGGCAAAAAATGGCCCCATAACAATTGCTTCATTCTAAACCAACTCCGAACTACTCCCTTGCCTTCTGGCCTCCGAGACTGGATAACTTGTTACCACCACGCACTAGCGCCACCCCTTTTGCCTGCACGCCACATACCATACTTGTTTTTCTGGATCAATCTCCATGTACTCAAAAAATGTTTCAATAGCCCTCTCCCAATCCAAATAATCTTCAATATGAAGTTTTCCATCAAAGAACGGTATATCTAATTTGACTCGAAAGTCACTGTGATGTCAATCTCGCTCAGTCGGACGTCACCTGCCAATTACTCCCGTCTCATTGTCTGAATCCGACACTTCCAGAGCATTGAATCGATCCAGCTCTCCTTCAGAACCCGATGTGTCTTGAATCAGTCGTTCGCGCTCTCTATCTGCTCTGAACCCATGTCTTGTTGTCGCTGCCAGTATGGTTGCCGGTAGCTCTGTCCAGGCGGTTTGGTTCCTATCCAAACGGGCGTTAATCTGTCGTAGCTCACGCCGAATCTCACCGAAAAAACGGTTGAAATCTGCTGAGAGAGCTTCGGTTTGTCTCGCCAAACTGGCGTGCTCCGCTCATAGGGCTTCAAGGCTGTGTTCTTCACTGGTGGCCACCCTTTTGCTTCCCTCCGCCATCTTGGGTTGTAGCTTTGATACCAATTTATGGTGTAGACAAACCTGCAAGAAGGAGAAACAGAGGAAAAACAAGAAACGAAACCAGAAAACGTATTTTTGTATTGATAATAAAACCAAGAAGATGCCTCTCTATAGGGTTCCGTTGAGTATATGCTACTTCCTTTCAGCTATACTTATAAAAGCTAAACAAGTAAAAGGTATAAAAAGTATTAAGATACTAAATATAGCAGTAAGATAGTGGAGCTTCAACACTATAAAAGAATTGGTGTGTATTGAAGGTAAGTTGCTCTTCCAGAAGACGCCAAGCAATGATGCTCCGCATCACCCACTAAATCTCATATTCTTCCCTTTTTCCCTAGCCGATCCTATTCATGCGTGAATTCCTGAATCGCAAGCAGCTCTCCCCTCCCGGCTCCCTCTTCCTTGTCAAATAACTGTCCTTGAAGATTGAAGCCACGAAGGTGAAAAATCAACGAGCGAGCATAGTCTTCATTCATGTTCATTCCTGAACGAGTATACCAACGAGTTCGTCATACTCCAACAACTTAAGTGAATCAGTCATGCCCGGCCTAGACGATTTTGTTTGGGTGTACGCGTAAAGCAAGACCTCACGCTGATAACAAGACGAAAGAAACCCCCCAACTTATTTCCCTGCTCCATGACAACCCATTGATCGGTGTCCTAGAACTTCACTCATGCTTGATCGAAGGACACATATAAGCCAAAAGAATGCCCCAATCACCCAATAAATGGACAAATACTAATTCCATCCTGCATCGCATACATAGCCATTGACAAAGGCTAGAATTGTAGAAGCAAAGATATGAATTCTCTGCATAAATCATGTCATGACAATTGTCAAGGTACAATCGATTTATTCTAATTATCATTTTCTATTTTTAACGCCTAAGATTAAATAAGGGGCGGACCCATGCTTTCCCAAGTGGCCCAATTAAAAAAAAAAGAAATTCTCTTTATTATTAGAATAAAGAGCTACAGAGAGAGACGGTTTTTAATCACATTGTTTAGGGAATTGTTAGCTGTTAGTCACAATTAAAATGAGATATTAGCCTTAAATGGGAAAATAGATTCGGACCAGCACGCCTCCATAATTAGTGCTGGACTTTAATCACTCAACTATCATTAGTGCCTATATGCAGTAAATTAATTATTTAGTAAGCAGCCACTGGTATTTGTTCTTATATCCGTTTTGGAACATAGGCATTAAACCGAATTGACTAGAAGCTGATATGCATCACTTCCCAGTTTTTTACTGTAAATTTGACGAAGCTCACTTTTTTTTTTTTTCTGTAAAACTACTAAACTACACTTCTTAGGGTTTTAATTTGAGAAGCAAACAGGGAAAAATGGTTTGCAGTTATTTCCGAGGAGAGGGAAAGATGTCTAAATTTGTGGAAGAAGAAAATAAAAGCTTAGGGGCTGTTTGGCAACCAGGATTTACCAACTTAGGATTTAGTAAAGAATTTTATAATAAGAATCTTATACATTCCATAAAATATCTTACAGGACTTAGATTTCCCTTATTTAAAGGTGAAAATAATAACTACTAACAAACTACTAAAAACTTGCAAACAAACATAATAGCGTAAGCTAGAATAATCATAACAAAACAAAGAAACAAAACTAAATATTATTTCCATTGAGGAATGAAAAAGCTGAAAACTCACCTCCCGTCCAAAGAAGAAACCCTGAATGACAGGATCCGTTTGATTTGTTGGGAGAGCCAGTATCTGCGGGCTGCCGAAATCAACAAAAAGTGTCTGAAATCCGAGAAAATTTGTGCAAGTCTTTAAAAAAAAATGGATTAAACATTTAAACGGAGAGAAAGCCGGAAAAGCGGAGAGATAGAAAAATGTTAGCATGCATGCCGACTGTCGCCGACCCGTCGCAAGCCGCCGTGAGCCGCTGAAGGTGAAGGTCAGGCTTTCGGCGTTCCAACGAGATTAGAAGAAAGCATTTCGTCTAAACCACTGAACTGCTGAATCCTTGCGATTCAAACACTTCCGACTTCCGCCCTTCGTCCCTTTGACTTCCGCGAGTCCGCGACCTTAGTTAAATAGGGAAAGTGAAAATAAATAGTCTCTCATAACATCAATATGATAATTCACCTAATACCTTTGTTCTCTACGCAGCTTTAATTTATTTTCTCACTTTCCCTATTTATACCATCTCAAACCGAGCTGCATATCATCATATGCCACCAGCCATTTGTTGCATTCGAACTCCAAATCTCACGTCAAAATTCTACATGTGAACAGTGCGATGTCAATATTGACATTTGGACTGCTCACCTACATCAATTTAGGTGATTAATTTGTATAAGGGCTAGGGCATCTTTTTTGGTGGCTGATTTTTTAGTGCTCTTTGGTGTTCTTGGGCCCTAGCAACGTCTAGGGAGTTGAAGAGATTAATCCTCCTCTCGAATAGAGGATCGCTTTTATCTTACTATTTTATTTCATCAATTAACAATCAAGAGATAAAATAACACAAATATCTATCATAAAATCAAATCCAATACGTCTTAACATCATCAGGTCTAAGTGGAAAATCCATATACATCACAAGGGTAAAATGGAATCATCACTAAAGTTCTCAAGTATTTAACAATAACATAAAACCATAGTTAAAACTATACACTAACATAACAATCAAATGAGATCTCGAGTCTGTTTAGATTCTTGCAGTTGTTGTAAAAATAGCTGCATAACAATAAAATAATCTAATCTTTTTAAATTTATTGTGGGTATTATAAATTATTTCCCTTTTGAAAAAAAAATAGGACAATGACTTTTTTAAGAATATCACTCTAGCAAATATGATTATAAAAATTGCTTCACAGCATAAGAATTTATTAAAAATTAGCAAGAAAGTTGTAACTAATATAAGCACTTCAACTCTCAAAAATATAAAAAAGTTGTCTTGCAAACCCTTAGCACTCTGCATAAATATGGACAAAAATCAAAGTTATTTCCTAATTTTACATGTTTGAGATGGGTCATGATCTAATATTCTCATTCTCATTATTCCTAATGAAAATTTCATAAATTAACATCTCCAAACTTCAAAAGTTCCAACGAAATTTTTATAATTTCATACATATAAAATTTGGAAGTTCATGTTTGTCATTCTAGTCCCGCTTTATTATGGATTTAGACTGATATGAAAGGTTTCAGTAAAGCAACGAATCCGAACAAAAGATATTATTCTCCAACATGAACATACACAAAATGAACTCTTATGTGATTTATCTTCTTTTTTATCGTACAGTAATCTGGAGTGAATAATCTCAATTTTAAGCAAATGCATGCTTCAAATGCAAGCGAGGGAGATTTTCTCAACTTTTACGACCATGCCAATGAATCATGCATCATACTCCTTATTTGATAACAAAGATTCTCTGCAACTTTTGCACGTCTAAATGACTAAAAATAGGCATACAATAATTGTATATGAGTACTTCTTACAAAACATTATAATGAAATATATATGAATTTCTATACTTGCCTTATGTCTGGGTGGAAAATCTATGCAGCATAACAAGAAAAACTTTAATCCAATCTTTAATATTCTCTAACATTTAGTAGAAAAAACCATGCCCTAATCCAACCTATACATTGTCATATGATTCAAATAAAAAAAATTTCTTTATGAAAACAAGGGGGGAACATAATTTATAGCCTAAATACTAGATGTTTGAGCTGCATCACCATCCAATGTTCAAATCATCCTTGCGAGTTCTAATAAAACGCCCATAAATAAAATTTAAGAAAAAAAAATTTAACCTTACAGATTTTCTATCCAGTCCCGCTCTATTTCTAGCACTAGACATCTCGTCCATATCAACAATCTGATTCTACATAATTCATCAACAAAGATTCAAGACAGAAATTTGGCCAACTTGGCAAAAAAGGCATGCAAGTTATTGAATTGAAAAGAAGACATGGCCCAAGATGCAAGAAAACGAGTTTTTCATAGCACGCAAACGAACTCACAGCCACGGGCGACAACCTGAAAGAGAGGATGAGATCCAAGAGTAGCTTCGGTCTTCGAGTTCTAAGAATGAACAAAAAAGGCAATTCTGAGAGAGTTAGGTTTCGTTTGGTTTATTGGTACTTTTGTAAAAGACAGTTTTAAGAAACAGTGGTTCAGAAAATGGAATTTCCTAACAGAGAAGCATATAAAAAAAACTTTTTCAAAACATCAGAAAAATGAAAAAATAGAGTTTTTGGGAACGTGATTTGAAGAGCCAAACATTAAAAAAGAAATGAATTTGTCATTTTAAAACGGTATAAGCACCAAAAACTTTCAGGCTTCGTTTGTTTTTTTTTTATGCTTTTGTAAAATACAGTTTTAAAAAACATTAGTTCAGAAACACTGAGAAGCATATATAAAAAGCTTTCTCAAAACTGCAGAAAAATGAAAAAATGAGTGATTGAGAACATGATTTGACGAACCAAACAACAGAAAAAAAAAATTTCCTCCGTTTCCAAAGGGCAAAGGCAAAGAAACGCTCAAACAAACAAAGCCTTAAAGGCCAAGAGGTGAGAAGCGATCAGTGAAGCCTGCAGCAAGACTGAAGGCAAGAGAGATTACCTGCCTGAAGAAAGGATGAGAGCCGGGACTGGGGAGTAGCTTCGGCCTTCGACTTCGAACCCTCGCCTCGTGGCTTCAGCAACTGTGTTGCGTGCGTGAATAGATGAATGAAGCGGGGCTGGGCAACGCCAAACATAAGGGCAAAAAAACATTTATTTAGGTAGGGATGTAAAATACCGAAACTGCCCCCCTCTTATTTGTCTCTAGCAGGAATGTGGTCCTTCCGGTTGGCCAAGAAGTTTATCACTCCATTTAGGGCTGCAAGCGAACCAAACGTTCGACGAATTACTCGTTGTTCGGTTCGATTAAAGCTCGTTCGTGATTGTTTAATTAACTAACAAACAAACTTGAACAATATTTTAAATACTCGATTCTTAAATAAACAAGCTTGAACACTAATGCGTTCAGCTCGTTTATGTTCGCGAACAACATCAGTTGATGTTCATGAACAAGCTCGATAAAAAGCTCGATTCGAGTTCGATTAAATATAAAAACTTTAATTATACCATAGTATAATATAATTATTTTTTATTAATAAATTTTAAAGTAATAAAATATCATAACATATGTTCATATAAATTAATCATATTTTCATTTTAAATACACAACTGCTTTTATTTTAAAAATTTCATTTCATGAACAAGAAATATTTCATATTTGTCCATGTTTGTTAGATTGTTTGTTTAGAATGTTCATGAACAAATTTAATGTTTGCTTGTTCAATAGATTGTTTGCGAGATATGTTCACGAACATAGCTCGTTTAAAGCTCGATAAGCACTAAACAAACGAACATGAACCAAACATGAACACCCTTAAATTAAACGAACCAAACATGAACACAAATAATAAAGCTCGAATCAAACACGAACCAAACATGAACAAGCTAATGGTAAACAAACACAAACATGAACACTCACATACTCGGCTCGGCTCGGTTCGTTTGCAGCCCTAACTCCATTAATGGATCACACCCATTTTGCTGGAATTCTGCTCAAATCCGGCATAAATCCTGCTGTCAAAGGCAAGATTTTTAATAGGAGCAGGTTTATAACGAAAATAAGTAAATAGAGCTTAATACGAATATAATTTAAATATGAGTAAGTACATGATTTAAAATAATATTTTCTGAGAAAATGAAAATCATTTTTATGTTTTAAAATCAGTTTTACATTTTCCAAACAAAAACGAAATAATAAACTATATTTAAAAAAAAATGTAAAAAACTTATTATGTTTTATTTATTTTCTCTTTTTTTTTTATTTATGCACGCAACACAACCGCCGAAGCTAATGGGCGACGGTTTGAATTCGAAGGCTGAAGCTACTGCCGAGTCCCAGCTCTCATCCTCTCTTCACATAGGTAATCTCTCTTGCCTTTAAGTCTTGTCGCAGGCTTCACTGATCGCTTCTCATCTCTCAGCCTTTAACTCTCTCATAATTACCTTGTTTTTTGTTCATTCTTGGAACTCGAAGGCCGAAGCTACTCTTTTTTTTTTGGGGAAATTTGGGGCCAAAGCCCTTCTATTAAGAAAAAAACTATTACAAGTAAATACCAAAAAAATCTGCTAGGAAAAAAAGCAGACCAAGAAGAAAAAATTACAGAGAAGAAAGGAAAAAAACTATACCACCCGAACCCAAAAAACAGTAACAAAATTGTGGTATACAAAATTGATCAGGACTCAGGGCTGAGCTGTAGCAGAAGTCGAGCGGGACAGAATCATCAAGAGCGTCACGAGGGCCCCTGGTTGCCAAAAAAAGACCCTCCAAGGGGCATAGCTACAGCAATCATCATTGTCCTGCAAAATTGTCTGAAGAGCCGAAAAAGAAACCGTCCCCGGTTGCCAAACTGGCCATCCAAAGGGAAGTGCCAGCAAGCCAAAAATTTCCAACAATTGCAGAGAGGCTGACCGAGAAACCTCCATCCAAAGGAACCACCAGTCACAGTCCAGAATAGTGTGCTCAAGATAAGAGATGCAAAAACCTGTACCCATATTTCCAAGAGTCCAACTTCAATAAGGCAGCAGTTTTTATTTTTCTCACCACCGTGGTATGGCATTCAATGATGCGGCCAAAGATTCTATCATTACGTGCACGCCAAATGTAATAGATAGCCATATTAATAATGAGAGAATAGAAATTGAGCATGCTAGCGGTATCAGAAATCTCCTCCAAAAAGTCAAACACTTGGTGCAGATTAGGTCGAAGAAGGAGAGTGTGAGACTGAGGGATAAGAGAGGAAAGGATCCCAAAAGCAAAATCACACTCAAAGAAGAGATGAGTGTGAGATTCTCTATGATCCAAACAAAAAATGCAATTCGGATTAGCATTAATACCTCTTTTAATCAAGTTGTCAGCCGTTTTTAAACCATTCCTCATTGCCTGCCAACCAAAAACAGAGAAACGGATAGAGGAGTGCTTGTGCCAGATAAATCGATACCAAGAAACCTTCTGAAGGTGTTTATAGTATTCTTTGCGAAACATTTTGTTCTCAGGCTTCTCAGAATTGAGCCAAAGGCACCCCACATCAGCATTAATAATAGGTACAGAATTAACAAGCTCAACCAGAGAAGTAGACCAGGAAGTGGGACAATTCCAAATACCGTCCAGCATAATATGCTGCACCGAATTAGAATTGGACAAATCCAAATTAACATGAGCACCAGCATGAGCATCAAAGTCCATCAGAGCTTTACCAAAACACCACGGATCCCAGAGAAGGGAGAGATGGCAGTTAGGGGTAATCCTGAGAGTAAAACAATGCTTAAAAAGTCAAGCCGTGAGGCACAAGGTCTTCCAGTAGTGAGAACATCTATTACGTTGAGGAAACCAAAGAGAATGGTAGATGTTTCTCCAACAGTTGAAGAGAGGGCTATCACCATTTAAAAATCTCCAAATAATAGAACAATTAAAACTGTGAGACATCGCCTCCAAGGAGGGCAGCCCAACTCCACCATTAAGTTTAGGTGGGCAAGTATCCTTCCAAGCGATAAGATGAAGCTTTTTCACCGCAATGTCACGGGAGAAAAGAAATCTAGAGCAAAGCTTGTTTAGAATTTTAAAACAACGCTTAGGTATAATACTGCCTCTAATCCAATAAGCAATGGTATTAAAAATTGTGTATCTCAGAAATTGAATTCTGCCCCCAAAAGAGAGGGTTTTTGCTCTCCATCCCTCTAAAGCCTTGGAAACTTTCTGAAGTAAAGGTTGGAAATCCACAAAGGATGCCTTCTTCGTAAAAATGGGCAAGCCCAGATATTTCATAGGCGAAAAGGTTTGTTGGATATTAAGAATCTCACAAATGGTATTACAGTGCATGCAATTTTTAGAGAACAAAATCGAGCTTTTTGATGGGTTGACTTTGAGACCAGAAGTAGCTTCAAAACGCTTAAGAATGCCCATCAGAGAAGTGGCCTCAGAGATATTGGCCCTAGAAAACACCAGCAAATCATCTGCATAGAGCAGATGGGAAATGTTCAAGTTCCCAAATGAAATACCTTGGAAGCACTGATTGGAGTTGGCTTCTTCAAAACAGGCCGAGAGGCCATCAATGGCCACAGTGAATAAGTAGGGAGATAATGGACAGCCTTGTCTAAGCCCATTAGATGAAGAGAAAAAACCTTCAAGAGAGCCGTTAATAGCAACCGAGAAAAGAATGTCAGAAATACAGGTTTGAATCCAAGAAGTGAAGAGAGGTGGGAAACCTTTAGCAAGCAGCCTGTTGATCAGAAATTCTCTTGAAACAGAGTCGAAAGCCTCGTGGATATCAAATTTTGCACAGAAATACTTATGCTTGGGAGAGGAGTTGAAGCAGCCAAGGACTTCAGATGCTAAAATGATGTTATCAGTAATGATTCTACTTTTTATAAAGCCAGCCTGAGCAGGATTGATAATATAAGGCATCACCAATTTCATTCTGTTAGCCAATAGTTTAGCAATAATTTTATAGAATGAATTGCAAAGAGAAATGGGTCTGTAGTCATTAACAGAGCAAGCATGCGAGCTTTTAGGGATAAGAGCTAAAACCGTATTCTTAGCTTGCTTAGGCAGAAAGGAGGAGGAGAAAAAAGATTGCACAGCACGGCAAAGTTGTTTGCCCAAAATATTCCACGTGGCCTTGTAAAACTCGAAGGAAAAATCGTCAGGACCAAGAGCAGCATTAGGAGGGGAAGAGAAAATAACATCCTTGATATCATCAGTAGAAAAAGGCCCAATCAGAATATCTTTAAGATCAGCAGGAATGGTATTCCCAATGGGCAGGGAATCAGTAGTAGCAGTAGCAGGAGCCCCGTTAAAAATGTTCTGGAAATGATTAATAAAAGCAGAAGATATACCTTTCGGGGTAGTAAGGAGAGTGTCGTTTACCATGATGCCTCTAATCTGATTAGAATTGTGCCTGACATTGATGTTGGAATACAAAAACTTCAAGTCATCTTCCCCCTCTTTAAGCCAACGAACTTTGCTTCTTTGAGTGGTCCACTCAACAAGCCTGGATTTAATCACAGCAAGCTCCCCATTGATGTACTTAAGATGAGAGTTGAGAACCTCATCCAAAGGATCAGATTGCAAACGTGTTAAAGTAACAGCTTGGGCTTGAGAAAGTTTTTCCATCTCAGCAGTGATGGCATTGGCAGAGTTCCAAGGCTTAGACTTTAAAAAACATTTAAGTTCTCTAAGTTTATGATAGAAGTCACAAATGGGACTGCCAGAAGAGGGCTGGGAAAAAACATCCAGGACCGAATTCCAGAAATCAGGGAAAGAGGTCCAGTAATTCTTAAAGAGGAAACGGTGGTTTTTCCTAAAGGGGGATTCCAGGTTCAAGATAAGAGGGCAGTGATCAGAGAGATCCGGATCACTGACAATGTAATAAGAATTGGGGAATGAAGACAGCCAAGCTTCATTAATGAGAGCTCTGTCAAGTTTGATGTGGATGGGGGCATCCAATCTCTGATTGAACCAGGTGAAATAGTGGCCCACAGAAGCTAAATCCGAAACACCAGCATTGAAGATAAAGTTATTCAGCTCACCAAGCTTGCTCAAAGGCAGAGGAATACCACCAGCTTTATCATTAGAGTTTCTACAACAGTTGAAGTCACCTAAAATAACCCAGGGTGAAGAGGTAACATTGGCTAGCGCAGCCACCGAGTGCCAGAGCGACTGTCTCTCCACGAAGGAGTTAGACGCATAGATAGCAGAAATACAGCAAATTTCCTCATTGCCAGCAAGAATCAGCCCATGTATGACTTGACTGGAGGTAAAAAGAGGCTTAAAAGAGAATTTCCCAGCATTCCACTTAATCCAGATACGACCAGGATTAGAGTGGGCAAAATTGTCGTAAGAACCCTCGACAGGGAAAACAGAATGAGAGCGAAGAAACCAGTCATCAGTGACTGAAGGGCTAAAAATTTTAGCTTCCAAAATAATAACCATATCTAAAGAGTATTTATTCACCAACGACTTACAGGACAAAACTTTGGAGGGGTGGTTAAACCCTCTAATATTCCAAGATGCAATACGAGGAAAGGTCATTTGTGTTTGTGTTTTGGGTTACCACCCTTTTTGGCATTCTTGCTTCTGGTGTTTTTTGGGCTGTTAACTTCCTTAACAGAACAGTTGCTGAATGAAGAGCTTTGAGAGGGGCTGTTATCAGAGGAGGTTAGAGGTAGAGAAGAAGGGGGATTAGTGGGAGACTTGGCAGTAGTGGGGGTAGAAGTGTTTTGCTTTTCCGAAAACATAGTGTCCAGTTGAGAGTTGGAAGGGGAAGGGGGCTGTTCTTGAGGAGCAGAAAGGAGGTCAAATTTGTTGGTGATGTGGAGAGTTGGTTGGGGTGGGGGAAGAATTGGCAAGTTTTGTGGCGGAGAGGAGGTGGAAGTTGAGGGAATGTCCGAGGGTCCTGGGTCACCAGGAGGGGAATTAAGGTTCGGGATAGTTAAAGGTGGTGAGGAAGCCGGAGCAGGGAGCAGAGGGGGGTCAACAGAGTTTGGAATCTGGGGTTTTTTAAGGATGGTAGGAAGAGGAGGCTGGGTGCTTCTAGGTTTGCGACTGGTGCTCCTCCCACGAGGGGGAGGAGGAAGGGTGGCAGGTTTTGGGGGATTAGGGTTTTTTTTACACTGATCTGGGCTGTGGTAGATGGAGCTACAGAAAGAGCAAGGGGTCGGCTTCCAGTCATAGAGTACCGAAAGAGGCGAAATCTTTCCCTCAACAGAAATAAAAATTTCATCAGGTAAGGGGGCAGAGCAAGAAACCTGTACGCAAACTCTGGCAAATGTAAGTCTGGTTTTCGCAGCCGTGAGAGCGTCGACCGCCAGTGGCACTCCGACACAACTCGCGATTTTTGAAATCCCCTCCGGAATCCAGCAGGAGAGGGGGAGGTTTTTAATCTTGATCCAGAGCGGGATCGACGCGAACTCTTCACGTTTAGGAGTGAAGTCCGGAGACCACTTCTGGAGAATGAAGGGTTTTCCAAAGAAAAACCAAGGGCCTCCACTCCACGCCATATCATAGTCTTCTGGGGATGAGAACTTTAGTAGAAAAAATCCATCATCAAGCGTGAGAAGGGAAAGCTCCCCTTTCAGCTTCCACGTTCTCTTGATGACCGCCAACAGAGCTTCGTAAAAGGGACGTCTCCCAATCGAGTAGCCAACCAAAGATAATGACCATTCTGGGGCTCCGGCATCAAACTGAGATTTGGTGAAGTGGGCAGTGAAATTTTTTGTAGGATGATGGGCTAGGGAGTTGGAGAAGTCATGGGAAACAGGGGTTTGAGAGGAGAGCAGATGCTTCCAATGAAGGAGATCCTTCGAGAGAGGAACAATGGGCAGGGAAGCGTTGGGGAGAGGGGGGAAAGCGGCGGAGGAGGACATCCCACACGGAGTCCTCCTCAAAACGGCGGGAGGAGGAGAAAAAAGCGCGAAGGGAGAAAACCCTAGCAGAGCTTCTTACTCTATCACTAGAAACTCAATCCGTTCAGGCAGTATTCCGAAGCTACTCTCAGATGTGTTTTTTTTTTTTTTGCTCTGAAGAACTCGTTGGATTGACAATGAAGAGACGGCCTAAATGGGAAATAGATTCGAACGAACATGCCAACCATAGTGCCTGTATTCAGTTAATTGATTAATTAGTTGTCAGCTGCGACTATTAGTCGCCATGTGCTTTGCAATATCTTATCGTCATTAGGTTTTTCAATATCTTTTAGCATCGCCTAGTCGCATTGATACCTACATGCTCTCATTGAAGACAAATTTTTTTGCTTACTATCATACTATGAAAGTTTTTTTGTCTTTTGTCTATATATTTTTTCTATATATATATAATCCTAACATATTTTTAACAATTTATTTAAGGTGAATTTACATACGTCGCATCATAAAATATTAAAAATTTATATATCTAATACCTAAATTTTATTATTTACATTCACGACACCCAACATTTCCCAATAAACAAAAAATAAAGTTTAATTTTAGTAACACGCCAAAACCATTAGTGCCTGTATTTAACGTCAATGCGTTCCAGGTGGATTGACAGTGAAGAGAAGGCTTAAATGGGAAATAGATTCGAACGAACACGCCAACCATTAGTGCCTGTATTCAGTTAATTGATTAATTAGTTGTCAGCTGCGCCTATTTGTTCTCATATCTGTTTTGTCACTTCCCAGTTTAGAGCCGTCGAGCCATTACCAACCCGAATGAGATGCCGCTCATCTGCTGTCGGTCTACCAACCTACCAGACGCTGGATTTCTGCCACCATCCTGAACCCGCCTGAGATGCTGCCGTCCCGCCTGAGAGCCGTGAGCCAAAGACTGACGCCATCCCTCCCTCGTGGGTCGGGTCAACCCACGCGCACGGGTCGGATCTGAGTTGATTATCCTTATCCGTTTGTAAAATCTGATCGGATTAGTTTTGACACTTTTAAGGCTGGGTCAAGTTGGGTTCAACCCGAATCCTACCCGTAGAACCGAATTGACACCTCTAAGCATGGCATTACTCTAAGCCGTCCGATCTTCCGACACGTACAGGATGAATCCCACGGTTATCATTGGTCACCCGCGGTTCTGGCTGATCCGTGTGGACGAACGGGCATCGGAGAAGACGAAATCTCGACCGTCCAAATTAAATAGATTAAAACGACAGTCGTGATTTTCTCTTAAACACCCGATATAATGAGCATTATTTTCTCTTAAACACCCGATATAATGAGCAAAATGGTTTCAAAATTTAAACAGAAGTATAAAAAGACTGTAATAAATTTTTTGAAGAGTTCCTAATACTTTTGATGCAATATTCACAGAGTTATTTAGAAACGTACTTAGAAACCAAGGGCTCGAGTTTTACCTCTGCACAAGCGATCTCAGAAGGATTTTAATGATTCTTTTGCTTCGTATGGAGGTCCTCTATCACTTTGTATAAGATCTCAAACTCGGAAAAACAAACGGATGAGAAGTTCGATTTACTGGAACGGATGATCTCTCGGTCGCCTACTCCTCTCGCCGGCGGCAGCTTCCAAACAACGGTAAATAGTCTGGGAAATGTGCAGAAGAATATAGGGAAGCAAATGGATACTTAAAAAGGTCTGGAGAGATGGTGGGATGTGAGGGGTGAACGGATAATCTCAATCAGGGCTATTTTTAGGATGCTCGAAAGCTAACCTAGGCCATTAGGTAGCATATGGACTTGCTGGATGGGCTTAACCATGGGTTTCTTTGCGTCGGGCTGGAGTCCAGGGAGGTTCTAGAAGGGTTTAAGTTAGCTGGGTAGATTTGAGTTCAACCAGGGAGGTTCTAGAAGGCTTGGGTAGGTTTGAAATCCGTTCGAGTTCTTTTGCTTTCCGGTGTGCGACAGCAATTGTCTTGTGGATTTATTTGTGAGTGTATTTTTTTTTCTAGCTCATTTTAAATTTAAAAATTTTTTATCTAGTTTTTATTTTTTGAATGTAAACAGTAGTGTACATTATTGTTTGTATACATTTTTTATAAATTATTTTAAATATAATTTTAATATGTAGAATGTAGTGTAAAAATTTTTATTATTAATTTGAAAAAATGCATGATTAGTTTGGATCTGCGTATATTGTAGTGGAAGTAGGAGAAATTTTTATTGACTATGTTAACTTTAATTTTATTATGGATTATATATGGTACTTTTTTAATTTTTATATTTATAATTTGAATAATTGTTTGGGTGTGTTACTTGTAGTCGCAGTTTCACAATAAAATAGATGATTTAAAATTTGGCTTCTATTATGCTCGTGCATAATGGGCAATTGAGTGTGAATGAGCAGTTTTCACCTATGTATAGCGAAGTTCAAACTCGTCCAATAAAAATTTTGAGAATAGAAGTGTAGATCAACTGAAGTTACGAGTATTAAGAGCATGTAAATATGATCTTTTAAACACCAAAGTAAATTTGATATATCGTTATCCCATTGGAAATGATTTTGTTGCAACAAATGTTGATGATAAGAAGCATGTCAAGGTTTATTAGAGAAAGCATCTAGTGAAGCATTATCTTTATGTTTAAGTTCAAATGCCGGGCACTGAGGTGATGGATGTTGAAAATAGAAACGTCCGTATGACGCAGTTCTATAACGTACTTGATATTCCTAAAGGACGTCGAATAAGTCATTTTGAAATTTCAGAAGTCAATGAGCATATGCAGTAAGTGTTCCACAAATTTTATTTATGTTTTATATGTCATAATTATAATGATGAGTGATAGTATGTTCAATAAGTTCATGAGAGATGAAGTTGATATAAATATTGCAGCACCATCAACACAATCATCTTGGCATAACATTGATGAAGAGGAAGGTGTTGGGTGTCATATGCCAATAGTTGTCGAAGGCTATGAGACAATGAATAGCGATTATGATGATGAGCTTGATGATAATATAAAAGAATATTCATCTGATGCAGTTTTTCCTGATACAATAGATTATAATGCTATGCAAAATTTGATTATAGACAGTTGTCTAAGGTCTAGAAATGCAGAAGAACAAACTATTTGTAATAATAACATTGTGTGGATATCCGAAAGAACACCGCCGGCAGCAAAGCGCAGAGGGTACAAGACCGCACCAATCCAATTTTCCAGATATTTTCTCGATCCAACGGGAAAATCCAAATCAATACCTGAACTTTTTGAACCTACATTAAATGTTGAATCAGAAGATCTCACTAATTTAAATTTTCTTTAAGTCTAAGATAAATCCTAGATTATTGTGGATTAGAAGGTGAAGGAACCTAACTAAGAACCTGCACTCATTTATATATCAATTCTAACCTTTCAAACCTTTGACCATTGCCTTTAGCAGCAAATATGGACTCCACATCGTAAATTTAGATCCATTGAATGGTCAAACCAGTCATGGCAAATCCCAAAACACCTCATAGTAGTCAAAATACCCAGTCCAACCTCCCTTGTTGAACTCAAACCCACCCAGCTCACTTAAACCCTTCTAGAACATAGTTGGACTCTCACTCGACCTAAAGCAGCCCCTTGTTCAGCCCATCCAGCAAGTGGTCTCCTCCATGCTCGAAAATAACACCAAGTCATTTTCCCTCTGCCCAGCTTGTCCCTCTACTACCTAACGGCTTGGGCTAGCTTTCGAGCATCCCAAAAATAGCCCTAATTAATCCTAGCCATTCCCGGTAGCTCTAGCATTTGAATTAAGATAAAACTCTTTAAACTCTAATTCTAAATTCATTCAAACCTTAGCAGGTCTCTACACTTTCTTTACTATCTATTTGCTTCCCTATAGTCTCCTATAGATTTCCCAGATGATTTACCGTTGTTTGGAAGCTGCCACTAGTGAGAGGAGGCGGCAACCGAGAGATCATTCATTCCAGTAAGTTAAACTTCTCATTCGTTTATTTCCAAAGTTTGAAATCCTCTTCAAAGTGGTAAAGGACCTCCACATGAAGCAAAATAATCATTAAAATCCTTTTGAGATTGCTTATGTAGAGGTAAAACTCGAACCCCAGGTTTCAATTTAGGTTTTTAAATAACTCTATGACTATTGCATCATAAACCTTATGAATACTTCACCATTTTTATTCTAACCCTAATCTACCTCTGTTTAAATTTTGAAACCATTTAGCTCATTATATCAAGTGTATAGGATCAAATATGTTCCTAGGGTTTTCGGGGTATACGCAAGGAAGACAAAATCATGATCGTCCTTTTAGATTTCATCATCTCTGATGCCCATTCGAACGCACAAATCGTACAGAACTGTAGGATTGAAGCTAGCTGTCAGACTCATCATGTATGCAATCGGACAGCTTAAAGCAATGCCCTATTAGTTAAGTGATCTAGTCACTTGACCACCGCCATCCGCTTGGACTAATCGTTTACTTCTGCATGGAAAGTACCTGCACAGTCAGCGTCGCCTGCTGAATGTGTAATAGAATCCTATTAATAAATTCAACAAATGATATTAAACTTCAAAAAATCATAAAAAACTCATTTTGAATCCATTTGTCAGTTGTTGAACTCTATGGATTAAGAATGAAGATTACTTCATTTCAAAAATAAAATTAAGTAAATTAGATTAATATTATATAAATTATTTCAATATTATAGAAAATTTTATTTTAATTTTAAATAAAAATTGTTGCATCCAGGAGTATTCGTGGCGGTAGAGAAATATAAAGTTTAACGTCTTAGTGTTGTACGAAAATTCGGTACGCAATCAGATAAGAGAGGGTCTATCATTCATAGAAGACACTAATATTTTTATGTGGAAAACCCCTGAAAAAGGAGTAAAACCACGGGGCCTAGCCCAGTTTGAATGAATCAACTAGTACTGTAGTCGATTACAAATGAGGCCCTTCCTTAGGAGAAGGCCTAGCCTTGATGTACATTATATGAAGTACATTACATGTTGGAAATACAAAGAGTCACTGTTGACTTGTTCGTTTGGTCGGGAAGACCATAGTCTGGTGACGGAGGTTAAAAGTGTCACGACCCGACCCGAGACGGGACGGATCCCGCCCGCGCCGGATCGCGACGGGGAGAATAGCTAACCAGGATCTGGCTTTGGATTAGGTTACTGAACTGATCTTCCAAATTCTTAACTCAACAGAAACACACAGAACAACAGAGCTACTAAAAACATCAAATGCAGCGGAACAAAACATCTATCTTTTCATTTCCTCAAAATAATCATCTACAGAACAGTACATGGCTTTCAACAGAAAGAAAGACAGAACAGGAAAGCCATGACTGTACAAAAATCAAAAGTACAAAAGTACCTAATCTGATCAGACTCTGAAATCTAATCCTGGACCTCCTTGCCCTTCCCAGAACCTGAAAACCACCAGAAAGCAAGGGTGAGCTCAACAGCTCAGCAAAGCAACAAACCACCAATCTAAATTCTCAGACAGAAATCAGGTCAGAAGTCGGAACAGAATCGGAAATCCAAAACTTACGGACAGATATCAAATCACATCAGAGTCGTACAGATCGTACAGAGCGTATCAGAACAGAACAAATCAACAGAGTCAGAAACAGAAATCAGAATCGTACGGATCATATCATATCATAATCACAATTTCGTACAGAACAGAACAGATACAGAAAGTAGTACAGATACATATAGCTAAAGGCCCTGACACTGACGGAATCTCTACGGATTCCGGCCCCTTATGCCTCCCTTCCCAGACACTGACTGAATCTCATAGGATTCAGGCCCCTTATGTCTCCCTTTGTGCTCACGGCACCAAAACAGATGTGCTTATAGCACCAAAACAGAATTCATCGGATCCGGAACAGAACAGATATCAGATTTCAGATTGAGCTCATTTCAGATTTCCCGTTTCACTAACTGAATCTCATAGGATCCAGGCCCCTTATAACTCCCTTTTTATAGCTTATACACATAGCATTTCAATTCAGAAGAAATCCGGACAATTCAGAAATTACCCAAAAATCGGGCAGCACAACGGCAGTATACGGAATTTACACAAAAATTCCTGCAAAGAAAATTTACCGAATTCGCACAGAATACAGATATCAACATTTCAGAATCTTTATTCTACTGCACAGATAAATTCCAATTTCACAGAAAAATCCGGTCGGCTAAAAACACAGTCGAATCAAAAATACCCGGACGAAAATCTTCAGAAAATAACCAAAATGTGCACACTCGGCACGTCAACAATATACAGAAAGTTACGCGGTAAAAACTGAACCGATCAAAAGATACGGACGAAAATCGCTAACGGAAACAAAACCCGGACAGAATATACCGCCAAACACGACGGAACTGAAAATTGAGAAAGGTAGAATGTGCCTTACCTCGAGCACAGCAAATTCCTCAACAGCCACTTCGGACGAAAACGGCTCCGCGTCGTCCGAAAATCCACTTTTCTCCAAAATCCCTCGACTTTCTCTCTCCTCAGATATTTATTTTTAATTTTCTGATTTTTCTCTCTCTTCAAAACGACTGAAATCAGCCTTATAATACACATATCGGCCTGGCCGATCGCAGCATCGTCCCGGGACGATCTGACCAAAAGGATCGGCCTGGTCTCCCTTCAGGGCTATTGCATGGACGATATTTTCTACAGTGCCGATCGGCCTGGCCGATGTCTCCAATCGGCCTGGACGATGCATGCAGAAAATCACCTGGAGCAAAACTGGGCAAAATCTGGAACTGAATTTTCACTGATCGTCCCAGGACGATCCCAGATCGTCCTGGACGATACTGGAGCAGATCTTGATATTACAATCTCCCCAACTCAGAAAAATGTCGTCCTCGACATTATCCAGTCCAAACGCAGTCAAAACAAGTACGGGTACGACCGTCTCATATCAGACTCCTTCTCCCAAGTTGCTTCCCGTGCAGTCCGGTGCTTCCACTGGACTTTAACCATCGGAATCTCTTTATTTCTTAACTTTCGGACGTCGTACGCCAAAATAAGCTCTGGCTCTTCCTTGTACGCCAGATTCTCCTGAATCTCCACCTCACCAGCTGACAACTTCTTCCCAGAGTCTGAAACCCACTTCCTCAGAGTGGATACGTGAAACACATTATGCACATCCGGCATAGATTCAGAAAGCAATAACTTGTAAGCAGCTTTTCCAATTCTTTCCAAAACTTCAAAAGGTCCAACATACCTTGGACTAAGCTTGCTTACCTGACCAAATCTGCTCACACCTTTCATCGGGCTGACTTTGACGTACACAAAGTCACCGACCTGAAATTCAACAAATCTGTGCTTCTGATTGTAATACTTCTGCTGACGATCTTGAGCGGCTTTCAATCTTTCTCTTATCAAATTGATCTTCTGAGCAGTTTCATCAGCAAAAGTGGCCCCCAAAGCCTGTCTATCTCCGAAGGAGGTCGGAGTCAAAGGAGTACGACACTTCCTGCCATACAAAGCCTCGTACGGTGCCATACCGATACTGGACTGAAAACTGTTGTTATAAGCAAACTCAATCAGCGGAATATGATCTTCCCAGCTTCCGCTAAAGTCCAGAACACAAAGCCTCAACAGATCTTCCAGTACCTGAATCGTCCTCTCAGACTGTCCGTCGGTCTGAGGATGAAAGGCTGTACTGAAATGCAGTTTCGTACCCAAGCCTTGCTGAATGCCTTTCCAAAGTCTGGAAGTAAAACGTCCATCTCGATCAGATACGATCACACGAGGCACACCGTGCAATCTGACTATCTCCTTCACATAAATCTGTGCCAAGCGATCAACTGAATCCGTCTGTCTGATCGGAAGAAAATGGGCTGACTTGGTCAATCGATCTACAACCACCCAAATGGCATCATGTCCTTGTCTAGATCGAGGAAAACCCATCGCAAAATCCATCGTTACCTCCTCCCATTTCCACTCAGGGATAGGCAACGACTGCAACAGTCCACCTGGTCGCTGATGCTCTGCCTTCACCAACTGACAGGCTTCGCATCTCGACACAAACTCTGCCACATCCTTCTTCATCCCAGGCCACCAAAACAAAAGCTTCATGTCAGCGTACATCTTACCACTGCCTGGATGAACAGTGTAGCCAGAAAGATGAGATTCACTCAGAATCTCCCGCCTCAAATCTCCAGACACAGGTACCCACAACCTGTTCTTACAGAAAATAACACCAGAATCAGAAATTCGAAGTTCAGGAGTCTTACCAGATCCAATCTGAGCTATCAACTTCGAATAATCAGAATCTGACTTCTGGGCTTCTTGAATCCGTGCTTCCAAAGAAGACTGAATACTCATCTGAGCCAACTCCAAATCACTGGAGGAAACCACCTCCAACTGCAATCTCTCCAAATCACGAATCAGAAAGTCATCACAGGTAAGCTGAATACCTGAGAATCCAGAAGACTTCCTGCTCAGAGCGTCCGCTACCACATTCGCCTTCCCAGGCTGATACTGAATAGTCAAATCGTAGTCCTTGATCAACTCGAGCCACCTCCTCTGTCTCAGATTCAGATCCTTCTGAGTAAAAATATACTTCAGGCTCTTATGATCAGTAAAGATCTCACATCTGACGCCATACAGGTAATGACGCCAAATCTTCAAA
Source organism: Dendrobium nobile (assembly GCA_022539455.1). Lineage (NCBI taxonomy): Eukaryota > Viridiplantae > Streptophyta > Magnoliopsida > Asparagales > Orchidaceae > Dendrobium > Dendrobium nobile. The sequence continues at coordinate 5,567,475 of CM039727.1, forward strand.
GCAAAAACAACTGCAGCTAACTCCAGATCATGCGTCGGGTAATTCTTCTCATGTGGTTTCAACTGTCTCGAAGCATAAGCAATTACCTGACCATGCTGCATCAGAACACAACCCAATCCTTTCAGTGAAGCATCACTGAACACCTGGAAACCCTCCGTACCTGACGGAAGTGCCAACACTGGAGCTGAAGTCAAACACTCCTTCAATCTCTGAAAACTAGCTTCACACTCCGGTGTCCAAACAAAAGGTACTGACTTCTGAGTCAGTCTCGTCAGAGGAGTCGAAATCTGTGAAAATCCTTTCACAAACTTCCTATAATATCCGGCCATACCCAAGAAACTACGTACCTCAAATACCGTAGTCGGCCTTGGCCAATCAGCAACAGCCTGAATCTTCTGGGGATCTACAGAAATGCCTTCTCCGCTAACCACGTGCCCCAAAAATGAAATGCTCTTCAGCCAGAATTCACACTTAGAGAATTTGGCATACAGCTGATGCCTCCTCAAAGTCTCCAACACAATCCTCAAATGTCTGGCATGCTCATCCTCAGATGCAGAATATACCAGAATATCGTCAATGAAGACGATCACAAACTGATCCAAATACTCCCTGAATACTCGGTTCATCAGATCCATAAAAATCGCAGGCGCATTGGTTACCCCAAAAGGCATAACCAAAAACTCGTAGTGCCCGTACCGAGTACTGAAAGCAGTCTTCACCACATCAGTTTCCTTCACCTTCACCTGATAGTATCCGGATCGCAAATCAATCTTCGAAAACACCGAAGATCCGGAAAGCTGATCAAACAAGTCGTCTATCCGAGGCAAAGGATACTTGTTCTTGATCGTGACCTTGTTCAAATCTCTGTAATCAATACACATACGGAGTGTACCGTCCTTCTTCTTCACAAACAGAACAGGTGCTCCCCAGGGCGAAACACTAGGACGTACAAACCCTCTGTCAACCAACTCCTGAAGCTGAACTTTCAACTCAGAAAGTTCTTTCGGTGCCATCCTGTACGGAGCTTTCGATATCGGAGCTGTACCCGGAAAAACATCGATAGAGAACTCCACATCTCTATCCGGAGGTAAACCAACCAACTCCTCAGGAAAAACATCAGCAAACTCCCGTACCACAGGGATCTCAGAAACAGAACCAACCTCCAGGTTCAGATCTCGCACCGAAGCTAAAAATACCGGACATCCTTTCTTCCACATCCTGCTTACCTCCAACACAGAAACCAGACTGGAGAGAACACCTCGTAATCCCTGAAATACAACTCTCTCTCCAGCCATAAGCAAACTCACTTGCTTCTTCAGACAGTCTATCTGGGCCTCATACTGACTCAACCAATCCATGCCCAGAATCACATCATACGAAGAAATCGGCAATCGAATCAAACTCGATTTCCACTTCTTGCCAGAAATCTCGATTTCACACAAACAAAACTGTCGAGCAATCAAAGGATTCCCAGCCGGTAAAATCACAGATAAAGAAACCGGTAAAACCATTGAATCCAAATGTAAAATCTCAAAACAATGCTCGGACAGAAAAGAATGACTCGCTCCAGAGTCAAACAAAACACGACAGGGCTGATCAGAAATATAAACCGTACCTGTCACAACATCCGGAGCATCACGAGCCTCCTGCTGACTCAGACTGTAAACTCGTGGCTGAACTGGAACAGGAGCTGAAGCGACAGAACTACTCTGCTCCCTCTGAATCGTAGGTGGTCTCCGTGGTGCAGAACTAGAACCACCACCTCTACCAGCAAATCCCTCAGGGCGTGGAGGAACAGTCCTCGGTCTTCCTGCTGCTGAACCAACAGGTCTGACAAAGCCCTCAGATCGCTGCTCATATCCCATCTGCGGACATTCTGCAATCCTATGTCCCGGCTGACCACATCTGAAACAAAGACCAGCTATCCTGTAGCACTGGCCATGGTGTCGCCGTCCACAACTCTGGCACACAGGTGCCGAACTGACAGATCCAGAACTAGTCGTACTGGTAGCAGTACCAGACGATCCTCCGCTCTTCCTGGAATCTCCAGATCCAGATCCAGGAACAAATCTCCTCTTCCCAGAGGAACCACTGCCAGATGTCTCTCCTCCAAACCTCTTCCTACTCGCAGTCCACCGCTGCTGAGTAGCCGTCATGTCATTCTCAATCAGACGAGCTCGCTCCACAAGCTCAGAGAAATCGGTGATCCGGAACGGTATCAGGGGCTGCCTCAAAGTGTCTCGCAATCCCCTCAGAAATCTGTAGCACCTCTCAGCAGACGTGCTAACCAGCTGCGGAGCGTACCTGGCTAATGCAGTAAACTCAGCCTCGTACTGCATCACCGTCTTGCTCCCCTGAACAAGCCTCAGAAAACTCTCCTGCATCTGCTGTCGTGCAGAAGGGGGAACAAACCAGTCTCTGAATACCTCAGTGAACTCCTCCCAAGTGATCAAGGAGTTCAGTCTGCCCTGAAATCTGGCTGCTTGCTGGCCATCCCACCAGTGCTCAGCCTCTCCGTCCAACAGAAAAACAGCTAACGGAACTTTCCTGTCTGCAGGACACTGCATCCCGTCAAAAGTCTTCTCCAATCTCCTCAGCCACTCCTCAGCAGCTCTGGGCTCAACAGCGCCCTCAAACCTCGGAGGCTTCAACCTCAAAAATAACTGCAGGTGTCGATCAATGTCCTCAGATCTAACAGTCGAAGCTCTGCTCTGAGTCTCGCTCATCATCTGAGCAACAAGTGAAGCAAACTGTGAAAGCGTATCAGCACCGACCACTGGGGCTGTACTCCCCACTGGTGCTGCCTGATCGTCACTCTGACCGTCTGTCATGTCTGGGTCTGGCTGATCCATACAGAAAATCCAGAAAAATCCGGAAAACTATCACAAAACAACACAAAATAACACAATAAAAAGCCAAACGACCCAAAACTACCTCCCAGACAGACGCACTGATCACTTCCTAGAGCTCTGTTTTACAATCCAACCTGTTTCCAAAACCAGTGCTCTGATACCAAAAAGACTTGTCACGACCCGACCCGAGACGGGACGGATCCCGCCCGCGCCGGATCGCGACGGGGAGAATAGCTAACCAGGATCTGGCTTTGGATTAGGTTACTGAACTGATCTTCCAAATTCTTAACTCAACAGAAACACACAGAACAACAGAGCTACTAAAAACATCAAATGCAGCGGAACAAAACATCTATCTTTTCATTTCCTCAAAATAATCATCTACAGAACAGTACATGGCTTTCAACAGAAAGAAAGACAGAACAGGAAAGCCATGACTGTACAAAAATCAAAAGTACAAAAGTACCTAATCTGATCAGACTCTGAAATCTAATCCTGGACCTCCTTGCCCTTCCCAGAACCTGAAAACCACCAGAAAGCAAGGGTGAGCTCAACAGCTCAGCAAAGCAACAAACCACCAATCTAAATTCTCAGACAGAAATCAGGTCAGAAGTCGGAACAGAATCGGAAATCCAAAACTTACGGACAGATATCAAATCACATCAGAGTCGTACAGATCGTACAGAGCGTATCAGAACAGAACAAATCAACAGAGTCAGAAACAGAAATCAGAATCGTACGGATCATATCATATCATAATCACAATTTCGTACAGAACAGAACAGATACAGAAAGTAGTACAGATACATATAGCTAAAGGCCCTGACACTGACGGAATCTCTACGGATTCCGGCCCCTTATGCCTCCCTTCCCAGACACTGACTGAATCTCATAGGATTCAGGCCCCTTATGTCTCCCTTTGTGCTCACGGCACCAAAACAGATGTGCTTATAGCACCAAAACAGAATTCATCGGATCCGGAACAGAACAGATATCAGATTTCAGATTGAGCTCATTTCAGATTTCCCGTTTCACTAACTGAATCTCATAGGATCCAGGCCCCTTATAACTCCCTTTTTATAGCTTATACACATAGCATTTCAATTCAGAAGAAATCCGGACAATTCAGAAATTACCCAAAAATCGGGCAGCACAACGGCAGTATACGGAATTTACACAAAAATTCCTGCAAAGAAAATTTACCGAATTCGCACAGAATACAGATATCAACATTTCAGAATCTTTATTCTACTGCACAGATAAATTCCAATTTCACAGAAAAATCCGGTCGGCTAAAAACACAGTCGAATCAAAAATACCCGGACGAAAATCTTCAGAAAATAACCAAAATGTGCACACTCGGCACGTCAACAATATACAGAAAGTTACGCGGTAAAAACTGAACCGATCAAAAGATACGGACGAAAATCGCTAACGGAAACAAAACCCGGACAGAATATACCGCCAAACACGACGGAACTGAAAATTGAGAAAGGTAGAATGTGCCTTACCTCGAGCACAGCAAATTCCTCAACAGCCACTTCGGACGAAAACGGCTCCGCGTCGTCCGAAAATCCACTTTTCTCCAAAATCCCTCGACTTTCTCTCTCCTCAGATATTTATTTTTAATTTTCTGATTTTTCTCTCTCTTCAAAACGACTGAAATCAGCCTTATAATACACATATCGGCCTGGCCGATCGCAGCATCGTCCCGGGACGATCTGACCAAAAGGATCGGCCTGGTCTCCCTTCAGGGCTATTGCATGGACGATATTTTCTACAGTGCCGATCGGCCTGGCCGATGTCTCCAATCGGCCTGGACGATGCATGCAGAAAATCACCTGGAGCAAAACTGGGCAAAATCTGGAACTGAATTTTCACTGATCGTCCCAGGACGATCCCAGATCGTCCTGGACGATACTGGAGCAGATCTTGATATTACAAAAAGCATCGTAGTCGGAGGGCGACGGAGGTCATAAAGATCGTTGTCTGGCGACGGAGGTCAGAAAGACTATAGTTTGCGGACGACATAAGTCAAGAGAACCGTAGTCGACTGGTGACGGAGGTCGGAAAGACTGTAGTTGGTAGGCGACGTAAGTTAGAAGGACCGTAGTCAGCGTGCGACGGAGGTCGGAAAGACTTTAGTCGGTGGGCGACGTGTGTCAGGAGGATCATAATCGACGGGCGACGGATGTCGGAAAAATTGTAGTCGGTGGGCGACGTTAGTTAAAAGGACCGTAGTCGACGGGCGACGAAGGTCAGGAGGATCGTAGTCGGCTGGCGACGGAGGTCAGAAGAACTGTTGTCTGACGACGAAGGTTAGAAGGACGACATCAGGTAGAAGTCAAACAATGGAAAGAAATTCATCTTCGAATAGACGTCCAGAGAAAGTTTGATAACCGGTTGAAGTCCGGCGTCGGATAGAAACTTGGCGATAAGTGAAGGTCCGGCGTCGGGTAGAAGTCCGACGTCTGTTGGTGGCCGAGGAGAACTCCAGTATCACTTGGGTGGAGTTTCGGCGTCAAGGGGAACTCTGTCGTTACTTGGGCAAAATTTTAGCATCCCGTGAAAGTTGGGCAGAATTCTGGCATCCCGTAGAAGTCGGGCAGAATTCCGACGTCATCTAGAGTTCGGGCGGAACTCCGGCGGTGGTCGAGGAGGAGTCTCTTCTCTCCTATTCTTCTCTTCTTCTTCTCCTCCTTATTCTTGCTTTTTGTCTTCTCTCAAGAGAAATGAGGGGTCTATTTATAGATTTTCTGGAGTTGTATGGCCCGTAAATAGATGAGAGATCAGGGGCAAATTTGGAGTGGTTAGAATGAACAACCGATATTGAATCCTTCGATCGTGGACTATTTATCAGGCATTTGAAGGTCTTAATGACTTCGAAATTTGGCGATCTTGGGCTCGTTGGATTCGTCTCGTCGAGCCGCTCGATTCGACCATAAGCTCGTCAAGTTTGGAGACCGTTTAATAACTCGAATTATGGTACAAACTTTCCAACATCGCTTCGGGTCCCTAATTTGGACTCATTTGGGCTCAGATTGAGTTGAATTTGGTGTCGTTGGGTTTGTATTATTTCCTAGATGCTCAGTTTGATTATAAGTTTGTTGAAATCGGAGTTCAGATACTCTCGGATTTAATTTTTGAAGTTTTCAATATGATTTTTGCCTCGAGATTCGTGCCCAATCAAAATAATTTTTGCATGCCGATCAAAAATATATAAATCATTTTAATCTAAAATTTGGCAGGGTTTAATTAGGTTCTAGGAGGAAATCCAGAAAGGTATTTTGTTTTATTTTATTAGCTTATGGTAGTATGACGTAATATTTTTTGTTTATATTTTCTAAAAGTTACTTAAAATATATATATTTTTTTGTTTAACTATATTCTTCCATTGGAAATTCATGGCCATGAATTTCCTTACTGCTTTTTTACTCTTGTTGATAATGTTAGAAAATTCATTGTGGAAGGTCTCAAACACCTAACCAAAATTGTTGATGATTTATTGTGAAATAATTCATCATATCGGTCTGTTTTAGTTTTTTTTAGAGAAACCTATTGACTAGGTAGGTAGCCTACTGTTCTACTACTTATAGCTTTTTTTATCCATTAGGACAAGTATAGTTTATCTATCAAAAATATTAGCGTTTCCGATAAACTTTATATTTTTAATACTTAATCAAATAGAGAGTAGGGGTGTCAATTCGGGTCAACAGGTCGGGTTTGGGTCGAACCCGGAACTATTCGGGTCAACCCGAATCCAAACCGTTTTTAAAAACGAGTCTGGTTTCTGGACCCGAACCCGACCCGACACGAATTTGCGCGTTTGGCTGAAGCCTGAAGCGGCGGCGGCAAGACAACGATTGGCAACAACAGCGGTGGCGGTGCGGCAGCAACAGCGCAGCGGACCGGCGGTGCGACAGCAATAGCGCGGCGGACCGGCGGTGCGGCAGCAACAGCGCAACGGTAGCACGGCGATAGCCTCGATGGAGGCAAACTGGCGACTCGACACGCACGCGGCACGCGACTGGCCGCGCGGGTCATTTCGCGGGCAGACTGGTCGACTGCGACTAGACTCGCACGCGGCACGCGCGAGTCATTTGGCGGGCAGGGGTGGGCACGTCGGGCAACAGAAATGGCAGAGCATTTCCGGGTCATTATCGGGTTTTCGGGTCAACCCGAACCTGACCTGGAACTCAAATCGTGTCAGATTTTCGAACCCGAACCCAACCCGTTTGATAACCTGGTCGATCCGAACCTTGATTTTTCCGGGTCAGATTCGGGTCGTGTAAAAAATTGACACCCCTAATAGAGAGTAATTAGAAATATTCATTGTCATATAATATTTATAGTAAAAAAATATCATATTTATTCAAGTAATATATCCTCATTATTGAGTATATTATATTTATTGCGTTTCCTCATCATTTGCCTTTATATAATCATATTTGTATTAGTACAAAATCATTCAAACAAAAATATAAATTTCTAGTACCGCAAGAAATAAGGGATGGCGTTGGCCTCATAGCTATTAACATAGGTTGCTTTTTTTTTTTTTTTGTGGAAATTAGGGGCTTAGCCTGATGAATTAACAAAGCCAGTTGCAAATTACAATTGCAGAAAAAAGAAAAAAGAAAAAAAAGAAAAAAAACCACAAAATGGAAAGATGTCATTAAAATTTGGTGGTGGCCCCATAATTATTGTCTTATTGACAAAGTACACAGCTCATTTTGGCCTGTTGGTTGAGAGTTTAGGCTTTCAACTAAGAGGTCTTGGATTCGAGTCTTTGTATATGCGTTGTGTATATGAATTTGACTTAAATGGCCTAAATGTCCAAAAAAAATCATATCATGACAATTGTGAAGGTTCAATTGATTTATTCTCATTATCATTTTCTATTTTTAAGGCCTAATATTAAATAAGAGGCGGACCCATGCTTTGCCCAAGTGGCCCACTTTCAAAAAAAAAAAATTGAAATTCTCTTTATGATTAGGATAAAGAGCTAGGGAGGGAGAGAGACGGCTTTTAATCACATTGTTTAGGGAATTGTTAGCTGTTAATCACAATTAAAATGAGATATTAGTCTTAAATGGGGAAATAGATTCCAACCAACATGGCACCTCAATTTAATTGTGCCAGACTTTAATCACTCATTCTCAACTACCATTAGAAATTATAAGTAGTTAATTAATTAGTTGGCACCTGCTGCTATTTGTTCTTATATCTGTTTTGGGAACGTTAGCATTAAACCGAATTGATTGGAAGCACTTATACGTCACTTCTCAGTTTTTTACTGTAATTTTTTTTTAGAAGCTCACTTTTTTTTTCTGTAAAACTACTAAATTACCCTTCTTAAGGTTTTAATTTGAAAAGTGTTGCGGGCTTGAATATGCGCGGCGATAGAGTTTTAAATATATGTCATAGCTTTGCACGGATATCCAGCACACACAGAGAACACATGATTTTTACATAGAAAACCCTTTAAAGGGGAAAAACCACGAGGCCTAGCCCAGTTGAAAATGATTCCACTAGAATTTGAGTTGGCTACAAAAGGCTGACTTGCCTCCGAGGGCGATCAGGTTACAAATAACAGTTGTTCAATAGAAGTCTGGGTGTCTGGTGATGGTCTGGGAGAACTTCGGGTCTTTGATGATGATCTGGCGAAGGCGAGGGCCTCTGACGAAGGTGAGGGCATCTGGCTAAGGTGAGGGTCTTTGGCGAAGGTGAAGGCCTCAGGTGGTGGTTCGGCGAAGCTCCGGCGAGTGAGGCGAGGCTCCGGCGGTGGTTGAAGAGGAGCTTCCTCCTTCTCTTCCTTCTCTTCCTTCTCTTCTTCCTTCTCTTCTCCTATTCTCTTCTTGCTTCGATCCCTCTTTGTGAAGAATGAGGGCTCTATTTATGATTTTTCTGGAGCGACATAGCTAGTAAATAGGCCTGAGATCAGGGGCGAATAGGGAGTGGTAAAATGGACGGCCGATATTGAATCCTACGATCGTGCACCGTTTGTCAGACATTTGAAGGCCTTAGTGATGTCGGAATTTGGTGATCTTGGGCTCGTTGGATTCGTCTCGTCGAGCCGTTCGATTCGAGTATAAGATAGTTAAAATCGGAGACCGTTTGGTAACTCAAATTGTGATTTGAACCTTCCAACAGCACTTCGAGTCTTCGATTTGGGCTCGGATTGAGTCGAATTTGGTGTTGTTGGATTCGTATTTCCGAGACGCTCAGTTTGACTATAAGTTTGTTGAAATCGAAGTTGAGATGGCTTCCAAATTAATTTTAGAAATTTCCAACTCCATTCTGCATCGAGATTCGTGCCCGATCAAGATAATTTTTTGACGATGTATCAAGAAGCAAACAGGGAAAAATGGTTTGCACTTTGCAGTTCTTTCCTAGGAGAGAGGAATATGTCTAAATTTGGGGAAGAAGAACATAAAAATTTGCAAATAACTACTAAAAAATTACTAACAAACTACTAAAAACTTGCAAACAAACATAATGGCATAAGCTAGAATAACCATAACAAAATAATGAAATCCTAAAAACATAAAATAACACAAATATTTATCATAAAATCAAATTCAACACAAATATCTGCCCTAAAGCTTACTGGATCCCCTCTGTTATTACTGCTCTTCCTCTGCTTGTCTTGTTTATCGGAATGACCGGTGAAGCTAATCAATCGACCATGGGGAGAGAAATATGTAAAGAGGCGGAGAGAGAGAGAGAGAGTGACGCAGGAGCGTCCCTTTAAATAAATTGTATTTTCTTGTTAGTGATTGGTGTAGCTCTATTTCTTGTGTAGCCTATTATGTGACTACATGAAGTCTATAAATATAGGCCAATGTCTTGTAATAAGGATAGATTTTGATATGAATAAAGTTTGAGTTTATCTCATGTGTTTTCCTGTATCCTAAGAGTGAGTCTTAGGTGGTGGATCTTTTCTCCAAGAAGTTCTTGGAGCGGTGTCCGGCGACCGTCACCGGATCGTCGACGTGGATTCGTCGAGCCCCCTACCTGGCCGGTGTCATTTGGTATCAGAGCCAACCGGTTCTTCTTGCTCTGTATCCTGACAAGTCCTCAGGTGGTGAAGAGAGGAACCTGGCAGAAGAAACCAAGTCGGAGGCCGTTCAAGAAAACGACGGAGTATTTGGTGCCGGAGAGAAATTTGGTCAAGAAAGAGAGGAGGCTTCCAGTGATCCGTGACCGGAAGGCAGAATCGCGTCGCCGGCTAAGAGCGAGCGAAGGCGGATCAAGGTTGGGTCGCTTTTTGAGCGATTGCACAGGCCTGCAGGCGGGAGTCGGACCTGGAGCGGACATCGTCGGTCTCGCAGCTGGTGCTTCTTGATTTAAGATTGAGAACAGACCAAAGATCTCAAGCCTTGTTCGCACATAGTAGACCGAAGGCAGGGTGGAGCGGCACGACGCCATAGCCGAAGTGGAAGTGTGTGCGAGAAGCTAGTGCAGGCGCTTGAAGCTGGAGGCGCAGTCTTCGCGAGGAAGATTGCTCGCGTGAGGGTCGGACGGCTTTGGCTGTTTGACGTGGATGGCTTGCGGGGAACGGAGGAGATCTTGGCCGGAGGGCACACGGCCTGGTGTCGCGATCGGAGGAGTTCTTGGCCGGATTCGTTGGTTGAGCGAGGGAACCAAGTGCTGAGCGGGAAGGCGTGCAGGAGCAATTGGGAGTTAGACAAAGAATGCTCATAGACAAGTTGCATCAGATTAATGTTTTGTCTTGTTCTGGATCTGACGTTCTTGGATTTCTCCAAAATATTATGAGGAGAGGAAGGAACGGAGGTGTCGTGGGATTCTGCAACATCACTACCGAAGCTTCTTTTTGATCTTTTAATCTCTTTCAGTCGCCTATTTCTGTATTTCCGGCGATAATAGGAAGATTTTAAGCAAGTTTCGCGTCAGAAGATGCCTCCTCAATGGGCGTTGCAGGGACCACTTCAAGAAATAGAAATAGAAGTTCTTCAACAAGAAATTATTCGACTCAAACGACGGTTGTCAAGGCTTGAACGAAGGAAGGACGTGAGCCCCTTTTCCCGGGACTTTGATGGCATTCGTCCACGAGATGATCAGATCTCTTCTATCTACGAAGACGTATTCGAAAGACCACCTCTTCATTCTTCCACCCCACCCTCGATCGAGTCTAACTTTGAAGAATTTGAAGATTCATTGCCGAATTCGTCGTTCTCACCTCTCTACGATGAGCCGGTGTACGACGTGTATGATGACGACTTGTTCGGTGAAGTTCTTGATCTGGAGCAACCCATAGATGATGAAGATGAAAAGAGCAAATCAATTCAGGAGGTTATTGTTGAAAAGAAAAATGGTGGAGTCGAGCGAAGTGTCGGATGCAGTGCAAATGTTGATACCCTGATTTCTGTAGTTGAAAGTGTTCATGATGGATGGGGTGTTATTGAACTCAAGGAAGGAGACCATGTTCTTCCTATTTTCATAAGAGAATGCAAAGAAAATGTGCTTTGTATTGGCCTGATACTTATTGATCTCGAGGCGGCAGGAGGTGCAAGAATTAGAGTACAAAGCAAGAGTATTTCATCTGATTATGCTACCTTTAAGAAATTGAAGATTGGTAGGCAAATTGATACCGGATGGACCTATCCTAACTGGTTTAGCCAACCAAATCCGCCTCCTTATGGTGGCCAAACGGACATTTGCCTATCAGCCTGAAGTTCTTCCTACCCCGGTAGAATGACGCAGGAGCGTCCCTTTAAATAAATTGTATTTTCTTGTTAGTGATTGGTGTAGCTCTATTTCTTGTGTAGCCTATTATGTGACTACATGAAGTCTATAAATATAGGCCAATGTCTTGTAATAAGGATAGATTTTGATATGAATAAAGTTTGAGTTTATCTCATGTGTTTTCCTGTATCCTAAGAGTGAGTCTTAGGTGGTGGATCTTTTCTCCAAGAAGTTCTTGGAGCGGTGTCCGGCGACCGTCACCGGATCGTCGACGTGGATTCGTCGAGCCCCCTACCTGGCCGGTGTCAGAGAGGGCCACCGAATGGTTTGGATCAAACAGAATAAGAGAGGAGGAGAGAGATGGGGGGTATTTAAGTATTTTTTATATAATATAATGAACTCGTTGGTTTAAAAAAATAGAGTAGAGTTAGTGAAGGTAAAATATATGGCGATATTGATGCGGAGAAAATATCTGCTCTGCTAGGGTTTTTCTAGTTTGCTTCCTCTTCAGCCGCCGCCTCCGGCTGGGGGCTCCTCCCCTATGTCCGTTGATGGTTATCCTCCGCTCTCTTCTTCTTCCACTGCAATAACTCCGCCCCCTTCCATTTTGCCTCTATGGAAGAATCTTCTAACTTCAACTCCTCAGATTTCTACTGATTTCTCTCACTCGCTTGACTTTGTCCCGACCCAAAACTTCACCGCCAACTTTACGACAGAGCAATTTGTTGCTGGAGCGCCAGAATGGTCTCTGTCGCTGATTGGCTACTCCATCGGGAAGCGACCCTTTTACGAAGCCCTACTTTCTACGATCAAGAAGACTTGGCAGCTAAAAGGAGAACTCTCTCTCCTCACTATGGATGATGGCTTCTTTCTACTCAAATTTTCAGCGCTTGAAGACTATGAGCATGCTTGGACCAGAGGCCCTTGGTTTTTCTTTGGAAAGCCATTCATTTTGCAGAAGTGGACTCCCGATTTTGTTCCTAAGCGTGAGGAATTCCCTTCTATTCCTCTGTGGGTAAAAATCATGAATCTTCCTCTCTCACTCTGGACACCGGAAGGTATATCTAAACTTGCTAGTTGTATTGGTATACCTATTGCTGTGGATGCACTTACGGCTGCAAAAACTCGTCTTACTTTTGCACGTATTTGTGTGCAAGTTACTAGCTCCTCGACTCTACCAGATGAAATATTTTTTAATGTGGATGGCAAGGTTACTCCCTTACGCGTGCAATACGATTGGAAACCAGACCATTGTTCGCAATGCGGCTCTATCATGCATCCTCCACCTCTCTGTCCCAAAAACCCCATCCAAATTCCTACTACTACGACCACACACAGGGGACGAAGCTCTAGTCGTAAACCACGACCATCCCCTCCACCCAGGCTTACCATTCCTAAATACCCACCTACCAAACCAGCCCCACCCCAGCTCAACAGTAACATTCCCCAACAAGCTCCTCATCAAAATCCCGCTCCAGTAGACGGCCCAATATTACCAAATCTTAACTCCCCCTCAGGAGAAGTCCTAGAAATTACTGAAACTCAATCTAAAACTCTGGACCCCCCTTCTATAAAGACAGCCAACAAATTCCAGTCATTATCTGACCATGATAAGGACGAAGTAACCCATGCTCCTTCCCAAAGCCTATATCAACCTCACTCTCCAACAAAGACTAACATTACAATTCCGGACAACCTTAGCCTCATCCTTAATCACAATTGCCCAGCTCACACCTCCCCTCGTATGCATCAGCCAAACATACCCACAACCTCCAATGATTCAACAAGCTCCACTACTCATTCTCCAAAAACCCAAGACACTTCTAATCATAATCAAAAGCAAACTAGAGGCAAGCAAAACAAAAAGGCCTCTACCCCTAAAAACAAATCCTAATGATCCTTCCAAACATCGCAGCTTGGAACATTAGAGGGTTCAACAACCCGGACAAGGTTAAAAGCTGTAAACTTCTGACCCAAACCCACAATCTCGACCTCCTCTTCATTCTTGAAGCTAAAATCTCTCACTGTAATCTCCAAAATGATTGGTTTTTTGCCAGACACCAAATCTTTCCTAGAGAAAGCAATTGTGACAATTTTCTGTTTTCCAATCCCGGCCGTATTTGGGTAAAGTGGAATAAGGAGGCAATTAACTTTGCTCCTCTTTTTATGACCAATCAGCTTATACATGGCACTATTACCACGGTCACTAATGATGTTTGTGCTGTTACTGCTGTGTATGCTAGTAATACTCATGCTGAGAGACAAGTCCTCTGGAAAAACATTCAAGACATTGCTGTGTCTATTAACATCCCTTGGGCAATTTTGGGCGATTTCAATTGCTGTCGTGAGATGGGGGAAAAAGAAGGGGGCATTCCCCTCTCAGCCAATAAGCTGGGAGACTTCAATAATATGATTTTCAACGCTGGGATTCATGACCTTTCATCTGTAGGTCACTACTACACTTGGCACAATCAACAAACTCATAATCCCATACATATTAAGCTTGATCGTGTCCTTGTTAATGATTTATGGCTTCAAAACTTTCCCAACTCCTTTTATATCGTCGAAGACCCTGGCTGCTCAGACCACTCTCCTCTCATTCTGGTTAATTGGAAAGCCAATAATAATGGACACCGGTTCCTCTTCAAGAACTACTGTATCAAATTCCCAGACTTTTGGAGTTCTCTTTTGGAAGCCTTCTCTCAACCCAACGAGAGTAGCCCCTTAAGTTCTTTTATCTATAAGCTCAAGAAACTTAAGAACACCATGAAGCACAAAAAATGGACAAATTCCAGTCTTATTCAAGCTGACATTGATACTCTCAAAGATCTGCAACATACTGTTCTCACTCAAATTCAGCACAATCCGCTGGATCCTTTTCTTAATGGAAAACTTCATCAAATCAACAACAATTTAGCTCACTATCAAGCTGCTCTTTCTAGTTGGATTTCTCAAAGGGCTAAAGTTAAATGGATTACCCATGGAGAAGATGACCTGAAGTTCCTCTACTCTAAAATCAATGTTAACAAAAATTACAACAAGATCAAGGCAATTTCTAGTGACCAAGGCATCTATTACACTCAAGGAGACATTGCAAAAGTTTTCATCAATCACTTTAAGACTCTTTTCAATTCCCCAACTCCTAATCAATTGGACAGAAATATTCCTGCTGGAAATTTGATTCCGGCGCACCTTACCTCTTCCCTCTTGGCCCCGGTTACTATGGAAGAGGTTAAAAATATTGTTTTTGCTGGAAACTCGAATACTGCTCCTGGCCCAGATGGCTTCACATTTGACTTTTACAAATCAACTTGGAGCGTTACTCAACTTCAACTTTTTAGAGCTGTCTCCTCATTCTTCAACACGGGTTATATGCCAAATCAGGTCAAAGCCACTGCCATTGCACTTGTTCCTAAGCACTCCCATGCGAATAATGTCAAAGATTTCAGACCAATTGCTCTTTGTAATGTGCTTTACAAAATCATAGCCAAAATTATTGCTAATAGGATGAAACTGGTGATGCCTCTTATCATTCATCCTAGCCATGGGGGTTTCATTCACAAAAGAACCATTGCTGATAATATTCTTCTGGCCACTGATATCCTTGGTTCCTTCAATCTTAAGGCTAATCATAAATACTTGTGTGCAAAATTTGATATTACGAAAGCTTTTGACACGGTGTCTAGAGCTTTTCTGTACAAACGTCTTGAAGCAAAAGGTTTTCCTAGTATGTTTATAACTTGGATCAAAGCGTGTACAACCAATGTTCACTTCTCTGTCTGTATAAACGGTGTTCTTGAAGGCTATTTTAACTCTACATCCGGGATTAGACAAGGGTGCCCACTGTCCCCTTATCTCTTCAGCATTGTTATGGATGGTTTGTCCTCAATTCTGGAACAAGCGGTCTCCAACAGCAGCTTTCATCCTATAAAATCTGGGAACTGTTCGGTTTCCCATCTCATGTATGCTGATGATCTCCTTGTGTTTGGCTCTGCCACTACAAGAAATGCACACTCTATTAATTCTATCCTTCAGGATTTTGAGGGTTGCTCTGGGCTTAAAGTGAATCCCCTAAAGAGCTCCATTCTCATTTCTATGAATACTCATGAGGCTGTGGATATTTGCAATATCCTCAATATACAGCAGTCCTTCTCTTCCATCACATACCTGGGAATACCAATCTTCTACAAAAAACTTAAAACTTGTGACTTTCAACCATTGATGCAAAAAATCTCTACTCATCTTGATGGTTGGAAGGCCAGAACGCTTTCTCTAGCTGGGAGAATTCAATTTATTAAGTTCACCATTGCAAACACTTTAGCTTATTGGATTCGTGGTTCTATTATTCCTAAGAGCTGCTGTAAAATCATTGCTAGGCAATGTGCCCGCTTCACCTACTATGGCAAAATCAATGAGAGAAAACTTATGACAGTTTCTTGGAAGAATACTTGCTGTCCTAAAATTAAAGGAGGTCTGGGTATACCATCTATTGAGTCTCTCACTCATAGTTTTGCCTGTTCTATTATATGGCGGTTCTTAAACGAAAATTCTTTGATGTTTTCTTGGTGGAGAGCTAGATTCACATCGCTGTGGAAACCAATTTCTTGTAAGAACTCCCTCTTTTGGAAGGCTTTGTGTGATAAAGCCAAAGATATCAAAAACTGCATTACTTTCTCTATTAATGCGAGCAGCAACTTGTCTTTTTTCTGGGATCCGTGGTGCGGTGGTAATTCGATTGCTGACATTCTCACAAACAACTCTACTCTCTCTGCCACCCCTTATTTTTCTGACTTTCCTGTTAGCCACTTTATCCATAATGATAGCTGGATTCTTCCTAACAGTTGGGATAATAACCTGCTTTCCCTCTTTAACAATGTGGCTATCGAACCTCAAATAGAAAACCATATTTGGAAAGATAAGTTGAATCCTAAATTCAGAGACTTCTATGCTCAATTTTTTGACCATATGGATAATGTGCATTGGTCTAAACACATTTGGCATAAGAAAAATGCCCTGCGCTACACCGTTTATGCTTGGTTGGCTTTTCGGGAGGGCTTAAAAACTGCGGACATTCTTGCTGCTCGTGGTATTCTGGTGTCTAATATCTGCTGCTTCTGTCACACTGATAGGGAAACTACTTCCCACCTCTATTTTGAATGCAGTTTCACCTTTGATATTGTTAAAAATTTATTGCCTTGGATGCAACTGCACCTTTTGAGACCAAATTTACACCAAATTTATGATAGCATTTGGGAGCAAGGCTTTAACGCTAATGCCAGGAACCAATTCCTTCTGACTGTCTCTGCCACTATTTATTTTATTTGGAGAGCAAGGAATGATAGATTATTTGGAGGGGTTTACGATTGCAAATCCACAATCAAAGCTAAAATCAAGAAAGCTGTGCTGTTAAAGACACAATGCTGGAAGTAATTCTGGAATTTCTGCCCCTGTTTCTGGGAGTCATTGTTTTGCTGGTTCTGGAATGTTTTTGCCGTAGACTCTATGCTGGAATTCCTGGCTTACTGTTTGGCCAGTCGTTTTTGCAGCTGTGGGAGAAGAAAATTTTGGTTGGACGATGATGAACGCTGACTTCGCTCAGCTGCCTCTTGGATGGCCCTATGGGCAACCAGAGGCTATGCTCATCCTTTGACCCTATTGAGTTTTGACCCTCTCGAGTTGATGAGCTTTTTCTGAGTCCTCGGCTATCTGCCATTAGCCATTCTTTCTCTTTTGATGTATTTTCCTTTTCTTTTGAATCCATAATCTCCTTTTGTTCTTGAGATTGTTGGATTATAGTTGGGTTTTTACTTGTAATCTTTATAAGCAATGAATGGGCTCAATGCCCCTAAATTTCCCAAAAAAAAAAAAAAAAAAAAAAAAAAAAATAGAGTTGGTGGCTGTAGATGCCCTCCTTCCCAATAGAGTAACAGTAACAATTAGAAGAAAGCAGACATTTTGGCATTTAGCTTTTCAGGTGTTCAGAGGCTAAAATTATATTAAGGAGTGCATTTAAAAAATATGTAAAAAGAGCAAAGCCAAGGGGAGAGAGAATGAGAGAGTGAGGGCAAATTATTGCGTCAGGTGACCGAACGCATCTCTCTGTCAGGTGACCTGATGCAATAATTTGCCGAGAGTGAGAGAGTGAGAGAGATATATACAGAGGGGGAGAGTGAGGGCCACCGAATGGTTCAGATGTGACAGAATAAGAGAGAAGGAGGGTATTTTTTATATAATATAATATAAATATTATTTTTACTATTAATAATTTAATTTATTAAATAATTATTTATAAAAAAATTTAATTAAAATAAATAAGTATTTGAATTAGTTTTCTTATTGTTTTTTAAAGTAATTTTCAGCATAATTTTTTTTTGAATTAAAAAATTTTGTATTAAAAAATTATTTTAAAAAAATAAGTCCCAAATTAAACCAAATTATTTGACACAGTGAGAATATATCATTTAATTTGATCGTATTCCCTCATATATATATATATATATATATATATAGAGAGAGAGAGAGAGAGAGAGAGAGAAAGAGTGGTGAGAGAGATGACAGAATACCAACTAGCCATTAAGAACTATGTGTATCAATCTAATGGATACATTAATTATATTTACATCATATTAATCCTCTGAACACCTGAAAAGCTAAATGCCAAAATGTCTGCTTTCTTCTAATGGTTACTGTTACTCTATTGGGAAGGAGGGCATCTACACAGCCACCTAACTCTGATTTTTTTTTTTTATTGTTTTTTACATCATCTTTTTTGAAATAATATAATATGATGTAAATATTACATAAATTTTAATAAAACATAAAGATATAAATGAAATATAAAAAATAAATTTAAATAGAGGGCTTCTACAGCCACCTACTCTGTTTTTTTCAACTCATTTCCATCGATCTCAATATAATTAATTAATCTTTCGTTGCTTATACAATGGCTGCATTACCAATATAGGCAGAATTTGGTGTTACAAGTATAAAATGTAGTGAAAATAACATTTCACTACATTTTTAATCTATTTTTATCAAAATTTTATTAGGATAAAATTTTAAAATCTTTTTGTAATAAATTAAATTAGTAATATTGAAAATTCATTAAAATATGTTTTATTCAATTATTTAGGTTACAAATAATATTTTATTATATTTTTAATCAAAATTTTATTAGAATGAAAATTTAAATTAAATTACTAATATAGATGTAATAGGGATGAAAATTTCATTTAAAATGGGAAAAGATAAGAAGAAAAGATTGCGAAGATAGCCAGAGATTTTATACCGTCATTTTTAAAGGGCATCACTGTCAGCCCATCAAATTCTGCCTATATTGGTAATGCAGCCATTGTAAGCAACGAAAGATTAATTAATTATATTGAGATCGATGGAAATGAGTTGAAAAAAACACAGTAGGTGGCTGTAGATGCCCTCCTCCTTCCCAATAGAGTAACAGAAACCATTAGAAGAAAGCAGACGTAATGACATTTTGGCATTTGGCTTTTCAGGTGTTCAGAGGATTAATATGATGTAAATATAATTAATGTATCCATTAGATTGATACACATAGTTCTTAATGGCTAGTTGGTCTTCTGTCATCTCTCTCACCTCTCTTTCTCTCTCTATGTCATCTCTCTCACCTCTCTTTCTCTCTCTATATATGACGGAATAGGATCAAATTAAATGATATATTCTCACTGTGTCAAATAATTTGGTTTACTTTGGGAATTATTTTTTAAAATATTTTTTTAATATAAATTTTTTTAGTTTAAAATGTTTTATGCTAAAAAATTATTTTAAAAAATAATAAGAAAACTATCTCAAATACTTATTTATTTTAATTAAAAAGTTTTTATAAATAATATTTAATAAATTAAATTATTAATATTAAAAATAATATTTATATTATATTATATAAAAAATACCCTCCATCTCTCTCCTCTTCTCTCTTATTCTTTCATATCTAAACCATTCGGTATATCTCTCTTATTCTTTCATATCTAAACCATTCGGTTTAATCTCCTTTTCTCTCTCCGCCTCTTTCTATATCTCTCTCACTCTCTCATTCTCTCTCCCCATGGCTTTGCTTCTTTTTACATATTTTTTTAAATGCACTCCTTAATATAATTTTAGCAAATAATGCTCCTTTCTAAAATTTACCCTATTATTAAACCTTGTCAATCAGCACCTAAGCTTTACGGTTCTGTTCCCATCAAAATGTCACCCCGATCTCTGCCAGCATGTTCTTTTTCTTGCATGAAAGCTTCTCCGACGACCCGTTGCCTCTTCTTCGCTCTAGCAAGTACTGATGCCTCTCCACTCTCCTTCTTGCGATACTCATTCTTGTGCCCTGTCTTTCTCGTGCCCTAGATCTTCTCAGCAATACCGAGGAAGATAGCATCGCCAATGGCTTTATTTTTTTGGCTTCTTAGGTTGTTATTATCTGCAAGATGCTTCTTCATGTGCTCTACACCGTATTCATTATTGACAAAACTGACTTTGTGAATGTGTTCTAGTGCTTTGTACTCGTGATCAGAGTAGTGCGTGTTGTCATTACCATCTTGTGCCTATTTTAGGTGCTCCATCCTATTGTTGCTGTTGAAGTCGATTGATTGAGCTTCACCCGTCATTCCGATAAGCAAGACAAGGGCAAAATTTTTGAAAGGAGCAAAGTTGCTAAATGTTTTAGGAGTAGGAGCATGAAAGTAATTAAATTTAAAAAGGAGCAGAAATGCGAACATGTATAGCGTTTTCTGAAGAAAACGCAAAGCTTGATGGCATTTTCTTAAGAAAATGCGATCCTGCTTTGCGTTTTCTTCATAAAACGCAATCCAGGTGTGCGTTTTGCAGGAAAATGCAATTATAGTATGCGTTTTCTTCAGGGCATGTAAAGTATAAAAAAATTAATTTATATTATAATATTAATAAGAAAAATTATAATTTGTAAATATCATTTATAATTTTTTTAAAAAATTATTAATGCAAAATTAAAAATTAATTGAAATTAAATTATTAATCATAATTATAACAATTAAATTTAATATAGTTTAATTAATATATATTTAATATACTTTATTTATGTATAAAATTAATTAAAAATTCATTCCTAAAGTATTAAAGTTAAATACTTAAGTATGTTACTTTATAATTTTTTATATTATGAATGAGTAATCTATTAATATTGTATAATGAATTTTAGGAGTGAGTCATTAGTAGTCTATTTGAAAAGTAGAAACTTTATACATTTGTTTTAAAAATATATACTTAGAAATTAGAAATACATTTTAAATTAAAACATTATATATAGAAAATTTATACATTTGTTTTAAAAATAAGTTAAAAATAATTTTTTAATCTATTTTAATAAATATTTTAATATTTAAATTAAATTATTTTATTTTTGTTTTAAAAATGGGTTAAATTATTTCAACTAGGGTAGGCCTCGTGGTTTATCCCCCTTCCAGGCCAGGGTTTTCTACGTAAAAAATCTTGTGTTCTCTATGCGTGAGCTAGATATCCGTGCAACGCTAAGATGTAAAATTACAACTCTTTCGCCTCGTATATTCTAGCCCGCAAGGCCGCAACAGATATATTTAATATTAAAATTATATATATATATATATATATATATATATATATATATATATATATATATATATAAGAATAAAATAATAAAATATTTAACATAAATGCTTAATAACGTATTTTAGTATTATTTAAGAGTTTAAATATTAAAAATTATATTAAATATATATCAATTAAAGTTTATTAAATTTAAATATTATAATTATAATTAATTAAAAAAATTTAATTATATTTATTTTAAAATTAATAAAAATTATTTGGTCTAAAAAATATAATATTTATAATATTCATCGTTTTAAAATTTTTAATATCTTTTATTAATTTTATTAAATATTTAACATATAATTAAAATGCTACTAAAAATTAAAGTTAATTAAAATTTAATACAATATTAAAAATATAAAATTAAGTTATTTAAATGTTAATGGATTTTGCTCTCTCTCTCTCCGTTTCTCTCAGCCTCATTCTCCATCCGACTCTCTCTCTCTCTTAGTTTTCTCTCTCTCCAACTCTCTAAAGCTGAAAACTTAAAAAAAAAAAAGTTTCAAAGGAAAAC
Organism: Dendrobium nobile; assembly: GCA_022539455.1. Taxonomy (NCBI): domain Eukaryota; kingdom Viridiplantae; phylum Streptophyta; class Magnoliopsida; order Asparagales; family Orchidaceae; genus Dendrobium; species Dendrobium nobile. The sequence goes on from CM039727.1 coordinate 5,589,177, forward strand.
GCAAAGCTGTTTTGCGTGGATGATCCTTTTTAAATTTTATTTTAATAATGTTCATTTTTTTAATTTAATCTTTAATGATGATCCCTTTTAAAAGTTGCCCCAAGACAAGCATAATAAGAGCATTAATCACAGAGAGGGGAAAGTAAGTCTTTTATATTAAGGCTTCCTTTGGGACAGCTTTTTTATTGCTTTTTAAAATGGAGTTTGAGTACAAAAATAAAAAAATTTGTACTAAAACTCGGTTTTAGAAAGAAATAAAAAAGCCGTCCCAAACAAAGCCTAAATTTTATAATAGCACAATCAGATGTATATATACACAGGTGCAAGTAGAAAACACAATGACTAAAATACCCTAGATAGCTACATAAAGTAAAAAGGGTTGCTGGAGTGCAGAGGAAGTGGCGGCAAGCTCTGTCAAGAAGCACGAGGTCTTGAATTTGTTTTGAAATTTTCTATCACATTTTTCCAATTTTTTAATTAAGTCATATCCTATTTGAGTAATTAATTGCATAACAGTTTCAAAGCAGCACAAGGTCTTGAATTCGTATTTACAGATTAATTAATATTAATACTCTGGCTTTAGTGACCAACTACTCTTTCCATTAGGAAAGTTAGATTATTAACAACCTCACCTAAACCAAAAATTAATCGTCCAAATACTTGCCTTAAAAAGGTAATTAATCTTAATCATGTATAATTAATCCAAAGATAGCTTATTTATATATGTTGATTATGCGTGCCGGTTAGTCTTTAATTTTAAGGATAGAAGTAATTAAATTTTTTTTTGTTTAAATTATATTAATAGCTATCTAAAATTAAGCCAATTAAAAGTGTAATCTACTTAAGAAATTAAATTATTGTTTGGCTTATATGACATCTTATTTAATTTTGTATGGAATTACATATTATGTAGAGATATAACATACTATTTTATTTTAATGAAGAGCTAAAAAAAATAAATGCACTAAAGTATAAATAGGGTCGTAGTCCCCAGTTTAATTGGTTAAGTTCTCATTTTCTCATTTTTCATCTTGAATGAAAATAAGGGATCTCTCGCTCTGCTGGAGAACACCGCTTCAAATGTGGAAGACCAAAAGCTTCAAAACCTCAATTTTGCATTTTCAATGGATTCAAGTATTCTTTTAATAATTTTCTCGATGTTTTGACATGTAATTTTGGTGGCGTTGAAATTTTTTTTTTTGTTCTCCAATGTATCTTATACATGGTATCAGAGCTCGGTTGTCTTGTTTAATAACTTTGAAATCAAAATTACTTTGCATCTAATTTACTCAGTAAGATGGGAAGCTGAGCTTATTTACTTCTCATTAGAATACGCAAGAATTTTGAGAAGAGGAACACAATTAATAAAGATGAGTTGTACGCTCAAAGAAGAGAACATAAGAGAGCATTCTTATGGTAAGATTTAAAAATTTGAACAAAGTTCTTATGGCAGAACCAATTAATCAAGAAGCTGGTAATGCAGTTTGTTGATGTAAGCGAGCCTATTAATTAAGGTGTAAGCTTACATGATATAGCAATCATTGTGAGAATGCAAATAATCTAACCTCTCTATCAGAACCGATAAACTAAAATATTAATAGGCATTATGGTCTATTTTCTACGTACGTAGTAAGTAAGACTAGTATTTAACAAGTTTAAATGGAAAAGTAATCAAAAGAGGAAATCAACACCAAACATTAATTGCTTTCAATAACAAATACCTCCTAACATGCAAACGTTCATGAAGTTCTTAGCTGATTTGGTCATTAATTACCGGCTGCCATGATTAATTTGCTAGTAGTTGAAGACCATTTCGCTACTCTTTAAGTTAATTGTATATATCTCATGCATGAGGAGAAGTGAATTTAAGACTTGTTCTTCCCATGAATGTTTCAATGATTTGTAAACATGGAATTAACTCCAACTCCAAGCCTTGCCGATCTATCTAGATTGCACATTATATATAATCCTATACGTACACCCTAAAGGAAATTCACCACAAGCAAGGTTAAGCTTGATATAAGAGACAGAGAGATCAGCCATATATTTACAAATTAAGGAAAATGGCTATGTCTCATGACCTCCAGCTGATCTTTCTTGGTTTGCTTGCTTTGGCCTCCTCGCTTGCAATAGCCACTGATCCCACTCAACTTCAAGACTTTTGCGTTGCAGACAATACGTCAAACAGTACGATCTATATATATGTCTCTCATGCATTCATTCATTTATTCATCATTTGCAATGCAGAACATACATATATATATGCTTATGTAAATAAATAATGATCTTGCAGTATTTGTGAATGGGTTCGTCTGCAAGGACCCCAACTTGGTGAACGAGAATGACTTCCTCTTCAAGGGCTTAAACCAACCCGGCAACACAGCAAACCAGTTGGGATCGAAGGTGACGCCTGTTTTTGTCACGCAACTTCCGGGATTGAACACACTCGGCATCTCACTTGCTCGCATAGACTTTGCGCCTTATGGCCTCATCCCTCCTCACACTCACCCGAGGGCCAGCGAGATACTTGTGGTGATACAAGGCACTCTTGCTGTTGGCTTCGTGGCATCCAATAACCCGGACAACAAGCTCTTCACAAAGGTTCTTAAAGAAGGAGACGTCTTTGTCTTTCCGCAAGGTCTCATCCACTTTCAGCTCAACATTGGAAATACAAATGCAGTGTCTATTTCCGGGCTCAGCAGCCAGAATCCGGGGGTGATTACCATTGCCAATGCAGTCTTTGGATCAAAGCCGCCTATCTCTCCCTATATTTTAGAGAAGGCTTTCCAGCTTGATCAGAAGACCGTGGAAATACTTCAGGCCAAGTTCTGGACGAACAATAGCTAGAGATCGATCATTGGTTGCTTAATTGCTTGCCTTCATTTTATTAATATTATTCGGCATATATTATCACGGTGTTGTCAGCTATTTTAACAAGCAGCTTGTTTAGTGTTCTATAGTATTGTACTTCTATGTGTTAAATTTACTTAAATATATTCTGTTTTTATGTGTTATTTGCAGATTATTAATTGCTTGCATGGCCGTCTCTTTGTTCGCTTCATGTTTGAAAGATCAACGAGTATATTTAATGATTGCGCAGTATTTTTGAGAAGCTATTGCTAGCGTGTCAATAAACTTTATTTCTTGCTCAATATTTAAACCGCAGTAAACAGGACTCACTTCAAGCAGAACTGAAAAATGGATTCCTGCACATATATCAATCTAAAAAATCAGCTGCAAGAATCAACCAAGAACAAATAATTTATGTGGTACAAAAATTATTCTGTGCAGAGACTAGATACAAAACATTCTCCGGAGGCTAATCAGAATGTGCTATATCAGCGGTACCGAGCCGCAGTACGGTACCGAGCCGCAGTACGGTTCCTGTTGTGGCTGAGGCTGTGTCTCCTTCGCCAGGTGTAGAGGCTGCGTGCAATCCGGTTGTCAATGTGGATAACAATGCTGAGTGTGTGCAAGTGGATAACTTGAAAGAAAATCCGGTGTACTCTAACAATTTTATTGAAGTCCCTGTAAAGTTGGTCGATACGCATACTTTGGTTAATCATTTGGGAGAAAATTCTGGATTTGATATGAGGAACCATATGGATTGGCTGAATGGATCGTCTGAGTTTGAATCGGAATCCGATTTTTCGGATTGTGGTTTGGCTTCCCCGGACATTTGCGGTGGATTTGATCCTGGAAACGACTTTAATTTAGTTTGGGAAAGGCCTGTTGCCTCTCGTGGGAGATTTTGTTGGAGAGGACGGAGGAGAAGATAATTTGTCTGTTTGCTGTTTGTTCCATATGTTTGTGCGGATTGGTTTTGCGATTGGTGGTGCGATAGTTTATTGGGCAATGATGTGGTTGGGGCTCGTATCCCTTTCGTCTCGCTGGTGGCAACCATTGATGCAGTTTATTAGAGTTGGTAGCTTTTGGGCGATGCTGTCTTCTTTTGGATGGTCCGTGCGAGGCTTCTGAGATGCTGGGAGCCTCGGCCGTTAATTTTTACTGAGCCCGCTTTTGATTGTATTTTGCTTTATTTCTTATTTTTTCTTTTGTTTTGATCATTTGCTGATGTAACCCAATTTGTTCTATCTTAATATATTTAGTTTTGTTATAAAAAAAAGATTGAAATATCAAGCACGTGCATTTTACTAGTTTACTAAATAGACTTCAAATTTGATTTATATGAAACAATACTTTGTTTTCATTCCACCAATAAGATTAAACTCTAATATTCATACACCATTTTTTTTAAATGCTATTTTCTATACAAATGCTTTTAAACAAATTTATACATCAACAACATCATATCAAACAAGGCCAACGAGTCACAAAGAGAGTCAAATGTATAGTAGAATAATAGTTGTTCAATTTCAAGCATAATCTCATCCGTGCATCACCCGCGATCGACACACCGGGCAAGTTCGATGTTGTTGTAGCCATGTATTCACACATCTGGCATGAAATACATGCCCACAATTGGGTAGAAGCCTCACTGGATTATCCTCCCCCTCCTCCTCCTTATCATAGTCAGTAAGGCAAATTGAGCAGCAGTCACTGGAGGCTGCCCGCGGATCCTGACGCATGGCTTCTGCATAGTTAGGCCAGGTCCTGAGTGTGAGCTCAAGCATAGGGGGAGCGGTGGAACGACGGAAAAACAAGTATACGTTGACGCCGATGAAAATGATAAGGAAGAGGATGACGATTGCCATGGCTGTGACATAGCTTGGATCGATGTAGGTCATTTCTTTTAATGCCTTGATATACTGCTGAAAAAAAATATAACAAATGATAATATGGTTAATAAAAATAAATTTGATTTTCCAAGAAAATAGAAAGAACTTTAACAAGCTAAAAAATATAAAGCAACAAAGATAAAATAAAATTAAAAAATGTAGAAAATTAAACAAGGACAATTTGAATAAATCTGAAAGTTCTAATGTCTGCTTTAAAAATAAATTAAATAAAGAGACTCCAGAAAACTACTGTTAATTAAATTCCAAAGCAGTTTATAAACAATGGCTAAATTGAGAGAATTGATTTGAGATGGGATAGCTATATCTAGGTTTAATCTGACTTACTTTGGTCTAAAAATGTCGATGATGATTTTTTTTTAAGGTGGGTAGGATGTGAAAACCCTTCAATTTTTTTAAAGAGCTATTTTTACTTGTAACAGTAAAAAAAAAAAATCTTTAGGAGTTATTATAAGTTTAAATCACAAATCATCTTCACCATAGCATAGATATTGTTATATTTTAGTTTCACTAATTTTTTCATAATTTTTTAACATTGTTATATTTTCTTAAGAAATTAGTATTTGTCAGTATAAGTGGGAATATTGGATTGTTAGATGTCCGTTTTGTAAACCGATTTTACCAGAGAGTTTTGGACATAATTAGTTAATTTATGAATATTTTTGTGTGTGAGAGTTTGCCTTAAATGGCCTAAATGTCCTAAAAAAAAGTTTTGGACATACTTAGCTAATTTATGAATATTTTTGTAAAATTTTTGGATTCCCAGATTTGAAGATATAAAAAATTTAGATTGATTTTATGTTTAAAATTAAATAATTAGAATACTTATTTAATATTTTATTATAATAAAAAAGAGAACAAGATAGGAGAGAGAAAGAAAAAGTTTGGCTTTGGAAGTCTTAAAGCTATCTTTGCCCGTCGATAGAGCTGGAAAATTTAAATTTTTTCTTCACAAGAAAATTTAAAATTTTTCCTCTCAAGGTAGTTCACACTATGTCTATCTTAATTTTTAAAAATATGTAATTTTTATAGAATTTTTTTATTAAAACTTTGTTTTCGTTATTGAAAAAATGGGAATAACTTTCCACCGATAAAAAATTCTGTTGACCTCATTTTTTTATAAGGCCACCTTGTGCTACAATCATCCAAGTTTTTCAATCTTGCTTATAATCGACCTCGTCAATTTTCCTTATAATCAACATTGAACCACATGCGAATTAATTGAAGTCAATTTGATTATACGAACTAGATTTGATGACGTCAAATTTGTTCGACTCAATTTGAATTCTACTCACCCCGATGGCCTTGATCGATTTAATTTAGTGTGTCCAGACTTGAATTAAGTGCAAATTAACTTTATTGACATTAATCGGCTCAATTCCATTCCTTTCAAGTCAAATTAACTTCGAAGAATGTAAATTTGTTGATTCAATTTAAATCGAAATGCTATATAATTGATTTGGTCTTCTATAACTCCAATAAAATATGGCAGTTGGTGAATAAGCGGTTGTCCGACGATGGTCGGGCTAAAGTTCGACGGAGGTCGGCTGTCTGGTAGAAATAGAGGTAGTCGACTACTAGGTGGTGGTCCAACGATGGTCAGACTAAAGTTTGGCGACAGTCGGAGGCAGGGTGGAAGTCTGGCAGTGTTCGGTGGTGGGGCGATGGTCTAACAATGGTCGAGCTGAAGTCTGGCGACAGTCAGCGACCTGGTGGTAGCCCGACGACGGTCGGGCTAAAGCCCGGCTGCAGTCGGCGGCCGAGCAGTGATCTGACAATGGTCATTTTGAAGTTCGGCAGCAGTCAGGTGGAAGTTCGACTATCATCGACGGTCAAGTGGTGGTTCAACGACAATCGATGGGGGTTCGCCAGCGGTGGTGCTGGAGCTCTTGAAGCCTCATAGCTCTCTCTAATCTCTAGTTAAAGATCCCCATCGTATAGAGAGTGACTGTCTGTTTATAAATTTTTGTGAGTGGCACACCCCATAAATATAGAGAAGATTCGGGCTAGGAGAGTGCTTAATCGGATGGACCGTATTGATTCCCCTAATCATAGAGCGTTTGTTAACTATTTAATTGCCTTAACAATGTCGGAATTCAGAGATATTGGGCTCGCTGGATTCGTCTCGTCGAGCCACTCGATTTGACTACAAGCATGTCACATTTGGAAATTTGATAATCCGAATTATGGATTGAACCTTCCAAATACGCTTCGAGTCTTTGATTTGGACTCATTTTGTCTTAGATTGAGTCAAATTTGGTGTCGTTGGGTTTGTATTTTTGAGGCATTTAGTTCGACTATAAGTTTGCTGAAATCAAAGTTCAGATGGTCTCTGATTTAATTGTTGAAATTTCGAACTTGAATATGCCTTGAGATTTGTGCATGATCAAGACTAATTTTTGTGACGTATCAAAATGAAAATCTAAAAAACTATTGCTTGGTTAATGATTATGGATGTGTTGCTCTTTGACTCAAATTCCTTGCTTTCAAACGTAACCCCCTACTCTTTGAATGTTTTCCAAATTTCTTCTCTTTCAGAAACAATTTTTTTCTACAGTAAGAAAGCCATCCCAAGCATAACCTAAGTCTTCGTCCGGGACAACTTTTTTATTGCTTCTTAAAACAAAGTTTAATACAAAAAATTTAACTTTAATTATTATGAAAATGCTGTGGAAGCAAACGAAACAGGGAAAAACAGAGGCAAGCAAAGCAATAGAACAGTAAAACCAAACCTCCCGGTGGTATATTTCTGTATTCAATAATAATTAAAACAGCAAAGTCTTCTTCCTCATCCCTATATGGGACGGTACAAGCTAAAATAAGTCAATCAAGATGTATAACTACCTATTGTACCATTGTACTATATTCGGTTATAAAAGTAGTGGGGAGGAAAGCAAAAAGTGTCAGCTATCATGTTATAATATATTGTGCATGCATAGTAAATTAGAGGTATAAGGATGTTCCCACATCAGTTCTCCCCTTCTTCAAGAGGATTCGCATCTGGCGAATCAATCTCCATGTTAGCCGAGTCCTCGGAATGGTAGGGGCTAATATCTGCAACATTAAAAGTAGACGAAGTCAGCACCCCAGGAGGAAGGTCGATGACATACGCATTATCGTTGATCTTTTGCCGAATAGGTACTGGACCAATCTTCCTTGGACTGAGTTTTGAATGTGTCCCGGCTGGGAATCTCTCCTTGCGCATACGGACCATGACTAGCTCTCCCGGTTGAAAGCTCTTAACCCTGCGATGCTTGTCCGCCGCTTGTTTGTACAGATCGTTGGAATTCTGCAGGTGTTCTCGAACGGTTTCCAGCATAGACTTGAAGTCTCCCGCAAGCTTGGCCGCCTCCAGATTGCGACACTTCGAGAGTATTGCTATGTCTACAATGTGATTAGGAGACTTAGTGTAGACAACATTAAAAGGACACATACCAGTGGATCGGTTGCTCATAGAATTGTAGGCGAACTCTGCCTGGCTCAATACATCATCCCATTTCTTAGGGTTGTCCTGCACAAGGCAACGTAGCATGTTGCCTAACGTCCGATTCACTACCTCGGTTTGGCCGTCGGTTTGCGGATGGTAGGTCGAGCTTAGCTTGAGGTCGGTGTGGAGTTGTTTCCACAACTCTCTCCAAAAGTGACTCACGAACTTGACGTCGCGATCAGAGGTGATGCTCCGCGGTAGACCATGAAGGCGCACAATTTCACGGAAGAACAGTCGAGCAATGTTGAGCGCGTCTGATGTTTTCTTACAAGATACGAAGTGAGCCATCTTCGAAAACCTGTCAACCACGACCATAATTGAGTCTACACCCCTCTTTGTGCGTGGTAGGCCAAGCACGAAGTCCATACTAAGGTCCTCCCAAATAGAGACTGGAACCGGTAAAGGGCTGTACAATCCGGTGTTCTGATTGTTCCCCTTGTAAATTTGGCATACCGGACAGTTCCTCACGTATTTGGCAACGTCCTTGCGGAGGTGTGGCCAAAAAAATCGAGACCGAGTTAGCTCGATTGTCTTCTCCCGCCCCACGTGAGCTGCCAATCCCCCATCGTGCATTTCCTTCATAACCTGTAGGCAGACGGAACAATCAGGTAAACATAAAGAATTACCTTTGAAGAGAAACCCATGGCAAAGAGAGTAATCCTCAATAGGTTGCCCCGTGGAACACTTTTTCCATGGCCCGGAAAAGTCCCTGTCGGTACAGTAAAGATCTTTGAGTTCTTCTAATCCCGTGATTTCGGATTGTAACTGAACAACAAGTGTTGTACGCCTACTCAAAGCATCGGCCACCCTGTTATGCTGTCCGGATTTGTGTTGAAGTACAAAGCTGAATTTCTGTAAGAAGACCACCCATCGAGCGTGCATTTTATTTATATTTTTCTGGGTGTTGAGAAATTGCAATGCCTTATTGTCACTGTTGAGGACGAAATCATTATGCAACAAACAATGCTCCCATTGCTTGAGAGCTCGAACTACCGTGTAAAGCTCTTGTTCGTAGGCGGACCACTTCTGTCGCGCCGGACTGAGCTTCTCACTGAAAAATTCGATCGGCCTGTCCTCTTGTGAAAGAACTGCGCCAATACCAATCGCCGAAGCGTCCGTGTCAACTTGGAAGGCTTTGCTAAAATCCGGTGTGGCTAGTACCGGGGCCGAGGTAAGGGCCCCTTTGATAGTTTGAAAACTTCGTTGCTGTTCATCGCCCCACTTAAAAGAGCTGGACTTTAGACAGTCCGTAATAGGTGCCATGATGGTACTGAATCTGCGAATAAACCTTTGGTAAAAATTCGCTAGTCCATGAAAGCTCCGAATCTCCATCAGTGAGCTGGGTGTCGGCCACTGCTGTATTGTGATGATTTTATTTGGGTCCATGGCAATGCCGTTAGCAGAAACTATATACCCCAGAAAATGGGCTTTCAAGGTGGCAAATTCACATTTCTCAATGTTTAAATACAGTTTATGAGTTCTTAGCAACTCAAGCACGCTCCGCAGGTGCCCCCAGTGGTCGTCCATGGAAGAACTGAATACCAGAATATCGTCAAAATAAACCACGCAACACTTACCCAACAACGGCTTTAGAACCTTCGTCATTAGTCTTAGGAATGTCGCGGGAGCGTTGCACAAGCCGAACGGCATCACCTTCCATTCGAATAGTCCGCTACGGATCTTGAAGGCTGTCTTCCACTCGTCGCCCGGCCTGATTCTGATCTGATGGTACCCGCTCCTCAAATCTAGTTTTGAGAAGATTTTGGCTCCCGCTAGATGATCCAGCATATCCTCCAACCTAGGTACCGGAAACTGGTATTTGACAGTTATCTTGTTAATAGCCCTGCTGTCGATGCACATTCTCCACGACCCATCCTTTTTAGGGACTAGTAATGCCGGCACTGCACACGGACTGAGACTTGGTTGAATCAGCTGCTTGTCAAGAAGCTCATCCACAATCTGTTGCAATTGCTGGTGCTCCATCGGACTCATCTTATAATGCGGCAGGTTTGGGAGAGTGGCTCCCGGGGTGAAGTCAATTTGATGTTGTATAGTTCGCATGGGAGGCAGGTCTTTGGCTAGTTCGGCGGGTGCTACATCAGCGAATTCACTTAACAACCATTTTACCTCCAGCGGACAATCACCTGGGGAGGTCACGGGATTGGATTCAGTCAGGAGAACCGCAATAATTGACTTGGTTTCCTTTCCCATTTTCAACAGTGAGCTACCAGAGACGATGCCAAGATCAGGCGTGCGACTTCCTTCTTCGTTCGTTGAGTGAGAAGTGGTTGGTAGGAGGCGTAACTTGCGACCTTTCCACTCGAATGAATAAGCGTTAGCTCTACCATCATATAGCACCCCCATATCGAATTGCCACGGTCTCCCGAGGATTAGGTGACAAACATCCATATCAAGAACATCACATAGAATCTCTGCGGCATAATGCTTACCAATGGAGAAATGCACCCGGCACATGTCCGAAACTTGTATTTCGACCCCTTTTTAACCCAAGTGATCCTATAAGGATTCGGGTTCTTTGTGGTTTTGAGTTGCAGAGCTTGGACAACAGCTCTTGAAATAATATTTTCGGTGCACCCATTGTCAATTAACAGGTCGCAGACCTTCCCCTTGATAGTGCATTTGGATTTGAAAATGGCATTGCGCTGCGACAAGTTATGCTGAGTAGGTGCCAACAGCAACTTTTGGAGCACGCAGACTACCGGTTCCCCCTCATCTCCAGCCACTTCTTCAAAGTCTTCCTCTGCTTCTGGATCATTAACGGGATTGTGGAATTCTGGATCTCCCTCCAGCAATTGCAGCTGTTGACGGTTCGGACACTCATTGGATTTGTGTCCAGGCTGAAAGCACCTGAAACACTTTAAAGTAGTAGGCCTTCCATACGGATTGTCCCTAATCGGTCCTTTCATTTTATTTGGAGCTGGCTGTTGCGGAGGCGGAGGCGCGGGTGCTAGTTTGGGTACCGGTTTTGTCACACTGTTCTGGTGGGAGCTCTGGCCCCGGGTGTCGGTGGTAGGAGAATCACCAAATTGCCGCCGCTGCGGTAAGGATCGTGTTGATCGATTGGATTGCATTTCAGCCTTTAGAGCGAAGTTGACCGCCTGTGATAGCGACCAAACGGAGTTCAACTCTAATTTATCTTGTATTTGTTCTTTCAATCCTCCGATAAAATGAGCCACGACTTGATTCGTAGTCTCGTTTAAGTTGTTACGAGCACTAAGGCGATAGAACTCCTCAGTGTATTCACTTACGCTCCGGTGACCTTGTATGCACTGCTGAAACTTCATGTACAAAATCTGTTCATAATCCGTGGGCAGATAGTGACTTCGTAGCAATTGCTTCATCCTAGCCCACGTCCGGACATCTCCCCTTCCTTCTCGGTGTCGTCCTTGTAGCAATTGCTGCCACCAGGCACTTGCTCCGCCTCGTAGCTGGCAGGCTACGTATTTTACTTGTTTGTCCGGTGAAATATCCAAATACTCAAAGAATGTCTCTACCGAGCGTTCCCAATCAAGGAAATCCTCTATGTGCAATTTCCCATCAAAAAATGGAATATCCATTTTTACTTTGAAGTCTCCGTGGTGTCTCTGCGGGTTGTCATGGCGATGTCGCGGAGGGAAGAACGGCAGAGTTTCGTCATCACCTGAATCGAATGCGTTCATCTGCTGCTGCGGGCCCAATTCAACGTCTGAATCAGTTAGCTCCGGTACTTCTATCCTCCCTCGGCGGCCCCCTCTGATACGCGGTGGAATGGCTCGGTGAGTCGGGGGTACAACAGGCGGCGGCAGTTGGACATTGCCGCCTCCGGCCTTAATGTTTTGAAACTCCAAACGTACCTCAGTGGCAAATCGACGAAACTCAGTCTTGAGTTCCTCCAGCTGCTGAACGAGTCTGGAATGAATCGCCGCCGAAGCACCTTCGCCTTGAACGCCGTCGAAGGCGGGTTGTCTGCTGCTTTCCGCCATTCCTTTCCTCCAAGCTGTGCTCTGATACCAAAGTGCTGTGGAAGCAAACGAAACAGGGAAAAATAGAGGCAAGCAAAGCAATCGAACAGTAAAACCAAACCTCCCGGTGGTATATTTCTGTATTCAATAATAATTAAAACAACAAAGTCTTCTTCCTCATCCCTATATGGGACGGTACAAGCTAAAATAAGCCAATCAAGATGTATAACTACCTATTGTACCATTGTACTATATTCGGTTATAAAAGTAGTGGGGAGGAAAGCAAAAAGTGTCAGCTATCATGTTATAATATACTGTGCCTGCATAGTAAATTAGAGGTATAAGGATGTTCCTACATCAGAAAATGAGCAAAATTTTATAATAAAAATTTCTAGTTTTTTTTTGTCCATATGGCTTTATTTAGGCATTTATACGTAGGTGATTTGAAGATGGTCAATCCGCATGATATTTTTGATCTTCAATCTATTTTGTGCGGAGTCCGGATGTAAAGTTGCATACAACATATAGTATATATTTGTACATAGTATGTACCCCACAGTACAGTTGTAAAACTACATCCGGATTCCACACAGAATAATTTCTCGTGAAATGACATTTCTTGATGTTTTGATCGGGTAGTTTATTGGTTTGTGTACGAGTTGTGAATTGTGTGCTAAGATGATCACAAAAGTTTGAACAATATTTTTTTCTTCGCTTTTGATCTGAACGTATGTACAGGTTCTGCTTTTCTTCTAAACTCTACAAATGCAAATATCTTTTTAAATTCTACAAATTATATTGATTTCAAAATTTATGAAATCATCATGAGAATAGAACTAGCTCTTGTGACAATCTTCATTAAATTTAGAGCTAATTTAATTTAAAACTAAAAATAAGATCATTTAATAATATATATATATACTTTTAAAATTTAAATTAAGTCGAAATGAGCTCAAATTTTTAAAAAATTTAAATTATGTTTCAAGCGAAATCTCATCCAAGCATGATGACCGACACATCCGGGAAGTTGGATTTTGTCGCAACCATTGATCAACACATTACACATACAGCATGAAATATATACCCACAATCTGGCAAAAGCCTCGATGGATTATCTTCCCCTTCCTCATCATCATAGTCGCCAAGGTATTCAAAGATGAAGCTGGAATACGATTCAAGTAACAACGCGAGCATGACAATTAAGTCGAAGAAAGTTTTGTTAAGTATAAAGAGAATTATGATGAATGGAGGAAACATATTGTCCTTGTTTAATTTTCTTCATTTTGAGCGTGCAGGAAACATAATGATAATGGTAGCATAGCTCGAGTCGGTGTAGCTCATTTATTTAATGCCTTGGGGTTGATACTCCTCAAAAAGTAAGGAATGCTGTCAATATATATATAACAAACGATAATATGATTAATCAGAAAAGATTTGATACTCCAAGAAAATAATTGTGATAAAGAAAGAACTTTAACAAACTAACTAATATCCATCATATATATTACCAGTTTTGTCAGCTGTTTTAACCAGCAGCTTGTTTGGTGTTCTATAGAAATGTACTTCTGTGTTAAATTTACTTAAATATATTCTGTTTTTTATGTGTTATTTGAAGATTATTAATTGCTTGCATGGCCGTATCTTTGTTCGCTTCATGTTTGAAAGATCAACGAGTACATTTAATGATTACGTTACGCGGTATTTATGAGAAGCAATTGCTAGCTTCTTGTGATCCAGAGCTCTTTTTAGAGAGATTTCTGCATTTGACTCTGAAATTTTCCATACAAATGCTTTTAAACAAACTTATCCATCAGCAACAACCCAATCAAACAAGGCCAAAGATTCACAAAGAGAGAGTCAAATAGTAGTTGCTCAGTTTCAAGCGAAATCTCATCCAAGCATGACGAGCGACACATCAGAGAAGTTGGATGTTGTTGCAACCATTGATCCACACATATAGCATGAAATATATACCGCAATCTGATAAAAGCCTCAATGGATTATCCTCCCCTTACTCATCATTATCATAGTCGTCAAGGCATATTGAGCAGCAGTTGGTTGAGGCCGATCGCGGATCTTGACGGACTTGACGCATGGCTTCTGCATAGTTTGGCCAGATCCCGAATATGAAATATATACCGCAATCCGACAAAAGCCTCAATGGATTATCCTCCCCTTACTCATCATTGTCATAGTCGTCAAGGCATATTGAGCAGCAGTTGGTTGAGGCCGATCATGGATCTTGACGGACTTGACGCATGGCTTCTGCATAGTTTGGCCAGATCCCCCCCCCCCCCCCCAATTCATTTCCACACTAGGTCTCCTAAATTGCATCCTGTCTGCACAAGTAAACAAATCTATGGGTCAAATTATGATGAAAGTTGAACAAGGAATTTATGATGGAATGCAGGAAACGTATTGTCCTTGTTTAATTCCTTTCATTTTGAGCATGCAGGAAACATAGTGATAAGGAAGAGGAAGACGATGATCATGACGATGGCGTAGCTGGGTTGGTGTAGCTCATTTATATAATGCCTTGAGCACTTGATATCCATCCCTCAAAAATTAAGGAATGCTGTGATAAAAAAAAACAATAAAAATGATAATATGATTAATCTAAAAAGATTTAAATTTATTTTTTACTAAAACTTTATTTTAAGAAACAATAAAAAAATCATACTAAACGGAACCTTATATTAAACAACAAAGGTAAAATATTAACACAATTTATCTATCGTAAACATTAGCGTTGACAATAAACTTTCTTTTTTAAAACTTGACCAAAAGAGAATAATTAGAATTATTCATTGTCATATGACATTTATAGTAAAAAATATCATATTTATTCATGTAATATATCCTCATTATTGAGAATATTCTATTTTATTGCATTTCCATTATTATTTCATTCATTGGCCTTTATATAGACATATTTGTATTAGCACAAAATCATTCCAACAAAAATATAACTTTTTAGAATTTCTAATACCGCAAGAAATAAGGGGTGGCGGTGAGCCCATAGCTATTAACATAGGTTTACAATTGCAGGAAAAAAAAGGAAAATAAAAAAACCACAAAATGGAAAGATGTTGGTAAAAACTGGCGGTGGATCCATAGCTATTGACAAAGGTTCAAATTGTAGAAGCAAAGATATGAATTCTCTGCACAAATCATGACAATTGTAAAGGTACAATCGATTTATTCCAATTATCATTTTCTATTTTTAATGTTTAAAGATTAAATAAAGGGCGGTCCCATGCTTTGCCCAAGTGGCCCAATTTAAAAAGAAAAATGAAATTCTCTTTATGATTAGGATAAAGAGCTACGGAGAGAGACGGCTTTTAATCACATTGTTTAGGGAATTGTTAGCTGTTAATCACAATTAAAATGAGATATTAGTCTTAAATGGGGAAATAGATTCGAACCAACAGGCCACCATAATTAGCGCTAGACTTTAATCACTCAACTATCATTAGTGTCTATATGCAGTTAATTAACTAATTAGTTAACAGCCGCTGCTATTTGTTCTTATATCTGTTTTGAAACATAGGCATTACACCGAATTGACTGGAAGCTGTTTTGCATCACTTCTCAGTTTTTTATTGTAAATTTGTTGAAGCTCAAAATGATTTATTATGGAATTACCTCAAAAGTCTGCCCTAAGGGGCAAATTATTAGTTTCGGACACCTGACGTGTTCCGAGCCCAATAAAAATGCGCCACATCACCTCCCACTCAGTACTGAGCACTATCGAGCTCGGTACTGCTCAATATCGAACTCAGTACTGCTCGGTACTTCACAGTACCGAGCTCAGTACTGCTCGGTACTGTGAAGTACCGAACGTAAGCGGTCTCCGGTGTCCAAACCCAGCCCTAAGGTAGTGTATTTGGTCTCCCAGGCCCGACGGGTGTTTTCGTCTTCTCTCCGTCTCGAAACCGAAGGTTTTCTCGAGCTCTACGTCCCGTTGGAACAGTTGCCGGCCCGCTCGTCGTGCTGGACTGCTGGTGTCCTGAACTCTTAAGTTTTTCTGATCGTGCTCGTGCATCTCTGTGCCCTAAGATACTTAATCCAGAAATTTCAAATCAGTTTGCTCATCCTTAACAATAAAATATATTAGTTCATGCTCTTGCTAGCTATTTCACTGGAGCTAAAACGATTATAATGCGTCACTACTCAGTTTTTTTTACCGTAAATTTGTCGAAGCTCACGTTTTGTTTAAATTTCTGTTTTTTTTTTTTTTTTTTTTTTTAATTTTCTGTAAAACTACTAGACTACTCTTCTTAGGGTTTTAATTTGAGAAGCCAACAGGGAAAAATGGTTTGCAGTTCTTGCAAACAAACATAATGGCATAAGCTAGAATAATTATAACAATAAAAAACAAACAAGAATAAATATTATTTCCTTTGAGGAATGAAAAAGCTGAAAACTCACCTCCCGTCCAAAGAAGAAACCCTGGATTCGTTTGATTTGATGGGAGAGCGAGTAGCAGCGGGCTGCAGAAATCAGCAAAAAGTGTCTGAAATCAGTGAAAATTTGTGCAAAGTCATTAAAAAAAAAAAGAGAATTAAACATTTAAACGGAGAGAAAGCAGGAAAAACCGAGAGTTAGAAAAGTGTTAGCTTACCTGCCGACTGTCGCCGACCCGTCGCAATCCGCCGTGAGCCGCTGAAGGTGAACGGGAGGCTTTCGGCGTTCCAACGAGATTAGAAGAAAGCTTTTCGTCTGAACTACTGCTGAATCCTTGCGCGTCAAACACTTCCGATTTCCGCCCTTCGCCCCTTTGGCCTCCGCGAGTCTGCGACGTTATCTAAACAGGAAAGCAGCAGCGTAGAGAAGGGGGATTCGGTGAATAGTCATTTTCTTATTCCATAGCTGATAGCAGTACGTGTTTATAGAGTTGGCCGAATTTTAGTAGGAAGAAAGCTATTTGCTAAAATTAGTTTAAGAAGTGCATTTTAATAAAAATTAAAAAAAAGAGCAAAGTAGTTAAATCATTTTACTTATTCTTAATACCTTAAATCATTTGGAAGGTTAAGAGATAGGAGGAGAGAGATAGGTGATGTATTTTTTATATATATAATATTATTTAAATATTATTTTTAATATTTGTAATTTAATTTATTAAGTAATCATTTATAAAAACTTTTTAATTAAAATGAATAAGTATAAAAAATTGTTTTTAATCAAAAAAATTAGGCCATTTAATATAAATGTAATTAAAATGAAACTAATATTTTATTACATTTTTAATCTATTTTTATAAAAAATTTATTACAATAAAATTTTAAAAGCTTTTGCAATAAATTAAATTAGTAATATTAAAAATTCATTAAATTATTATTATTAAAAATAATATTTAATTATATTTTAACTTTTTATTAACATTTTATTAGATTGAAAATTTAAAAGTTTTTGTAATAAATTAAATTACTATGGGCTTTGGCCCCAAATTTTCCCAAAAAAAAAAATAAATTAAATTACTAATGTAGATGTAATAGGGATGAAAATTTCATCCTAATAAAAAATTGATAAAATACATTGAAAATATAATGAAAATTTAATTAAAAATTAATTGTTGAAACTTGTTTATTTTAATTAAATAGTTTTTATAAATAATTATTTAACAAATTAAATTGCTAATATTAAAAAGAATATTTATATAATATTATATATAAAAAACTATCTCACTCATCTCTTTCATCTTCTCTCTTATTCTTCTAATCCGGTGGCCCTCTCTCAACATATGCCAAATGATTTGGCTATTTTGCTCATTTTTATTTTTATTTTATTTGAATGTGCTCCTTGAACTAATTTTAGCAAATAGCGTGCTTCCTTCTAAAATTTGGTCGTACGTATTTATATAGTTGGCCGAATTTTTAAAAGAAGCCGTTTAAAACCATATTAAGTAAAAGAAGCTTAGTTCATGAAAATTTAAAAAGGTGCAAATTAAGTCGAATCATTTGGAGTTTTAGCCTAAAGAGAGAAAAACATACGCCCTAGAGTGTGTGTGTGTAAAGGGAGAGAGGGAGAAAGTAATTAAATTTCATAACTTTATTAAATTAAATTAAGTTATCATCTTCCAAACTGAGGCGGCAATTCGCACAAGTGATCCAATGATTGTGGCTAACCCACAACCAACAGTATCGATTAGGTGAGACTTATTAGAGAAATATTATGACAAAAAAAGAACAAGAAAAAGATTATCCCTTTAGACTTGCTTAGATTTTAATGGTCCCCCTTGGCATGGGGTCTACTACCTAGGGCTATATTTTTTAGAGCTATTTAGTCCTTTTATGTTTTTTTTTTTTTTTTTTTTTTTTTCGTGTTTGCTTGGAGTAGGAGTTTGTATTAGGGTTAGGGCATATGTTTGGTAGCTGATTTCAGAGTGCTCTTTGGCATTCTTGGACTCTAGCGACATCTTGAGAGTTTTGGAGTGATTGATCCTTCTCTCACATAGAGGAACACTTGTATCTTACTATTTTCTTTCATCTACTAGCAATCAAGAGATAAAATAACACAAATTTCTATCATAAAATCAAATCCAACACGTGTTAACATCATCAAGTCTAAACAAGGGTAAAATGGAATCAATCCTTAAAGTTCTCAAATATTTAACAAATAAGATAAAACTATAGTTAAAACTATACACTAGCATAACAATCCAATGAGACTTAGGGTCTATTTGGATTATTGCACTTGTTTGCAAAAATAATTGTAGAACTACAACATCAAGCCTTTATCCCACTACGTGGGGTCGACTACACGAATCCTTTTTCTCCATTGTGTCCTATTAAAGGTCAAATTCTCATTTAAATCTAATAAAGAAAGGTTAATCTCCTGAGAACACTCTTGATTAAAGTAGTGACAAATATTTTTAGAATTTCAAAGTTTAAGGCAATGATCAGGGGATTTTAGAATATTCAAGAGGAATAGGATCAAAGTCGAGTAGTTCTTTATGGAATCGAAGAAGTATAAAGAGCATTAGCATTCTGAAACCAATTAGGAGTACTCCAATCTATCCTATAGTCGGGCTTTAATATTTTTGAACGATATTTATTTTGTTCAAGTTGAAATTTTATTAGAAAATTGAGACTAATATTCTTGATCATTAGATCAGGAGAATGCCCAGGAGATGAGTGATTATGATATATGACTCAAATTCACATCTGAGGTGAATGACTACAAGTA
This sequence comes from Dendrobium nobile, assembly GCA_022539455.1. Taxonomy (NCBI): domain Eukaryota; kingdom Viridiplantae; phylum Streptophyta; class Magnoliopsida; order Asparagales; family Orchidaceae; genus Dendrobium; species Dendrobium nobile. The sequence goes on from CM039727.1 coordinate 5,608,571, forward strand.
GCTATTCAAACCTAATCTAACAAAATGCAAAGGGGCTACAAGGCCCGACTCTTCTAGACTTATAATCCTTCCTGGATAGGACTGCCAACTAAGCGCCACCAAGTGCTTTGAAATTATATCTGGTCATATGCGGTGCAAGAGAAGATGGGTTGTTGTTTTAAGAAGAATATTGGGATCGACATCTAAGAAATCCTAGTGACCCCGGATCATGAGTGGTGGATCATGCTTCTAAAACAAAATGCAGTTAATGTTTTATTTCTGGTGGTATGTTAATGTGGTGGGGATTTTATAATTTATATCTTCTTACTTATCTTTCCATGTTGTTAAAGGGGTTTTGTTTTGTTTTGAATAGAAAACTTTTTCCCTAAACACTAGCGAGAACTAGTCTCCAGGCAAGCATGCAATTGTCTATCGTACACCAATTTATGTTTTCCTTTTATGTAAAATCAGAGAAGTTTTAGTGTATAAAACGCAAAGTTTGAAATGTCGGTCAAAGTTCTAGTGACAATTATTTTATTTCCTAACTAAACGTTTCAATTTTCAGTTCTAGTCAAAGTTGTAATCAAATGGGTTTTATCTTTATTTTGAAATTGAGTTTACAATTAATGATTTAAAATTTATAATGAAAAGAAAATGATAAATGATATAAAGTATGAATAGTTAAAGATAATACAAATAAATAGTATATAAAGAGATATATAAAAAAAAGAACTAAAGAACTTAATTCCGTAACCTGGAGTATAAGGTTACTAAAGTTAGCATCTAATGTATGTTGGATTTTTAGGTAGATAGATGTTTGAAAGTTGCAAACTACCCTACTTGGTAGGTATGACGTCCCCAATCAAGATCCCATGGTTGTCCATCATCCCGGGTTCTTCAATGTACATAACCTACTAGTCGAATGTCGACCTAAGAATCCTTGTCAGTAAACATGAGTTACCTCATCTAAGGGGACCTCATAGGCTAAGGGGTTAGGGAACCTAACCCTAGGCTGACAATTAGAAGGCGCACAGGCTATGGATGGTGAACATATGTCTATGTTATCTAGCTTAGGGCGTCGACCTTATGCTATATGTATATGTTCATGAAGAATGAAGGCTAATTTAAACCAGGTGCCTAAGGCTTCTATCTACACTCCACATCACCTATCGGGGTCTCATGTGAAGTGGATTTGTATTCCGAATCATTCTAATCTATGAAGGAAGATATAGTTGAACCTACGTATATTAAATCATATGATATGAGGTGTCATGATATAATTACTATAGATAGAAGGCCAGTTTTTTGTCATAAGAAATATATACATGAAAAAGAGTTTATCCATAACATCGTAGATGAAACAAAGAGGGTTTCAAATTACACTTTTACATAAAAGATATCAAGTTATAGCATCATGGTTATCTTAATAATAATAAAAGAGTTTCAAATAAGTGCATTCTCTGCTCAAGTATAGAAAATGTAATAATAATAATAATAAAAAAGAATCATGTGTGATATTAAAACTGTTTTCAATAATACAATAAACTCAGAACGGCAATCACAAAAAAATGCGTTAATTCAGCTTGTAAATGAGGGGTAATGCAACAAACTGATGTGATGAACATAAAATTGAAATTCACTTTTGTTGTAGTTGTTGACCCATACAGCTACAAGAAAAATCATAAATTTGATAAGGATGATTCAGCTCAGATGTGAATTACAATTTGATCTTTGCTTATTATGCAGTGGTTGTGAAAGCAATCAAATGAAGAGCATCAAGTTCTTGCTAATGGAATGGATTTGTACAGAAAATATTTCTCTTCTATCTGTAGTGGAGGACGGCATGGGAAAGACAATTCTCTTGCAACAAGTTTATGAAGATGAATTGGCAGAGGAATTTGATCTTAAAATGTGGGTTTGTGTTTCCAACAACTATGATGTGAAAAAGTCATTGCAGATATGTTGGAATCTCTTAAGAAGGAGAGGCCTCGTTTTTGGAGACGCTTGAAGCATTTCAAGATAGTCTTCGGACTGAGATAATGTCCAAAAGTTCTTACTTGTGCTGGATGACATTTGGGAGGATGAAAAAAAAAAAAAAAAAAAAAAAAAACAGGATAAAAGTAACCGGGAGAAGGTGCTCGTCCCTTTGGCTTACGGGAGTTTTGGTAGTAGAATTTTGGTAACAACTCGAGTGGACTCAGTTGCATTGATGATTGCACAAAATTGGGTCAAAATGACATATTTCCTATCTTAAGATTAAGCTATAAGTTCCTCCCAAGGCATCTACAAAATTATTTTGCATTTTGTTGTATAATTTCCACGAGATCACTGGTTCGATAGAGATGATATAATACGAATGTGGATTGCATCAGATTTCATTCCACCACCTTGTTTTCAAGGAGAGGCTGTGGAGAATATTGGAGGAAGTTGCAATTTAAAAGTGTTCAAAAGATTGGAAAGTTAAAAAGGAAATTGGGTACGCATTATTTGTGTTATAAAGAAGATACAGATTTTGATGGGGTACTTGCTCTAATTTTCTAAGTATCGAAAATCATATGTCTGATGTACATCTATGCTCTTTTCCTAAAAAGGATACTTGAGACAATTGGATATTTGTCATGTCTTCGATACTTGAAGATTCTTCAAACTTTACTGCCAAAATCTTTAAGCAATCTATATCACTTGCAACTCGTAATCTATGAAAATGGACAGTTTATTCATCCAAATTTTTTATCGAGAGACATGAATAACTCTACAAAAGTGCATTACATGCAATTGCTATGGGATGATCTCTATGGAATGCATAGAATCGGAAAGCTAAATTCTCTTCAACAACTAGATGGATTTCATGTTAAATATGAGAATGGCTTTAGATTTGTAGAGCTAGAGCATATGAGTGAGCCTCGCCAGTTAAGAATCAAACTTCTTCTTTAAAATGGGAAGGATGCCGAGGAGGATTGCAGTGCCAAATTATGTGCCGAGAGGCGAAATTTTATTAATTCAGGGAAAATTCTGATTCCGCCAAGTGCGCGCTCAACAACCTTCTATTACACAATAATTTAAAGCAATTGCAGATTTTTTTTTTTATTCATGGGCGTCAAGTCTGCAATATGGATGAACAATTTGTTGGATTGTCCGCACATTAAATCTCTTCCTTTGGCTGATGAAATAAGCAAGACTTTCAACATTAAGATACCTAATAATTACAAGCTACTCCAACCCGATTTCCAGTGGCAGTCACGGAGAAATGAAGGTTATTATTAATTGTCATCCCGTGCTCAACAATCTCATTATAAATGTGCTGTGGGTGTTACTAATGGATATGTTGAAGAGTATTGCCTCCCTAGAAAAGCTGATTATCATAGATAGTATTGATGAGGCTTTGTTATTATACAAAGTTTAAGAGATCAGCCAAGCTAAAAGTCAAACAAGAAAGTTATGATCAAATTAATGCTAACCTTGTATCAATCAAACTCGTTTTGTCAGAAATCTTCTGAATCCCGGATATTTAGCTGAAGAAAAACCTCCGACAGGGCTCTCCTCGGTTCAAGGCGCGGCTTCGTCGTTAAAAGAGAGCAGAAGTAACGGAAGTTTTTTTTACACACAGCAACGCCTTCAAACTTCTGTGCTAGTTCCAGCTCTCAAATACCTCCTCCGATCAGCTCCAAGCAAGCCAAACCGCTTGACCACAGCTGCTCCGAGCCGTTAAACCACTCGATCCTCTAGCCGACGCCTTCTCTGAACTAAACCTCCAACCTGCACGTCCCAACCTCTTTGCCGCGGCCGGATTAGGTGGGTTTCTCCTCTTCGTCGTTGCTCACAACAAGAAGGAGATTTTTTTTTTTTAATAAAGTATTCAATCTATTACAAGCCAAGCCACTACCAGACAAAACTCATTGCTTTTGATAATCTATTTCCTGAACTTTTACCTTTTGTCAGGTTAACGTGATCACATTGCTTATTTCCCTTCACAACTTTATTGCTTTAACTTTCTTATTTCCCTTCCCATTCCCATGAAATTGTTCTGGCAAATAAAATAGCCCATTATAAACTACACTGCTTGGCTCATACTACATTTCTTCTTAAAACAGAGAGAGATTTTTTTAGTCATCTATTTTATTATTGCTGCTAGTGTTTATTGTTATTAGTTTTCTTTTTTTTTATTATTCATTAATATTGATATTCATATTAAATGCTAATATTATGTATGAACTTTAATGTTAGTATTGAATATTAACATCAATATTAATTTTGTCCCCATCTTGCAGATACTCCTTTTTTTACTTTATTTTATTGATTGATTTCTCAATGCATTAGATATTGGTAGGATTTTATATCTGCGGCATTATTAATGTCATTTTATTAGTTAGTCATTCATGCCACTGCTGTTAGTTTTAGAAATATGTTTGTAAATACCCATGCATGAAAGAAAGAATGGTATTTAATGATATTTAATGACCTACTCAAGTTGTTAACTAGAGAGGTCTCGAGATTTAGATTTTATTGACGCGGATCAAATCTCCTTAAAAGCTAAACTGGGGCTTCCTTCTTTTTATTTTTTTCCTTTTGAATTAAGATCTAATCCAAAGAAAATTAAATTGGACATAGAAATTAAATCTTTCTAAATACTAAAATTCAGATATGAGGTGAATGACTACAGAGTAGCGATTCAAACCTAATCTAACAAAATGCAAAGGGGCTAGAAGGCCCGACTCCTAAACAAATAATAATAAAAATAAAAAAAAGATAGAAGCCCTGCTCTCCTGGACTTATAATCCTTCTTGGATAGGATTGCCAACTAAGCGCCACCAAGTGCTTTGAAATTATATCCGGTCATATGTGGTGCAAGAGAAGATGGGCTGTTGTTTTAACAAGAAGATTGGGATCGACATCTAAGAAATCTTAGTGACCCCGGACCATTAGTGTTGGATCATTCTTCTAAAACTAAATGCAGTTAATGTTTTTTTTTTCTGGTGGTATGTTAATGTGGTGGGTATTTTATCATTTATATCTTCTTACTTATCTTTCTATGTTGTTAAAGGGGTTTTGCTTTGTTTTGAATAGAAAACTATTCCCTAAACACTACCACGAACTAGTCTCCAGGCAAGTATGCAAGTGTCTGTCGTACGTCAATTTATGTTTTCTTTTCATGTAAAATCATAGAAGTTTTAGTTTATAAAACACAAAGTTTGAAATGTCGGTCAAAGTTCTAGTGACAATTATTTTATTTCCTAACTAAACGTTTCAATTTTCAGTTCTAGTCAAAATTGTAATCAAATGGGTTTTATTTTTATTCTGGATTTGAGTTTGCAATTAATGATTTAAAATTTATAATGAAAAGAAAATGATAAATGATATAAAGTATGAATAGTGAAAGATAATACAAATAAACAGTACATAAAGAGATACATAAAAAAAAAACTAAATAACTTAATCCCTTATCCTGGAGTCTAAGATTACTAAAGTTACATCTAATGTATGTTGGATTTTTAGGTAGATAGATGTTTGAAAGTTGCAAACTATCCTACCTAGTAGATATGACGCCCCCGATCAAGATCCCATGGTTGTCCATCGTCTCCGGCTCGTCAATGTACATAACCTATTGGTCGAATGTCGACCTAAGGATCCTTGCCAGTAACCATGGGTTACCTCATCCAAGGGGACCTCATAGGCTAAGGGATTAGGGAACCTAACCCTAGGCTGACAGTTATGGATGGTGAACATATGTCTGTGTTATCTAGCCTAGGGTGTCGATCTTATGCTATATGTATATGTTCATGAAGAATAAAGGCTAGTATAAACCTAGTGCCTAAGGCTTCTATCTACACTCCACATCACCTATCGGGTTCACAGGTGAAGTGGATTTGTATTCCGAGTCATTCTAATATATGAACAAAGATATAGTTGAACCTACGTATATTAAATCATATGATATGAGATGTCATGGTATAATTACTATAGATAGAAGGTTAGTGTTTTGTCGTAAGGAATATATACATGAAAAAGAGTGTATCCATAACATTGTAGATGAAACAAAGAGAGTTTCGAATTACATTTTTACCTAAAAGATATCAAGTTATAGTATCATGGTTATCATATATACCTAAGGAAAACATGAACATTTTAGAAAATATAAGTTCTAGGAAGCTTCTATCAATGCAAGAAATGTAAACATTGAATAATATTAGTAATATTTAACTAAAACACAAGGACCAGTTATGGCAATTTATTAAACAGAAAAATAGTAACCTTAAGTGCATGGTGGAATGCATTGACATAATACAAACAAGGACCTCGCCAAATAGAATGAAAGAAGACTTGACAATTTTTGCTTAATCAAAATATCATTTCTAAGACACAATTACGGGCAAATGCAAGTAACCATTACATACCAAAAGAGCTCCTTAAACTTCTGTTAATCATATATCCAAATGAAAAATACAAAATTCTCAATTTACGGTTAGTGACATATGTTTCAACAAATAGAAATATTGTATATGTAAGTGAATATTCTGATTACAATGTAACGGTTAATGAATAAACATATATAAAAAGGAAGAAATTTAAATGGTTGATCTTTTCCTGTTTTTTTTTTTATTGTTCAAACAATTATTCAGTAACTTAAAAGAAGACTTTATTCTAAACAGAGAGCAGCCCGCATCCAGACAATTATGAAAGCAAACATCCATATTGGAATATACTTTGTGAGCAAGTAATTTTGTTTCATGTATCTGTGTATGAACATATATATCTATAACATAAAGTGTACATGTGCCAAAAGTAAGAGAAAAATATGCGGATGAGGTTCATGTTGGCATCTAGGAAAAGAAAAAATTAACAAACTCAAAATGGTTAAAAAAAAAAAGAAGAAGAAGTGAAGCATGGAAGCACGCATTTCATCCTTTTTACAAATCTCTCTAATGCATAGAAATTTAAATAACAACACAAAGCACTTTAACGTTTATCTGAAAGAATAGTTCAAGTATCTCAGAATAATTAAAATATCATTTTGATATTGAGAAATACTTAACACAAAAAAAAAAAAAACAACTCTTAAGTCGCCAATATTTAAATCCATGCTCAGCAAATTAAAACTCTAAAACTTGCACAGCAATATGACACAAATCTCTCCTCTAAAATCCTTGAATATAATTTTGGTAGAATCATGGCAATTGCCTTCATCAGGTTGTTAATAGTTGTATATATATTTGTATAGACAGTTAATTATGCAAAAATGGAGGCTACACATTATGACTCAAAGTCTTCCTTGCTACAGAATAATGTTCTTGAAATGAAATTGTGATACAATGAGTACCGAAATGACTCCAGAATTCTTCTTACAAAAAAATTATGATACAGCAAACAGGGAGAAATGACTATGCCTTACGGAAATATAAGTGTACTATCTACTCAAGTATAGAAAATGTAATAATAATAATAAAAAAGAATCATGTGTGATATTAAAACTGTTTTCAATAATACAATAAACTCAGAACTGCAATCACAAAAAAATGCGTTAATTCGGCTTGTAAACAAGGGATGCAACAAACTGATGTGACGAACATAAAATTGGAATTCACTTTCATACAGATTTCTTTTATACAGCAGTTGTGGAAAAGGAAAAAAACTTACGAGATCAAGTAACCAGCAGTCGAGCACGACGAGCGGCGCCGGCAGCTGTTCGATCGGGACGTAGAGCGCGAGAACACCCGTCGGCCAAGGAGACCAAGGGGGTGTTTGGTATCGGATTTATTTTGAGTTTTCAGTAGGATTTACGGTAAATCCAGTCAAACGACAAAAAAAGTAGCGGTAAATCCGGCAAATCCGTAAATTTCGGATTTGCGGATTTATGGCGTAAATCCGATAAATCCCGGTAAATCCTAATCCAGGTAGAAGTCGGATTTACGGGATTTGGCCGAAGAAGCGCGCGAAAGAGAGAAAGTTACCTTCACAGCGAGCGAGCTACCGTCGTTGCTTCAGATCAAAATGTTGTAACGTCCGAAAAAAGTTACCCACTCGCAGCCGAGCTCCTTCCTCTGATCTCCACCAAGCCGCTCGATCCGACTCTAGCAGACGCTCCCCTACCCGACGCCAAACTCTGCCCTAGCTCTTGTTTTCCGATTCCCCACCAACCAAAGCTCCAGACCCGAACTTCATCTCAGCCATCCCCTTTGCCGATCTAGAGAGCCTACACTCTTCCTCATTTATTTCACTAAGCTGCTAGTAATAAGGTTATTAATACAACATTATTTACTATTATTCTTAATGTTGTTATTATTTATCTTAGTATTGTCATTAAGATTATTATTATTTAATGATATTATTATTAGTTTTGTTATTAACCATTAGTTATTATAATATTATATTATTATTGTTAGGTATAATAACAATGACAATTTTAATAATAATAATGATTATCATTATTATTATCATTATTATTATTTTTAAAAAAAGAATTCAAAAAAAAGGGGGTCTTGATTTTTGTGCCCTACACCCGCCGGTCCCCAAGGTATATCTTCCTAAACTCAGGTTCTCATTTTCGTCGTTCGCGGTGAACCAACAAACCCCCTATACGCGCTCTAGTAGCAAGGTAGGAGGAAACTCGGTCCAGCGTCTACGACGAGGTAAGTAATCGCCTAAAATCCCATTTTCGACGCTTGATCTGAAGCAGCGACGAGGCGGGTAATTAATACTGATAAAATAGTAATTAAATTATTAATTATGCTTATTAGTTAAATAATTAATTATTTCCTTAATGGCAAACAACTTTATAACTTGATGTGGAAGCTAATTAAGTGGCTTTATATTACTCAGTTCAATTTTAAATCTCCAATTGTTTTAAATCCTGTAATCTGTTGCCAAACATCTTTCTGGATTTAGCAGGATTTAAAAATTGTCATACCAAACACAATTCAGGATTTAAGAGCCCGGGATTTACTAAATCTGGATTTACAAGATTTAGTAAATCATACTAAAATTGAATCCAATCCTATACCAAACACCCCCCAAATACGCAACCTAGAGCAGACGTTTGAGGTAATTCCCTAATAGATCTCAGCCACGCGGTTTTAAGAACCAGACAAAATACGCGACTTTGGCATACGAAATACTCATTCTTTGCCACGCGGATGAGATTTCATATTTGTGATTTTAAGAACCGGGACGGCTCTTCTAAAACCGTCCGATCCGTGGGTTCTCCGGTTCAACCGAATTCATAACAGGTTTTTTCGCCGATTTGTTGTTTACCCAGTTATTTCATATATATATATATATATATATATATATATATATATATATATATATATATAAGACAACACAGCACAAAGACATGATTTTTTTTAAAACATTTCTCCTTCCATAAAATTGGACCTTCCATAAAATTGGATTTGTGTTCAAAAAATTTGTCCAAAACAGCTTCCTATTTAGAAATTTTGTATATAAATGAACATGTGAAATGTTATTTTGTCTAATTCTGATGTTGGTAAATATTTTCAGAAATAATAAGTGGTGATTAATCTTGAGAATGAGAATAATAGGATTGTATTTTTTATATAATCACATATAAGGAAGGCTCTATTTTATTGGTCTCAAAACACCTCGAGGCAAGGAAGGTTATAAAGAAGGTAGCCTTACTGAAGGCACTTGTTAGGAATGACAAAGGACTCCTCAGAGTCACTCACCGTATTTGGAGGCGCCATTTGCCCTAACTTATGGGGCCACTCGTTTGATCAGTATAAGTTAATAAACCATGTCTATCTATCCAAAGTCGACGACTTCATCAACATATTAACATTCCCTTTTGAAAGCCTTCAATCTCATCTATCTAGTCGGTAACTTCTCTTAGCCACTCACATAAATGGAGCGATTATCTGTGCGGACATCAGACTGGAGAACCGTCCGATTACGTAATAATTTTTTCACATAATGAACTATCCAAGTGTCATAATTGGTTTTCAAACCATCATATCCACATATACTTGTAACAACTCTGACTATTGTATCCACGCATGTATATCTAATTAACTTGTCACGTATTATTTATTTATTTTTTATGAGTTCAATGTGTAGCTTCTCCGACCGCGCTTAAACTATATAAATGTAGGGCCAAAGAGTTATTTTTTCTACACACAACTCTCCTTGGCCTATTGGTTGAGAGCTTAGGCTTCCAACTAAGAGGTCCAGGGTTCGAGTCTATGTGTATGCGTGTGTGTGAGTTTGCCTTTAATGACCTAAATGTCTCAAAAAAAAATTAAAATATATATATATATATATATCTTCTGCTCGTAATAAAATTGGTAAGCCTTCTACCTGTAGAACTATTTATCTATGTACATCTTATTATGTTAGAACTTCAAAAGTCTTGCAAGTAGGATTTTGATATTACCACAAATAGATTTGAATCCAATACTTTTCAAAATAAATAAATATATATAATATTTAATATTTATATCACTATATTAGTATATTTTACCTTAATTTTTTTAAAGATATTTTAGAAAATTCAGAGTAGACTCAAGGTTGTGAAAACCGGATCGGACAACGCCTGGATGAAGGAGAGGTTCACAGCTCTACCGGTCAAACCGGATGACATAATAAAAAATAATTGATATGTTATCAGAAAATTATCTTGATCGGTCACGAATCTCTAGGCAAAATCAAGCTAGAATTTTCAAAAATTAAACCCGGGAGCACCTGAACTCCAATTTCAGCTAACTTACAGTTGAACTGATCTTCTCGGAAATACAAACCAAACGATACCAAATTCAACTCAATTCGAGCCCAAATGAGTCTAAACCAAGGACCTGAAGCGCTGTTGGAAGGTTCGAACCACAAATTGGATTATCAAACGGTTTCTAAACGTGACATACTTATAGTCGAATCGAGCGGCTCGACGAGTCGAATCCAACGAGCCCAAGATCGCCAAATTCCAATATCATTAAGACCTTCAAATATCTGACGAACGGTCCACAATCAAAGGATTCAATATCGGTCGTTCATCTGAACCACTCCACCTTTGCCCTTGATCCTCCTCCTATTTACGGGTCATGTCATCCTCAAAAAACTATATATAGCCCCTCATTTCTCTTGAGAAGGGATGCTCAAGGAAGAGAAGAACATGAGAAAAGAAGATTATGAGGGAAGAAACTCCTCGACCACCGCCGCCAGAACTCTCCCCGACTTCTGAACGATGCCGGAATTCCGCCCGACTTCTAATTGACACCATAATTCTTCCCGACTTTCAAGTGACTCCAAAATTTCGCCTGACTTCAAAGTGATGCCAGAACTATGTCTGATCTTCAACTGATGTCGGAGTTTTGGCTGAATACTATCGAACGCCGGAGTTTTCCCCGGCCACCTACTGAATTCGGACTTCTACCCAACGACAGGCCTCTGCTCGTCGCCAGATTTCTACCTGACACCGGACTTCTGCTCGGTGTTGGATTTCCGTCGAAAAACTATCCAATGGTGGATTTCTATTCATTGCTAGACTTCTACCTAATACAGTCCTTCCGACCACTGTCACCAATCGACTACGATCCTTCTGACTTACGTGGCCCATCGACTACAATCCTTCCGATCTCTGTCACCCGTCGACTACGGTCCTTCTGACTTACATCGCCTACCGACTAAAGTCCTTCTGACCTCTGTAGCCCGCAGACTAACGTCGCCCACCGCTACAGTCCTACCGACCTCTGTCGCCCGCCGACTACAGTCCTTCTGACTTACGTCGTTTCTGTCGTCCACCGACTACAGTCCTTCCGACCTCTGTCCCCCGCCGACTACGGTCCTTCTGACTTACTTCTCCTACCGATTACAATCCTTCCGACCTCCGTCGCCCGTCGACTATGGTCCTTCTGACTGACTTTACCCATCGACTACAGTCCTTCCAACCTCCGTCGCCTGCCAACTACGATCCTGTCAACTTATGTCGCCCATCGACTACGGTCCTTCTGACCAAACGAATACGTCAACAGTTATTCTTTGTATTCCTACCATGTAATGTACTCCAAATGATATATATCAAGTTAAAACCTTCCCCCAATGAAGGGCCTCATTTGAAATCGACTACAAATAATAGTGGATTCATTCAAACTGGGCTAGGCCCCATGGTTTTTCCCCCTTTTCAGGAGTTTTCTATGTAAAAATCTTAGTGTCTAAAAAATGCTACACCCTCTCTTATCTGATTGCCTGCCGGATTTTCGTACAAAGTTAAGACGTTAAATTTTATATATATTTCTCTACCGCCGCGAATAATCCCGGACGCAACAATAATATTGTTAAAAATTCATAAAATTTACTTAATAATAGGACAATCTAAGTATCTAATATTTATTTTAGCAAATATTATAATTAATTTCTGCTTGATTTCAACAAAACAGAAATGTAATTTCATCTCATACAAAAGTAACAAAATACAAATTCAACAAACATGGATATCAATTTCAACAATTAAACTTAAACACATGATTTAAAATCACAAACTGAAATGACACACCTTGCGGCTCCAGGTTCCCGCACGAGATGGTCCAGCCATGTCGGGGCTCCTGGTTCCCGCAAAGGTGGCCAAATCAGCTAATTACATTGTGCGAGGAATGCATACCTTAAATTTTTGTAGATCCTATTCATGATAGGAAATAGTAAATACACCTTTTGCACCAAAGTTTCTCATCTCTTCCTCCAATAGGTGATATTCTAAAATTACATGAAGAATTGGTAAATAACAACTAAATCATAGCAACTAAATAAGTAAATAACATGAAAAAGGAATGATGTGATTTTTAGTAAAATAAGGAGAAAGCATTAATGGTCTTAAAATGAAAATAATAAAAACTATAAAAATATATATGATAAAAGTCTTGAAGATAATGAGAAGTAGAAACACATATTCATGAAATAAAGACAAAACAAATACTTCTCAATTTAATATCCTTAACAATTCACAATGCAAAGTTCAAATATAAGAAAAATAAAAAACATCCAAGTAAATATAAAAGTTGTCTCCTATATTTGTATTATTAAATGCCAGTCTCAAGACCATATGAAAATTGTTAGGGTGATTCATGCTCCAACTCTTATTCTCTTATTAACTTTTTTACCATCATAAATCCAATCAACTCCATTTATTGGCTTTTTAATACATCTTTTTTTCAACTTTTTTTTCAGTTAGTTTGTTGGATTTGTTCCATTCTTTCAAGATATTTTATAGGTTTTAAATTCCGTCTCATTTATAATTCATTCAAATTGCATTGCTCTTTATTTTTTATAAGTTCTACTTTACTCTTCCAATAGATACTATATTGATCACAAAATGATCAATCGATTAGGACCCTTTGCATTGCACGTTAACACACTTTTTACTTTTCATATAAGAGACTTCTAATGATTGTAAATGGAGAATAAAAAGTTTAAAAACCTATTTATTATGTATAAATAATGCATAAATATTTAAATATTGCATGTAATATTATAAAGACTTAAATATCAAGCATATAGCATTGCATAAATTAATTTTAAATTTTAAAATATAATTTTTATTTTTAAAAATTTTATTCAAGTTCATCATGTACACGTGCATTTTACTGGTGCACTATAACAACTATTGTGTCTGGCATCCACGTCTCAAAAGAAAGAGATGTTTTTTCCTAAAAGACAAATGACATCAACCATCATTATTTTCCTAATTTTATTTTCCAAACCACGAATTTATTCATTTTTAAATTTAGTAGTACATTGTGATGGCTGATTATGATATATGCCATTAAAAATACTTCTAAATCAAGTATTAATTTGACACGTTTTAATAAATTTCTATAACAACTTACTTTAACAGAGTCAAAAGCGCCAAAACTACAGAATGCACACTAGCGTGTATCTTAGGGCACAGAGATGATGAGCACAATCAGAAAAACTTACGAGTTCATGGAATCAAATGCACCGGACCAGACCAGACCAGCTGGCCAGTTCAATCAGTTTAACCGCGAACCGGTCTGACGGTCGGTCCAACCTAATGAAATACCTGACTAAACAACAAACGTTACAAACCAGTGAAAAAACTGGTTATGAATTCGGTTGAACCGGAGAACCCACGGATTGGACGGTTTTAGAAGAGCTGTTCCTATTCCTAAAATCACAAATCTTAGCCGTGTGGCTAAAATCTCGTATTTCGTCTGCCAAAGTTGCATATTTTGTCTGGTTCTTAAAACCGCGTGGCTAAGATCTATTAGGGAATTACCTCAAAACGTCTGCCCTAAGGTCGCGTATTTGGTCTCTCAGGCTCGACATGTGCTTTTCATCTTCTCTCCGTCTCGAAACCAAAGGTGTTCTTGTGCTCTATATCCTGCTCGAACAGCTGTCGGCGCCGCTCGTCGTGCTCAACTGATGGTGTACTGAACTCGTAAGTTTTTCTGGTCATTCTCATGCATCTCTATGCCCTAAGATACACGCTCGTGTGCCTTATGTAGTTTTGTCGCTTTTGCCTTTGTTAAAGTAAGTCGTTATAGAGACATCTTATTTTGCCCTATAATAAAAATCTGCTCAACAAAAAATCAACCATGATGATCCTGCTATATATCAAGCATAGAATATCAAATTTCCAAAAAAAAAAAAAAAGAATAGAAAATTTATTAAAGCATGGAATAATAAGAATATAATCCCATATAGATACCCCTAAGAGTAGTTGCACTGATGATCTGTTAGAATCTTAAGATTTAGTTTATGCATGTTGAAATTTATTATTTTGGTATACGATTCCTTCACCTAATTAAATTTATGTTTTAGATTTGGGGGCTCAACATTTAATAATTTAAATAAAGGAGACAATTTTTAGATTTACTTAGATGTTTTTTATTTTTCTTATGTTTGAACTTTGCATTGTGAATTGTTAAGAATATTTAATTGAGAACTACAATTTGTTTTGTGTTTATTTCATGAATATGTGTTTCTGCTTTTCATTATCTTCAAGAATTTTATAGTGTACTAGTAAAATGCTCGGGTACATGGTGCATGTGAATAAAATTTTTAAAAATAAAAATTATATTATAAAATTTAAAATTAATTTATGCAATGCTACATGCTTGATATTTAAGTCTTTATAATATTACATGCAATATTTATATATTTATGCATAATTTATACATAATAAATGGGCATTTAAACTTATTTTATTTTTAATATACAATCATTGGAAGTCTCTTGGATGAAAAGTATAAAGTGTTTTAATGTGCAATGCAAAGGGTCCTAATCGATTGATCATTTTGTTATCAATATAATATTTATTAGAAAAGTAAAGTAGAACTTAATTACAAAAAATAAAGATTAATGCAATTGGAATGAATTGTAAATTAGAGGGAATTTAAAATCGATAAAATATCTAGAAAGAATGGAACAAATTAACAAAGTGACAGAAAAAAAAAAGTTGAAATAAGATGTACTAAAAAGCCAATAAAATGATTTGATTGAATTTATGACCCTAAAAAGCTAATAATAGAATAAGAGTTGGAGCATGAATCACCCTCAACATTTTTCATCCGAGCTTGAGAGTGGCATTGACGATTTTAAAAATAATGATTGATCTTTTGAAATGACCTAGAATGTAAAATCAATATAAATATGTTCAATAAAATCTATAATTTTTCCTTCAATTTATATTGTTGTTATTTGTGACATAGTAGGAGCATTATAAAATCTTTGATTTACTCTTTGACTCACACACACATCACCTATGCAAGATTCAAATCCAAGTCCTCTTGGTTGATAGTCAAAGCTCCCAATCAACAGATCAAAATGAGTTTCATTCATTGTTTCAGTTGAAGCAATATACTGTATTTTGCTAATGATAATTCTAAAATTGATTGTTGGTGAGATTTTGATTTGATAGGACCTCCACAGACCATTATCAAATAACATATTGTAGACCTTCTCATGTTCAAATCTCCAATAAAGATTAAGCCCACATAATTAGAAAGATCAAGTACTACATGTGATCTGAATTTCATACCAATATCTAGAAATCTTTCAATGTATCTCCGTAGCTATTTTACAATCTTTCAATCCTCTAATACAAGATACGATATAAACCTTCTCAATACACTAATGGAGAAAGTAATACATGATCTCGAACATACCATAACATATATCAAAGATCTAATGGCGCTAAATGAGTAATATTTGTCAGCTCTTCAATATCTTCATCTTATTTAGGATATGAAGCTGTAGATGGCTTGAACTAACTTATTTTTAATCTGTTAAAAAAAATTAGAACCTTTTAAAGATAATTTTTTATGTGATAAGAATAGATCATTTCCTTTCAAGAATTTCTTTAACATTGTCAAGTTCTTTCATATCAAATTCAGACTTTAACGCATGTTTGAGCTTATATTTTTCAAATGTCTTTGCAGGATAGCATCATTCATCTATATACATTAGCAAGTATATAAGATTTCCATTTTGTAATATTTTGAAATAAAAATTATCATCATAATATTTTCCTTGAAACTCTAAACTCAACATGAATGTGAAAAATTTGTTGTACATTTGACAAAAAAAATTACTTTATATCATAAGCCGACTAAAGGAGAACTAACTAATCAGACCTCTATTAGCCTGAATAGAGTCCGGATCGTAGTTCATAAGCCAACTAATGAATCAAATCTAACTTGGATTAAATTTGAATTGAGTACAGTCTGGATTAGATCTAGATAGCTCGTGACCATATGAAACCACATATTTAAGCATGAATTAAAATTAAGGACCCATGACTAAATTGAATATAAATCTTGCTTAACTCCTACTAAAACCCTGCTACCAAACAACCACTGATTGCATTTCCTTAAAGAAAAGAAAAGACATTAATTTGAGTAAGAAACTCAAAGAAGTATCTCTCAAACAAATTAATACAAGATTTTGTTAAGCAGAGAAACTGCAATTGGAATTTATGTAATAAGCATGGTAGTAATTGGCAGGTTCCAAATCCATCCTTTAAAGGCTCTGTTCCTTAGTGGAGGAAGTAGGTAATAACTTTTTTGTGAAGAAAACACAAAAATGGGATCTAAATGCTTTTGTGAAGTTATGCCAAAGAGAAGTAAAGTTTGCAAGCAGAGATTATCAGTGAAGGCAGCCATGTCGCTTTATGATAAATCAAAAGCTTTGGAAAAGGCAGCTGGACCAGAAAATGAAATAGACTGAAACAGAGTAGGATTTTTTTTTTTAAATCGTATTTTATATCGTCATTTTTAAAGGCCATCACTGTCAGCTTACCAAATTCTGCCTATATTGGTAATGCAGCCAAAATTAGAAGCCAAAGATAAATTTATTGTATTGATTACATATAGGTATGTAAGTGAGTTGAGTTGAGTTGTATTTTTTCTTAATCAAGCCTCATTTAATTTACATTAAACTCGAGCCCGATTTCGAGCAGCTTGAGTGAAAATTTGAGGCTAAAACAGTATGTTTGTTTCTTTCAATCAAAGGAAATTTACCTCTATTTTCTTCGAATCATGCTACAAAATGGGTTGTGGTTGACTCCTCTAAACACTAAGAAAAGAAGGCTTATGATAATCAATGCTAATAGAAAAGTCTTTTTCCTCACTCCTGCCGCTTTTGTGGGTTGATGTTTTGTGTGAAAGACTTGTTTCATCTAACTTTAGAAACTTCGCAGCATAAATTTTAGCATATTTTTCAATGTTTCTAGTTATCATCCAAATTGAATTCATATATATTTCCAAATTTTCTATTTAACCACATTACGACTTTCCTAACCTTAGGAAGGTATGATTACTGGTTGATGTGTTGAAGTTTGGAAATCTACTTATAACTGGCCTCATCACTTATAATCAAAGACCTTGGAATGCCTTTTAGTCCTATTTCTTAAGGGTACCATATGAATACGACAATTTATCCTCTGCCATGTGGGTTAACCCCAATATTTATCCATATGTATTTTCTTTTGAATTAAGGTCTATATCAAATTGAATTTTAGATAGAAGTGGATGTCTTGTTCATCTCGTTGTTATTATACATCTCATAGGCATTTTGCAAGTTGATGAACCTGTTTCATAATTATTTCAGTTAAGTTGTTTATTCCTATTTTAGGACAGGGTCCGATTTGTAGATCCATCATCCTTGTATAAAAGGATTAATTTTCTGCTCTTATGCTTGAAAGATGATTTTACAATTGGAATAATCATTACAAGGTTTGAGAAAAGGAAAGCCTCCTCTAAAAGAGAGAAATATAAAAATATCTAAAATAATAACAACCCATGAATATGATAAATATGCCCTATATCATGTGGTTTGTTAAGAAAAAGAGAAACATACATAAAATGTGTAACAAAAAAAGGAAAAAAAAAAAAAGAAGAACAAAATAAGAGGATGACTTCCCTTTCAAAATCTTAAATATCAGAGGATCTATTCATCCTTTAATAGTTTTAACACTTGATTGTGAGAATTCAAGATTTAGGTTCATCATCAAGCATTAATGTTCTATTGGATATATATTTAATTTCTATGCCCAATTTAATTTTCTTTGGATTAGATCTTAATTCAAAAGGAAAAAAATAAAAAGAAGGAAGCCCCATTTTAGCTTTTAAGGAGATTTGATCCGCGTTAATAAAATCTAAATCTCGAGACCTCTCTAGTTAACAACTTGAATAGGTCATTAAATATCATTAAATCAATTTCAAAGAAAATTATAAGGGTGATCAATCTAACTGAATTTATAATGATACTAATTATGCCTGATTGAGTTTCATGCAACTGATCAAATTTAGAAGCATAAATAAACAGAAATGCAATTTCATCTCATACAAAAGTAACAAAATACAAATTCAACAAATATGAATATTAATTTCAACAATTAAACATAAACACATGATTTATGTTGACCTATATGTAATAACCAAAAGAACAAAAAATTACATACCTCGTACGCATCGAGAAGCAGACTCCCGAAATTCTGCAGGAATCCCGCCGAGGTACTGCAGAACGGCGCCGCTCGAGTCGTTTCTCCGCAAATCCGGCGTAAATTCTGCGACGTTGCCTCGATCTCACTCAAACTCCCGTCGTTAAATACCGGACCTGCGGAAGCTTTAGGGATTCATTCGCAAATCCCACACGACCCCAACTCCACCTCCAGTCCTTCCTCTCCCAATTCCGTTCGCTATCTGCAGCTCCAACCCGACGCCAGAACTCCTTCGACGGCGTCCCTTCCTTGTCCGATCGGAAGCTACGACACTTCGATCGGAAGCGACGTTGGAGCTCGCTCACTGTGAAGTTGTTTCTCCGGCTCCTTCGTGCCGTCCGACCCTACTCCGTCGACTTTCCCTTCCAGTGGATCGGAAGCAACGACATTTTGATCGGACAAGAGGACAGGAGCTCGCTGCTTCCCCGTATCCTTCACAGCTGTTCGACTTTGCTCACCCCGACGCCGCCGCCCCTTCCTTGCCCGATCGGCAGTCACGACATTTTGATCGGGACGCAACAACAGGAGCTCAAAGGCTGTGAAGGTAACTTTGCTCCCTTTCATTGTGCTTCTCGGCCAAATCCCATAAATCAAAAAAAATATATATATAATAAATATATATGTATTTTATATTTAATTATATTAATATTAATTAATGATAATTATTTTAATTAATTTATTTAGTTATAATTTAATTATTTTAATTATAATTAATAAAGGAAAATGATTTTTAATTAATCATGAATAATTAAATTTATTCATAATTAATTATTTCATTTTCTATATTAATTATCATTAATTTAGTTATTATAATTAATTAAATTTAATTATTATTAATTATAGTTAACTAATATTAATCTAATTAAATATACATACAAAAAATGCTACTCTCTCATCCCTCGATCCTCGGGCCGACACCGCCGACAACCCCGCAAAGGTACGGATTTCCTAATCTCAGATTCTCGCTTCCGTTGTGTGCGGCGGACCGGAAAACCGCCTATACACGCCTTTATTGCGCGTGGTGGGATGGGACCCCGGTCCGACGCCTACGACGAGGCGGGAATCGCCTAAACTTTACCTCGGTGTTCGTGGCGCACCGGAAAACCGCCTATACACGCCTTTATTGCGCGTGGTGGGAAGGGACCCCGGTGCGGCACCTACGGCGAGGCGGAGTCACTCATAAGTACCCCCGGGCGGGGGGAAAGCAAACTGTGCATCTTTAAACCGCCGCCATCGAAGCCCGCGAAGGTACGAACTCTCTAAACTCAGATTTCTCGCATCGTTGTTTGTAGCAGACCGGAAAACCGCCTATACACGCCTTTATTGCGCGTGGTGGGAAGGGACCCCGGTGCGGCACTTACGGCGAGGCGGGGTCACTTATAAGTACCTCCGGGCGGGGGGAAAGCAAATTGTGTCTTTTAAACAGGTACCGTCAGAGCCCCATACACGCCTTTATTGCGCGTGGTGGGAAGAAATATCACGGCCGCGGTGTCCTCGCAAGAGGACACCTACCATACACGCCTTTATTGCGCGTGGTGGGAAAGGCCCAGTTTTCTCGTAGTTTTCCCCTAAACGGGGGAGACGCCGGAAGGCTGCCGAAATTTCGGGTGAAGACGGACCGTACTTGGACTTGATTTGCACATCAAATGAACAAAAATGAGACACTACCTGGACTCATTTGAACTCAAAAGACATTAATAAAGGCTTAATTCAAACCCAAGCAGTCATAATTTGAACTATTTGGACTCTCATTTGAACTTCAACAAGGACTCACATTTGACTTGGATTTGAGCTTGTTACTTGAACTCGAACAAGGAAGGGAACTCATTCTTGAACTTGCAAAAGAGTTATAATGAAGATTTGAGTTAGAACATGATCTTGAACTCAAGAGGACATGACTTGGACTACAAGGAGAATAATATAAATATTCAAGATAAAAGTTATAACTTTTGAGATGACAAAGTACAAATTAAATGTAGAAGAAGGGTACACAAAACTTGTGGTGAATATAGAACTTGCAAAAATCATCCATTGAGCAAATGATGATAAAGACTCATGGAATCAAATGATACTAGAAGGGCTTGATGTGTAATGGGCATAACAAGTCTTCATATTCAATGGAATGTGGATATCAAACAAATATTGAATATGAAGCCCCTACACATATGTAACACATATTGAGAATTAATGAGAATGAGTGGATGTGGAACTCATGGCGAACAAGAATTCAATAATCATTTGGTTGCAAACAATCATCAAGATGAAGGATATGTGATCTACTTGCAAGCATGATTCAAAGGGGTTCGTGAGGGAAATACTATCAGACGCATGATATGTATTTTCTTGTAAACATATAGTGCAACATACGGCCAATATCAACACGAAGTCAATGATAGCTCTTACTACATCTATGTACAAACACTGAAGAAAGATCGTAGATGTTAGAAGAAATTATAGTGTGCCCACAAATGACTATAGAAGGTCTATCATGCATACAGTGATTCATCTACAAGCATTTGCAATGAAAACAGGAGGCTCGTTAGTGCACTATGACCCGCCTACGAAAATCAACAAATAGTGCACGACAGTCTACCTGTACGAAGCAGCGAACCACTCTATTCAGAAGCTGCTACGCCACGCCACCGGGTCTGCAGCATTTGTACAAGCAGACAGAAGGCGTCTATAATTATTTCAAAATACCCCCTGCACGTGCACTATAAATTGTATACACATAGGTACACTAAAGGGGGAAATATATTCTCAACCCGCATGGGCCCCGACGAGCGTGTTATTGGTTCACACGTGACGTCTAGGGATGCTGCGCGGGTTGACAAGTGAATTCTAGTTCGAACCCGATCCTTCTATACGGGTCAATAGAAGTCGACAGGGTTCGAACCAATAAACAAATATACGGTTGGGGGAACCGTTATATTTGTCTTAATACATTCATAATTAGGCCTTCAATGCCTACAACGATGAGAATTCACTATCAAGAGCATAAAGCCTACGAAATCCGATCCTCTGTCGACAGTCCGACAGAGTTGACAAGGTTCAATCCATAAAGTAAAAATGACCCCCAAACACCCCGATGATGGCCGTGTTGAATGCAGATCTCAACCGGAGGGGTTTTCAAAATTTTTAAATGTCTCCCAAATATTCAAAGTACGTTTCAAATATTCCATAGCTCCACTCAAATACCCGAAAATCCAAAAATCCAAAATTCCACCAAAAACGTCCAAAGCTCCACTCAAATATCCAAAACCCAAAAAAATCCACAAAATCCAAAAATCCCAAAAACCCAAAAATATTTAAATTTGAAATCATCCATCCGTACTTAAAGCAAAATACATCCGCCCTCCGCAACAGTTTGTCAGGGTGGACAAATCAAAAACTACTTCAGCTCACAAAAGAGCCAAATGCCTGGTCGAGAATATCACTAGGATCCATTCTCAAACAATCTCTTGCCAGTAAGGACGTGGTACGTGTCCTCTAACCGACAGTTTCGCCGCCATATGGCACTGCAGGTAAACGGTTATGACCCGGGGCCCTCTGAACCGAGTGGTTTTGCCGCCAAATGGCACCACAAATAGCGGTTATGGCCAGAGCCAATACGCTCCTTAATGGCGTTAAATCCTTGAGATATGAATCAATAGGATATGATCGATAGGGCACAAAGCCCTCTGTTAGCTAAGGTGGATCCAAATTTGTCCCCTTAGACAAACATCCAACCCCGGTCTACAAGGTCCCCTTGGACGAAGCAACCCATGGCTGCCGACAAGGATCCTTCTGTCAGGTTGGGTCGACTACCTCCTCTGACTAAGTAGACCAGGGACCACGATGGCCCGGGACGACGGAACCATGGGATCTTGATCGGATCCATCATCCATTCCCCCACCATCCGCTTTAAGTGAAAGATGGTGAAATTTCTATTTTAAATATTAAATCTTTCCAAATATCCAAACTTCCCAAATCCAAACCCAAACATCCAAACTTCCAAATATTTCAAAATCCAAATTCATTGCTGCTACTATATGCCAGATAACACGTATCTCTATACGTATCTGATTGATGACTAGCCTTAATCGAAAGTTCTCTCTCGTGATCGGGAGGGGTAATTAACTATAGGGGCTTGCGCCTATAGGAAACCAGAACTCAGATCATAAAGTCCTCACAAATGAGGGCGAAATCTCTGGGTAGTGTCTTATCTACAAACCCATCTGCCTTCCAAAATTTACCTCGGAACTTAATTCGTTAAAACTCCCTCGCCGAATAAGAAGAGCGAGCGGAGGCCGGGGCCGAATTTTCGGAGCCCACAATTTAAAATCATAAACCTAAATGACACACCTTGCGGCTCCAGGTTCCAGCACGAGATGATCCAGTCATGTCGCGGCTTCCGATTCCTTCAAAGGTGACTAAATCACCTAATTTGTTATTACCACATTGCATTGCGGAAGGAATGCATGCCTTAAATTTTTTCAGATCCTCTTCATGATAGAAAATAGTAAATACACCTTTTGCACTAAAGCTTCTTGTCACTTTCTCCAATAGGTGATATTTTAAAATTACATGAAGAGTTGGTAAATAACAACTAAATCATAGCAACTAAATAAGTAAATAACATGAAAAAAACTAAATAAGTAAAATAAGGAGAAAGCATTAATGGTCTTAAAATGAAAATAATAAAAACTATAAAAATACACATGCACTACAAAACTCTTGAAGATAATGAGAAGTGGAAACACATATTCATGAATAGGGGTGTCAATATTGGACCTGACCCGAACCCGACCCGAAAATTTCGGGTTTGGGTTGACCCGAACCCTAAACAGGTGGGTCCGGGTTCAATAATTCAACCCGTTTTAAAAATCAGGTCGGGTTGACGCCGAAAATGACCAATTTTGACCTGGCCGAGAACCCGAGATTGACCCGTCTTTGACCCGAAAAGAGGAGTTTGACCCATTTTTGGACCCGAAAACTAGCTATTTTTTTGTCCGAATCAGGTCATTCGGGTTGGGTTGCCCCGGACCCAAAGTGGGTCGGGTTCTGGTCAAGAAAACTGACCCATTTACAGAAACGGGTTGGGTTCGGGTTGACCCGAATAGTACCGGATCAGTTTCGGGTTTGACCCAAACCCGACTAGTGACCCGAAATTGACACCTCTATTCATGAAATAAAAACAAAACAAATAGGTCTCAATTAAGATTTCTTAACAATTCACAATGCAAAGTTCAAACATAAGAAATATAAAAAACATCTAAGTAAATCTAAAAGTTATCTCATATATTTGTATTATTAAATACCGGTCTCAAACCTGCATAAAAAAAGTGAGAGTGATACACGCTCCAACTCTTATTCTCTTAAATTTAGTAGTACATTGGGATGGCTGATTATGATATATGCCATTAAAATTGCTTCTAAATCAAGTATTTAATTGACAATTTTAACAAGTTTCTATAACAACTTACTGTAACAAAGTCAAAAGCGACAAAATTACATAATGCACACACTAGTGTGTATCTGAGGGAAAATTATTATGCGCGTTCGGAGGCGAATCCGGACGCGCCACGTCACCCGCATGCACTGGGCCCCAGGTGACGTAGCCCGTCCGGATTCGCCTCTAAACGATCCGGACACCGCACGTAATAATCTCTCATATTTTAGGGCACAAAGATACACTAGCACAATCAGAAAAACTTACGAGTTCAGGGAATCAAATGCAACAATGAGAATAGTATATCATCTTGGGAGATGAACATAATATTCTGGAAAGGATATGAAAGCAAGCATGGGTTTTAAAATTTGCGTCATTTCTACAATCAAATACGACAAAGAGAATATAGTATCATCTTGAAAGATGATAACGACATACTACAAAGGTATTTGAAAATAGAAATTGATTTTGGAAAGACTTTCTATGTTCCCAAAGATCTTTCTCATATCCTACGAGAGTAAAATAGGATTATTTTATCTGGAGTTACAGGTTCTCCATAAGAGCAAGCCCTTATGATTAATTACATCCCAAGAAAAGTTAATCTCCTGATAACACTCTCGATTAAAATAGTGACGAATATTTTTAGAATTTCAAAGTTTAAGGCAAGGATAAGAGGATTTTAGAATATTCAAAAGGGATAGGATCAAAATCGAGTAGTTCTTTATGGAATCAAAGGAGTAAGAGTAAAGAGCATTAGGATTCTGAAACCAATTAGAAGTGCTCCAATCTATCCTATAGTTGAGCTTTAATATTTTTGAACGATATTTATTTTGTTCAAGTTGAAATTTTATTAGAAAATTGAGACTAATATTCTTGATCACCAGATTAGGAGAATGCCCAGGAGATTAGTGGTTATGATATAGGACTCAAATTCAGATCTGAGGTGAACGACTACAGGTAGCGATTCAAATCTAATCTAACAAAATGCAAAGGTGCTAGAAGGCCCGACTCTTCTAGACTTAAAATCCTTCCTGGAAAGGAATGCCAACTAAGCGCCACTAAGTGTTTTGAAATTATATTTGGTCATATAAGGTGCGAGAGAAGATGGGTTGTAGTTTTAAGAAGAAGATTGGGATCGACATATGCTTCTAAAACTTAATGCAATTAATGTTTTATTTCTGGTGGTCTGTTAATGTGGTGGCGATTTTATCATTTATATCTTCTTACTTATCTTTCTATGTTGTTAAAGGGATTTTTTTTGTTTTGAATAGAAAACTTTTTCCCTAAACACTAGCGAGAACTAATCTCCAGGCAAGCATGCAAGTGTCTATCGTACACCAGTTTATGTTTTCCTTTTATGTAAAATCAGAGAAGTTTTAGTGTATAAAACACAGTTTGAAATGTCGGTCAAAGCTCTAGTGACAATTATTTTATTTCCTAACAAAACGTTTCAATTTTCAGTTCTAGTCAAAGTTGTAATCAAATGGGTTTTATTTTTATTTTGGATTTGAGTTTGCAATTAATGATTTAAAATTTATAATGAAAAGAAAATGATAAATGATATAAAGTATGAATATTTAAAGATAAAACAAATGAAAAGTATATAAAGAGATATATTAAAAAAGAACTAAAGAACTTAATCCCTTAACTTGGTGTATAAGGTTACTGAAGTTGACATCTAATGTATGTTGGATTTTTAGGTAGATAGATGTTTGAAAGTTGCATACTACCCTACCTGATAGGTATGACGTCCCCGGTCAAGATCCCATGGTTGTCCATCGTCCCGGGTTCGTCAATGTACATAACCTACTGGTCGAATGTCGACCTAAGGATCCTTATCTGTAAACATGGGTTACCTCATCCAATGGGACATCATAGGCTAAGGTGTTAGAGAACCTAACCCTAGGCTGACAATTAGAAGGTGCATAGGCTATGGATGGTGAACATATGTCTATGTTATCTAGCCTAGGGTGTCGACCTTATGCTATATGTATATGTTCATGAAGAATTAGGGCTAGTATAAACGTGGTGCCTAAGGCTTCTATCTACACTCTACATCACCTATCGGGGTCACAAGTGAAGTGGATTTGTATTTCCGACTCATTATAATCTATGAACGAATATATAGTTGAACCTACGTATATTCAATCATATGATATGAGGTGTCATAGTATAATTACTACAGATAGAAGGTCAGTGTTTTGTTGTAAGGAATATATACATGAAAAAGAGTATATCCATAACATTGTAGATGAAACAAAGAGAGTTTCAAATTACACTTTTACCCAAAAGATATCAAGTTATAGCATCATGATTATGGTATATACCTAAGAAAAACATGAATATTTTAGAAAACATAAGTTCTAAGAAGCTTCTATCAAAGCAAGACATGTAAACATTGAATCAAATTAGTAATATCTAACTACAACACAAGGACCAGTTATGGCAATTTATTAAACAGAAAAATAGTAACCTTAAGTGCATGGTGGAATGCATTGACATAATACAAACAAGAACCTCTCCAAATAAAATGAAAGAAGACTTGACAATTTTTGCTTAATCAAAATCTCATTTCTAGGACACAATTACGGGCAAATACAAGTAACCATTACATACTAAAATAGCTCTTTGAACTTCTGTTAATCATAAATACAAATGAAAAATACAATCTCTATTTATGATAAGTGACATATGTTTCGACAAATAGAAATATTGTATATGTGAGTAAGTGAATATTCTGATTGCAATATAATATGGTAGAATCGTGGCAATTGCTTTTATAAGGTTGCTAATAGTTGTATATATATTTGTATAGACAGTTAATTATGCAAAAATGGAGGCTATACATTATGACTTAAAGTCTTCCTTGCTCCAGAATAGTGTTCTTGAAAAGAAATTGTGATACAATGAGAGAGCCAGAGGGGCGCTGGCGTGCGTGCGTGTCTCCCCCATTTGACCGAACCTAGAGCAAGGCAGCGGCATGCATATCTGTCTCTTCCTCTCTTCATCTGACCTTTCGATTCTTTGTAGTATTTTGTCTGGTCGAGTGTGAGAGGGCAAGGGGGCGGCCGGCTATTGCATCTTCTCCATTTGGTCGAGTGTGAGAGGTATGGATAAGATCTAAGTCATTTTAATACCTCGCCTGAAGTTTTATTGAATTAATTTGTTCGCTTGAATACGATTCAACAGTATTTCTTTTTCATTTTACTTACGTTCTGTAAACTACTTTTGTCTAATTTTCTGGCTTGCGAGACTGAATTACTGCTCAACACTTTTTTTTTCCTTTTCCACAATTGCTGTATAAAAGAAATTTGTATGAAAGTGAGCAATAATATCAACGATGTAGCTTTATTATAGCAAAGTGAATTCCAATTTTATGTTCGTCGCATCAGTTTGTTTCATTAGCCCTTATTTACAAGTTGAATTAACATTTTAAATAGCTTTGATTTAATTTTAGTGAATTGAAGATGAATTAATTTAGGCCCATCAAAGTCGTCGAAGTCTAATTGACAACGTGTCGAGTCGAGTCGAGCCAACAGACATTGAGTTGAATTGACTCGACATAGCACGATTTAAAAAGATTTAGATTGAATTAGCATTCATTAGCTTGAAGTCGAATTAAATAAATTCAATTTGGTGTAAACCTATTCGATTGAGATCAAATCAATGCGATTGAGTTTGAGTCAACATTGTGTCATTCGGCGTCCACCTAAGAAAAATCCTAGAGGCGACTTCTACACTATTCTCGTCTTTGATCTTCAACTCGTGTCAAAAAAATCCTAATTGACGGTAGACAGACAGCGCTGCCTACACGCGAATTAGCTTCCGAGGCACGCAGCATTTCACTAAAGGATTTGCGAATGAATGCTGGGCTGGGCCACCTCGAATGGCGTGAGCCGCATGCGGGGAGACCCGCACGTACGGTAGTAGATTAGATCGTGTAACTCGTCTTTCAATTCACATTGGAATCCCTCCGTCCCAGTCCGCCAGAACTACAGTAAGGATCCCTAAGTTCTAGAAGAACCATGGAGGAAGGTTGACATTAGGGGTGCAAATGAGCCAAGCCGATTCGCACGCCGGCTCAAACTCGACTCGTTAACAAGCTCGAAAGTCGAGCTTATCAAGTATCGAGCTCGCATTCAAGCAGAATTTTTTAGCTCAGTTAATTATCGAGCTCGAGTTCAATACAAACTCCGTCAGGCTCAAGTGCTTGACGAGCGGCTCGAGTAACAATAAGTGGAGACAACGAGTGGATCCGCCATCCGCGAAAGGAATGAAGTGGGCAACAGCCTATTAGCGGCGCATAAGGAATGAATCATGTGGGAGAGGTGACTGACAGGTAGAGAGAATGGTTTTCCAGTCATTCGTGGGGGAGTTTAATCATAGAAAAATGGTAAATTAGAAATGCTTATGAAACTAGATTAGAAAATAATTCATAGTTGTAACATCTTCTCCTTATAGTCTTCCCTTTAATCAATGAGATATGCCATTACTTCTTGGATTGTTTCTGAGAGCATCTCATTTCTTATCTAAAAGTATAGTTCAAGTATCTCAGATTAATTAAAATATCATTTTGATATTGAGAAGTTAAAACAAAAAAAGCTTTTAATTCGCCAATATTTAAATCGATGCTTGGCAAATTAAAACTCTGAAACTTTCGCTACAATATGACACAAATCTCTCCTCCAAAATCCTTGAATATAATTTGGTAGAATCATGGCAATTGCCTTCATAAGGTTGTTAATAGTTGTATATATATTTGTATAGACAGTTAATTATGCAAAAATGGAGGCTATACATTATGACTTAAAGTCTTCCTTGCTCCAGAATAGTGTTCTTGAAAGGAAATTGTGATACAATGAGTAGCGAAATGAATCCAGATTTGTTCTTACAAAAATATTATGATACAGCAAACAGGGAGAAATGACTATGCCTTATGGAAATATAAGTATACTATCTGCTCAAGTATAGAAAATGTAATAATAAAAAAACGAATCATGTGTGATATTAAGGGGGTGTTTGGTATCGGATTTGTAGGATTTAACCTAAGTCCAGCCAAACACCATTTGGCGCGCATCTAAATCCGGGATTAATGGATTTACAGCATAAATCCGGTAATCCGGGTAAATCCTAATCCCATCCTTTCCCGGATTTAACAAGATTGACGGGATTTGGCCGGAGAAGAGAGCGAAAGGGAGAAAGTTACCTTCAAAGCCAGCGAGCTCCTGTTGTTGAATCCGATCAAAATGTCGTAACTTCCGATCCACGAAGGACGAAGGAGCCGAAGGAGCGACGCGTGCAATCTCTACACCTCCTGTGAAGCAACGAAGCCAAACAGCTACTACGAAAAGAGAAGATGAAAGGCAAACCCCATACGCCTCTGAAGTTATTACTGCTTAACTTAATTAATATAAGTTAAAATAATAATAATTGAGTAAATTAACAGTATAATTAGTGCATAAAATATTTATCTAATTTAACTTAATTGAAAAATTAATGATATATTAATAATTAAACATAATATCATTAGCTTAATTAATATAACTTAAAAAATATATTACTAAATATATAATAGTGTAATTAATAGTGTAATAAAAATTAATAAGTAATTTGAACTTAATAATCTTGATAATCATACAATTTAAATCTCTAACTGTTTTAAATCCTGTAATATGTTGTCAAACAACTTTTCTGAATTTAACAGGATTTAAAAGTTGTCATACCAAACACAATTCAGGGTTTATGAACATAGTATTTACTAAATCCTGATTTACAGGATTTAGTAAATCCTACTAAAATTAAATCCAATCTGATACCAAACACCCCCTAAAACTGTTTTCAATAATACAATAAACTCAGAACAGCAATCACAAAAAAATGCGTTAATTCGGCTCGTAAACAAGGGGTAATGCAACAAACTGATGTGACGAACATAAAATTGGAATTCACTCTTGTTGTAGTTGTTGACCCATACAGCTACAAAAAAAATCATAAATTTGATAAGGATGATTCAGCTCACATGTGAATTGCAATTTGATCTTTGCTTATTTTGCAGTGGTTGAGAAAGCAATCAAATGGAACGAATTTGTACAAAAAAACTTTTCTCTTCTATCTGTAGTGGAGGACGGCGGTATGGGAAAGACAATTCTCTTGCAACATGTTTATGAAGATGAAATGGCAGAGGAATTTGATCTTAAAATGCGGGCTTGTGTTTCCAACAACTATGATGTGAAAAAGTCATTGCAGATATGTTGGAATCTCTTAAGAAGGAGAGGCCTCGTTTGGAGATGCTTGAGGCATTTCAAGATAGTCTTTGGACTGAGATAATGTCCAAAAGTTCTTATTTATGCTGTATGACATTTGCGAGGATGATAAAAAAAAACAGGATAAAAGTAAACGGGAGAAGGTGCTCGTCTCTTTGGCTTATGGGAGTTTTGGTAGTAGAATTTTGGTCACAACTCGAGTGGACTCAGTTGCATTGATGATTGCACAAAAATTGGGTCAAAATGACATATTTCCTATCTCAAGATTAAGCTATATGTTCCTCCCAAGGCATCTGAAAAATTATTTTGCATTTTGTTGTATAATTTCCACGAGATCACTGGTTCGATAGAGATGATATAATACGAATGTGGATTGCATCAGGTTTCATTATGCCACCTTGTTTTCAAGGAGAGGCTGCGGAGAATATTGGAGGAAGTTGCAATTTAAAAGTGTTCAAAAGATTGGAAAGTTAAAAAGGAAATTGGGTATGCATTATTTGTGTTATAAAGAAGATACAAATTTTGATGATGCACTTGCTCCAATTTTCTAAGTATCGAAAATCATCTGTCTACTGTACATCTATGCTCTGTGCCTAAAAAGGATACATGAGACAATTGGATATTTGTCACGTCTTCGATACTTGAAGATTCTTCAAACTTTACTGCCAAAATCTCTAAGCAATCTATATCACTTGCAACTCGTAATCTATGAAAATGGACAATTTATTCATCCAAATTTCTTATCGAGAGACATGAATAACTCTACAAAAGTGCATTACATGCAATTGCTATGGGATGATCTCTATGGAATGCATAGAATCGGAAAGCTAAATTCTCTTCAACAGCTAGATGGATTTTATGTTAAATATGAGAATGGCTTTAGACTTGTAGAGCTGGAGCATATGAGTGAGCCTCGCCAGTTAAGAATCAAACTTCTTCTTTAAAATGTGAAGGATGCCGAGGAGGCTTGCAGTGCCAAATTATGTGCCGAGAGGCGAAATTTTATTAATTCAGGGAAAATTCTGATTCCGCCAAGTGCGAGCTCAACAACCTTCTATTACACAATAATTTAAAGCAATTGCAGATTTTTTTTTTTATTCATGGGCGTCAAGTCTGCAATATGGATGAAGAACAATTTGTTGGGTTGTCCACACATTAAATCTCTTCCTTTGGCTGATGAAATAAGCAAGACTTGCAACATTAAGATACCTAATAATTACAAGCTACTCCAACCCGATTTCCCTTGGCAGACATGGAGAAATGAAGGTTATTATTAATAGCCATCCCGTGCTCAACAATCTCATTATAAATGTGCTGTGGGTGTTACTAATGGATATGTTGAAGAGTATTGTGTTAGACCGGCCCAGGATGGGCCGGTTGGACCGGTCCAGCAGGGACCGGTCCGCGTCTACGCGAGACGCACGCGAGACGGAGCCCGCCTGGGCGGAAACGGCTCTACCGTGAGCCGTGAATCCACGTAGGCTTGAGAGGGGGAGTTTAGGAGGGAAATTTTGAACGTGAAAGGCTGTTTTAGGAAGTTTATGATTGTCCTTTATGATTAATTTTGTATAATTAAGAGTTTGGGGGGAATTAGCTTCTCATCTTGAATTTGAGTTTTCTCTTTGAGATCTAGGTTTTGTTTTGGGCTCTTGGCTTCGCCGGAGACTTTGGAGAGTACGTTCTTCATCTCGAATCGAAGAACAAATTGTATCTTTGCAATTTTATTCGTCTACTAATAAAATACTAGCCCTTGCTTACATTGGATCTCAGTTTTCTCGCGTTTCCTCACTGTTTTCCTGTGTAAAACTGCTGTCCACTGCTGGAGACAGCAGTTTTTCCCTGGTTCCACTTCAGTTTTGGCTAGGAAATACTTGATTTCAAGTATTTCCTATCATATTGCCTCCTTAGAAAAGCTGATTATCACAGATAATATTGATGAGGCTTTGTTATTATACAAAGTTTAAGAGATCAGCCAAGCTAAAAGTCAAACAAAAAAGTTACGATCAAATTAATGCTAACCTTGTATCAATCAAACTCGTTTTGTTCTGAATCCCGGATATTTCGCTGAAGCAAAACCTCGAACAGGGCTCTCCTCGGTTCAAGGCGCGGCTTCGTCGTTAAAAGAGAGCAGAAGGCCTTCAAACTTCTGTCCTAGTTCCAGCTCTCAAATACCTCCTCCGATCAGCTCCAAGCAAGCAAAACCGCTTGACCACAGCTGCTCCGAGCCGTTAAACCACTCGATCCTCTAGCCGACGCCTTCTCTGAACTAAACCTCCATCTGCACGTCCCAACCTCTTTGCCGCGGCCGGATTAGGTGGGTTTCTCCTCTTCGTCGTTGCTCACAACAAGAAGGAGGACTTTTTTTTTTAATAAAGTATTCAATCTATTACAAGCCAAGCCACTACCAGACAAAACTCTCATTGCTCTTGGTAATCTATTTCCTGAACTTTTACCTTTTGTCAGGTTCACGTCATCACATTGCTTATTTCTGATGTAGAACGGACATGCACTGATGATTGGATTAAGGAAGTTAGCACGCTTAAATTTTAAAGCACAATAGTTATAAGCTTCCTCTTGATGATAAACGACAACATAAAAATAATAAGGTGATAAAATAGCTTAGGTCTAAACACATGCGAGGGGTTGAGATCATTAAATAGTCAACTCAATCTTACTTTGCATACATGAGTGGTTTCAACAAGAAATTTCAATACTAACCATAAGATTTAGGCTATGAAAGATCCCTCACACTACTCTTCCAATTACTAGGCTTTAGCGGCGAGTGATTGACATGATCTTTATGAATCCATTAATAACCATAAACGAAAAGTAAACTAGGAAGATAAGAGCATTAGGGAAAGAGTTTCACCCAAGGAATGAGGTAATACAAGGTTCCGGTGGTGCTCTGTTGGTTGGATCGGAAGTAGGTGGGGCTTGACAGCTTCTTGGATGACTTGGACAACCACAATCCACGAACACCTTCTTGTTCAGCGAGTCTTCAACATGGGAGAACGATTCCCAGTCGTCGGGCCATTGATGGTTGCTCCCGGAGTAGCTGGGGCAGCAGCAAACTGCTGCTGGAATCTCTGGACAGCTGCTGTGACCTCAGGGACAGCAGTTTGTTTTGTAGAAGACTTGGGAAAAACCACTTGGAAGACTTGGGAAATTCCTGGGCAGCAGTTGGGCGGCCTTCCTGGACCCTTTCCTTGCTGATTTTGACTTTCCTGGACTGGTGACAGCAGCCCGGATTTGTCCACTCAGCTGGGTAGTAGATTGCAAGAGAGCAGCCAGTGATTTGGGAGAGGGAGGTTTAGCCGTGAGCTAGAGGGAGTGGGAATACTTTAGAGAACTGAAATAAATTTCAGATTCAAGTGGTTTTGGAGGGAGTAATTTGGAATTTGAATCCCAAACTTTGATTGCACTTAATCCCTTAATGGAAAGAATTAATGGGGGAAGCCAATATGGGGGCCGGCGGTTTCATTAGAGGAGGGAAGGAGGTTTTAAACTCAAATTCTGAAATTACTTTCAGAATTTTGAATAGAAATGGTGGGAAATTAATTTGAAATCAATTTGATTTCAAATTTGGGGAAGGAGAGTTAAGTAGCAATTAATGGGATTAATTCCCACTAAGGGGCCGGCGGCATGCTAAGAGAGAGAGAAGGAAATTCAAGGAAAAGGCTTCCAATTTCGGATGATGACGTGGCGATAGGTTTCATAACTCCAATTTGAATTAAATTGAAATTAAATCTCCTCATGAGAATCTTCCTAAATTGGATTTCCAAATTAGGAAAGAATTCGAAATTTGAAATTTCAAATTTCAAATTTGAACTTTGTGTATGGAAGGGGTCGGGTGGGGTGCCGGGGACGTCGCCGGCAAGGTGGCCGGCCGGCGTTTGGGGGTGGTCGGCGGCGGGTTCCTAAAAGGGCGGCGGCAATAGGTGAAGGGGGGTTTCTTGTAGTGGAGGGGAAGGAGATGAATGTGAACACGAACGAGAAGATAGAAAAATCTAACCACGAATCGAGGACTCTTCCAACGACTGGCGGGTATTGCTTTTGCCCTTACCTTGGGCTTTCCCTAGAACTCACACAGAGATCTAGGAAAATTTGAACTCACCAAGAGATCAAGAAAATATGAACTCACAAAGAGAACACAAAGAGAAGAATTTCATTTCAATAATCATCCTCTTTCCAAGAGGAAGGAGAGGGCTTAAATAGCCAATTACATGAAGGAAACATAAAAGACATAATTGCCCATAGGGCCAACATAAAGCAAAGCCCTCAAGTGAGGGTAGAAATGGAAAAGTACAAATAACAAATAAAATACATGAAAATAAATAGACACGATCGTAGCCGTTGATCTTCGATGTCCTCATCATTCTCCCCAGGTGGGAGAAAACTCGACTCCGTCGAGTGGATGTCTCAAGAACTCTCGTGTATCTGAATCGATCAGCTGTATCACCTTGCGCTCTGAACATGTATCCTTTGACTTTGGTTTACCTCTTCACCTAGTCAAATATCTTCTTCGTCCACCCTCTTTTGTGGAAATAATATCATCACTAGGAATCATGTCAACCTTCTCCGCTATAGGAATTTTGGGAATAATTTTGGGAGTGGAGGTAGGCTTTGGGGTTCTCACAGGGTGGGGTCACACAAGGCTTAATTTGAAGTGGATTTGGGGTTTATCTCCGGACCTTCAAAGTCTACTAAATCTTTTATGTTAGAAAAGGAATGAATGTTGAACTCTGCAAGCAGATCCACCACGCAAGCGTTGTTATAGACTTTATTGACTATTTTAAATGTTCCCGCACTTCTAGCATGTGATTTCCGGACAAATCCGCATCATTACTAAGTTACCAATCTTAATAGATTTAAATTGTCGTTTAGAATCAGTATGAAGTTTATACTTATTATTGCTCTCTTCAGTTAAGCGTGCAATTTTCTTAAGAAAGTTATGCAGATGTAATGTAAATGCGGCATGTGCTAAATTCATGTCTAAAATTTCAAGACTCAACAAGATGAACATGAAGTGGTGCAAGGGATTCGATATGCAAGATGAATGAAATATGGATTCACACATACATTTTAAACAAAGAAGATTTTGGAAGACAATAGGCTACAAAACACACACAACAACATACTAACTCACACGAACATATAGCCAGGCAAAGTGGATGAGTCACAAAAAGAAGGGTTTTAAAGTGTTCGGTCTAAGGGAACTGGTGTAGGGGGAGAAATGAAGACACTCTTAGCTACCAGGGCACTTCTATAGGTGGTTTCAGTTAGGGTCGACAGCAGTCTCCTAGTGGGGGTAGTATTATCTAATAAATTCATCCAACTAGGATAGAAGTGGTCCTTATCCTGATAGGACGAGGTCATAATGGGCAAAATGTAAGAATCAGGAATGACACACTCGGCCAAATATAAATCCAATTGAGCAGCTCTAAAGTTAGACTCTAATGAAACAAGAGGGGGGTCGTTGTCCAAATCAGGCTTAAAAACTTTCAGACTCAAAGTACTGTCTTCCGAAATAGACTCAGGTTTGGTTGCAACCCTAAGATCCATGGGTTCCGTTTCACTTATATCAGGTGATAAATTTGATTGACTTACTTCCAACTCGAGATTTTCTAAGTCGCCATCAGAATTTTCTAGAATTAAATCAGAATTATCCAAAATTAAATCAGAATTATCAGAATCATCCGGAGTCATCTCAGTAGGTGTTACAACTAAATCTAGATCTTCCAAATTTAATTCCACGGGGTTCAAGGTCAGATCAGTGTCGTTCGAGATCAAATTAATATCTTCCCGGCAGACCTTATCCAAAGGGATATCCATTATGAGATTAGGATCAGGATGGGATAAGATATCAAAATTTGAGGATTCTAGATCTCCTAACTTAGGATTTACCTCATGTAGGGAGTCTAATGTAATCACTTCAATCTCATCCTCAAAGAATGCTTCATTATCATTGATATCATTAGCATCCACGTAATGGATGCACTCAGCTTCAGGTTTAGGGGACCTTTTCTTTTTAAAGCATTTTTCTATTAAAGTTACACTTTCAAGGTCAAGGATTGGGGCGGCTAAAGGTTGACGGGGATGGCCAGAAATCGGTCCAAGTGGGAAGTTAAGTGGGATCGAACCAACAGAAAGCCCAATAGAGGGTCGGCCATCATGGATAGGTGAAGACCTACAGGGTGGGGCAGCAACCCTGATGTTACTGATGGGTGGGTGGTCTCGACCATAGTAATGTCCACGACTTGTCCCAACAAAAGAGGTAGGGTGATGCTCTAGATGACGGCCACTAGTAGAGGGCTGGTATTTCAAATTAAGTTCTCTTCTCATGTCTT
Source organism: Dendrobium nobile (assembly GCA_022539455.1). Lineage (NCBI taxonomy): Eukaryota > Viridiplantae > Streptophyta > Magnoliopsida > Asparagales > Orchidaceae > Dendrobium > Dendrobium nobile. Next base: position 5,645,549 of record CM039727.1, read on the forward strand.
TCCAAGTAAGGTATTCACCGCGAGACTCTCTATGATCTTCCAATTTCATCCAAAATTGAAGAGCTCGACCTTTGAGGTGATCTTTAGCGAGGCTAAGCTGGTGGGATTCAAGGATATGACATGAATCAAAATAGTCATCTAGGGTCCGAGGAGCCATCAAAGGTGGGCAACTGGTAAGGTGACTCTAGGTGAGGTCGTTGAGGATTAGTCTCAGGTCTAGGTTGATAAGCATAGTGGCGCATCTTCCGACTCGCATGACTGAGCGAATGGGGAACGTACCTAGAGTGGGGAGAGTCAACATGTGCCTCCTTTGTGGTTTGAGTTAGAGAGCCTACAAGACTAACTAGGTCGTCTAACCTCTTCTGAAAACCTATCGAGTCCATCTGAATCTGCTAAGTGAAGTTTAAAGAAGAAAGGGCGTATGAGACATCACTTAGAAACCAAGTTAGGTTCACTTAGACTCACTATTAGGTGCAGTAAACGTTTGGACAGCAAACCAGAACAGTTGGTGAAGAAGCTTAGGTGAATAGGATGGATTTTGGGATATGGGCAGCACCTAAACACAAGGGTAAGATGGTCCTAAGGCCTCTATATGCTGCTGGAATGCTGTGGACAGCAACCTAGCACAAAGGTGTAAGTTGTCTAAGTGTTTCGAGTGGGTGGTAGAGTGTGGGCAGCAACTTAACAAAGGTTTAATGGCACCTAAAAGTCACTAAATAGTGCAGGAAAAGTTTTGGACAGCAATGATTTTAAGTGTAGCAGGTGACTTTGGTGAAGTGGTGGGTGGAAAGTGACCAACATAACACTTAGGTAGCTAAATATGCTTGATTACAATGCAAATGGCATGCAGAAATTTGATGGACAGTAAAGTAAAACAGTGAATAATAGTACCTAGATGATGTTTTGCATGTAATTGATGAATGGCAATGTAAACTAGACTCCTAGGATGCATCTAGCACAAACAAAGCATGCTAGCCATGCTCTGATACCAAGATGATGTAGAACGGACATGCACTGATGATTGGATTAAGGAAGTTAGCACGCTTAAATTTTAAAGCACAATAGTTATAAGCTTCCTCTTGATGATAAACGACAACATAAAAATAATAAGGTGATAAAATAGCTTAGGTCTAAACACATGCGAGGGGTTGAGATCATTAAATAGTCAACTCAATCTTACTTTGCATACATGAGTGGTTTCAACAAGAAATTTCAATACTAACCATAAGATTTAGGCTATGAAAGATCCCTCACACTACTCTTCCAATTACTAGGCTTTAGCGGCGAGTGATTGACATGATCTTTATGAATCCATTAATAACCATAAACGAAAAGTAAACTAGGAAGATAAGAGCATTAGGGAAAGAGTTTCACCCAAGGAATGAGGTAATACAAGGTTCCGGTGGTGCTCTGTTGGTTGGATCGGAAGTAGGTGGGGCTTGACAGCTTCTTGGATGACTTGGACAACCACAATCCACGAACACCTTCTTGTTCAGCGAGTCTTCAACATGGGAGAACGATTCCCAGTCGTCGGGCCATTGATGGTTGCTCCCGGAGTAGCTGGGGCAGCAGCAAACTGCTGCTGGAATCTCTGGACAGCTGCTGTGACCTCAGGGACAGCAGTTTGTTTTGTAGAAGACTTGGGAAAAACCACTTGGAAGACTTGGGAAATTCCTGGGCAGCAGTTGGGCGGCCTTCCTGGACCCTTTCCTTGCTGATTTTGACTTTCCTGGACTGGTGACAGCAGCCCGGATTTGTCCACTCAGCTGGGTAGTAGATTGCAAGAGAGCAGCCAGTGATTTGGGAGAGGGAGGTTTAGCCGTGAGCTAGAGGGAGTGGGAATACTTTAGAGAACTGAAATAAATTTCAGATTCAAGTGGTTTTGGAGGGAGTAATTTGGAATTTGAATCCCAAACTTTGATTGCACTTAATCCCTTAATGGAAAGAATTAATGGGGGAAGCCAATATGGGGGCCGGCGGTTTCATTAGAGGAGGGAAGGATGTTTTAAACTCAAATTCTGAAATTACTTTCAGAATTTTGAATAGAAATGGTGGGAAATTAATTTGAAATCAATTTGATTTCAAATTTGGGGAAGGAGAGTTAAGTAGCAATTAATGGGATTCCCACTAAGGGGCCGGCGGCATGCTAAGAGAGAGAGAAGGAAATTCAAGGAAAAGGCTTCCAATTTCGGATGATGACGTGGCGATAGGTTTCATAACTCCAATTTGAATTAAATTGAAATTAAATCTCCTCATGAGAACCTTCCTAAATTGGATTTCCAAATTAGGAAAGAATTCGAAATTTGAAATTTCAAATTTCAAATTTGAACTTTGTGTATGGAAGGGGTCGGGTGGGGTGCCGGGACGTCGCCGGCAAGGTGGCCGGCCGGCGTTTGGGGGTGGTCGGCGGCGGGTTCCTAAAAGGGCGGCGGCAATAGGTGAAGGGGGGTTTCTTGTAGTGGAGGGGAAGGAGATGAATGTGAACACGAACGAGAAGATAGAAAAATCTAACCACGAATCGAGGACTCTTCCAACGACTGGCGGGTATTGCTTTTGCCCTTACCTTGGGCTTTCCCTAGAACTCACACAGAGATCTAGGAAAATTTGAACTCACCAAGAGATCAAGAAAATATGAACTCACAAAGAGAACACAAAGAGAAGAATTTCATTTCAATAATCATCCTCTTTCCAAGAGGAAGGAGAGGGCTTAAATAGCCAATTACATGAAGGAAACATAAAAGACATAATTGCCCATAGGGCCAACATAAAGCAAAGCCCTCAAGTGAGGGTAGAAATGGAAAAGTACAAATAACAAATAAAATACATGAAAATAAATAGACACGATCGTAGCCGTTGATCTTCGATGTCCTCATCAATTTCCCTTCACAACTTTATTGCTTTAACTTTCTTATTTCCCTTCCCATTCCTATGAAATTGTTATTAGTCATATATTAGCTATATATTGTTGCCACTGCTGTTAGTTTTAGAAATATGTTTGTAAATACTCATGCATGAAAGAAAGAATGGTAAAACAAAATATATACAAAGAGATAAAATAATAGAAGGAAATATAGTGAAATTCCTTTTTTTATTCCTGCTTAGATATTTTCATTATTTTTGAGACGTTTTCTTTTTCTGTCAATAACTATGGCGGATTAGGAGTAATAGTTATATTAGCTATATATTCTCTATCAAAATTCTTATGTATATATTATTTGTTGAATATATATATACTATTATATATGTATAGTATCTTCTGCATATTTGTGTATATACTATTTTATGAACATTTTTATAAATATATTCTTTGTAAATAAATATATATGTTATTATTATTATTATTATTATTATTATTATTATTATTATTATTATATATATATAATATTATTATTTTTAAATTTATGTATATACTTTATTCTGTTAAAGTATTTTAGAAAAAAAAAAAAAGAGTTTCAAAAAAAAAAGAGGTTTCAAAAAAAAAAAAAAAGTGATATTTCCAAAAAAAAAAAAAGATTTTGTGTATCTCTGCGACACCATCCCCGCCACCAACATGTAAAGGTATAATTTCTAAACTCAGATTTTCATTCTCGTCATTGGCGCCGAACTCGCAAACCCCCCACGTGCTCACGTAGCGTTGTGGGGTGGAAAACTAGTGCGACGCCACGACGAGGAGGAAAATCGCCTAAAATCCTACCCTAGACGCTTGCGACGAACCAGCAAAACCCCTACGTGCTCACGTAGCGTTGTAGGGAGAGAAATCGGTGCGACGTTTACGACGAGGTGGGTAATCCCCGGACCGCTCATGTAGGGTGCGGGGGAGAAAAAAAATTAAGTACCCATACGTGGGGAAATCACTGTGCTTATTTCTAACATGTGCTTTCTTTTTTTTTTTTAATAATAATAAAAAATGAACCTAAAAAAAAAAAATCCTTAAACGCTAATGTAGCGGACGGGGATAAAAAAATAAAAATGCATCCGCGGTGTCATTTGGACACATACCTGAAGCGCTCACGTAGCGTCGAGGGGAAGGTTGCCTCTTGGTTTTTCCTCTAAACGGGGGAGACGCCGGGATGCTGCCGAAATTTTCACTGAAATATCGAACTTGGATAAAATTTGGACAAATTCAACAAGGACTCAAATTTGAAGTTGCAAGGACAACATGGGACATATGACTTGAGCTTGCTACTTGAACTCAAGCAACGATCTGAATTGCAATTTGAATTTGTTCATCAAACTTGTGGACTTTTGAACAATAGAGAACTATGAATGAACTTGGACTCAAGCTTGGACTAAGAGTTTGATTTGATTGTTGACACAAAAGAGCTCAAATGAAACATAAATAATACAAGTGAAATCATAAGAATGATATAATTAAAGCAAAATGAATTAAGATTCATACATGAATTATTATAAGCTTTGACCTAGAATTCTTTAATGATGACAATTAAATTTATAACGATCATTTCAGTCATGCTCATAAGCAAAAGAACTTGAAAGCTTGGACTTATAAGCTTGGACTTGAAAACTTGGACTTGATTGGAATCAAGGATAGTGGATATGACATTGAGCTCAAGGTGATAAGAAGATTTGACCAAAGAACACCAAAGAATTTGTCTTGAATGATAACATCGAAATTGTCATTTCAATTAGAATGCAAAGTTTGAATCATTCACCTTATACAAACAAGCAAAGGATTCATGTACAAACTTTGACATAGAATTCTTTAATAACATAATTAAAGTGTGATGAGCATTTCAACTATGCTCACAAGCAAACGAATGTAGTCATAATGAATGGCGAGAGCAACCAATGTGTCATATGCAAAACTTGATGATAATATCTATGGAAATCTTACAAGCACTACTCATTCATGAATAACAATAAAAGCTCCGACAATTGATCTCTTTTTGAGATGATTATAGCACACAAGCATTGAAAATCTTCAAGAACGCAGATACCGACTCGTAAGCAAACAAAGACTTATGGTGTATGGAATCCCCAACATCTCATTCATGAATAATACAGTCATAGGGAATATAATCATAATAATATAATGACAACCCAACTCCAACCAAGTTTTGGATGTCAAGTTGAATAAGGTTATCGAGGCTTACGAGTTCTCGATGAATTAGTGATCTCCAAAGCTTACACTGATGATTGCATAGGATTGGAGGGTGAAGGATATATAGTGTAAACCAACTCTTACAGATCTTTGTGGAAGACACATCATATACACTAGATGTCATCTACGAGCAGAATGCCAAAAGACCGCAACAATTGCAAGCTCCTACGAGTCATTCTGGGAAACTCGTACATATAATACTCTATCTGCAAGAAAATATGAAAGAACTTTAATGAATACAAAACATCAACAAGCAAAAGGCAAGAGATTAATTAGTGCACTATAATTTACCTACGCAAATCATGCAAGTAATGTACGACAGTCTAACTGTACAAAGCAGCAAATAACAGATCATGAAGCTGCTATTTCACGCAACAGGATCCGCAACATTCATGCAAGCGGACAGAAGGCGTTTACAAACATTTCGAAATACCCCTGCAAATGCACCATAATATGTATGCACATAGGTACACAAAGAGGTAAATGCAATCATACAACCCGTATGGATCCCGGCGAACGTGTTATTGGTACACACGTGACATCTAGGGATGCTGCATGGGTTAATAAATTCGAACCCGATCCGCCTAAGTAATAGAAGTAGACAAGGTTCAACAAACGATTATAAAATATCCCCAAACACACACATGGGCCCCGACGATCATGTTATCGGTACACACGTGTCGCCTAAGGATGCTGCGCGGATCGATAATTGAATTCAAATTCGAATCCGATCCTTCTATACGGATCAATAAGAGTCGACAGGATTCGAACCATAAAATAAATATACAGTTGTGGCAACCGGTATATTTATTTTAATACATTCATATTAGGCCTATGAGAGACATTAATGCTTGATGATGAACCTAAATTTTGAAATCTCACTATCAAGTGTTAAAACTATTAAAGGATGAATAGAGCCTCTAATATTCAAGATTTTGAAAGGGAAGTCATCCTCTTATTTTGTCCTCTTTTTTTTTTTTACACATTTTATGTATGTCTCTTTTTCTTAACAAACCACATGATAGAGGGCATATTTATCATATTCATGTGTTGTTATTATTTTAGATATTTTTTATCTCTCTCTTTTAGAGGAGGCTTTCCTTTTCTCAAACCTTGTAATGATTATTACAATTGTAAAATCATCTTCCAAGCATAAAAGCAGAAAATTAACCCTTTTATATAAGGATGATGGATCTACAATTCGGACCCTATCCTAAAATAGGAATAAACAACTTAACTGAAATAATTATGAAACATGTTCATCAACTTGCAAGATGTCTATTAGATGTATAACAACAACGAGATGAACAAGACATCCACTTCTATCTAAAATTCAATTTGATATAGACCTTAATTCAAAAGAAAATATATATGGATAAATATTGGGTGAACCCAAATATGCTTTTTATCACTAATAAGAGAAGAAAACTTTTAAAGGCGTTCTAAAGTCATTTGACTTAGTATCAATTCATGGTCCATCAGTTCATTTTGAGAAGGTCAAACCACATGATAGAGAGAATGTTTACTATATCATGGGTTAACTCTAGTTATAAACCTTGAAATATCCTAATTTTTTTTACTTAAAAAGAGAATTATGATGTTAATCTTCGCAAGGATTCCACATGAGTTTTCTCAAATGGAGTGACAAAGCCAAGAATAAACTTAACTACAGTTTGATTTGAAAATTTCACTATAAGAGAAAACTACAAATTAACAAATGGGGATTTAATATGATTGATAAAAGGACACTCAACTTATCACATACCTTAAGATCCACTTTTCATTGGAGTTAACCCACATGGCAGAGGATAAATTGTCGTATTCATATGGTACCCTTAAGAAATAGGACTGAAAGGCATTCCAAGCTCTTTGATTATAAGTGATGAGTCTAGTTATAAGTAGATTTCCAAACTTCAACACATCAACCTACTGCTTTCTCTGACGAAAATCTTTTTTTTTTAACCTGACTTTTGTCCCTTTTTTTTCTGCCCTACCACATATATCGAGCTACGAAGAATATATAACTGCAATATAATGTTCAGACTTAAATGAGAGATTTTTTTTTTTTTTTTTGAACCCTATCTTAAGCTAACACATCAAGCTGCAAGAAAATGCAACTACAATATGTATTTGAGAACATGGGTGAATTTTTGGAGTGCGGCAAAATTAGGACCTTGTGCCAATATGATCATCAAGTTACATAATGTAACTATAACGACATCAAGTTACATAATGTAACTATAAAGTACACATCAGCATAGGGACAAATCAATTTTGAGAATCAATTTCGAATATTTTTCGGGATTTAGGTAAGATTGGACCCTGTCTAATCAAGCACATCAAGTTACAAAGGATATATAACTACAATATGATCATTAAGACAGGGATGATGTATTTCTCTTTTTTTATTATTATTTGCAAGTTTTGAATTTAGATGGATTTTATGTGAGACTTTGATGTGTTAGAGTTTTGATTCAATGTTCAATATTGAATGTGCCTAAGCTTGACTATGTATCTCCTATTTATAAGGATTAAGATTTGATATTATAGAATTGGTTATAATATAACATTAAATTCTAATAAGCTTTAGGAATTAATGAATCCATCACAAATTAAGTGTTACACAACCAGCACAATGTTCATTCTTAGCCAAGCTTCAACCTTTAGTATCGCAGCAAAATAACAGATGGATAAACATAACCCAAATATATGAATATAAGTTATTTGAGGGTCTCTTAGGATGGCTTTTCTGATCGGGTACCCTTTTCTCGGTTTCCAATCAGCTCTATTATGGTGTTTATTTTGGTGGGCTTCTTAGGATGGCTTTTCTGTGGTTATGTTCACAGAATCAGTGTGAGTTCTCTTCTCCGTTAAATTTCTTCCTTAAAGTTAGAAAACATACTTTATGAAATAATGGTGAAATTTGTTAAATTCTATCATTGGAAGGATGCGATATTAGACATTAACAATTGTTTAAAATTTTAAAAACACCTCCAAAAACTCCTCATATCCAATGATTCTAAGTTCACCCTGAAAACGAGTGAGAAAAGAAATCATCCCTTTGTTAAACACACTTTTCATCAACAATCAAGTAAGCAACTGAATGAGATTATGATAGAAATTGTGATTAGCAATTCTTTTCTGTTGAATTTGGCAATTAGGAAAGGACAAAGCAAGATTTTTTTTATAAAGGATTTGATAATTTAATGATTCTTTCTTCAAATACAAGAGAACACTAAGAAAAAAAAAGAGAAGACGGATGAGCACGACATACCAGAGCGGAGAAGCCGAAGAAAAACGGATTTCTCTGTTCCTCCGAGTGAGCAAGCGGAGATTAGAGCCAAACGACAAGCAGCGATTGACGACCGCACGAAGGTATTTGAGCAGAAAGGGGAGAGCCGGAAGGGGGCGGAAATACATGAGAAAAGATCGACTAGGGCAAATTTTAAGATATTGGAGTAGCAAATTATTAAATAGTCCTATCTCTGAGATTTTTTTTAGAGTTCCGCTTTTATTTTGTTTTTTATTTGTTTTTTGTGCTATCTTCTATTTGGAGAAAGAATCATTATCAAATCCTTAGTTAAAAAAATCTTGCATTATCCTTTCTTCATTACAAAATTCAACAGAATGGAATTGCTAATCACAAGTGCCTTCAGCAAGGCTACCTTTTTTAACCTTCCTCGCCTCGAGGTGTTTTGAGAACAATTAAATAGATCTTCTCATATATGAGATTATACAAAAAAATACTATCCTATTACTCTCATTCTCAAGATTAATCACCACTTACTGTTTCTGAAAATATTTACCAACATCAGAATTAGATAAAATAACATTTCTCATTTTCATTTATATTCAAAATTTTCTAAATAGGAAACTGTTTTTATGGACAAATTTTTTGAACACATTAAAATCTAATTTTATGGAAAGAGAAATTAAAAAAAAATCATGTCTTTGTGTTGAGTTGTCTGCATTATATTCTTATATATATTGAGAATGCTCGGTATAAGATAAATTTAACATAGATGTGATTATGTCTTTGTTTGGGATGACTTTCTTATTGTTTCTTAAAGCAGCTTTTTTATATAAATTTAACATAGATGTGGTTATGACTTCGTTTGGGAGGACTTTCTTACCGTTTCTTAAAATAGCTTTTTAGCAAAAAAAAAATTAATTTTTTTATTAAAAAATTACATTAAGAAACAATACGAAAAAACGTCCAAAACAAAGCCTAAATTTTAATATTATAGCTATAACTTTAAAAAAAATTCAATTAAGCTAATTTGAAGATGTGATCTCTTATAATCATACACTGAGTCATCTTTAATAATACTTAAAAATGACTCGCTTGTCATTTCGAACTTAAATAAAGGATCAAAATTGATACGTCGTCATGAAATCATCTTGACCGGGAACGAATCTCGAGGCAAAAACCAACCAAAAAATTTCAAAAATTAAATCTGAGAGCACCTGAACTCCGATTTCAGCGAGTTTACAGTCAAACTGAGCGTCTCGGAAATACGAACCCAACAACACCAAATTCAACTCGATCCGAGCCCAAATCAAGCACCCGAAGTGCTGTTGTAAAGCTCGTACCACAATTTGAGTTACAAAACGATCTCCGATTTTAACAAGCTTATAGTTGAATCGAGCGGCTCGACGAGACGAATCCAATGAGCCCAAGATCACCGAATTCCAACATCACTAAGGCCTAAAAATGTCCAACGAATGGTGCACGATCGAAGGATTCAATATCGGCCGTCCATTTGACCACTCCCTATTCACCCTTGGTCTCACACCTATTTACAAGACATGTCACTCCATAAAAACTATAAATAGAGTCCTCATTCTTCACAAGGGGACTTAAGGGAGAAGAAGTGAGAAGAGAGGGAAGAAGAGAAGAGAAGGAGGAGAATCAGCTCCTCCTCGACCGCCGCCGGAGTTCTTTCCGCCGCATGAATACACCGGAATTGTGCCGGATTTTCGGGAGACATCGGAATTCTGAAAAACTTTGTAACTTTGTTTCAATTTAGAAGAAACTGATTGTAATCTGATCGTCCTGACTTATGGGACGAATCGACTTCTTGTAAATTCACGCAACACTAGTGGAACTTTTCAACTGGGCGTAGCCTCATGGTTTTTTCCCTTTTCAAGGTTTTCCACGTAAAAATTATGGTGTTCTTTTATCTCCTGTTTGTGTGCTGAATATTCGTACAACGTTCAGACAAAAATTTACAAACTCTACCGCCGCATATATTCTAACCCGCAACAAAAATAATACTTAATCAGCATAAATATTTTAAACAATATTAATTTTTTAAATATTAAAATATAAATAATAATGATAAAAATTTAGTGAGTAGTGTTGGTATCTCTGTAGATCCCCAAAAAAGTTCAAGTAGTCACTAATCTATCAAGACATACTATTGTGTTTGGGATACACAGTTCCTGGGTATGACTAGATATTACAAGAAGTTTGTGAAAGCATTTTCTTAGGTTTTTACACCTCCGATGAAACTGACTTAGAAGTTAGTAGCTTTTGTTTGGACACCATAGTGTGAGGCCAATTTTTAGAGATTGAGACTTCTCCAATTTTTGCTTTTTCTTTTGGTAGATAAGTATTTTAGGTATTCAGTGATGCTTTACTGAAAGGTTTGGGTGCATTCTGATGCAACACAATCTAGTTATAGCTTATGCTTCCAAACATTTAAAACCACAAGTGAGGAATTATTTGACAGATTATATGGAACTTGTTGTAGTTTCTGCTTTGAAGACCTATAGAACTATATGTATGATGTTAGGTATAAGATTTTCACTAACCATTAGATTTAAATTTATTTTTTAATAAAATTCTATTTTAATAAAAAAGTCATTCCAAATGGAACCTAATATTAAACAACAAAGGTAAAATATTAGCACAATTTATCTCTCCTAAATATTAGCATTGACAATAAACTTTATTTTTTAATACTTGACCAAATAGAGAGTAATTAGAATGATTCATTGTCATATAATATTTATAGTAAAAAATTTATAATATTTATTCATGTAATATATCCTCATTATTGAAAATATTCTATTTTATTGCATTTCCATTATTAGTTTATTCATTTGCCTTTAAATAGGCATATTTGTATTAGCACAAAATCATTCGAACAAAAATATAACTTTTTAGAATTTCTAATACCGCAAGAAATAAGGGGGTGGTGGTGGACCCATAGCTATTGACATATGTTGCATTTTTTTTTATTTTTGGAAAATTAGGGGCTTAGCCGGATGAATTAACAAAAATAGTTACAAATTACAATTGCAGAAAAAAAAGGAAAAAAACCACAAAATGGAAAGATGTCAGTAAAAACTGGCGTTGGCCCCATAGCTATTGACAAAGGTTGGAATTGTAGAAGCAAATATATGAATTCTCTACACAAATTATGTCAATTGTAAAGATACAATCGATTTATTCTAATTATCATTTTCTATTTTTAATGCCGAAAGATTAAATAAGGGTTGGACTCATGCTTTGCCCATGGTGGCCCACTCTCAAAAAAATTAAATTCTCATTATGATTAGGATAAACAGCTAAGGAGAGAAACGGCTTTTGATCACATTTTTTTAGGGAATTGTTAGTTGTTAATCACAATTAAAATGAGATATTAGCCTTAAAAGGGAAAATATATTTGAACCAACACGCCACCATAATTAGCGCTAGACTTTAATCACTCAACTATCATTAGTACCTATATGCAGTTAATTAACTAATTAGTTAGCAGCCGCTGCTATTTGTCCATATATCTGTTTTGGAACATAGGCATTAAACTGAATTGACTGGAAAATATTATGCGTCACTTCTCAGTTTTTTACTGTAAATTTGTCGAAGCTCACATTTTTTTAATTTTCTGTAAAACTACTAAACTACCCTTCTTAGGGTTTTAATTTGTGAAGCAAGCATGGAAAAATGGTTTGCAGTTCTTTCCGAGGAGAAAAAAAGATGTCTAAATTTGTGGAAGAAGAGCATAAAAGCTTGCAAATAACTACTAAAAAAATTACTAACAAACTACTAAAAACTTGCAAACAAACATAATGGCATAAGCTAGAATAATCATAACAAACAAAAACAAATCTAAATATTATTTCCTTTGAGGAATGAAAAAGCTGAAAACTCACCTCCCGTCCAAAGAAGAAACCTTGGATGACCGGATCCGTTTGATTTGTTGGGAGAGTGAGTAGCTACGGGCTGCCGAAATCAGCAAAAAGTGTCTGAAATTAGCGAAAATTTGTGCAAGTCATTAAAAAAGATGGATTAAACACTTAAATGGAGAGAAAGCCGGAAAAGCCCAGAGATCGAAAAATGCTAGAGATCGCAAGCCGTCGTAAGCCGCTGAACGTGAAGGGCAGGCTTTCGACGTTCCAACGAGATTAAAAGAAAGCTTTTCGTCTGAACTGCTGAATCCTTGCGCGTGAAACCCTTCCGACTTCCGCCATTCGCCGCTAGTCCGCGACCTTAAGCTAAAATAGGGAAAGTGAAAATAAATTAAAGCAGCTTAGAGAACAAAGGTTTTAGGTGAATAGTCATTTTCTTATTCCATGTATAGTTTTGACCTTAGGTAGCTTTACACATGTGTGAGTGTTTTCTATACATGAATGGATGTGATTTACAGTACTGTGTGGGTTGTTGCTGCCTTGTCAGAGTGAACGGTTTAGTGCTCCATTAATTATGTTTAAATATGTATGCTTTCTTCTAATGGTTACTGTTACTCTATTGGGAAGGAGGGCATCTAAGCAAAGCCCTACATGGGGTCATGGTTGGGTACCCATGCTTCACTCTGACGGGCTTCGCCCACCCACGCACACCCATGGTGACTTTCGAGATGTCATACCCACCTATGCCCACCCACTTTCCATGCTTGTTGAACGCAGTCTACCACGGATTGATGTCCTTGAGGCTTGTTTCTGTTTGCTCTTATTGCAAACTTTAAAGACGCATATCAGAATTTATCGTAGTCGCAGCATAGCTAAGTGTTGCACACTATGTAGTGAGGATTGCAGTAATATAAGATATACGGTGATTACCAAAGTAAATCGATTTATCCCCCGATGTTGAGAACTCACCCACAAGGTCATGGGCGTACCCATACCCATTGGGTACATGGGTGGGTGTGGGTATGGGTACCCAATGCAGGGCTCTGCATCTAAGGCTAGCTGCTCTAATTGTTTTACTGTTTTTCATATCATCTTTTCTAAAATAATATAATATGATGTAAATATTAAATAAATTTTAATAAAAAAATCAAAATATAAATTAAATATAAATAAATAAATTTAAATATTTATTCATTCCTTCATTTATGTATGTAAATAAATTTATTTGTTATTTAAAAAATAATTTGTTAAGATTTGATTGTTAAAATGCCCATTTTATGATAACCTAATAATTTATTTGATTACTTTTTCTATATTTTTATATCAATGTACATTCAAAATTTAGATAATAAAATTATGAAATAAATAATAGGATATATGAATAATAATTGAACTTAAAATATGTTAAATAATATTAATGAATTATATCAAGTTTAATTAAAATCTATAATAATTTATGCTTAATAATATGGTTGTGTTTAAATTATAAAAATAAATATACAATTAGCTAAGCCTAATTATAATTTGAATACGATAAAAAATAATTAATTTTTTTTAATAAAATTTTAAAATTAGGATTACATGTTAGTTTTGTTAAAATTAAGTAAATTTTTTTAGCAAAATAGCATTTAACTTAACTCTATTCATCGAGTATATAGTCCTTCATTTATGTTTGTCAATATATAGTCTCTCGTAACATCAATATGACAATTCACCTAATACCTTTGTTCTCTATACTGCTTTAATTTATTTTCACTTTCCCTATTTAGATCATCTCAAACCGAGCTGCATACCAATGTATGTCATCCGCCATTCGCTGCATTCGAACTACAAATCTCACGCCAAAATTCGGTAGGTGAACAATGTGACGTCAATATTGACGTTTCGGACTGTTCACCTACGTCAATATAGGTGAACAATTTGTATTAGGGTTGTTAGGGCATCTTTTTTTGGTGGCTGATTTTTGAGTGCTCTTTGGTTTTCTTGGGCCTTAGCAATGTCTAGAGAGTTTTGAAGAGATTGATCCTCCTCTTAAATAGAGGATCGCTTTTACCTTACTATTTTCTTTCATCTACTAGCAATCAAGAGATAAAATAACACAAATATCTATCATAAAATCAAATCCAACACATGTCTTAACATCATCAAGTCTAAGTGGAAAATCCATATACATCACAAGGGTAAATGGAATCAATCCTTAAAGTTCTCAAATATTTAACAGATAACATAAAACCATAGTTAAAATTATACACTAGCATAACAATCCAATGAGATTTTGGGTATGTTTGGATTATTGCAGTTGTTTGTAAAAATATCTGTAGAACTATAAAAAAATCTAATCTTTTTAAATCTATTGTGGGTATTATAGATTATTTCCCTTTTGAAAAAAAATAGGACAATGACTTTTTTAAAGCTACCACACTCTAGCAAATATGATTATAAAAATTGTTTCACAGCATAACAATTTTTTTAAAAATAGCAAGAAAGTTGTAACTAAATAGAAGCACTTCAACTGTCAAAATATAAAAAAGTTGCCTTGCAAGCCCTATCGACAAAAATCGAAGTCATTTCCTAAATTTAGATATTTGAGACGAGTCATGATCTAATGTTCTAATTCTTTCATAAATTAATATCTCCAAACTTCAAAAACTCTCAACGAATTTTTTTGTAATTTGATACATCAAAAATTTGGAAGTTCATGTTTGTCATTCTAGTCCCCCTTTATTATTGATTTAGATTGATATATGAAAGGTTTCAGTAAAGCAACGAATCCGAAAAAAAAGATATTCTACAACATTAACCTACACAAAATGAATACTTACGTGATTTATCTTTCTTTTTATCATAAACTGGAGTGAATAATTTCAAGTTTAAGCAAATGCATGCTTCGAATGCAAGCAATGAGGGAGATTTTCTCAACTTTTACGACCATGCCAACAATTCATGCGTCGTACTCCATACTTCATAACAAATATTCTCTGCAACTTTTGCACATCTAAATGACTAAAAATAGGCATACAATAACTGAATATGAGTACTTCTTACAAATCAATATAAAGAAATAGGTATGAATTACTATACTTGCCTCATGTCTGGGTGGAAAATCTATGTAGCATAGTAAGATAAGATTTAATCCAATCCTTTATGTTATGATCTAACATTTAGCTGAAAAAATCATGCCCTAATTCAAACTATACACTACCATATGATTCAAATAAAGAATTTTTCTTTATGAAGATAAGGGGAAACTTACAATTTTGTAGCCTAAATACTAGATGTTTGAGATGCATCACCGTCCAATGTCCAAACTCTCCTTGTGAGTTCTAATAAAAAGCCCATAAATGAAAATATCAAGAAAACTAAAAAAAAACTTTAACCTTCCAGCTTTTCTTTCTAGTCCCGCTCTATTTCTAGCACTAGACATCTCGTCCATATCAACAATCTGATTCTACATAATTCATCAACCAAGATTAAAGATAGAAATTTGGCCAACTTGGCAAAAAAAGGCATGCAGGTTATTGAATTGAAAAGAAGACATGGCTTGAATTGAAAAGAAGACATGGCCCAAGATGTAAGGAAACAAGTTTTTCATAGCAAAAAAACGCAAACGAACTTACAGCAACAGGCGGCAGCCTAAAAGAGAGGATGAGATCCGAGAGTAGCTTCGGCCTTCGAGTTCCAAGAATGAACAAAAAAGGCGATTCTGAGAGAGTTAAAGGGCGATAGTTGAGAAGCTATCAGTGAAGCCTGCGGCAAGACTGAAGGGCAAGAGAGATTACCTGCGTGAAGAGAGGATGAGAGCCGGGACTCGGGAGTAGCTTCGGCCTTCGAGTTCGAACCCTCGCCTCGTGGCTTCGGCGACAGTGTTGCGTAAGTGAATAGACGAATGAAGTGAGGGACGTATGTTATGTAGGGCAAAAAAAAAAATTAGGTAGGGGGATAAAATACCGAAACTGCCCCCTTCGTATTTGTTTCTAGCGGGAACGTGGTCCTTACCGTTGGCCAAAAGGTTTATGACTCCATTAATGGATAACACCCATTTTGCTGGAATTCTGCTCAAATCCGGCATAAATACTGCTGTCAAAGGCAAGATTTTTAATAGGAACAGGTTTATAACTAAAATAAGTAAATAGAGCTTAATACGAATATAATTTAAATATGAGTAACTACATGATTAAAATAATATTTTCTGAGAAATGAAAATCATTTTTATGTTTTAAAATCAGTTTTACATTTTCTAAAGAAAACGAAAAATTAAACTATATTTTTTCTTTAAAAAATGTAAAAACTTATTATGTTTTAAAAATTAAAACTATATTTATTTTATTTTCTCATTTTTTATTTATGCACACAACACAAGCACCGAAGCCACGAGGCGATGGTTGGAACTCGTAGGCCGAAGCTACTCTTAAGTTCCACCTTTCATCCTCTCTTAACACAGATAATCTCTCTCGCCCTTCAGTCTTGCTACAGGCTTCACCAATCGTGATTCATACTTCTCACATCTTGGCCTTTAACTCTCTTAGGATTGCCTTTTTTTGTTCATACTTGGAACTCGAAGGCCGAAGTTACTCCTCGCTCTCATCCTCTCTTTCAGGCTACCGCTCGAAGCTGAAAGTTCGTTTGCCTTTTTATGCTCTGAAAAACTCGTTTCCTTGCATCTTGGGCCATGTCTTCTTTTCAATTAATTAGGCTACTTTGAATAGAAGCAATAAGACCTATTCTGAAATCAAATTAGGCCACTTCTAAGTGGTAGTAAGCTGTATTTTTTAACCAAAAATCTAAAAACTAATGGGCAACTCTGAAGAGGAGCCGTAAACCCCATCCAAAATAAAACTACTAAGCAACTCTGAAATGGGTCGTAAGCTCCTTCTCAATTAAAATCATTGAGCAACTCCTAAATGGAACCTAAAGCCCCAAACTAAAAAAACATAATGAGCAACTCCTAAAAAGAACTATAAGCCCCAAATTAAACAAACAAACCATGATAACTTCGAATGGAAGCAGTAAGATGTGTTTTAACTTAAATTGGACTACTTCTAATAGAAACTGTAAGCCCCAAACTTTAAAAAACTTAAAAACAAAAAAATGTATCTGTCTTCAGCGACGGTTTGACGGGGGTAATAAATTTGAAACTAAATTCAGCTCACAAACAATGAATATCGTGTTTGGTGCAATATTAAAATTTATTCTCAAATAATCTTTTGTCCGCAAGGGTAAAGAGAGGGTAGTTGAGTGATTAAAACTATCCCTTTTATAGATGCACTAATGGTAGCTGAATGATTAAAGTCTAGCGATTAGGTATATCCTAAAAAAAAATAATAAGGGTAGGTATCCCCTCTCTCTATACCTCTTCTACATAATTTTATTTTATTTTTTTATAGGGGATACCTAATCTCACTTTAATCACTCAACTACCATTAGTGCCTCTATAAGATGGGTTACTTTAATCACTCAACTACCCTCTCCTGATTCCCCTCTCTATTTACGAAACCCTACCTAATCACTCAGGAGCTCCCTTCTCTATATGCGAACGCCTCCACCCTCCGACTTTGGAACCTTGCGGCTGCCTACAGGACCCCGACACCCTGCCCTACTCGAACCAACATGCAGATCTCGTTGAACTCCAATTTCGACCTTATGTCGTTTGTGCGATCTAAGCCGAACAGAGCAGCTCCCCCAGGCCACCAGCCCCTTTTTTTCCTTTCCTCTCAACAAGCAGGTATACTCCCTCTCTTTTCTCTCCTTTTTCCTTTCCTTCCTTACTTTATTTTCTTTCTTCTTTCTTTTTCTCTTCTTCTTCCCTCCTCCGTATCTTTGCAAGCTTCAAACTGGTTAGCAAGATTCTCTTAAATTTCCTTCAAAACAGTTTCTTTTAGACGCAAAGATTTTTCACTCCATTTCCAATTCACTTTGAATGCAAAGTTGTTCTTCTTGTGTGAGTGCAGAGCTCCCAGTAGCGCGGAGGCACTCGCTCCAGTGATTCCTTGAGAAGCACCGGAAAATGTAATTTAAAATTTAAATTATCTAGCTCCATTGTTTTTCTTTGATTTTAGGACAATGACCAATTTGCTTATTAACAAGTACTATGGCCTTAAAACTACATGGTTTGAAATTTCTAAAGATCTACTCGCATGAACTTATTTTTGCTGCTATTTCTTGCTTGGCATAGGCTATAAGATTGTGCAGCACCATGAAATTCGAAATCCTAAAGCTTCGAAGAAAGAAAATGCAAAATTATGTTTGTCAAAATGCAATGAGTAACCTCTATGCTGACCGCTATGGTCCATCCAAGTTTAGTTGTAGCAGTTCAATTGATCTTGGTTTGGAGGTTCTGGATTAATTAGAATCATAGTGCAAATTTTCGGGTAAATTCCTATGTTAGAAAGGCATAATTCCAATATAATTTTTGGTATTTACTTTTTTATATATTGAGTTTATCTATCCTAAAAAAAGGTTGGATCCGCCCCAAGCGAGGGCGAAGGCTTGGTAGCAACTAGTGAGTTTAACAACTTTTGCAAAGGTTAACGAGATTGGTGGCATGGTGAAAGGGGAACAAATATTCTAAAGGACGGATTTTTTTATTATTGGGATATTTTGAATGTCATGAATGTAAATAGTAAAATTTAGGTAATAGATATATAAATTTTAATATTTGTGATGCTATGTATGTAAATCCGCCTTAAATAAATAGTTAAAAATATGTTAAGGTTATATTTATAGACAAAAGGCGAACAAAAATTTTCATAGTAAGCAAAAATATTTATTGAGGTGAGGAATAGTTTCGTCAAATATGAACAAATTTCAGGACACAATGAAAAACCAAATATTCTCAAAGTATCAAACATATTTTCTCTAAATAAAACATTATGCTCAACAACTCAAGAAATCATAAAGAAAAAAAAAAGACAGTTTTAATTCCAACAGAATCTTAATTGTATTGTCGAGGGCAATTATCTTGGATTCTCGCTTGTAAAATTATGATCTAATTTCAAAACTGATGCGCTGCATCAAAACGCCGACTAGTATATTTATCATAATATTACTTAGTTATCTTAAGCATCTTTTATTTTATTAAGTAATTTTGTGAAGCAGCTTTCCGTTAGCATTGTTGCTGCTCCACCTTCTTATTTTCCATATTTAGGCGAGTAGTACCTGCGGCTCACTTGGAGCAGTAGGCAATTTTAGTAAGAGCCAGTTTTTGTCTCTTAGGATGCTTGTTTATCTCCTCCCGGAGAGGATGAAGAAGGTATTGAATGAAATAGTTTCTCAGACCTTTGCCTTGGTAATATTGCTGTCCTCCTGTTGTGTTTTTAGCTTTGTGAACCTGCTTCTTCCACCGTATACCACATCAGCTTGGTATCAGAGCCGGAGGCTTGGAGAGATGGCAGAGTCCAGCAAGCGTGTGACAAGCGAGGATGACCAAAGTCTGGAGGCACTTTGGGCTGCACACGCTGGAGTGGAGAAACGATTGGATGATATGGCGGCGGCGATAGAACGACTCACTACCGCCTTACGCCGTGATCCGCCTATCCGAACTGATGTTCCTGTTCGGGCTGGGAGACCAATTCCCCCTGTACTGACACCAGTCGGCGGAGGAAGAGGTTATCCGAACAGAGGACGACGACGAACTACACTGGTTCCAGATTGGTCCGAGACCGAAGACGAACGAGACTGCTTCATTCCGGACGACTTTTCGGACACTGACATAGACGTGATCGAACGACGACCCCGTCGACACTTGGGACGTGAACGACATCACGGTGAGTTTCGCGTAAAACTTGATATTCCCTTCTTCGATGGCAGGTTACACATCGAAGATTATCTCGACTGGGAGCGGTCGGTGGAGAACTTTTTCGATTATATGGAGATCGAAGCCGAGAAACAGGTAAAGTATGTTGCCTGTCGACTCAAAGGAGGCGCGAGCGCCTGGTGGTCTCAGCTGCTGCAAACTCGGCGAAGAGAAGGAAGGGGTCCAGTTCGGAACTGGATGCGGATGAAGCAGTTGCTGCGGTCACACTTTCTTCCTACAGATTTTGAACAAATGCTGTATTTGAAGTATCAACATTGTGTACAAGGGCAGCGCACTGTTAGTGACTATACCGAGGAATTTTACCGCCTGTCCGCTCGCAATGATCTAAACGAGACTACCAATCAGTTGGTAGCCCAATATATCAGAGGATTGAAAGATAGCATTCAAGATAAGTTAGAATTAAACTCGGTTTGGTCATTGTCACAAGCAGGTAATTTTGCATTGAAGGCTGAGATTCAGCTTACCAGACAACTACGAAGTCATTCGCATAGACGCTCTTTTGTGGAACTGGGAGCAGAAGTGGCAAAACAACCGTCCCCTGCCTTTCGCAAACCTTCACCGTTAAATGATGGTGGCGGTTTACTAACTCCAGGAAAGCCAAACACTGATCCAAAAGCTCCCAATAAACCGAAGTTTCCTCTTAAAGAAAATCCATATCCACGACCGCAGGGTCTTAAATGTTTTAGATGCTTTCAACCCGGGCATAAGTCCAATGAATGCCCGAATCGGCAGCAGCTCCAATTACTTGACGGTGAGGGGGAATTCAATCTCGAACAGCTGGAAGAGGAGGAAAATGTAGATGTAGAGGACGTTGTGGGCGATGAAGGGGATCCCCTGATATGTGTTTTGGAGAAATTACTCTTAGCCCCGAGACAGCAAGGAGATTCACAACGGCATGCCATTTTTAAAACCAAATGTACCATTGGCGATAAGGTTTGCGACCTACTCATCGACAGCGGGTGCACTGAAAATGTCGTTTCACGCGCCGTTGTTCAAGCCTTACAACTTAAGACTACGAAGAACCCGCATCCCTACAAGATCGGATGGGTTAAAAAGGGAATGGAGATCGTAGTGACAGATATGTGCCGGGTACAATTCTCCATTGGCAAGCATTATAGCTGCGAAGTGTTATGTGATGTGGTGGAGATGGACGTGTGCCATCTAATTCTTGGTCGTCCGTGGCAATTCGATGTAGGTGCTATATATGATGGCCGCGCCAATACGTATGCTCTAGACTGGAAAGGGAAGCGACTTCGATTGTTGCCTCACTCTGCGGGTTCAAAAGACTCCACTGCTAATGTTCGGCCAGCATTGCATATAGTTACGGGCAGTGCCTTATTGGCACATTGGAAGGAGGAAGTGCCACTGTTCGCATTGGTGATCAAGGAAGAGGCTACCGATAGTGCATCTGGATTTGATAAACCCGCCATTGATTCTCTGTTGACACAATTCCGGGATGTCCTGACAGAATCTTCATCTCCGACATTACCGCCCTTGTTGGCCTTACAGCATCAAATTGATTTTGTTCCTGGATCCACATTACCTAACCTACCGCATCATCGTTTAAGTCCGAAAGAGCATCAGATTCTGCAACAATTAGTTGATGAATTGCTGAAGAATAACTTGATTCAACCCAGCTTAAGTCTGTGTGCAGTGCCGGCACTCTTGGTACCCAAGAAAGATGGAAGTTGGCGGTTATGCATTGACAGCAGAGCAATTAACAAAATCACCGTCAAGTTCAGGTTCCCGGTGCCGCAAATAGAGGAGCTGTTGGAGAAGCTTGCAGGAGCCACTATATTCTCTAAACTGGATCTCCGTAGTGGATACCACCAAATCCGCATCCGGCCAGGTGACGAGTGGAAGACTGCCTTCAAGACTCGCCATGGGTTATATGAGTGGAAGGTAATGTCATTCGGATTGTGTAACGCACCTTCGACCTTTCTGCGGTTGATGAATGAAGTCTTAAAACCATTTCTTAACGTCTCTTGCATTGCATATTTCGACGACATACTCGTCTTTAGTCCTACGCTAGACGATCACCTGCGGCATTTGGCAGAAATATTTCTTGTTCTTCGGAAAAATCAGTTATATTTGAACCCAAGTAAGTGTGACTTCGCCGTCTCTACTGTTCATTTTCTTGGTTTTATCGTGTCAGCTGCAGGAGTTCAAGTTGACACTCGCAAGGTGGAAGCTATACAGAACTGGCCAACGCCAAACTCATTCACGGAAGTCCACAGTTTTCATGGTCTCGCGAACTTTTATCGCCGGTTTATCAAAAACTTCAGTACAGTTATGGCACCCATTACTGATTGCTTGAAACTTAAACATTTTCATTGGGGCAGTGCGCAGATTGATAGTTTCGCAGCTATAAAGGAGGCCTTATCTACCTCACCTGTGTTGGTATTACCCAACTTCGAAAAACCATTCCAAGTGGATATTGACGCTTCCGGGGTGGGTATCGGGGCTGTTCTAAGCCAGGAGAACAAACCGGTAGAGTTTTTCAGCGAGAAATTATGTCCGTCGCGGCAGAAATGGAGTGTTTATGAACAAGAGCTATATGCGGTGGTGAGGGCATTGAAGCAGTGGGAACCATACTTGCTCCATTCAGAATTCATCCTGTGCAGTGACCACCGAGCGCTGCAATTTATAAATCAACAAAAGCACATCAACAGGATGCACGCCCGCTGGATCTTATTTCTACAACGGTTTTCTTTTGTGTTACAGCACAAATCCGGCACTCACAACAAGGTGGCGGACGCTCTGAGCCGGAGACCATCACTGCTCGTTCAACTGCATACCGAAATTACGGGGTTGGAGTGTCTAAAAGAGTTATACGCCACGGATTCAGATTTTTCGAAGATTTGGGAAGATTGTTCCAATGGGAATGCCTCACATGAATTTACTATTCGGCATGGATTCCTCTTCCGCCAAGAGCAGCTATGCATTCCCGAGTCATCTTGGAGACCGCAGCTCATCAAAGAAGTCCATTGCGGTGGACTCGCAGCTCATGTGGGACGGAACAACACGTATCTTCAGCTGCAATGTAGATTCTTCTGGCCACATTTACATAGAGACGTGATGAGGTTTGTTGAACGGTGTCCCATCTGCCAAAGTTACAAAACCGGTGGACAACTCAGTGGCTTGTATCTCCCGTTATCCACGCCGACCACTATTTGGGAAGATTTGAGCCTTGATTTCGTGTTGGGATTACCTCGTACTCGGCGTGGACACGATTCGATCATGGTGGTGGTTGATCGATTTTCCAAGATGACCCATTTCATCGCTTGCAAGAAGACATTCGATGCCTTAAATGTCTCACGTGTTTTTTTTACGGAGATCGTTCGATTACATGGCGTTCCTCGGAGCTTAACATCCAACCGTGATGTTAAGTTCATTAGCAATTTCTGGAAGGAATTATGGGCAAGGTTACACACGGAAATCAAACTAAGCACAGCTTATCATCCTCAGACGGATGGACAGACCGAGGTTGTGAATCGAACACTTGGAAATCTTCTCCGCTGTCTATCGGACACTTGGAAATCTTCTCCGCTGCCTAGTTCAAGACCACCCGAAGTTATGGGATGAATTCTTGGGTCAAGCAGAATTTGCTTACAATAGCATGACCAACCGATCCACCGGGAAAAGTCCTTTTACCGTGGTTTATACTAAACATCCAAATCACACTGTCGACGTGGCCGTGCTTCCGCAATGTAACAGCAAACCGACAGCCGAATTTGATGAACAATTCTCGCAGATGATTCAAGAGGTGAGACGGAAGCTTGAAGAGTCCAATTTGAAGTATAAGGAGGCCGCAGACAAGCACCGCAAGAAACGGGAGTTCAAAGTTGGAGATCTAGTTATGATTCGTGTAAGGCGAGAACGTTTCGGCCAAGGATCCTATTCCAAATTAAGCCCCCGGAAGATTGGCCCGTTCTCCATTCTTAAGCAGATAATCCTAACACTTATGTATTGGATTTACCCAACCACTACAATACTTCCAACACGTTCAATATAGGCGATCTCACAGCATATCACCCACCGGACGCGGAACCAACGAATCTTTCATCTTCAGATTCAGATTCTTCTGTTAGCGGGGGAGAATGATGCGGTGCATCACGTCGCCGACTAGTATATTTATCATAATATTACTTAGTTATCTTAAGCATCTTTTATTTTATTAAGTAATTTTGTGAAGCAGCTTTCCGTTAGCATTGTTGCTGCTCCACCTTCTTATTTTCCATATTTAGGCGAGTAGTACCTGCGGCTCACTTGGAGCAGTAGGCAATTTTAGTAAGAGCCAGTTTTTGTCTCTTAGGATGCTTGTTTATCTCCTCCCGGAGAGGATGAAGAAGGTATTGAATGAAATAGTTTCTCAGACCTTTGCCTTGGTAATATTGCTGTCCTCCTGTTGTGTTTTTAGCTTTGTGAACCTGCTTCTTCCACCGTATACCCCATCAAAAACCTAGCGACATTTTTGAAAAAAAAAATTTAAATTTAAATCCTCTGTATCAATATACAATCATAAATATATTTTTAAAAGGCAGCTTGGTCTTCAAAGTTGATTATACGTCAACATCAAGCAGGTCTAGGTCGACATTTTCTTGCTTCCAGTTCATTGCACCATCTTCCATGCCTTTCTTAGTTTTTAAACAAAGATCAAAAGATTATTTAAAAAAAAGTTCCCTCAACTATTTTTATCCATAAAACCTCTTAATATGCCTCTCCATAAAATTCATGCCAAAATCTAGTTATTTTTTTAAAAAAGAAGCATTTTATCAAACACAATGAGAGCACATTAAGTACAATTCATTTCAGCTGGGGCCTGATATCCGGACCACAGATTGTTTTTAAACTTGTTTTTAAAGAGAAAAAATCTCTAAATAGATCTGTAAAGTTTGTCAAAGAATGGAAAGGTTTTTAAGCTAATTATAGCTGTTAATAAAATCTTATCAATTTTATTGTCGAGTTACAACAAATAATCTACAAGAATTTGATTAGAAAGAGTTTGAACTTCATCATAATTAAGACTGAAAATTATAAAAAAATAAAAATTAATTTCAGAATGGGTAACAGAAACATTCTCCCTAAACGAAGGATGTAAAGCTTGATTTTTAGAGAAATTAACTCTTTCCACATATTGGATAGTATCTATTGAAGCTCTTACAGCCATAGGGTTTTCATGATATCAACATGAAAATTTCTCAAGGAAATTTCTGATTGTGAAGGGGGAAGAAGAGAGTCTAATCAATAGGGATGCTCATTTCATGAATTGCTAAAAATATGCAAACGAAAAGGTCTTACCATAGTTTAATGAGAAATACCTTAAGATGAAGTGAACCCGAGCAGGCGAAGTACGAATCCAAGAAGGGAACTGCGAATTCGAGCAGGAGAACCGCGCGCATCCAAGCAGGTGAAGCAGATGAACCACTGAATCGAGAAAAAAGAAATTAGGGCGTCGCATCTAAGCTGGTCCCCGCCCACCTGTCACCGTCCCCCGCGTCAAAAAAAGTTTTTTTTTTTTTTTTTTTGGAGAATTAAAAAAAAAATTTGGGAGAATCAAAAAAAAATTTTGTTTTGGGAGAAAAAAAAAAAGTTAGGTATGCTCGATAAAGAAAACGACAAAGTTTTAAAACGAAATGGTTTTTTTTTTTTTTTTTGGGAAAAATTGGGGCTTAGCCTTGATGAAATGAGATTACAAAAGACTACAAAAAAATGATATGAAGTAAATACAAGTAAACTTCATCAAAAGAAGGGTAAGAAAAAAAAAAAAGATCTACAAGATCAACAATAAAGACCACCTAGAAAAGAGAAAAACTTCCAAACCGGTGGGCTTAGGTTAAATTGAAATCGACAGCAGGCTAACAGAATCAAAGCAATACATGCTCAAAGCCCACTAGAAGCAGAATAATAGCTCCGGTTGCCAAAACAAAACCTAAAGCAAACAGCAGGTTGCAGCAAGTGCCATCCAGATGCCAAACAAAATTGAGACAGATAAGTTGTTCCGGCCATCCAGGGGCAAGGGACCAAGAGCCGGTTCCGAACATCATTGCCCAAAAACTTTAAATTTCAGCCAAACTTCGGTGCTGCAGATAGAAGCATGTAGGGTACTTGTTTTGCAACTGAACAAAATGCTTCCATTTTTTTGTCTTTGTTGTGATAGCAAAAGAAATTTTTTGAATGATAGTATTGGAAGAGCCTTGAAAAACACCGAAACGCCTATCGTTTCTTTCCCTCCACAAGTAATATACCGTGCAGCAGATAACAAAAAAACAAAAATTCTTCTCAAAATGATTGATCTGATGCATATCTTCAAAATACTCAAAACCTGAAGCAAAGAAGGCCTAAAAAAGAAACTTTCCAAAGATGGAAGAAGAGTGGAAAGCACCCCAAAAGAAAAATTGCTGAGGAAGAAAATATGCAAGACCGATTCATCCTCCCCCAACAAAAATTGCAGTTTTTTTGAATGTCAATCTTCCTCTTGCTTAAAACATCAATAGTTTTAAGCCCATCACAAACAGTCAACCAAGTAAAAGAGGAATGTCTAAGAGCATAGTGCTTACCCCATCCACATAATAGACCGAATGAGTGTCACACTAGCATCAGTCATAAATTTTTTATTGTCAAACGAAATGGTTTGACAATAAAAAATTTATGACTAATGCTAGTGTGGCGCTCATTCGGTCTATTATTCTGATGGTGTATGTGACTTGGATTTAGTGGTGTGTATGCGGGTATGCGGGTTGGGTGGCGCCCATCACGTTCAGTCGACAAGTATGTTGTTATACCGAACATCAATGAGTGAGCTGTTATCTTTCTACCTGACTCGTCAGTCGTGAGCTCTCATCATCACAACTTGCGACATAAAGTATATGCAAATTTATGTCAGTTTTTAAATTTTTTATAGTATCATTTATAAAAAAAAAATATCATCTATAATATATATTAAAATTTATGTATATTTATAAAAAGTGAAAATAAAAAAATAAACTTAAAAGAGAAAACAAAAAGTTTTTTTTATTTTTTATAGTATCATTTATTTAAAAAAACTCCAATATTATTTACCACAAAAAGAAAGAAATCAAGTGGTTAGCCATTTTTTATAAATATATATAACAATAAGAGCGACAATATTCATCCTTTATCCCACTATGTGGGGTTGGCTACATGAATCTTTTTTCTTCATCGTGTCCCGCTAAAAGTTAAATTCTCATTTAAATCTAATAAAGAAATATCATTTCTAATATTTTCTAACCAAATCTTTTTAGGTCTACCTCTACCCTTCTCAACATAAGTCAAATCTAATGCATCTACTTTCCTAACCAGGTCATCCGAAGGTTGTCGGTTTATGTGACCAAAACATCTAAGGCGGCTCTCAATAATCCTATTTTCCACTGGAGTTACTCCAACTTTTTCACATATATGCTAATTTTGTATCTTGTCTCAAAGATTAAATCCACTCATCCACCTGAGCATTCTCATCTCTGCAACATGCAACATAATATTATGCTTATCTTTTTGTGGCCAACATTCTGCACCAAAAACCATTGCAATTCTAACCACCATCTTATAGAATTTGCCCTTAAGTTTGAGGGGGACTATCACACAACTAGCCCGATGCATTCCTCCACCTCAACCATCCAACTTGAATTCTACTAATAATGTCTCCATCTATTTCATCATCACTCTAAACAATAAATCCAATATATCTAAAACATGTACTCTTATTATTGACTTGATTACCCAAAGTCACAATCCCCCCACTAGAACTATTATTATTAAAATTACATTCAATATATTCATTTTTAGATATATTCAAATGAAAGCCTTTAGACTCTTATGCTGACCTCTGTAATTCAAGTTTAACTTCAACTCCCTCTCTAGTCTTATCAACAAGAAGAATATCATTAGCAAAAAACATGCACTAGAGTTCAACCTCTTGCAAATTGTCTAGTGAGAACATCCAAGACTAAAGCAAAAAGATATGAGCATAAGACTCCTTGATGTAATCTAATTCAAGTAGCAGCTCTTGTATACATATCTTTAATAACTTGAATATAAGCATTATTAATCTCTTTCTTTTCTAGAACTCTCCATAGCACTTCTCTTGAAACTTTACCATACGTTTTCTTTAGATCAATAAATATTATGTGTAAATCCTCCTTATTCTCTCTATACTTTTCAAATTCAGCTCAAAAAAAAATAAATTCAGCTCTATTCTTCTCCATCAAACATCTCAATAAATGTATAGCTTCCATAGTAGACCTACTCGGCATGAATATAAATTGATTTTGAGAAGTTTTAGTGTTACGCCCCAACCTATGCTCCATAACTCTCTCTTATAGTTTTAAAGTATGACGCATTAACTTAATTCATCTATAATTTGCACAATATTGTGCATCACATTTATTCTTAAAAGTGGGAATCAACACACTTATTCTCCACTCATATGACATCTTATTAGTTTTCAAAATAATATTAAAAATTTTAGTAAGCCAAGAAATTTTTTCTTCTCCTAAGCATTTCCACACCTCTATTGAGACATCATTAGGTCTAACAGCTTTTCTATACTTCATTTTCTTTAAAACCTCTCTAACTTTAGTTTTACTAATATGTCAATAAAAATAAAAATCTTTATTTTCATTTTGGGTGCTAAGGTCACAAAAGCCAATATCATTCTCATAATTTTTATTGAAGAGTTTATAAAAATATCTCATCCACTTTTGTTGAATATCTTTAGCCTTTCTTAGTATCTAATATATTATATAAATCATTAAAAGCTAAGGATCGTAGTAGGCGACGGGGTCGAAAGGATTGTAGTAGGCGATGAGGTCGGAAGGACCGTAGTTGGCAGGAGACAGGGGTCAAAAAAGTTGTTGTCTAACAATGAAGGTCGGAAGGATCTTAGTAGGCGACGGAGGTTGGAAGGACCGTAGTCGATAGGAGAATGGGTTAAAAAGATTGTTGTCTGGTGGTGGAGGTCGAAAGGATCATAGTAGGCGACGGAAGTCAAAAGAACCATAATCGGCAGGAGACAAGGGTCATAAAGACCTTTGTCGTAAGGTGGTGGTCCGACGGAAGTCTAGATTTAGACAGTGGTCCAGCAGAAGTCCGGTGTCAAGCAGTGGTCCGGCAAAACTCCAGGCATCAGTGGTGCTCTAGCGAAACTTCGGGCGTCCAGCAGAGGAGGAGCTAAGGGGCAAGACTAATCTCTGATCTCTCTCTTAATCTCCTACTTGCACCCCTCTTTCAAGAGAAAGGAGGGCTCTATTTATATATCTTATAGGGTGGCTTGGACCATAAATAGGAGAAAGATCAAGGGTATATTGGAAGTGGTATGTATGGACGACCGATGTTGATTCTCTTGATCATGGACCGTTTGTTGAACATTTGGACATTTTAGTGACATCATAATTCAATGATCTTAGGCTCGTTGGTATTGTCTCGTCGAGCCGTTCGATTTGACTATAAAAAGGTCACGTTTGGAAATCGTTTGGTAATACAAATTGTGGTTTGAACCCTCCAACAACGCTTCGGGTCCTTGATTTGGACCCATTTGGGCTCAGATTGAGTCAATTTTGGCGTCGTTGGGTTTGTATTCTCGAGAAGTTTAGTTCAACTATAAGTTTACTAAAATTAGAGTTTGGATGATCCTAAATTTAATTTTGAAAGTTTCCCGATTGATTTTTCTTTGAGATTTGTGCACAATCATTATAATTTTTTGATGTTGTATCAACTATATATTTAAGTTTATAATTGTACTTATTTATAATATCATTTATATATAAAAAAAGGAAAACTTAAAAAGAGATAAAAAAGTTAAATTAAAATTTATTTGACAATTTTTATTTATAAATATATAATTTAATTAAAATTTATGTATATTTATAAAAAATGAAAAAAAAAAAAACAAAGAACTAAAGCCCTACATGGGGTCCTAGTTGGGTACCCATGCTTTACTCGGATGGGCTTCGCCCACCCACGGGCACCCATGGTGACTTTTGGGATGTTGTACCCACCTATAATCCCCCACTTTTCATGCTTTTTGAATGAAATCTGTCACTGATTGATGACCTTGAGGCTTGTTGTACTTTGCTCTTATTGCAAACTTTCAAACCGCTATCATAATTTATCATAGTCGCATCATGGTTAAGAGCTACACACTACATAGTGAGGAATGCAATAATATAAGATATACGAAGATTAATAATGTAAATCGATTTATCCCCTGATGTTGAGCACCCACCCACAAGGCCATGGGCGTACAGTATATGGGTGTGTGTGGGCATGGATATCCAATGCAGGGCTCTGCAAAGAACCACTTGATTTTTTTTTTTTTCATTTTTTTGATTTTTTATAAATAATGTTTTTGTTTTTTTTTTATTTTTTAAATATACATAAATTTTAATATATATTAATATCTTTATAAGTAATATTTTTGTTTTTTATTTTTAAATATTTATAAATTTTAATATATATTAATATCTATAAATTT
Organism: Dendrobium nobile; assembly: GCA_022539455.1. Taxonomy (NCBI): domain Eukaryota; kingdom Viridiplantae; phylum Streptophyta; class Magnoliopsida; order Asparagales; family Orchidaceae; genus Dendrobium; species Dendrobium nobile. The sequence continues at coordinate 5,676,113 of CM039727.1, forward strand.
TAATATATATGATAAAAGATATTTTTATATATGTAGTCCCAAGAGAGCTGCCGACTGTCCAGTGTCAGCCGTGAATTTAGATCACCGGCCCAAATCAAGTCACATACTTGATCCACATAACCGACCAAGGCCAATCATTTTATATGCTAACAACTGGCATCACTCATAATTTTTTTTATTTTGATTTTGTTTTTGGCTAATTAATTATTAAACGATTTTCTTTTAAAAATTTGACCTAAAGAAAATTCACTTACGAGGTTGATTAATTTGGTAACTTCTCTCAGTTATGTTCTTAGAAAAGATTAGAGTCATATTTCATCATCTATATCCCAAAAGGGATTCCTTCATTGCATAGCCCAATGCTTCTATTTATGCTATCTTTCAATTATTATTGCATGGTTAGGATAAACACGAATTTAATTACCTTCAATTAGGAGTGTCAACATTTGACACAACTTGAAAATCGTCTCAAAAATTTTGGATTAGGGTCAAACCATTTGTGAAATGGGCTGGATTCAGGTTCAACAAACAGTCTTCACTTCGATGACGTTCCTTCCTTCCTCTTGTCCAGCTTTTCCTCTTATCCTGTCTCGCTTGCATATCGCTCTAACCATGAACTCATGATCCCAGTTTGCCCTTCCCAAAGCCACCGTCACACTCACACCGAAGTAGGCAGACACGTCGCAGCAGGCGCTCAGTTTGAACCTAAACATCTCCACGGGTAGGGTCCAGGTTGAAATAACTAACCCGCTTGCAAAAATGGGTAGGGTTCGGGTTAGGACAACTAGTGACGGATCAATTTCGAGTTCGACCCAAATCCAACCCATGACCCGATTTTGATAGCCCTACCTGCAATAAATGTACAAATAATATTGCAAATCATTTGAAATCTTAGGCTTTGATAGTTCTTTGGTGACTACATCTACATGAACTTCACGTTTGTGGTCTTACGTCCTACAAGCTGTGTCACATATATATTATGAGTACAATATTTATGGAAAGTAAAAATATTAATGCACCATTCTGAAGAATGCTATGTCAAATTAAAAAAAAAAATTGAGAAATACCTGCTCTAATCACGTAGCTTTTGAAAAAAAATATTGAACTGCGCATTGTTTTCATTGCTTTCTAATACATATAATTTATTTATATATTTAAATAATTCATATATGTTAGTAATGCTTTAATGTTTGATACAATGATATCATTTTTTTTATATTAATACATTCAGAAATCCTTCATTTAGTTTGAATGGTCTTTATCCAGGGGTTTAGTGTTTCTGAATTATTTTGTATATCTTTGTTTGGTCAGAGGGGCCGTTGTCGGGAGGTCAAGGTCGACGCAATGTAGTTGGGTGATAAAGGTTGGCAATACCGTAGTCCCATGATGGATGTCATATAGACCGTAGCCGAGTGTTGGAGGTTGGACATACCATAGTTAGCAAGCAAAGGTCGAAGGGATCGTAGTCGATCGACGGAGGCTGGTGGGACCGTATTCAGGTGATCGAGGTCAAAGGGATCATTGTCGGGCGATGGTGGTTGGAGGGATTATAATCGATGATGATGGTCTGAGGGACCCCAATCAGGCGATTGAGATCAGAGGGATTATAGTCTAGCGATCAAGGTCAGTTGGATTGTAGTCAAGTGAAGGTGATCAAAGGGATGTCAATCGCCTGATTACAATTCCTTATAGTAGTGTTGCTCGACTACTATCCCTCTGACCTTCAAATATGTCATGTTTGTAGCTGAATTGAGCATATCAAAAAGACGAATCCAATGGGCGCAAGATCACTTGATTTCAACATCATTAAGGTTCTTACATACTAAATGAGCATTAGTACATTTAGCGCAAGATTTTACATGCATCTATATCAGTACATTTAGTTTGCATTCAGTATGCATGTCAATGTATTCATATTAGAATGCATGTCATTTTAGAGGGACTATAACAAATGCATGTCATAGAAGACTTGATAACGAAACAACTTTGCTAAAAAAATGTTGAAAATATAAGTAGGGTTGGTCACCTATCACAATTAAAAAACTTTGCTAACTTGACCAACAGATAAAAATGCCCTAAAGCGAGATATCTCTCTCCTCTTCTCCTCAGCTAAGACAGACATGCGGTACTTAAAATGGGATGGTGGAATGAGATATTTTAAACATATTTCATTGACATAGCATTGCAACGCTCGAGACCACAACACCACACCACTTGCTCAAAGCACTGTAGATAAGAGAATGGGACATTGTAGCGCCCAGCTCTATAGTGCCGCTGCACCCCCAATCTAGAACCCTCCAAATAAATAAGAAAGCACCATTACGCTCGCTAGTGAAGCACGACTGTGCTAAAAAAAATTCAAACATGGAAGAATTTTAATCCAATTTTATACGATCATTAAGGCTGTTAGCAAATCATCCATCTAATGCAAATGAGGGTCATTATATAAGCTAAAGATTGCTCATAGACTCACTAGGAAATGAGAGAGACCTCTAATTGCACAACAATTTCAACTAAAAGGGGTCTTATTTATTGGAAAAATAAGAGGGGGAAGCTATTAGAGGGAGGAGGATGCACAATGGTGATTGGTCATTGCTAAAATGTTGGCATGCTGACTCAGCCTCACTCTAAAAGGTTTAAGGAACTTGAAGTAGGCAACGAGTTAGGTTGGATTTGGCTAAGGAGCTTAGGCTCATTTGAGAGGTTTGAATGGGCTTAAGTCAATGGATTTGACCCACTTGGGCTAGTCCAAGTGGGTTGGGTCACCTAGGGAACTAGGTTAGGACCTTAGAAAGGGTTAAGAAAGATTTGAGAGGGTTTTGACCTAGGTTTGATTGGGTTTAACTCAAGTAACCTAAGAAGGATCATTTATTCTTTTTGGTCGAACTAAGGTTGACCATGGTCAATGGGGCTTAACAATGGATCAAGCATGATACCAAATGTTCTTAAAATTGATTAAGCTTAACACTACAGGAAAACTGCCCATTACCGGCGGAGTTCCGGCGGAATTGTTTCCGGCGGGTTTTCCGACGAATTTCCGACGGATAAAGAGCAAATTTTTCCGACTTATTTTTTCGACAGAATTTCCGACGGATTTTCCGGCGGATTTTTTCCGGCGGATTAAAATTTTTTTAGAAATAAATAATTTGATAAATTATTATAATCAATTTTAATATAATAAATAATTTACTAATAACTTCAATAATTTATTATAAAGTGTTTTAAAATAATATAAAAAGATAAAAAAATAATAATATAAAAAGTTACTAAATTAATAATTAATTTATTATAAAATTAATAACTTATTTAATAGTTAATTGAAATATTTTAATTTATTTATTTTTAAATAATTAAATTAAGTTTTCAATTTTATATATAAATTTAAAATAGTTTGATTCATGACATATTTTACTCCTCATCAAAGTGGAGTAAAATTATTAATATTTATACATACATAGTTTAATTAAATATTTTTATTTTAAAATATAACTTAAATTATTGAATTTAATAACTTAAATTATAATAAAAAAATTTATTATTTAAATTTTTTGTTAAATTATTGAATATATAACTTAAATTATTGAATGTATAACTTAAATTTTTTGAATATATAACTTAAATTATTATTTAAATTTATTATAACTTAAATTATTGAATATATAACTTAAATTTTTTGTTAAAATAAATTAATGATTTTATAATTAAGAGGATATAGGTTAAATAATATAAAAGTAACAAAAATAACAGTTTTCGATTTCAGACTAGTTGGCAGAAGACAGAAGCGCGTGAGAGAGGGGGCGGGCGGGGTTCGAATCCCGCCGAAGGCGAGCAGTGTTCGCGGTTCACACGGGCAGGCCGGTCAGACGGGTCAGGCGTTCGCGGGCAGGCCGGTTCGGCGGCTTTCACGGCAGGCCAGCTCCGCGGTTCACGCGGGCGGCGGGCTCAGGGTCCTGTGGACCTGTGGTCGTCCGCGGAACATGCGGAGCACGATATAATTTTTTTTTGTTTTGTTGGCATTCCGGCGCATTAAAATTTCGTCGGAAATTTCGTCGGAAATCTGCCGGAAATGTTTCGGTCGGATTTTTTAACGCCGGAAGTCTTTTTACGACGCGAACCAAACCGGCGGAAATATTTCCGCCGGAAATCCGCCGGAAATGCAATTTTCTGACGGATTTTTGGCCATTTTCCGACGAAAATGGCCGCCGGAAAATGACGTTTTTCCTGTAGTGTCATGTCAAGCTCACTACTTTGGATGGGATGAATTAGGTTTGATTTAGTGTTTTTTTATAATTTGGTCAGAATTTTAGTTAACCAATGTCAAAGGGGTTCGACCATGGGTCAACCATGAATCAAAGTGCTCTTAATATGGGTTCGGAACACCTAGACCTAATTCCCAAGTCAAATAGATATGATTAAGGTTAGATGTTTAGGCTTAAAAAAAGAGTTAGATGTTTAGGCTTGAATTTTAAGAATTTTGGGTTAAGGGGAGTTTGGTTAAACCCCTTTAGTCAAAAAGGTTTACCATAAAGGGGTTTATCATGTCTCTTCCAAGAATGAAATATATTTTAGAATTCTTGAAATAATCTCAAGTAAATGCTTTATTTACTAATGATTATTTGCTACAGCCACCAAAGATAATCAGAGCTTTTGAGGTAAACAATGAATTGAATGTAAAATGTTTGAGGATTATCTTTTGATGAGTGTTTTCAAATCATTAAACTCTCATCACATATTATATGCTCCATCATAATATTGACCACATATTCTATGTATGTTTAACGAATATTTTGCAAGAAAATTTTAAAGTGATGCATTCAATGCAAGTGCAATTGTTGAAGAAACATGACAAATACCTATGAATATCTCAATTTATCTACATATATCATGGCAATAGCTAATTGTTGTTTTGTGGACACATTGCGAGAGGGGGAGAGAGAGAGAGAGAGAGAGAGAGATAGCTTAGGGGGAGAGAGAGAGAGATAAAAAGATTGTGAGAGAGGGAGAGAGCTTAGGGGGAGAGAGAGAGAGATGTTAAAACTGTTAGCTTTATATATATATATATATATATATATTATAAAATTAATAATTAATTTACAAATATTTGCAGGATTGAAAACTAATTATTTAATTTAACTTAATTAATTATTTAATTTAAACTTAACATAATGAACTAATTAGTAAGTAAGTCAACATAAGTTTTTATTAGTTAATTTATTTAAATTAATTAAATTTACATTAATTAGTTAATTTAATTAAATTAATTAAATTTACATTAGTTATTCATTTTGTTAGTTAATTTAAGAAGTTAGTTAGTTAATTAATTGAATTAATTTAAATTTATTTATTAATTGTTTGCGACGGATTTGTGGCGAAAAATCTAGCGTAAATTTTTTTGACAAAAACTTCGCTACAAATCCGCCGTAAAAAATTCGCTGAAATTTTATGTCGCAAATCTGCCGTCATTTTAAACAAAAGAAAACTCGTCGTAAAGTCCGCACAAACTGTTAACTTTTATGTAGTCTCTCTCTCATCCTTTGTCTATATATTTCTTTCTCTTTACTCTAAGCTCAATATATAATATATATATTAATTGGGGCATTCAAAATGAACCAAATTATTTGAAGTATTCTGAATGCACCTAATTGTTAGGTGAATTTGCTAGTATTTAAATTTTAATTATTCTATGATCTTCTACTAATTCTGCCCATTAAAACCCTCCTTAAAATAACTCCTTTTTGTCTGAGCCTGCTCTCCTCCTTTTTTTTTTTTTATTATATATATATATATATATATATATATATATATATTTTTTTTTTTTTTTTTGTGTGGTGAGAAAATAGTAAAAATACTGTTCTTAGGCTAATAAAAATCCTGGTCCAGCTAGCATGCATGGGTCAATTAAGGCTTTAATTGCTTGTCAAGGGATTCAAATCAGGACTTGATGTTTGCCCAACGAGATGCTTCGCCAGTCCAGCTGTTCTTCCTCGAGCCTATACGAACACCCAATGTGCTCCGTCTCCTCTCTCCTCTCTCCTCTTCCTCTGCTTCCATCCAAAATCCTCAACCTGCACCTCTACTTTGATCCAAGCACGGGTGTCATGGCCTGCCCCACCTCGGCCCCTCCTCTGCTTCTTTCTCAAGGCAAGGCAAGACAAACGGTGCGGCGGTGCCAACGAAGTTGAAACTCCCGCGTCTGCTTTGCTCGACCTTAAGTTCGTGGTTCTCCTGCTTGGCTACTCGGATTCAGCGGTTTGTTTTCTTCGTCTGCTTGGACGCAGGATTCTCCTGCTCGGATTCGTAGTTCACCTGCTCAGATTCGCACTTCGCCTGCCCGAGTTCGTTGTTCTCCTGCTCGGATTCGCGGTTCTCCTGCTCGGCTGCCTCCGCTCGACCTTCAGGCTTCATCTTAAGGTATTTCTCATTAAACTGAGGTAAGACCTTTTCGTTTGCATCTTTTTAGCATTCCATGAAATGAACATCCCTATTGATTAAACTCTCTTCTTCCCCCTTCACGATTAGAAATTTCCTCAAGAAATGAACATCCCTATTGATTAAACATCAAATTCTTGTAGATTCTTTGTTGTAACTCGACAATAAAATTGATAAGATTTTATTAACAGCTATAGTTAGCTTAAAAACCTTTCCATTCTTTGACATACTTTACAGATCTATTTAGTGATTTTTTCTCTTTTACAAGTTTAATATCTCTCTGTGGTCCGAATATTAGGCCCCAGCTGAAATGAATTGTACTTAATGTGCTCTCATGGTGTTTGATAAAATGCTTCTTTAAAAAAAAAACCAACTAGATTCTTGCTTTCTTGTCTAGATAATTTAGTTTGGCATGAATTTTATGGAGAGGTATATCAAGATGTTTTATGGAGAGGTATCTTTTGATTTACTTTGGAATATTTTCAAATATTACATCGTAATTTTATTTATCTACATAATTTTATAAATATTATTTAAGGCTGATTTATATACATAGCATCACAAATATTAAAATTTATATATCTAATACCTAAATTTTACTATTTACATTCATGACATTCAAAATTTCCCAATATCGACAATTACAGAGCAATTTGAGTTATAGGGTATATAGACAAAATAGCTAAGGTTCTAAAATTTAAACAGTTTTAATTTAGGTGCTAATATTATGAATTATTAACAACTCAAAGCTGTTGGTAATTTAATTATTTTATTATGATAAAGAAATTATTCGAGTTTTAAATAATTTGATACTCGTAGAGTATATTCTCAATATTTTGATGAGCCCATCGAAATTATTCAAAATTGAAATTATTTGTGGAAGATGGTCTGAAATTTAAATTATATAGCATTTGACATTGAGTTGTAATTACTTTGCTATTATAATATAGCTTTTATGGTGGAAGTGGAGCATTGAATCGTTAGAGTTGTCATTAATCGACAACCGACGATCTTTTTTGGCGCTCTCCTTATGAGAGAGATGAGTTATGACTAAGAATGCATGCATATGCCTTGTCAGTGATAATGAGAGTCAGCGATGGTGATAATGATTGGAATTGATAGTGGTGGCCAAGGGGGCATCAATCAAAGTGGCAGATGAGCATTGATGATAGTGATGACTTCAACCTTCAATCGTGGTGGTCACAGTAGGTGTAACCAGACTAAGTGGGGACAATGATAATTAGCATTAGTGACAACAACAAACAACAATTTTATTGAGTACCATCATGTTTGGCCTTATTTGATGGCAATAGAGGCCAAAACATTGTTGCTATAGCGAGCATCATATTTAATAGTGATGATAGGTATCCAAATTAGTGACGGATAGCATCGTATCTGTCAGCAAACAAATTTATGGATTCCCTCCTCTACAATCCTTCTTGGGGCCTCTTTTCAAATCTACGCAAATGTGCATAAGGTGTGTGTAGAGAGAGAGAGAGAGAGAGAGAGAGAGTTTTAAGGATAAGATGCTTTTTCCGTGTAATCCTACTAGGAAAAAAAATAATAAAGATGTGCTTATAGTTATCCTAGACCCCAACTAATTGTTGAAAACTTATTGAAATTAAAAATTATATTACCCCTTATCTCATCATACATTGAAGACCTTTATAAATCTTCATTTAGGACCCTTTTTTTTTAATTTGAATGTTAAGGTATAAATTTAATATAGGAAAACTACAATCACACAAAATCTTTGCAATAACTTCAAATATTTTTACCAACTAATTTAATAAGTTGACACCTAACCTCCTTTGGATATTAGTAATCAGCTTTTTATCACATCATTATCATTTGAGGAGACATTATTTCCATGGATTTTTTCCCCCTAATGTTAGGCATTTTACTATAACTTCTCTATAGCTTTTTCTACAAGAAATGCTCTCAATTTATAGTACTTTACAATACAATTTTGAAATTTTTAGTAAATTTTGAAAAGTAACAATCATCATTATAAAAAATAATTATCTTGTATATATTTTGTATTATCTTATAAATCATAATACAAAGAACATATTACATATAATAAGGAAATTTCATAAAACTTTTAATTTATGAAATCCATATCCCAAATCAATAACATTGTAAATAATAAATTAATGCCTCTAAATGAATGTTTTTACTACTAAGAGCAAGCTTGTAAAAGAAGCAAGAGTAGATTATGAAGGTTCATGATACAGTTTAAGATATAAAACTTAGAATTTTTTTAATTTATTAATTTTGTTTTAAATTTCAATAATGATTTTAAAAAAAGTGTTAAAATGTTGTGAAAAATGATGAATTTATTTTTATATTTAAAATGAGTTAATATAAAATAATTATTTTTTTAACATATTTTCTATTTAAAGGAAACTAAGTGATCCCTAAAGATAATCTTTGCATGGAGCAAAGAACTGAGGTAGTCTTGGAGAAACTTATATAAATAGGTGTGTGGTTGTGACTTGCATGTGAGATGAGATTTTTGTTTTTTTTATCAAAAAAATTAAGCAATCAATCAAAATTTTAACTATTCAAGGTGTTTAAAAGAAGAGAGTATTTTTTTTGGTGTATTATTAAAGAAATATGAATTTAAACTTCGCATCCATATTCTCTTAGATGGCTATATTAGGAGGTTGATCAAATGAAAATGAAGATATTAAATGAATCTACATAACTAGTGAATATTAATCAACTTAAGCCATACAAACATTGTAGAGTGTCTGTTTCAAGAAAAATTACTACGTGCGGAGTCTGAATTTTGTTCGGACTCCAATCAGGTGGAGCCATATGATTTTTTTCTCTCTTGTACATAGTGTGTGTACAAGAGAGAAAATTAAAAAAAAGCCAACATGACTACACCTGATTGGAGTCCGGACGAAAAACTTTGTCCAAACTCTATAGGTAATAATCTCTCCCATTCTAGAGTAATCAAAAGCAAGTGAAATAGTCTTCAAAGGAACACTTCATCTCAGAAGAACATAACCCATGATATTGGACTATTGAATGCATGACCAAATGCTATTTAAAAGGCATTTGTTCTTGAATGCTGCATGATCAACTAACATTTCTCTTACTAACCCTGCAGTAGTCTGAAATGCATGAAATTCATCATACAACTTTCGAATCCTTAAAATTTGGTTTAAAGAGTTAGATGATGAGCATCTCTTTTTTAAAAAAAAAAAAAAAAATTTATTTTGAGCATGTACATAATTTGATCTTCATGGTATTTAGCTTTTTCTTTTAATCTCTAGTCTCTTAAAACCCATATAATCTTTCTCAACTCAGGTTGATGGTGTTTTCTTATAAAAATCCTTACGAGAGTGCAGAAATCAAACACAAATCTAATTAATCAATTTTATTCTGGCTTGTGGCATGCATCAAATCAAATTCAACCTGGCTCCATAATATAAATTTAAATTCAACACACTTTAAAATAGATTCTTTTTTAGGGGCCCAAAATATCAAGAGGAAATTAAAAAACAACAATATTTTGATTTTTATTTAAGTCTTTATGTGGGCAATTTTCTTAGTATTTTATATATAAAGAAGATTGTTAGCATAAATTTTTTTTGAATTAGAAATATTTGCTATCTAAAACTATGTCATAAATACTTTGTTAAATTATTATATTACCAGATTTGAAGATATAAATTTTTTTTGATGAATTTTATGTTAAAAATTAAATAATTAGAATAATTAATTAATATTTTATTATAATATCCTAATACGCTGCTATATAATTTTGTTTAAAATATTTCTCTTGTATCTTTAGAAAATGTAATTCATTTTAGAGTTTATAAAAGGGAATAAACTAACATAATGGGTTTAGCATTTACACTAGTAAATGGGTTATTAGCGTAAGGCCCCTAATTGGGTTGAACATCCTGCTGAAAGACGAGTCTTAGGTTTCATATTCATATTATATTTATAGTAAAAAAATTATTCATTATCATATAATATTTATAGTAAAAAATTTATCATATTTATTTATTCATGTAATATATCCTCATTATCGAGGATATTCTATTTTATTGTATTTCCATTATTATTTTATTTATTGACCTTTATATAGGCATATCTGTATTAGCACAAAATCATTCGAACAAAAATATAGCCTTTTAGAATTTCTAATATGGCAAAAAATAAGGATAATTTTGATGGGTGAAATTGATGGAGTAGAGTTGCTGAATTTTCAATAGCCCGTACGCGCATCTAGATTGAGAAATACGAGCAATTATTACGTCAGGTCACCTGACGCGTCCAGAGACAAATAATCACGTGGCACGTCACCTGAAACTTGATATTGAGCACTCAGTATTGCTCGGTATACGTCCGGATTTTCGATTTTTTTGTCCGGACGTAATAATTACTCGAGAAATACACACTCTACTCATGTAAGTAAATCATAGTAATATAAATAAGATAAAATGCTGCTGCTAATAACTTTTAAAATATTTATTAATTAAACTGATTAACTACTCATATCTATAAGACAAAATGATGCTGCTATCTGATTAACAGGCCCCATAGCTATTGACAAAGCTTGGAATTGTAGAAGCAAAGATATGAACTCTCTGCATAAATCATGACAATTGTAAAGGTACAATCGATTTATTTCAATTATCATTTTCTATTTTTAAGGTCTAAAGATTAAACAAGAGGCGGACCCATGCTTTGCCATGGTGGCCCAGTCTCAAAAAAATTAAATTCTCATTATGATTAGGATAAACAGCTACAGAGAGAGACGGCTTCTAATCACATTTTTAAGGGAATTTTTAGCTGTTAATCACAATTAAAATGAGATATTAGCCTTAAATGGGAAAATAGATTCCGACGAACACGCCACCATAATTAGCGCTGGACTTTAATCGCTCAACTATCATTAGTGCCTATATGCAGTTAATTAATTAATTATAAATTTGTGGTTCTTTCCGAGGAGAGGGAAAGAAGTCTAAATTTGTGGAAGAAGAAAATAAAAGATTAGGGGCTGTTTGGCAACCAGGATTTAATTTAGTAAATAATATTATAATAAGAATCTTATATTTATCATAAATTATCTTACAGGACTTAGATTTCCCTTATTTAAAGGTGAAATAACTGCTAAAAATTACTAAAAAACTACTAAAAACTTGCAAACAAACATAATGGCATAAGCTAGAATAGACATAACAAAATAATAGAATCCTAAAGACATAAAATAACACAAATATCTATCATAAAATCAAATCCAACACGTCTTAACATCATCAAGTCTTAGTGGAAAATTCATATGCATCACAAGGGTAAAATGGAATCAATACTTAAAGTTCTCAAGTATTTAACAAATAAAATAAAATCATAGTTAAAACTATACACTTGCATAACAATCCAATGAGATTTCAGGTCTGTTTGGATTATTGCAGATGTTTGTAAAAATAATTGTAGAACTACGTACTATAAAAAAATCTAATCTTTTTAAATCTATTGTGGGTATTATAGATTATTTCCCATTTGAAAAAAAATAGGACAATTCATTTTTTTTGAGCTACCACACTCTAGCAAATATGATTGTAAAAATTGCTTCACACCAAGAATTTTTAATAAGTATCAAGAAAGTTGTAACTAATAGAAGCACTTCAACTCTCAAAATATAAAAAAGTTGCCTTGCAAACCCTCCCTTAGCACTCCGCATAAATATGGAATAAAATAAAGTCATTTCCTAATTTTAGATATTTGAGATGGGTCATGATCTAATGTTCTCATTCTCAGTATTCCTAATGAAAATTTCATAAATTAATATCTTCAAACTTCAATAGTTCCAATGAAATTTTTATAATTTCATGCATAAAAATTTTGGAAGTTCATGTTTGTCATTCTAGTCCCCCTTTATTATTGATTTAGAATGATATGAAAGATTTCAGTAAAGCAACGGATCCGAACAAAAGATATTCTACAACATTAACCTACACAAAATGAACACTTATGTGATTTATCTTTCTTTTTATCGTAATCTGGAGTGATAATCTCAAGTTTAAGCAAATGCATGCTTCGAATGCAAGCAAGGAGGGAGATTTTCTCAACTTTTGCGACCATGCCAACGAATCATGCGTCGTACTCCATATTTGACAACAAAGATATATGTAACCTTTACACATCTAAATGACTAAAAATAGACATACAATTATTGTATCTGAGTAATTCTTACCAAACATTATAAATAAATAGGTATGAATTTTTATACTTGCCTCATGTCTGAGTGGAAAATCTATGTAGCATAGCAAGATAAGATTTTTTCCAATCTTTAATGTTCTGATCTAACATTTAGCTGAAAAAAATCATGCCCTGATTCAACATATACACTGTCATATGATTCAAATAAAGAAATTTTCTTTATGAAAACAAGGGGGAACATACAATTTTATAGCCTAAATACTAGATGTTTGAGATGCATCACCGTCCAATGTCCAAATTCTCCTTGCGAGTTCTAATAAAAAGCCCTTAAATGAAAATCTCAGGGGGGGGGGGGTGGCAAATTGATAATTTACTCTTAATTTTATTTATTTGCACCCACTGACCTATCTTTGCTCCTCATTTTATTTTTTTGCACCCGCCGACCTATCTTCAATTCTTCACTTAATTGATATCGCAGAACTTAATTTTGTATATCACAGAACTTTTCATTCATTTGAGGTGTTATATATATATAAGCCGGGCCGGAACTGTTCACCTTTCAGGGGCAATTGCCTTCTCTTAAAAAAATTATAATACCCTTTAAACAGGAGTGCTGAAGCAGAAAGAAAAATGCCCTTTAAACAAAAACAAAAACTCAAACTCAAGCTCAAAAAAAACTCTGAAAAAGACTGACACTCAAATCCTAAAGCCCCAGGCAAGCTCATAGCAGTTTAGGCTCCATATACTTGCAAACAAAACAAACAGAGCCCAACTCAGTACTCTAAATAAAATAGTAGTGCTAAAGAGAAGAAACAAAAGTGTTTTAGGCTCCATATACTTGAAATAGTAAGACTTGCCTCCTAACTTAAATTAGGCTATTTTAAATAGAAGCTGTAAGACCTATTCTTAAATCAAATTAGGCCACTTTTAAGTGAAGTACTAAGCCGTATTTTAATAAAAAACCTAAAAACTAATGGGCAACTCTATAGAGGAGATGTAAGCACCCATCCGAAATAAAACTACTAGACAACTCTGAAGATGGGTCGTAAGCTCCATCTCAATTAAAATCCTTGCACAACTCCTAAAAAGAGCCATAAGCCCCAAACTAAACAAACATAATCAGCAACTCTTAAAAAGAACTATAAGACCGTAAACTAAACAAGCCAAACATAACAACTTCCAATGGAACTAGGAAGATATGTTTTAACTTAAATTGATCTAATTCTAATAGAAGTTGTAAGCTCCAAACTTTAAAAAAAAAAAAAAAAAATCTTAAAAATAAAAAATACATCTGCCTTCCACCACCATTTGTCGAAGGCAATAAATTTGAAACTAAATTCAGCTCATAAAGAGTGAATATCATGTTCTGTGTATCATTAAAATTTATTCTCAAATAACCTCTTGTTAGCAAAGATGTGACACGTGCCTCCTGATTGTGTGATTTTGCTGCAAAATGGTACCACTATATTACGATCATGATGAAAGCACGTATGTTCTCTAATGTCTTCAAATCCTTGAATAATGAATCATAGGATATGCTCGATAGGCATAAATCTCTTTTTTTCAACTAAGATCGACTCAAATCTATCCCCTCTGACAAACATCAATCCCACGTTTACAAGATATCGTTGAAACAAGCAATTCATGCATGCCGACAAGATTCCTTCCACCATGTTATGTCAACTACCTCATCTGACTAAGTAGACCAGGGACCATGATAGCCCAGGCTGACAGAACCATGGGATCTTGATCGGGACCACCATCATTTCCCCCACAAACGAGACTAAAACCCTAAATTCTAAAGCTATGCTAAGTGATTCATCCTTAATTGAGAGTGCTCTCCTACAAAGTAGGAGGGGAAAATTTTTTTTTAAAAAAAGAGGGAAAATTAACTATGAGGGCTTGTGATTATCAAATTTAGATCTGTCCTAATTTCATTCAATAATGAACTAAATATAATTTCTTCACACTCATTCATTTAGTATACAACTATACAAAGCAGTGACTGGATATTGAAATGCATACGATGATATGTGGAATATATTATTATAATACATGTGTAATATATTATTATAATAGAGTAATTAAAATTATTCATTATCATATAATATTTATAGTAAAAAATTTATCATATTTATTCATAATATATCCTTATTATTGAGAATATTCTTATTTATTGTATTTCTATTATTATTTTATTATCTTGCCTTTATATGATCGTATTTGTATTAACACAAAATCAATTGAGCAAAAATATTATCTTTTAGAGTTTCTAATCCTTCAAGAAATAAGAATCATTCTAATCAGAGATATCGATGGATTAGTGCTGAAGAATTTTCAGTAGCCCGCATGGTTTAAACTCTCCGTTTTGAGGTCATTTGAACTGCAGAAACTAAGCTTGGATGGACTATAGTGTTCAGCATAAAGAGTTACCTATTGGGTTTTAACAAACATAATTTTGCATTTTCTTTCTTCCATGCACGCTTAAGGATTTCCAGAAATAATTAAGAAACATTTGAATTTCATGGTGACTGCACAATCTTATAGCCTATGTCAAGCAAGAAAATACTCAGCATTTTCAGAGGTTGGGAGCTGAAGCATTCTCCTCCCTGGACGCCTTTCCCAAACACCTCTTCAAGTACATTACAATTTGGAAAGAAATCACAAACTCTTTTTCATTTGCTCTAACATAGTTGATATCCCATGGTTTTGAATCATGATGGCCATCAATAAACTCATAATCTGCAAAACCAACCATACAATTACTTCTATGTTCCTTGTGCAAATTCTCTTGATCCTCTCTACACAAGAGTCGGAAACATTACAGGGCCCCTTGAAGGAAGTACAGGAGTCATCTTGAACATCTTGATCCAAGGAACAATCTCTAGAATTTCCATCAATGGGTTGCTTGCAGATTATGAGTTTATTGATGGCCATCATAATTCAAAACCATGGGATATCAACTATGTTAGAGCAAATGAGAAAGAGTTTGATTTCTTTCCAACTTGTAATGTACTTGAAGAGGTGTTTGCGAAAGGCGTCTATGGAGGAGAATGCTTCAGCTCCCAACCTCTGAAAATGCTAAGTAGATTCAATCTGGCAGATCAATCATTAGGTGTTTAATTGCTTTATCCTAAAAGGTCATTGCAATCTTTTAGGTTTCGTTTGGGACGACTTTTTTAATGGTTCTTAAAACAGTTTTCTAGTACAAAAGTTAAAATTTTTGTACTCAAAAACTGCTTTAAGAAACAATTAAAAAGTCGTCCCAAATGGAATCTTAATAAGCATATACTGTTTGCAAACTGATGTGATTTTATTTGGAAATGATTTCATTGTATATTTCAGTTGGCCAAAGATCTGTATTTCTTGTTGAAGTTTTGAAAAATAGCTTCACTTTGGTTTTTTTATTTAGAGCTAAGGGTTAAATCTAATATAATGACCGAAAATTTAAAAAATAGCTTCACTTAGATTTTAATTTATCTTTAATTAATATTGACTATTAATTATTAATTTATATCACTACAATTATTTAATTTATGCACAATTTTTATTTTATTCTTAAGCCTCTCAAATTTAGAGAAGATCCTAAGCTCGAATGAAAAAAGTTTGAGTATAATTCATGCTCAAACACTTCCTCTCTTATTAACTTTTTACCCTCATACATCCAATCAACTCCTTTTATTGAATTTTTAGTACATCTTTATTTCAGCATTTTCTAATATTTTGTTCCATTATTTCTAGATATTTTATTTGTTTTAAATTTCCTCTAATTTACAAATCATGCCAATTGCATTACTCTTTATTTTTTTAAGTTCTACTTTAGTCTTCTAATAGATATTATATTGATTACAAAATGATCAATCGATTAAGACCCCATGCATTGCACATTAACACACTTTTTATTTTTCATGTATACTTTATTGTATATGAAGAATAATATAAGTTTATATGTCTATTTATTATGTATAAATTATATGTAATATTGAATGTAATATTTATAAAGACTTAAATATCAAGCATGTGCATTTTACTAGTTTACTAAATAGACTTCAAATTTGATTTATATATAACAATAATTTGTTTTCATTCCACAAATAAGATTAAACTCCCATATTCAAACACCATCTTTTTAAAATGCTATTTCATATACAAATGCTTTTAAACAAATTTATACATCAACAACCACCATATCAAACAATGCCAACGAGTCACAAAGAGAGTCAAATATATAATAGAATAATAGTTGTTCAATTTCAAGCATAATCTCATCCGTGCATCACCCACGACCGACACATCAGACAAGTTGGATGTTGTTGTAGCCATGGATTCACACATCTAGCTTGAAATACAAGCCCATAACCAGGTAGAAACCTCAATGGATTATTCTCCCCCTCCTTATCATAGTCAGCAAGGCAAATTGAGCAGCAGTCATTGGAAGCTGCCCGCAGATCCTGACGTGTGGCTTCTGCATAGTTAGACCAGGTCCCGAGTGTGAGCTCAAGCAGAGGGGGAGCGGTGGAACGACGGAAAAACAAGTATAAGATGACGTCGATGCAAATGATAAGGAAGAGGACGATGATTGCCATGGCTGTGACATAGCTTGGATCGATGTAGCTCATTTCTTTTAATGCCTTGATATACTGCTGCAAAAAAAAATTTATAACAAATGATAATATGGTTAAAATCCAAGAAAATAGAAAGAACTTTAACAAGTTGACAAATATAAAGCAACAAAAGTAAATATTATCCTTATTACACAACTCTCCTTGGCCTATTGGTTGAGAGCTTAGGCTTCCAACTAAGAGGTCTAGGGTTCGAGTCTATGTGCATGCGCTGTGTGTGTGAGTTTGCCTTTAATGGCCTAAATGTCCCCCAAAAAAATATTATCCTTATTTAATTTTCTACATTTTGTAAAAGTTCTACATTTTGTAATTTTCTTTTACTTTTACTGCTTTATATTTGTCAACTTGTTAAAGTTCTTTCTATTTTCTTGGATTTTAACCATATTATCATTTGTTATATATATATATATATATATATATATATATAATATATATATATATATATATATATATATATATATATATATATATATATATATATAAATATAAACAAAGTATTGCTGCATATAAATCAAATTTGAAGTATATATAGTAAACTAGTGCTCCCTTCATATAATTTTAGCAAATAGTGCTCCCTTCTAAAATTTACGCTATTATTAAACCTTGCCAAACAACCCCTAAGCTTTACCGCTCCATTCTCGTCAAAACATCACCCCAATCTCTGCCAGTCGGTTCTTTTTCTCGCATGAAAGCTTCTCTGATGACTCGTCTCCTCTTCTTCGCTCGAGTAGGCATTGATGCCTCTCCACTTTCCTTCTCGCGATACTCTTTCCTGTTCCCTGTCTTTTTTCATGCCCTAGGTCTTCTCTGCAAGACCGAGGAAGGTAGCATCGCCATCGGCTTTATTTTTTTGGCTTCTTTAGTTGTTATTACCTGCAAGATGCTTCTTCTTGTGCTCTATATTGTATTCATTATTGACAGAACTGGCTTTGTGAATGTGTTCCAATGCTTTGTACTCATGATTAGAGTAGTGGGTGTTCTTATTACCATCCTATGTCTATTTTAGATGTCTGACCCTACTGTTGATATTGAAGTCAATTGATTGAGCTTCACCAGTCATTACGATAAGCAAGACAAGCATATGAAGAGCAGTAATCATAGAGAGGAAAAAGTAAATCTTTTGTATTAAATTTTACTGTAACACAATCATATGTATATATACACATGCAAGGTGAAAACACAATGACTAAAATATCCTAGATTGTTACATAGAGTAAAAAGGGTTACTAGAGTGTAGAGGAAGTGGCAGCAAGCTACGTCAAGCGGGAAAGCAGAGGTTGACGATCTGTCAGCTGGAATATAGTGGTAGTGGAGATGAAATACTCTTATCAACTGCTACCAAACTTTTTATAAGAACTTGTTGTATCAATCTAATGGATTGATTGCATCAGAATAATTTTGAAAATGTTAATAAAAATTAAATGAGTTATAACGAAAAGGTCGACTAGAGCTGGAATAAAACCATCATTATAAGTCAAATAAAACCATGTAAACTGAATATAAAACCATCATTATAAGTCAAATAAAAAGAATGGTGAAATTCAAACTCAATATTTCAATTCATTGATTAGATTAACATCAGGTAAATCTCAATATTTCTTCCTGACCCTTTCAGGGAACCTTACAATCAAGAAATGTATAACACACAAATCTTTCAGCCACCAACCAAGCAAACCAAAACAAAGTAATTAAATTTTCACCAACTCCCTAATATGATTATGAATATGTCGAAACATTGCCAAAAGAATCTCATGAACCTACATAGTAAACAAATGAATAGGATAATAGAAGACCAACTAGCCAAATTCCAATAACTCCAAAAACAATGCTAGAAGGAAGAACCCAACAGTTGTAGTAATAAACAACTAAAGAAGTGAAAAAAAAAAAACGGAAGAGGCGAGGGGAGGCCTCCTCAATTTAGGGCACAAGAAAGGCATGGCACGGTAAAAAGTATCAAGAGAATGAGTGAAGAGGTGTGAGTACTTGCTAGAGCGCTGAAGAGGCAAGGGTCTCGTTTCGTTCACTCCTAGCTCCTCAACTCTGTCGCCGCGCCGTTTGAAGATCGAAGGTCAAACAATCGAATGCCGGAAACTCCATCTTCTTCTACCTTGCCTTCTTCCAAGTAAGCTCTTTTTTTTTTTCTTTGAGATTTACATTTATGGGCTTTTTATTTGAACTTGCAAGGAGAATTTAAACATTGAACGGTGATGCATCTCAAACATCTAGAATTTAGGCTGTAAAATTGTATGTTTCCCCTTGTCTTCATAAAGAAATTTTTTTTTATTTGAATCTTTTTTTTTTAAGAAAACCCACATACGGGCCTACGTGTTAATATAAAAAGAAAACATGTGAGCCTTTGATTTGATCTATTACAGATAATCACAAAAACAAACAAAAAAAGCATAAACAGAAAAAATCGGTAAAAAGCCAAGGAAGGCAACAACTAAATCCAAAACAGAAGCAGCCACGCAATCCAGACACCAAAAGCCATCAGGAACAGATCCATGAACAATCAGCATCAAGAATAATCCTGCAAGAGGAGACAACAAACCACTACATGAGAAGAGCAATTAACCATAAATGCCAAGAATGCCAAAAGACCAACACTCCTAGAACGAAGAGAGGTAGAAGAATACAACAGAGAAGGGGTCTAGATAGAGCTCACCCAATGGTTCAAAGAGCACCCAACAAATCAAACACAACCAACAAAGTACCAAGCACCCACGTGCAGAGACCACTAAAGCCATCTTCCAGCTATCAGCTCACAAGCAGTTCAAGATAACCCAATAAGGCAACCACACAAAAGGATAGGTCCACATCCAGCACAAAATAAATAAGACAGAGAGCAGACAAAACTAGACCAACAACAGAAGAAAAGAAACCAAATTATTTCCTATTTGACTTTCTTCGACAATGTTTGCCACCACCCAGAGCTAAAGCTTTTTTAACTATACGATTGATATTCAAATTATATGTCACCTGAACATCATCGTCAATCCCATCCAAGTTGTCCCCATCACCCCTGCAGGGTGAGGACACAAAATCGTCAAGCCAATTATTTTGATCCAAACAATTATTCTCCATATAATCCGCTAACTGAGCTTTCAAAACTTTATTTGAAATAAGTGAAGTGGTAACATTGATAAATGTTTCATTTGAAATAACCGGTTCCAACAACAGCACGGGAGAGATAGAAGAACCAACAACAGTAAAATCCACATCGTCTCCAGTCCTAATAGATACAACAACACCCATGGGACAAGAAGGATCACAACCTTCAGAATGACACCAACATCCTCATCAACTAATTTAGGCAAGACAATGGAAGAAGCTATAAGGTTAATTATACAGTTATTAACATCCTCGTACTCACAAGAGGTAGCCGAATGCACATTAACCTCTACACAATCAATAAGAACAGCATTCAAAGGAACATAGTCCATGCCACCATCACCCACAATATCCCCCATGCATACAGTAGGAGCAATGATCAAGCATAAACATGATCCTTACATAAGTTATCATTGACCAACATAATAGGCACAAAAGAAGCATGCAATGGAATAATATTTTCTAAATTTTCCAACTTATTCAAATCATCCACAACATTCTAAATAGAAGTACCAATAACAATAGTAAGAATATACACATTAGCAGGAGCACTCATCGGGGCAGAGGAGAGAAGTGGACGACACTCACCAACCACATTCCCAATGCATTTGCACTTAACACAAAAAGGAGGAAATTCCTCCATGACAACAGTTTGAATGTACACTTAATTTTTAGGACCTAGCTAAACTTTATCATGATAATTTTTTGTGATATCGAGCTCAACCAAAACCCATGCAAGAAAGGGACGAGACCCAATATAAATAGCATTATCAACTTTAAATGGTCGACCAAAAATCGAACCAAGCCCATCAAGAATGTGGGGAGTGAACAAGTGTGGTCGGAGTTTGGGGAATGAAACTCAAATAGGCATAACAGGCGATTCCACAGCAATGTCACAAAGGGGAGACCATTTAGTCAACTTCATATAGCAATTGTTAACCAAATATGATCTATGACAAAAAACACAACTATAATCCATATCATTGAACAATTTAATCAAAATATGTGAAGAGTCCAACAACGTTATAGTGAATTCACCTTTGAGCTTAAGGTTGAAAAAAAAACTATGAAAAAAGTCAAGTGACGGCCGGCGAAAAGGAAAAAAAAACCGATTAACACAAATTGGAGAGGAGCAAGAACCAATATTTCTTCCTCAAAGATCCACAAAGATGGAAAACCATGAAACGAGGTAGATTTCGGTTCAGGAAAATTCACATCTAAGGAACTACCAGAAAGAGCATTGAGGAATGAACGAGATTTGGTTAGCCCATCCAGAAAACCACGGTCTACCAATCTATTCACCACCATTCCGACCAAAAAGCTGGAGTGGACGAATCAAAACAAAAAATGAAACAAGGCACACTGCAGAGAAGAAGGGGAAAATTTTTTCCTGAGTTTAAGCCTGTGAAAAGGCAGGCAGCGCCGCCGAAGCTGCTAGGGCAAACCCTAATTAACGGAGCGGGAGCAAGAGCGCTCTGACACCTTCTATGCCCTTCTGTGTAATGAAGAAATCCATCTCCAACAAGAAAATCTTCAAGAATTTCACGGTAACACCAATCCCTCGGCCCTCTATGCTGCATCGTCCAATTCCTCTCGCTACCGCAATAACAATAACAGAAGATCGAACAAATCAAAGAACCAACAATCAATCACACCCGCTCCAGTCCTATCGCCGGCTGCCTCAGCTCCGCAACCTTCATCAAGACCTCTCTGTCAAATCTGCGGGAAAATCGGACACATCGCCCTCAATTGCTGGCACCGCAACAATCCGAAATATGCCCCAACTGACACTCGCCAACCCATGGCTCTCTTCGCAAATCCAGCCACACAAGTCAGTCAAGAGTGGATTCTTGACTCCGGCTCTTCCTCCCACCTAACGCCGGATGCCAACAACCTCTACTACCAAACTGCATACCAAGGCTGGGACACGATTTCAACTGCAAACAGTAACTCCATTCCCATCAACAGCACCGGTCAAGGACTTCTTCCCTTGCTAGACACCGCTCGTAAGTTAAAAATCAACAATCTACTGCACGTGCCCTCTCTTACGCATAACCTCATATCTGTCTCAAAACTTACCTCAAATAATTTTGTCTCTATTTCGTTTGATACTAACGGTTTTGTCATCAAGGACTCTCAGGACCACCGTCCACTGCTTCATGGACAACTCCGTAACGGCCTCTACCACATTAGTGCTACACCGGTCAACAAGAACACGGCTCTCACGGTCACGTCCCATACTCCGAACAACTGGCACTCACGTCTCGGACTTCCAAACAAAGACACCCAACTTCTTCTTTCAAGAACATTTCCTGAAATTCACAATGTTCACCGCTCTTTTAATTGCAATTCTTGTAACCAGGCCAAGTGCCACAAATTAGTCTTTAATAAAAGAATCACGCTTACTACTGCACCATTTGAGCTCATTCACACTGACGTTTGGGGACCATCTCCGCACCCGTCCCTTAACGGTCACCGATATTACCTCATCTTTATAGACGACTACACAAGATTCTCCTGGCTTTATTTTCTTCATACCAAAAATGAAACACTAAAAATGTTTAAAATGTTCTGCAATCTTATCAAAACTCAATACAACAAAACTCCCAAAATCCTTCGTTCAGACGGCGGTGGAGAATTCACGAGTCACACCTTTAGGTCCTACCTCCAAGAATCCGGCATCATACAACAACTCACCTGTCCACATACGCCGGAACAAAATGGCCTTGCTGAACGACGACACCGTCATCTCCTAGTTCTGACCCGTGCTCTAGTACTAGAATCTGGTTTACCACCAAAATTTTGGTCCTCAGCACTGTCCATGGCTCACTATCTAATAAACCAATTACCATCCAAATCCATCTCCAACCAAATCCCTCTTCAACTCCTCACAGGTACCCCGCCTTCCTACACACATCTGCGAACGTTCAGATGCTTATGCTACCTGTGGCTAAGGCCTTACTCCACGGACAAACTAGCTCCTAAATCCCACCCCTGTATCTTCATAGGCTACTCACCCCAACACAAAGGCTATCTCTGTCACAATACTGTCACCGGCCGAACTCACATCTCACGACACATTATTTTCTACGAACACATCTTTCCACTCAAAACTAGACCTGTCAATTTCGGGTTACGGGTCGGGTTCGGGTCAACCCGAAATTGACCCGGTATTATTCGGGTTCGGGTCGACCCGACCCGTTTTTTCAAACGGGTCGATTTTCTGGACCCGAAACCGACCCGCTTCGGGTTCGGGTCAACCCGACCCGACCCGCGTAAGCCTGACGCCGGACACGGAACAGCCGCGGACGCCGGAAGCTGGACTGTCGCGGACGCGAAACTGTCGCTGCATCGCAGAACCGCTGGACTCCGCCGCGCCGGAAGCCCAACATGACGCAGAACTGCCGCGGTCTGCGCGGACACGGGCGGCGGGCCACACGGCGTGAGTCGTGACACGACCTGATGGCCTCGGGCCCTCGGTGCAGGAGGGGCGCTGGCCTGTGCAGGCCGCAGGCGGCTCGACGCCTCGACCGCTCGAGGCAGTCGCGACTTGGGCAGGCCGCAGGCGGGCTCGACGCCTCCACCGCTCGATCGCTCGACAGCGCCCGCAGCGGATGCTGCAGCGGAGCGGGCAGCGGGCAAGGCGGGCTAGGGCAGCGGGCAGCGGGCAAGGCGGGCTAGGCAGGGGCTAGGGCAGCGGAATCAAATTTTTTAAATTAAACGGTTTTTTCGGGTTGACCCGGAAACCCACCGGGTCAACCCGAATCCGACCCGTTTTTGCAAACGGGTCGGTTTCCCGGACCCGAACCCGACCCGCTTCGGGTTCGGGTCAACCCAAACCCGAAAATTTCGGGTCGGGTTCGGATCGGGTTTTCGGGTCGGGTCAAATATTGACAGGTCTACTCAAAACTACAGCCAACTCGCATCTCACTGATCACCAGCCATCTCACACTCACATACCCCCGCTCCTCCTAACACCATCTTCGACCATCCCTCACACTTCCGCACCCCACACTACATCCATACCAAGCACCAACACAGCCCCTGCCACACCGAACTCTTGACGTCGACTCGGCGTCCGATACGACCGACCGGAAGTCAGTCTCCGGTTTCTGTAACTTTCTTGGCCCCAATCTTATCTATTGGACTGTAAAAAAGCAGGTAACCGTGGCCAAATCTTCGACCGAAGCCGAGTACCGGTCTCTTTTCGCAGCCGCTTCAGAGGTGATCTGGCTTCGACGTCTCGCCACAGAACTCAACCTCCCACAGCCCTCACCGACGATCATTCATTGTGACAACACCTCGGCAATGGCAATCGCCAAAAACCCGGTATTTCACGCTAGGACGAAACATATTGAGATCGACTACCACTTTATTCGTCAGCAAATCAGCTCCGGCAACATCACGCTCGAGCACATTCCATCCAAAGAACAAATCGCTGACATCCTCACAAAGCCGTTTTCGATCTCTCAGTTTAACGAACTTTGACACAAATTAACCATTCGGACAAACGACTGCTCAATTTGAGGGAGGATAATAGCATATAAAGAAATGTATTCACGTCCGTTACATTTAATTACAGCTTTAACATAGGATTAGTCTATATATATATGTACTGTAACATCTCTAGTTTGAATAAGATAATATTTTCTCTCTTCCGGTCTTCTCCGGCTTCTCCGAACTCCTTCTTCCCTGGCTTTGTTCTCATGTATTTCATGCTATATGTGTGGATATATGGTTGCGACAAAATCCAACTTCCTCGATGTGTCGGTCATCATGCTTGGATGAGATTTCGCTTGAAACTTAATTTAATTTTTTTTAAAAAAAGATTTGAGCTCACTTCGACTTAATTTAATTTTTTTTTTAAAAAAATTATATTATTTAGTGATCTTATTTTTAGTTTTAAATTAAATTAGCTCTAAATATAATGAAGATTTTCACAAGAGCTAGTTCTATTCACATGATGATTTCATAAATTTTGAAATCAATATAATTTGTAGAATTTAAAAAGACATTTGCATTTGTAGAATTTAGAAGAAAAGCAGAACCTGTAAATATGTTCAGATCAAAAGCGTTCAAACTTCTGTGACCATCTTAGCACACAATTCACAACTCGTACACAAACCAATAAACTACCCGATCAAAACATCAAGAAATGTGGTCTATTTCACGAGAAATTATTCTGTGTGGAATCCGGATATAATTTTACATATGTATTGTGGAGTACAGACTATGTACAAATATACACTATGTGATGTATGCAACTTTACATCCGGACTCCGCACAAAATAGATTGAAGATCAGAAATATCGTATAAATGCCTAATTAAAGCCCTATGGACCAAAAAAACTACAAATTTTTATTATAAAATTTTGCTCATTTTCATAATAATTAAAGTTAATTTTTTTGTATTAAACTCTGTTTTAAGAAGCAATAAAAAAGTCGTCCCGAACGAAGACTTAGGTTTTGTTTGGGATGGCTTTCTTACTGGTTTTTAAAACAACTTTTTAGTACAAAAATTAAAAATTTTCTACTAAGAAATTTCTTTAAGAAGCATTAAGGAAGCTGTCCCAAACACAGCCTTAGATAAGATGCCATAGAGTAATATTAGATCAGTTAATGTTATTGCTGATATTGTAGAATTTCAATGAGAAACCCCTCTGCTGGCCAAAACCTTGGCCTAAGACATCATCTTGAATTGTATTCCAAATTCTTCTTCTTGTTCAGATCAACATTAATGGTAGAATTCCCTTCATTGGAATGTAGAAAAAACTGTTTCTGAAAGAGAAGAAATTTGGAAAACATTCAAAGAGTAGGGGGTTAGGTTTGAAAGCAAGGAATTTGAGTCAAAGAGCAACACATCCATAATCATTAATCAAGCAATAATTTTTTAGATTTTCATTTTGATACGTCACAAAAAAATAGTCTTGATCCTGCACAAATCTAGAGGCATATTCAAATTGGAAATTTCAACAATTGAATCGGAGACCATCTAAACTTTGTTTTCAGCAAACTTATAGTCAAACTAAATGCCTAAAAAATACAAGCCCAAAGACACCAAATTTGACTCAATTGAAGACAAAATGAGTCCAAATCAAAGACTCAAAGCGTATAACCACGGGTCCTAGCCCAGTTTGAAAGAATCCACTAGTATTTGCAGTCGATTACAAATGAGGCCCTTCCTTGGGAGAAGGCCTTGGATTGATGGTACAAGTGTACATCATATAGAGCGCATTACATAGTGGGAGTTACAATAATATACATGTTTGTTTGGTTGGAAAGGCCTTAGTTGGCACGAAACGGGGGTCCGAAAGACCGTAGTTGGTAGGAGATTGAGGTCAGGAAGACCATTGTCTGAAGATGTAGGTCGGAAGGACATTAGTAGGCGATAGAGGTCGTGAGGATCGTAGTTGGCAGAAGATAGGAGTCTGAAAGACTGTAGTTGGCAGGAGACCGTGATCTGAAAGACCATTGTCTGGTGATAGAGGTCGGAGTAACCATAGTAGGCGAAGGAGGTCGGGAGGACCGTAGTCGGCAGGAGATAGGAGTCTGAAAAACCGTTGTCTGGTGCTGGAGGGCAAAAGAACCGTAGTCGATAGAAGACTGGGGTCAGAAAGACCGTAGTAGGAGGGCAGTTCTTCAGGAGAACTCTCGGCATCAAGTGGTGGCCCGGAAGAAGTCTGGGCGCTAGGTGGTGGCCTGGTGAGGGCCTCAAGTGGTGGTCCGGTGGAGAAACAGGGGCCTCAAGTGGTGGTCCGGCGGAGCAACGGCGTCAGGCGGTGGTCCGGCGTAGGTAAGGGCCTCGAGTGGTGGTCCGGAGGAGCAACAGCGTCAAGCGGTGGTCCGGCGGAGGTGAGGGCCTCAGGTGGTGGTCCAGCGGAGCAACGACATCAGGCGGTGGTCCGGCGGAGGTGAGGGCCTCCAGTGGTGGTCCGGTGGAGCAACAGCGTCAGGCGGTGGTCCAGCGGAGGTGAGGGCCTCCAGTGGTGGTCAGGCAGAGCAATGACGTCAGGTGGTGGTCCGGCGAAGGTGAGGGCTTGAAGTCGTGGTCCGGCGGAGCAACGGCGTCAGGCGGTGGTCCGGTGAAAGTGAGGGCCTCAGGTGGTGGTCCGGCGGAGCAACGACTTTAGGCGGTGGTCCGATGGAGGTGAGGGCCTCAGGTGGTGGTCCGACGGAGCAACGACGTCAGGCGGTGGTTCGGCGGAGGTGAGGGCCTCAAGTGGTGGTGGTCCGGTGGAGCAACGACGTTAGGCGGTGGTCCGACGGAGGTGAGGACCTCAGGTGGTGGTCCGACGGAGCAACGGTGCTGGTCCGGCGAAACTTCGACGGTGGTCGATGAGGTAAGGAAGCAAGAGCGACCTCTGATCTCTATCTTTTTTCCTTGGGCTTTTGGGGGGTTTCCCTCTCAAGAGGAGAGGGAGCTCTATTTATAGATTTCTGGAGTGGCATGACCCATAAATAGGTGAGAGATCAAGGGTAAATGTGGAGTGGTCAGATGAATGGCCGATGTTGAATCCCTTGATCATGCACCGTTCTTTAGACATTTGAAGACCTTAATGATGTCAGAATTTGGCGATCTTGGACTCGTTGGATTCGTCTCGTCGAGCCACTCGATTCAAGCATAAATTTGTTATGTTTGGAAACCGTTTGGTAATCCAATTTGTGGTTTGAACCTTTGAACAGCGCTTTGGGTCCTTGATTTGGACCCATTTGGCCTCATATTGAGTTGAATTTGGTGTATTTGGGTTCGTATTTCCGAGACGCTCAGTTCGACTGTAAGTTTGCTGAAATCGGAGTTCGGATGGTCTCCGAATTAATTTTTGAAGTTTCTAATTTGATTTTGCATCGAGATTCGCTCTCGATTAAGATAATTTTTTGACGACGTATCAGACGTCATCAAATCTAGTTCGTATAATCAAATTGACTTCAATTAATTCGCATGTGATTCAATGTTGATTATAAGGAAAATTGACGAGGTCGATTATAAGCAAGATTGAAAAACTCGGTTGATTGTAGCACAATGTGTCCTTATACAAAAATGAGATCCAACATAATTTTTTATCGGTGGAAAGTTATTCCTTTTTTTCAATAACAAAAACAAAATTTTAATAAAAAAATTCTATAAAAATTACATATTTTTAAAAATTAAGATAGACATATTGTGAACTACCATGAGAGGAAAAAATTTAAATTTTCTTGGAAGAAAAAATTAAAATTTTCCAGCTCTATCGACGGGCAAAGATAGCTTTAAGACCTCCAAAGCCAAACTTTTTCTTTCTCTCTCCTATCTTGTTCACTTTTTTATTATAATAAAATATTAAATAAGTATTCTAATTATTTAATTTTAAACATAAAATCAATCTAAAATTTTTATATCTTCAAATCAAGGAATCCAAAAATTTTACAAAAATATTCATAAATTAGCTAAGTATGTCCAAAACTCTCTGGAAAAATCGGTTTTCAAAACGGACACCTAACAATCCAATATTCCCATTTATACTGACAAATACTAATTTCTTAAGGAAATATACCAGTGTTAAAAAATTGTGAAAAAATTAGTGAAACTAAAATATAACAATATCTATGCTATGGTGAAGTTGATCTGTGATTTAAACTTATAATAACTCCTAAAGAATTTTTTTTTACTGTTACAAGTAAAAATAGCTCTTTAAAAAAATTTAAGGGTTTTCACATCCTGCCCACCTTAAAAAAAATCATCATCGACATTTTTAACCAAAGTAAGTCAGATAAAACCTAGATATAGCTATCCCATCTCAAATCAATTCTCTCAATTTAGCCATTGTTTATATAACTGCTTTGGAATTTAATTAACAGTAGTTTTCTGAGTCTCTTTATTTAATTTATTTTTAAAGCAGACATTAGAACTTTCAGATTTATTCAAATTGTCCTTGTTTAATTTCTACATTTTTTAATTTTATTTTATCTTTGTTGCTTTATATTTTTTAGCTTGTTAAAGTTCTTTCTATTTTCTTGGAAAATCAAATTTATTTTTATTAACCATATTATCATTTGTTATATTTTTTTCAGCAGTATATCAAGGCATTAAAGAAATGACCTACATCGACCAAGCTATGTCACAGCCATGGCAATCGTCATCCCTTCCATCATTTTCATCGGCGTCAACGTATACTTGTTTTTCCGTCGTTCCACCGCTCCCCCTATGCTTAGCTCACACTCAGGACCTGGCCTAACTATGCAGAAGCCATGGTCAGGATCCGCGGGCAGCCTCCAGTGACTGCTGCTCATTTGCCTTACTGACTATGATAAGGAGGAGGAGGGAAGGATAATCCAGTGAGGCTTCTACCCGATTGTGGGCATGTATTTCATGCCAGATGTGTGGATACATGGCTACAGCAACATCGAACTTGCCCGGTGGTCGATCGCGGGTGATGCACGGATGAGATTATGCTTAGAATTGAACAACTATTATTCTACTATATATTTGACCTCTTTGTGACTCGTTGTCCTTGTTTGATAGATGTTGTGTGATGTATAAATTTGTTTAAAAGCATTTGTACGAAATAGCATTTAAAAAATGGTGTTGAATATTAGAGTTTAATCTTATTGGTGGAATGAAAACAAAGTATTGTTTCATATAAATCAAATTTGAAGTCTATTTAGTAAACTAGTAAAATGCACGTGCTTGATATTTCAGACTTTTTTTTTATAACAAAACTAAATATATTAAGATAGAACAAATTGGGTTACATCAGCAAATGATCAAAACAAAAGAAAAAAGAAGAAATAAAGCAAAATACAATCAAAAGCGGGCTCAGTAAAAATTAACGGCCGAGGCTCCAGCATCTCAGAAGCCTCGCACGGACCATCCAAAAGAAGACAGCATCGCCCAAAAGCTACCAACTCTAATAAACTGCATCAATGGTTGCCACCAGCGAGACGAAAGGGATACGAGCCCCAACCACATCATTGCCCAATAAACTATCGCACCACCAATCGCAAAACCAATCCGCACAAACATATGGAACAAACACAACAGACAAATTATCTTCTCCTCCGTCCTTCCACAAAATCCCCACGAGAGGCAACAGCCTTTCCCAAACTAAATTAAAGTCGTTTCCAGGATCAAATCCACCGCAAATGTCCGGGGAAGCCAAACCACAATCCGAAAAATCGGATTCCGATTCAACTCACGA
This sequence comes from Dendrobium nobile, assembly GCA_022539455.1. Lineage (NCBI taxonomy): Eukaryota > Viridiplantae > Streptophyta > Magnoliopsida > Asparagales > Orchidaceae > Dendrobium > Dendrobium nobile. The sequence goes on from CM039727.1 coordinate 5,706,636, forward strand.
CGATCCATTCAGCCAATCCATATGGTTCCTCATATCAAATCCAGAATTTTCTCCCAAATGATTAACCAAAGTATGCGTATCGACCAACTTTACAGGACTCAATAAAATTGTTAGAGTACACCCGATTTTCTTTCAAGTTATCCACTTGCACACACTCAGCATTGTTATCCACATTGACAACCGGATTGCACGCAGCCTCTACACCTGGCGAAGGAGACACAGCCTCAGCCACAACAGGAACCGTACTGCGGCTCGGTACCGTACTGCGGCTCGGTACCGCTGATATAGCACATTCTGATTAGCCTCCGAGAATGTTTTGTATCTAGTCTCTGCACAGAATAATTTTTGTACCACATAAATTATTTGTTCTTGGTTGATTCTTGCACTGATTTTTTAGATTGATATATGTGCAGGAATCCATTTTTCAGTTCTGCTTGAAGTGAGTCCTGTTTACTGCGGTTTAAATATTGAGCAAGAAATAAATGTATTGACACCCTAGCAATACTTCTCAAAATACTGCGCAATCATTAAATATACTCGTTGATCTTTCAAACATGAAGCGAACAAAGAGACGGCCATGCAAGCATTAATAATCTGCAAATAACACATAAAAACAGAATATATTTAAGTAAATTTAACCATAAGAAGTACAATACTATAGAACACTAAACAAGCTGCTTGTTAAAATAGCTGACAACACCGTGATAATATATGCCGAATAATATTAATAAATGAAGGCAAGCATTAAGCAACCAATGATCGATCTCTAGCTATTGTTCGTCCAGAACTTGGCCTGAAGTATTTCACGGTCTTCTGATCAAGCTGGAAAGCCTTCTCTAAAATATAGGAGAGATAGGCGGCTTTGATCCAAAGACGCATTGGCAATGGTAATCACCCCCGATTCTGGCTGCTGAGCCCGGAAATAGCACTGCATTTGTATTTCCAATGTTGAGCTGAAAGTGGATGAGACCTGCGGAAGACAAAGACGTCTCCTTCTTAAGAACCTTTGTGAAGAGCTTGTTGTCCGGGTTATGGATGCCACGAAGCCAACAGCAAGAGTGCCTGTATCACCACAAGTATCTCGCTGGCCCTCGGGTGATTGTGAGGAGGGATGAGGCCATAAGCGCAAAGTCTATGCGAGCAAGTGAGATGCCGAGTGTGTTCAATCCCGGAAGTTGCGTGACAAAAACAGGCGTCACCTTCGACCCAACTGGTTTGCTGTGTTGCCGGTTGGTTTAGCCCTTGAAGAGGAAGTCATTCTCGTTCACCAAGTTGGGGTCCTTGCAGACGAACCCATTCACAAATACTGCAGAGATTATTTATTTACATAAGCATATATATATATATGTATGTTCTGCATTGCAAATGATGAATAAATGAAGAATGCATGAGAGACATATATAGATCGTACTGTTTGACGTATTGTCTGCAACGCAAAAGTCTTGAAGTTGAGTGGGATCAGGGCTATTGCAAGCGAGGAGGCCAAAGCAAGCAAACCAAGAAAGATCAGCTGGAGGTCATGAGACATAGCCATTTTCCTTAATTTGTAAATATATGGCTGGTCTCTCTGTCTCTTATATCTCAAGCTTAACCTTGCTTGTGGTGAATTTCCTTTAGGGTGTACGTATGGATTATATATAATGTGCAATCTAGATAGATCGGCAAGGCTTGGAGTTGGAGTTAATTCCATGTTTACAAATCATTGAAACATTCATGGGAAAACAAGTCTTAATTTCACTTCCCTCATGCATGAGATATATACGATAACTTAAAGAGTAGCGAAATGGTCTTCAACAACTAGCAAATTAATCATGGCAGCCTGTAATTAATGACCAAATCAGCTAAGAACTTCATGAACGTTTGCATGTTAGGAGGTTTTGTTATTGAAACCAATTAATGTTTGGTGTTGATTTCCTCTTTTGATTACTTTTCCATTTAAACTTGTTAAATACTAGTCTTACTTACTACGTACGTAGAAAATAGACCATAATGCCTATATATATTTTAGTTTATCGGTTCTGATAGAGAGGTTAATTATTTGCATTCTCACAATGATTGCTATATCATGTAAGCTTACACCTTAATTAATAGGCTCGCTTACATCAACAAACTGCATTACCAGCTTCTTGATTAATTGGTTCTGCCATAAGAACTTTGTTCAAATTTTTAAATCTTACCTAAGAATGCTCTCTTATGTTCTCTTCTTGAGCGTACAACTCATCTTTATTAATTGTGTTCCTCTTCTCAAAATTTCTGCGTATTCTAATGAGAAGTAAATAAGCTCAGCTTCCCATCTTACTGAGTAAATAGATGCAAAGTAATTTTGATTTCAAAGTTATTAAACAAGACAACCGAGCTCTGATACCAAATATAAGATACATTGGAGAACAAAAAAAAAAATTTCAAACGCCACCAAAATTACATGTCAAAACATCGAGAAAATTATTAAAAGAATACTTGAATCCATTAAAAATGCAAAATTGAGGTTTTGAAGCTTTTGGTCTTCACATTTGAAGCGGTGTTCTCAGCGAGCGAGAGATCCCTTATTTTCATTCAAGATGAAAAATGAGAAAACGAGAACTTAACCAATTAAACTGGGGACTACGACCCTATTTATACTTTAGTGCATTTATTTTTTTAGCTCTTCATTAAAATAAATAGTAATTATATCTCTACATAAATGTAATTCCATACAAAATTAAATAAGATGTCATATAAGCCAAACAATAATTTAATTTCTTAAGTAGATTACACTTTTAATTGGCTAATTTTAGATAGCTATTATATAATTTAAACAAAAAAAAAATTAATTACTTCTATCCTTAAAATTAAAGACTAACCGGCACGCATAATCAACATATATAAATAAGCTATCTTTGGATTAATTATACATGATTAAGATTAATTACCTTTTAAGGCAAGTATTTGGAACGTTTAATTGGTTTAGGTGAGGTTGTGAATAATCTAACTCTAATGGAAAAGAAGTTGGTCACTAAAGCCAGAGTATTAATATTAATTAATCGTAAATCGAATTACAGACCTTGGCGCTTTGAAACTGTATGCAATTAATTACTCAAATAGGATATGACTAATAAAAAAAATGGAAAAAATGTGATAGAAATTTTTCAAAACAAATTCAAGACCTCGTGCTCTTGACAGAGCTTGCCGCCACTTCCTCGCACACCAGCAACCCTTTACTCTATGAGCTATCTAGGGTATTTTAGTCATGTGTTTTCTACTTGCACCTGTGTATATATACATCTGATTGTTCTATTATAAAATTTAATATAAAAGACTTACTTTCTCCTCTCTGTGATTAATGCTCTTATTATGCTTGTCTTGGGGCAAATTTTAAAAGGGATCATCAGTAAAGATTAAATTAAAAAAAGGAACATATTAAAATAAAATTTAAAAAGGATCTCCACGCAAAACAGCTTTGCGTTTTCCTTTGAAACTTTTTTTTTTTAAGTTTTCAGCTTTAGAGAGTTGGAGAAGAGAAAAACTAAGAGAGAGAGAGTCGGATGGAGAATGAGGCTGAGAGAAACGGAGAGGAGGAGAGCGAAATCCATAAACATTTAAATAACTTAATTTTATATTTTTAATATTGAATTAAATTTTAATTAACTTATTAATTTAGTAGCATTTTAATTATATGTTAAATATTTAATAAAATTAATAAAAGATTAAAAAATTTAAAAACGATGATATATAAAATATAATTTTTAGACCAATAATTTTTATTAATTTTAAAATAAATAATTAAAATTTTTAATTAATTATAATTATAATATTTAAATTTATATAAACTTTAATTGATAATATTTAATATAAATTTTTAATATTTAAACTCTTAATAATACTAAAATACGTTATTAAGCATTTATGTTAAATATTTTATTATTTAATTCTTATATATATATATATATAATTTTAATATTAAATATATCTGTTGCGGCCTTGCGGGCTGAATATACGAGGCGAAAGAGTTGTAATTTACATCTTAGCGTTGCACGGATATCTAGCTCACGCATAGAGAACACAATATTTTTTACGTAGAAAACCCTGGCCTGGAAGGGGGATAACCACGAGGCCTACCCTAGTTGAAATAATTTAACCCATTTTTAAAACAAAAATAAAATAATTTAATTTAAATATTAAAATATTTATTAAAATAGATTAAAAAAATTATTTAACTTATTTTTAAAACAAATGTATAAATTTCTATATAATGTTTTAATTTAAAATGTATTTCTAATTTCATAAGTATATATTTTTAAAACAAATGTATAAGTTCTACTTTTCAAATAGACTACTAATGACTCACTCCTAAAATTCATTATACAATATAATAGATTACTCATTCATAATATAAAAAATTATAAAGTAACATACAAAGTATTTAACTTTAATACTTTAGGAATGAATTTTTAATTAATTTTATACATAAATAAAGTAATATTAATATATAATAATTAAACATATTAAATTAATTGTTATAATTATGATTAATAATTTAATTTCAATTAATTTTTAATTTTGCATTAATAATTTTTTAAAAAAATTATAAATGATATTTACAAATTATAATTTTCTTATTAATATTATAATATAAATTAATTTTTTTATACTTTACATGCCCTGAAGAAAACGCATACTATAATTGCATTTTCCGCAAAACGCACACCTGGATTGCGTTTTATGAAGAAAACGCAAACAGGATCGCATTTTCTTAAGAAAAATGCCATCAAGCTTTGCGTTTTCTTCAGAAAATGCTATACATGTCGCATTCGCTCCTTTTTAATTTAATTACTTCATGCTCCTCCTAAAACATTTAGCAACTTTGCTCCTTTAAAAAATTTTGCCCTTGTCTTGCTTATCGGAATGACTGGTGAAGCTCAATCAATCGACTTCAACAGCAACAATAGGATCGAGCACCTAAAATAGGCACAAGATGGTAATGACAACACGCACTACTCTGATCACGAGTACAAAAGCACTAGAACACATTCACAAAGTCAGTTTTGTCAATAATGAATACGGTGTAGAGCACATGAAAGAAGCATCTTGCGATAATAAACAACCTAAGAACCCAAAAAAATAAAGCCATTGGCGATGCTATCTTCCTCGGTATTGCTGAGAAGATCTAGGGCACGAGAAAGACAGGGCACAAGAATGAGTATCGCAAGAAGGAGAGTGGAGAGGCATCAGTACCTGCTAGAGCGAAAGAGGCAACGGGTCGTCGAGAAGCTTTCATGCAGAAAAAGAACATGCGCAGAGATCGGGGTGACATTTGATGGGAACAGAACCGTAAGCTTAGGGTCTGATTGACAAGGTTTAATAATAGGGTAAATTTAGAAAGGAGCATTATTTGCTAAAATTATATTAAGGAGTGCATTTAAAAAATATGTAAAAAGAAGCAAAGCCATGGGGAGAGAGAATGAGAGAGTGAGAGAGATAAGAAAGAGGCGGAGAGAGAAAAGGAGGAGAGTGAGGGCCAAATTATTAAACCGAATGGTTAGATATGAAAGAATAGAGAATATACGAATGGTTAGACATGAAGAATAAGAGAGAAAGAGAGAGGATGGAGGGTATTTTTATATATATAATAAAATATTATTTTAATATTAATAATTTAATTTATTAAATAATTATTTATAAAAACTTTTTAATTAAAATAAATAAGTATTTGAGATAGTTTTCTTATTATTTTTTAAAAAAATTTTTTAGCATAAAACATTTTAAACTAAAAAAATTATATTAAAAAAATATTTTAAAAAATAATTCCCAAGTAAACCAAATTATTTGACACAGTGAGAATATATCATTTAATTTGATCCTATTCCGTCATATATAGAGAGAGAAAGAGATGAGAGAGAGATGACATAGAGAGAGAAAAGAGGTGAGAGAGATGACAGAAGACCAACTAGCCATTAAGAACTATGTGTATCAATCTAATGGATACATTAATTATATTTACATCATATTAATCCTCTGAACACCTGAAAAGCCAAATGCCAAAATGTCATTACGTCTGCTTTCTTTTCTTCTAATGGTTTCTGTTACTCTATTGGGAAGGAGGAGGGCATCTACAGCCACCTACTGTGTTTTTTTCAACTCATTTCCATCGATCTCAATATAATTAATTAATCTTTCGTTGCTTACAATGGCTGCATTACCAATATATATAGGCAGAATTTGGTGGGCTGACAGTAGTGATGCCCTTTAAAAATGACGGTATAAAATCTCTGGCTATCTTCGCAATCTTTTCTTCTTATCTTTCCCCATTTTAAATGAAATTTTCATCCCTATTACATCTATATTAGTAATTTAATTTAAATTTCATTCTAATAAAATTTTGATTAAAATATAATAAAATATTATTTGTAACATCAATAATGAATAAAATAATTTTAATGAATTTTCATATTAACTAATTTTATTTATTAAAAAAGATTTTAAAATTTTATCCTAATAAAATTTTGATAAATAGATTAAAAATGTAGTGAAATGTTATTTTCACTACATTTTATACTTGTAACACCAAATTCTGCCTATATTGGTGTTTGAATGATTTTGTACTAATACAAATATGATTATATAAAGGCAAATGATGAGGAAACGCAAATAAATATAAATATACTCAATAATGAGGATAATTTACTTGAATAAATATGATATTTTTTACTATAAATATTATATGACAATGAATATTTCTAATTACTCTCTATTAGGGGTGTCAATTTTTTACACGACCCGAATCTGACCCGGAAAATCCGGGTTCGGATCGACCAGGTTATCAAACGGTTGGGTTCGGGTTCAAAAATCTACACGATTTGAGTTCCAGGTCAGGTTCGGGTTGACCCGAAAACCCGATAATGACCCGGAAATGCTCTGCCATTTCTGTTTGCCGACGTGCCCACCCCTGCCCGCCAAATGACTCGCGCGTGCCGCGTGCGAGTCTAGTCGCAGTCGACCAGTCCCCGCGAAATGACCCGCGCGGCCAGTCGCGTGCCGCGTGCGTGTCGAGTCGCCAGTTTGCCTCCATCGAGGCTATCGCCGTGCTACCGTTGCGCTGTTGCTGCCGCGCACCGCCGGTCCGCCGCGCTATTGCTGTCGCACCGCCGGTCCGCTGCGCTGTGCTGCCGCACCGCCACCGCTGTTGTTGCCAATCGTTGTCTTGGCCGCCGCCGCTCAGGCTTCAGCCAAACGCGCAAATTCGTGTCGGGTCGGGTTCGGGTCCAGAAAACCAGACTCGTTTTTAAAACGGTTTGGATTCGGGTTGACCCGAATAGTTCCGGGTTCGACCCAAACCCGATCTGTTGCCCGAATTGACACCCCTACTCTCTATTTGATTAAGTATTAAAAATATAAAGTTTATCGGAAACGCTAATATTTTTGATAGATAAACTATACTATGTCCTAATGGATAAAAAAAAGCTATAAGTAGTAAACAGTAGGCTACCTACCTAGTCAATAGTGTTTCTATAAAAAAACTAAAACAGACCGATATGATGAATTATTTCACAATAAATCATCAACAATTTTGGTTAGTGTTTGAGACCTTCCACAAGAATTTTCTAACATATCAACAAGAGTAAAAAAGCAGTAAGGAATTCATGGCTGAAATTCCAATGGAAGAATATAGTTAAACAAAAAATATATATATTTTAAGTAACTTTTAGAAAATAAAAACAAAAAATATTACGTCAACTATCATAAGCTAATAAATAAAACAAAATACCTTTCTGGATTTCCTCCTAGAACCTAATTAAACCCTGCCAATTTTAGATTAAAATGATTTATATATTTTTGATCGGCATGCAAAAATTATTTTGATGGGCACGAATCTCGAGGCAAAATCATATTGAAAACTCAAAAATTAATCCGAGAGTATCTGAACTCCGATTTCAACAAATTTATAATCAAACGAGCATCTAGGAATAATACAAACCCAACGACACCAAATTCAACTCAATCTGAGCCCAAATGAAGTCCAAATTAGGGACCCGAAGGCGATGTTGGAAAGTTTGTACCATATTCGATTTATTAAACGTCCTCCAAACTTGAGAGAGCTATAGTCGAATCGAGCGGCTCGACGAGACGAATCCAACGAGCCCAAGATCGCCAAATTTCGAAGTCATTAGACCTTCAAATGCCTGATAAATAGTCCACGATCGAAGGATTCGATCAATATCGGTTGTTCATTCTAACCACTCCAAATTTGCCCCGATCTCATCTATTTACGGGCCATACCACTCCAGAAAATCATAAATAGACCCCTCATTTCTCTGAGAGAAGACAAAAAGCAAGAATAAGGAGAGAAGAAGAAGAGAAGAATAGGAGAGAGAGACCCTCCTCGACCACCGCGGAAGTTCCGCCCGAACTCTAGATGACGCGGAATTCTTCCCGACTTCTACGGGATGTCAGAATTCTGCCCAACTTCACGGATGCTAAAAATTTTGCCCAAGTAACGACAAAGTTCCCCCCTGACGCCGAACCTCCACCCAGTGATACTGGAGTTCTCCTCGGCCACCAACAGACTCGGACTTCTACCCGACGCCGGACCTTCACTTATCGCCAAGTTTCTATCCGACGCCGGACTTCAACGGTTATCAAACTTTCTCTGGACGTCAATTCGAAGATGAATTTCTTTCATTGTTTGACTTCTACATGATGTCGTCCTTCTAACCTTCGTCGTCGACAACAGTTCTTCTGACCTCCGTCGCCAGCCGACTACGATCCCCTGACCTTCGTCGCCTCGCCACTACGGTCCTTTTAACTAACGTCGCCCACCGACTACAATTTTCCGACATCCTCGCCCGTCGATTATGGTCTCCGACACACGTCGCCCACCGACTAAAGTCTTTCCGACCTCCTCGCACGCCGACTACGGTCCTTCTAACTACGTCGCCTACCACTACATTCTTTCCGACCCCGTCACCTCGACAACGGTTCTCTTGACTTATTCGTCCGCAACTATAGTCTTTCTGACCTCCGTCGCCAGACAACGATCTAATGACCTCCGTCGCCCCCGACTACGATGCTTTAAACCTCCGTCACCAGACTATGGTCCTCCCCGACCAAACGAACAAGTCAACAGTGACTCTTTGTATTTCCAACATGTAATGTACTTCATATAATGTACATCAAGGCTAGGCCTTCTCCTAAGAAGGCCTCATTTGTAATCGACTACAGTACTAGTTGATTCATTCAAACTGGGCTAGGCCCCGTGGTTTTTACTCCTTTTTTCAGGTTTTCCACATAAAAATATTAGTGTCTTCTATGAATGATAGACCCTCTCTTATCTGATGCGTACCGATTTTCGTACAACACTAAGACGTTAAACTTTATAATTCTCTACCGCCACGAATACTCCTGGATGCAACAATTTTTATTTAAAATTAAAATAAAATTTTCTATAATATTGAAATAATTATATAATATTAATCTAATTTACTTAATTTTTATTTTTGAAATGAAGTAATCTTCATTCTTAATCCATAGAGTTCACAACTGACAAATGGATTCAAAATGAGTTTTTTATGATTTTTTGAAGTTTAATATCATTTGTTGAATTTATTAATAGGTTCTAATTACACATTCAGCAGGCGACGCTGACTGTGCAGGTACTTTCCATGCAGAAGTAACGATTAGTCCAAGCGGATGGCGGTGGTCAAGTGACTATCACTTAACTAAAAGGGCATTGCTTTAAGCTGTCCGATTGCATACATGATGAGTCTGAAAGCTAGCTTCAATCCTACAGTTCTTGTACGATTTGTGCTTCGAATGGGCTCATAGATGATGAAATCTAAAAGGACGATCAGATTTTGTCTTCCTTGCGTATACCCCGAAAACCCTAGAACATATTGATCCTATACACTTGATATAATGAGCTAAATGGTTTCAAAATTTAAACAGAGGTAGATTAGGGTTAGAATAAAAATGGTGAAGTATTCATAAGGTTTATGATGCAATAGTCATAGAGTTATTTAAAAATCTAAATTGAAACCTGGGTTTCGAGTTTTACCTCTACATAAGCAATCTCAAAAGGATTTTAATGATTATTTTGCTTCATGTGGAGGTCCTTTACCACTTTGAAGAGGATTTCAAACTTGGAAATAAACGAATGAGAAGTTTAACTACTGGAATAATGATCCTCGGTTGCCGCCTCCTCTCACTAGTGGCAGCTTCCAAACAACGGTAAATCATCTGGGAAATCTATAGGAACTATAGGAAGCAAATAGATAGTAAAGAAAGTGTAGAGACCTGCTAAGGTTTGAATGAATTTAGAATTAGAGTTTAAAGACTTTATCTTAATTCAAATGCTAGAGATACCGGGAATGGCTAGGATTATTAGGGCTATTTTTGGAGCTCGAAACTAGCCGAAGCCGTTAGGTAGTAGAGGGACAAGCGGGCAGAGGGAAAATGACTTGGTGTTATTTTCGAGCATGGGGAGACCACTTGCTGGATGGCTGAAACAGGGGCTGCTTAAGGCGAGTGAGAGTCCAACTATGTTCTAGAAGGGTTTAAGTGAGCTGGGTGGGTTTGAGTTCAACAAGGGAGGTTGGACTGGGTATTTTGACTACTATGAGGTGTTTGGGATTTGCCATGACTGGTTTGGACCATTCAATGGATCTAAATTTACATGTGGAGTCCAAGGAGTCCATATTTGCTGCTAAAGGCAATGGTCAAAGGTTTGAAAGGTTAGAATTGATATATAAATGAGTGAAGGTTCTTAGTTAGGTTCCTTACCTTCTAATCCACAATAAACTAGGATTTATCTTAGACTAAAGAAAATTTAAATTAGTGAGATCTTCTGATTCAACATTTAATGTAGGTTACAAAAGTTCAGGTATGATTTGGATTTTCCCGTGGATCGAGAAAATATCTGGAAACTTGGATTGGTGCGGTCTTGTACCCTCTGCGCTTGCTGCCGGCGGTGTTCTTTCGATATCCACACAATGTTATTATTACAAATAGTTTGTCTTCTGCTTCTAGACCTTAAACACTGTCTAATAATCAAATTTTGCATAGCATTATAATCTATTGTATCGGAAAAACTGCATCAGATGAATATTCTTTTATATTATCATCAAGCTCATCATCATAATCGCTATTCATTGTCTCATAGCCTTCGACAACTATTGGCATATGACACCCAACACCTTCCTCTCATCAATGTTATGCCAAGATGATTGTGTTGATGGTGCGCAATATTTATATCAACTTCATCTCTCATGAACTTATTGAACATACTATCACTCATCATTATAATTATGACATAAAAACAAAAATAAAATTGTGGAACACTTACTGCATATGCTCATTGACTTCTGAAATTTCAAAATGACTTATTCGACGTCCTTTAGGAATATCAAGTACGTTATAGAACTGGTCATACGGACGTTTCTATTTTCAACATCCATCACCCAGTGCCGGCATTGAACTTAAACATAAATAATGCTTCACTAGATGCTTTCCTAATAAACCTTGACATGCTTCTATCATCAACATTTGTTGCAAACAAAATCTTTCCAATGGGATACGATATACAAATTTACTTTGGTGTTTAAAAGATCATATTTACATGCTCTAATACCGTAACTTCAGTTGATCTACACTTCTATTCTCAAAATTTTTATTGGACGAGTTGGAACTTCGCTATACATAGGTGAAAACTGCCATTCACACTCAATTGCCCATTAGCACGAGCATAATAGAAGCCAATTTTAAATCATCTATTTTATTGCGAACTCCGCGACTACAAGTAACACACCCAAACAAATATTCAAATTATAAATAATAAAAATTAAAAAAGTACCATATATAATCCATAATAAAATTAAAGTTACATAGTCAATAAAAATTTCTCCTACTTCCACTACAATATACGCAGATCCAAACAAACATGCATTTTTCAAATTAATAATAAAATTTTTACACTACATTCTACATATTAAAATTATATTTAAAATATTTATAAAAATGTATACAAACAATAATGTACACTACTGTTTACATTCAAAAAATAAAACTAGATAAAAAATTTTTTTAAATTTAAAATGAGCCAGAAAAAAAAATACACCACAAATAAATCCACAAGACAATTGCTGTCGCCACCGGAAAGCAAAAGAACTCGAACGGATTTCAAACCTACCCAAGCCTTCTAGAACCTCCCTGGTGAACTCAAATCTACCAGCTAACTAAACCCTTCTAGAACCTCCCTGGACTCCAGCCGCACGCAAAGAAACCCATGGTTAACCATCCAGCAAGTCCATAGCTACCTAATGGCCTAGGTTAGCTTTCGAGCATCCTAAAATAGCCCCTGATTGATCTTATCCGTTCACCCCCCTCACATCCCACCATCTCTCCAGACCTTTTTAAGTACCATTTGCTTCCCTATATTCTTCTGCACATTTCCCAGACTATTTACCGTTGTTTGGGAAGCTGCCGCCGGCGAGAGGAGAGGCGACCGAGAGATCATCCGTTCCAGTAAATCGAACTCTCACCGTTTGTTTTTCCGAGTTTGAGATCTTATACAAAGTGATAGAGGACCTCCATACGAAGCAAAAGAATCATTAAAATCCTTCTGAGATCGCTGTGCAGGAGGTAAAACCGAGCCCTATGGTTTCTAATACGTTTCTTAAATACTCTTGAATATTGCATCAAAAGTATTAGGAACTCTTCAAAAATTTTATTACAGTCTTTTATACTTCGTTTAAATTTTGAAACCATTTTGCTCATTATATCGGGTTTTAAGAGAAAATATGCTCATTATATATCGGGTGTTATTAAGAGAAAATCACGACTGTGTCGTTTAAATCTATTGATTTGGACGTCGAATTTCGTCTTCTCCGATGCCCGTTCGTCCACACGACGGACAGCCGAACCGCGGGTGACCAATATAACCGTGGATTCATCCTGTACGTGTCGAAGATCGGACGGCTTAGAGTAATGCCATGCTTAGAGGTGTCAATTCGGTTCTACGGGTAGGATTCGGTTGAACCCAACTTGACCCAGCCATAAAAGTGTCAAAACTAATCCGACCAGATTTTACAAACGGATAAGGAAAATCAACTCAGATCCGACCCGTGCGCGTGGTTGACCCGACCCACGAGGAGGGATGGCGTCAGTCTTGGCTCGACGGCTCCAGCGGGACGGCAGCATCTCAGGCGGGTTCAGGATGGTGGCAGAAATCCAGCGTCTGGTAGGTTGGTAACCGACAGCTGATGACGGCATCTCATTCGGGTTTGGAATGGCTCGACGGCTCTAAACTGGGAAGTGACAAAACAGATATGAGAACAAATAGGCGCAGCTGACAACTATTAATCAATTTAACTGAATACAGGCACTATGGTTGGCGTGTTCGTTCGAATCTATTTCCCATTTAAGCTTCTCTTCACTGTCAATCCACCTGGAACGCATTGACGTTAAATACAGGCACTAATGGTTTTGGCGGTTACTAAAATTAAACTTTATTTTTTGTTTATTGGGAAATGTTGGGTGTCCTGAATGTAAATAATAAAATTAGGTATTAGATATAATAAATTTAATAAATATTTATGATGCGACGTATGTAAATTCACTTAAATAAATTGAAAAAAATATGTTAGGATATATATAATAGACAAAAGACAAAAAAAACTTTCATAGTATGATAGTAGCAAAAAAATTTGTCTCCAATGAGAGCATGTAGTATCAATGCGACTAGGCGATGCTAAAAGATATTGAAAAACCTAAGACGATAAGATATTGCAAAGCACATGGCGACTAAAAGTCGCAGCTGACAACTAATTAATCAATTAACTGAATACAGGCACTAGGTTGTTGGCGTGTTCGTTCAGATCTATTTCCCATTTAGGCCGTCTCTTCATTGTCAATCCCACGAGTTCTTCAGAGCAAAAAAAAAAAAAACACATCTGAAGTAGCTTCGGAATACTGCCTGAACGGATTGAGTTTCTAGTGATAGAGTAAGAAGCTCTGCTAGGGTTTTCCTCCTTCGCGCTTTTTTCCTCCCCTCCCGCCGTTTTGAGGAGGACTCCTGTGGGATGTCCTCCTCCGCCGCTTTCCCCCCTCTCCCCAACGCTTCCCTGCCCATGTTCCTCTCCTCGAAGGATCTCCTTCATTGGAAGCATCTGCTCTCCTCTCAAACCCCTGTTTTCCCATGATTCTCCAACTCCCTACCCATCATCCTACAAAAAAATTTCACTGCCCTACTTCACCAAATCTCAGTTTGATGCCGGAGCCCCAGAAGGTCATTATCTTTGGTTGGCTACTCGATTGGGAGACGTCCCTTTTACGAAGCTCTGTTGGCGGTCATCAAGAGAACGTGGAAGCTGAAAGGGGGAGCTTTCCCTCTCACGCTTGATGATGGATTTTTTCTACTAAAGTTTCTCATCCCCAGAAGACTATGATATGGCGGGAGTGGAGGCCCTGGTTTTCTTTGGAAAACCCTTCATTCTCCAAAGTGGTCTCCGGACTTCACTCCTAAACGTGAAGAGTTCGCGTCGATCCCGCTCGGATCAAGATTAAAAACCTCCCCCTCTCCTGCTGGACTCCGGAGGGATTTAACAAAATCGCGAGTTGTGGTCGGAGGCCACTGGCGGTCGACGCTCTCTACGGCTGCGAAAACCAACTTACATTTGCCAGAGTTTGCGTACAGGTTCTTGCTCTGCCCCCTACCTGATGAAATTTTATTTCTGTTGAGGGAAAGATTTCGCCTCTTTCGTATACTCTAGACTGGAAGCCGACCCCTTGCTCTTCTGTAGCTCCAACTACCACAGCCAGATCAGTGTCAAAAAAACCCTAATCTTCAAAAACCTGCCACCCTTCCTCCTCCCCCTCGTGGGAGGAGCACCAGTCGCAAACCTAGAAGCACCCACCTCCTCTTCCTACCATCCTTAAAAAAACCCCAATTCCAAACTCTGTTGACCCCCCTCTGCTCCTGCTCCGGCTTCCTCCACCACCTTTAAACTATCCCGAACCTTAATTCCCCTCCTGGTGACCCAGGACCCGCGACATTCCTCAACTCCACCTCCTCTCCGCCACAAAACTATGCCAATCTTACCCACCCCAACCAACTCTCCACATCACCAACAAATTTGACCTCCTTTCTGCTCCTCAAGAACAGCCCCCTTCCCCTTCCC